>CP032245.1:2500-1202500 GCA_005610355.1 Gossypioides kirkii | reverse complement strand
ACCATTTTGAAATGGCCCTATTTAAATTTCACATAAAATTTAAGTAAAAATATTAGGTTCGAAAAATGAATTTAGATAAAAAAAATTTATCCAAAATATAAATTGGGTTTGAGTTTTAATATTTCATGCTTGGGTTAGACTCGACTCAACTTATTTTTAAGTTTATGTTATGTAATTTTTATTTTATTTTATACATGGGGAAGGTTTTCACCCTTTCGTAATTTGTTATATCATTAATATTTTAATAATATAATCATCATATTTCATTATCCATTCATGTATATCATGTACGCCAACTTTTTCATAAATTAAAAATTTCTAACAACTCGTTTTATGTAAAAAAAAACTTTCAACTATTATATATATATACATATTAATATCAACGATATTTTAAATAGATATGATAGAGATGCAGAATCAGTTAAAAAATTTACATGAACAACAAGTAAAAATATCTCAATAAATTTAACGGATGGATTGTTAAAATATTAATCGTATAAAAACTTACGAAAATATGTAAAACCACTTAAGTTTTACACCAGTATAAATGAATCTCTCCTCTTTATATATATATTGTATAATTCGTATCAAATGAATCTTAAATATATTGTACTATAATTTATGTCGAAACCACCTTGAAAATAGAGTTTCGAAAAATATTTTAAATTTTGAAAAAATGGGAGTCACCGCCAATCTTTTATTTGGGTGTGATTGGATCACCGTTTAAAATACGTTTTAAAAAATGTTGGTCTTCGAAATCCAGAAAAAACAGGTTCGGAAGTCGGTTACGCATGAGGAAGGATTAGCACCCTCATACGCCCAAAATTGGTATCGTTTTGATTATTTTTGGGTTTTAATTTGTAAGCCTTAAAAACTCGAATAAAGTTTAAAATACAATCCTCGAATGCATGAGTTATGTTTAAAAGAAATCAATTTTTTACTTGGAAATCTCATTATTTCAAAGTGATCGAGGAAGAAAAATTACGTCCAGTGAGTTAGGACATAATATTTCGAGATCTAAGAATAACGAGCTTTTCTTTGTAAAACTTTTTAAATTTTGGAAGAGGATGTTAGGTTATCTCGATTTAAAGAAAGATCGCACCTAGTAAGTTAAGGTGCAAAAATATCAAAATCAAAGATAAGGAAACTTTACCTCGATAAAAGGGTATTCGATTATTTCGATTTTAGAGAAAAATCGCACTTAGTAAGTTAAGGTGCAAAGTTTCGAAACTCGAAATAAAAGAATATTGCCTTGATTTTAAAACTTTTATGAAAACAATTTTGAAAGTGAATATGCTGATTTAATACGAGTGAACAATTAATGATGGATATTATAACACGAGGCAAAATGACTAAAGGGTAAGCAAAAATAAAATACGAGAGTGTGTAAATATCGACAAGGAAAAAAATGATACGATCGGGATTGAAAATAAGACTTTTTGGATACCTGGGGGCAAAATGGTAATTTTGGTTAAAATTGGGTCAAAGCGGGAATTTTGGAAAGTTCGGGGGTAAAATGATAATTTTGGTGAAATCGGGGCCAAAAATAGAATTTTGGAAAAGTTTGGTTGTCAAAATGTAATTTTTAGAAAATTTTAGGGTCAAAATATAATTTTTGGACAGTCTAGGGACTTCCAGGGCAATAAAACCAAAAAAGTGACACGTGGTAGCCCCCACAGACATCCAAAAGTCAAAGGACTAATTTGAAAATCTTAAAAAAAATTTGGGCCAATTTTGTAATTAAACAAAAGTTGATTTAAGGACTAAATTAAAACAAATTAAAAATAAAAGGGACCCACTGCCAAATAGACCAAGATGTTGACACGTGGTAGCCTCTGGTGCTTTCAAAATGTTAAAGGATTAAATTGAAAAGTAATTAAAATAATTGGGCTAAATTTAAAATAATTAAAAAGATGAAAATGGACCAAATTAAAACAATTAAAAATTCAGAATGACTAAACGCGAAAATAGACCTTTTGTTAAAAACACGCGGATCCTGAGGGTCCATCGGGTCGGATCGGGTTGGGTCAATGGGTTTTATATAAATGTCATTTTGAACTTTTCTTTTATTACTTTTTTCATTCTTCTTCCAAAAATCAAAGACCCTCCCCCCCTTTTCTCTCCTCTCTCATCTCACAATGTCCGGCCACTCCATCCGCCGGTCACCGCTGGGTAACCCGCCACACGCGCCGGCCCTGAGGACTCCCCACCGCCGCGCCATCCAGCCTCCGTCGTCCACTCTCCTTTCTTCTCCTTTCTTTTATTGTTTGTTTTTATTTTTAATTTCATTATAATACCATTTCCATTATTTTCCTTCAAAATCAGATCTGGTCTCAAACCAGATCTGAAAAATTTGAAACTTTTATTCCCCTTTTATTAATCTGTTTCATTTTCAAAAACCCATTTCTTCAAAACCCTTTTTTTTTTTTTATAAATATTCGTTGCTTGTATCCACCATTTTCATTATTAAAACACCTTTACTTATTTTAAACCATTTTGGTTGTTGGCAGGTGTTCGAACAGAGGAAACGATGGCGGCCGGAGAGTCAGGTTGATGGTTCCGGTGATGGCGCAAATCAGGGGGTACTGTCCCTTTGTCTTCTTTTTTCTTTATTTTTTATTATTGATATTATTTTTATTAATTATTGCTAAATATTTTTATTTAAAATTAATTAATACCATTTAAAACTTTAGTTAATACGTTTAATATATGTTTAATAGGTATTTTGAAACGGGTAAATGCAATTAATACATTCAGTGATGGTTTAATACATGCATATGTATATACACAAAAACGTTTAAGTTAATAATTAATAGAATGTAAATTTAATAAAGACATTAATGCATGTTAAGAAAAGAAAAATAGAAACTTAAGAATCTGATTCATGCATAGCATTTATGTATTCGTATTGAGACCATACCTCAACTGCTTAATGTTTGAAGTTTTGAATCCTGACATTATTGCTATTTGTTGCTTCTATTTTGATTTCAAAGAACTGTCTTTTGTATTGATGTATTTTTTTTGGAAGAAAATTGTAAATCCCTTATACAGAAAACTAACTTTGGCTTTATAGCCATTTTACATAATGCTGATATTTTGTTGTGTTGTCCTTAAATGCCTGTCTTGTTTCTTTGCTTGTTGCAGGTTCCTTTGGTAGCGGCGGTAGCAGGGTAAGGTGGAGATGGCAGAGCAGGTTGAAACGGGTAGTGGCAGGACAGAAGGAAGCCAGTGGGCAGCCAGAAGCACGTGGGGGTAGCTTTTAGGGTTTGACTTTGAGGTTTGCAATTGGGTTTGTCTGGGTTGGGCCTTTTTGGGCCAATTTGATTTGGGCTTTTCAAGTATGTGTAATTGGACTTTGAATTTTTGTATTTGGACATTTATTTATAAATTTATTATAATTTTAAATTTAAATTTAATAAATTTAAATTTAAAATGGCTTGGTTGGCTCAGTCAAAATTGGACTTCAACAGCTGCCCCTCTTTGCTCGTTGTTGTGTAACAGGAACAGAGCAAAGACCAAAAAGAAGACCAGTTTTTGCCTAATCCCGTGGAATCTCGGCTCCATTATTCACTATTTTAAAGTGGCAGCACTTGGCTTGTTGCTCCATTTCAATCCACTGTGACTGCGGGGAGAATGAAATCTCTTATCTGACTTGCTTCATTCCCAAAATAGGGTTTGACGTCTAAGCTTCATCTTGTTCTTACTACAACTTCAAAGAAATAAAGATTCGTTATCCAATTTTACTATAACTTCAAGAGGATAGGAATTGACGTCTAGGCTTCATCTTGCTCTTACTACAACTTCAGAGAGATAAAGATTCGTTATCCAACTTTACTATAACTTCAAGAATATAAGAATTGACGTTTGATGCTTCATCTTGCTCTTACTACAACTTCAGAGAGACAAAGACTTGCCATCCAACTTTACTACAACTTCAAGAGGATAGGAATTGATGTTTGATGCTTCATCTTGCTCTTACTACAACTTCAGAAAGAAAGACTTGCTATCCATCTTTACTACAACTTCAAGAGGATAGAAATTGATGCTTGATGCTTCATCTTGCTCTTACTACAACTTCAAAGAGACAAAGACTTGCTATCCAACTTTACTACAACTTCAAGAGGATAGAAATTTATGCTTGATGCTTCATCTTGCTCTTACTACAACTTCAGAGAGACAAAGACTTGCTATCCATCTTTACTACAACTTCAAGAGGATAGGAATTGATGTTTGATGCTTCATCTTGCTCTTACTACAACTTCAGAGAGACAAAGACTTGCTATCCAACTTTACTACAACTTCAAGAGGATAGGAATTGATGTTTAATGCTTCATCTTGCTCTTACTACAACTTCAGAGAGACAAAGACTTGCTATCCATCTTTACTACAACTTCAAGAGGATAGGAATTGATGCTTGATGCTTCATCTTGCTCTTACTACAACTTCATAGAGACAAAGACTTGCTATCCACCTTTACTACAACTTCAAGAGGATAGAAATTGATGCTTGATGCTTCATCTTGCTCATACTACAACTTCAGAGAGACAAAGACTTGCTATCCAACTTTATTACAACTTCAAGAGGATAGGAATTGATGCTTGATGCTTCATCTTGCTCTTACTACAACTTCAGAGAGACAAAGACTTGCTATCCAACTTTACTACAACTTCAAGAGGATAGGAATTGATGCTTGATGCTTCATCTTGCTCTTACTACAACTTCAGAGAGACAAAGACTTGCTATCCATCTTTACTACAACTTCAAGAGGATAAGAATTGATGTTTGATGCTTCATCTTGCTCTTACTACAACTTCATAGAGACAAAGACTTGCTATCCAACTTTACTACAACTTCAAGAGGATAGGAATTGATGTTTGATGCTTCATCTTGCTCTTACTACAACTTTAGGGAGACAAAGACTTGCTATCCAACTTTACTACAACTTCAAGAAGATAGGAATTGATGCTTGATGCTTCATCTTGCTCTTACTACAACTTCATAGATACAAAGACTTGCTATCCAACTTTACTACAACTTTAAGAGGATAGGAATTGATGCTTGATACTTCATCTTGCTCTTACTACAACTTCAGAGAGACAAAGACTTGCTATCCATCTTTACTACAACTTCAAGAGGATAGGAATTGATTTTTGATGCTTCATCTTGCTCTTCCTACAACTTCAGAGAGACAAAGACTTGCTATCCATCTTTACTACAACTTCAAGAGGATAAGAATTGATGTTTGATGCTTCATCTTGCTCTTACTACAACTTCAGAGAGACAAAGACTTGCTATCCACCTTTACTACAACTTCAAGAGGATAGAAATTGATGCTTGATGCTTCATCTTGCTCTTACTACAACTTCAGAGAGACAAAGACTTGCTATCCAACTTTATTACAACTTCAAGAGGATAGAAATTGATGCTTGATGCTTCATCTTGCTCTTACTACAACTTCAGAGAGACAAAGACTTGCTATCCAACTTTACTACAACTTCAAGAGGATAGGAATTGATGCTTGATGCTTCATCTTGCTCTTACTACAACTTCAGAGAGACAAAGACTTGCTATCCATCTTTACTACAACTTCAAGAGGATAGGAATTGATGTTTGATGCTTCATCTTGCTCTTACTACAACTTCAGAGAGACAAAGACTTGCTATCCAACTTTACTACAACTTCAAGAGGATAGGAATTGATGTTTGATGCTTCATCTTGCTCTTACTACAACTTCAGAGAGACAAAGACTTGCTATCCATCTTTACTACAAATTCAAGAGGATAGGAATTGATGTTTGATGCTTCATCTTGCTCTTACTACAACTTCAGAGAGACAAAGACTTGTTATCCAACTTTACTACAACTTCAAGAGGATAGGAATTGATGTTTGATGCTTCATCTTGCTCTTACTACAACTTCAGAGAGACAAAGACTTGCTATCCAACTTTACTACAACTTCAAGAGGATAGGAATTGATGCTTGATGCTTCATCTTGCTCTTACTACAACTTCAGAGAGACAAAGACTTGCTATCCAACTTTACTACAACTTTAAGAGGATAGGAATTGATGCTTGATGCTTCATCTTGCTCTTACTACAACTTCAGAGAGACAAAGACTTGCTATCCAACTTTACTACAACTTTAAGAGGATAGGAATTGATGCTTGATACTTCATCTTGCTCTTACTACAACTTCAGAGAGACAAAGACTTGCTATCCATCTTTACTACAAATTCAAGAGGATAGGAATTGATGTTTGATGCTTCATCTTGCTCTTACTACAACTTCAGAGAGACAAAGACTTGCTATCCAACTTTACTACAACTTCAAGAGGATAGAAATTGATGTTTGATGCTTCATCTTGCTCTTACTACAACTTCAGAGAGACAAAGACTTGCTATCCAACTTTACTACAACTTTAAGAGGATAGGAATTGATGCTTGATGCTTCATCTTACTCTTACTACAACTTCAGAAAGACAAAGACTTGCTATCCATCTTTACTACAAATTCAAGAGGATAGGAATTGATGTTTGATGCTTCATCTTGCTCTTACTATAACTTCAGAGAGACAAAGACTTGCTATCCAACTTTACTACTACTTTAAGAAGATAGGAATTGATGTTTGATGCTTCATCTTGCTCTTACTACAACTTCAGAGAGACAAAGACTTGCTATCGAACTTTACTACAACTTCAAGAGGATAGAAATTGATGCTTGATGCTTCATCTTGCTCTTACTACAACTTCAGAGAGACAAAGACTTGCATCCATCTTTACTACAACTTCAAGAAATTGATGTTTGATGCTTCATCTTGCTCTTACTACAACTTCAGAGAGACAAAGACTTGCTATCCAACTTTACTACAACTTCAAGAGGATAGGAATTGATGTTTGATGCTTCATCTTGCTCTTACTACAACTTCAGAGAGACAAAGACTTGCTATCCAACTTTACTACAACTTTAAGAGGATAAGAATTGATGCTTGATGCTTCATCTTGCTCTTACTACAACTTCAGAAAGACAAAGACTTGCTATCCATCTTTACTACAAATTCAAGAGGATAGGAATTGATGTTTGATGCTTTATCTTGCTCTTACTACAACTTCAGAGAGACAAAGACTTGCTATCCAACTTTACTACTACTTTAAGAGGATAGGAATTGATGTTTGATGCTTCATCTTGCTCTTACTACAACTTCAGAGAGACAAAGACTTGCTATCCAACTTTACTACAACTTTAAGAGGATAGGAATTGATGCTTGATACTTCATCTTGCTCTTACTATAACTTCAGAGAGACAAAGACTTGCTATCCATCTTTACTACAACTTCAAGAGGATAAGAATTGATGTTTGATGCTTCATCTTGCTCTTACTACAACTTCAGAGAGACAAAGACTTGCTATCCAATTTTACTACAACTTCAAGAGGATAAGAATTGATGTTTGAAGCTTTATCTTGCTCTTACTATAACTTCAGAGAGATAAAGGTTCATTATCCAACTTTACTATAACTTCAAGAGGAAAAGAATTGATGTTTGAAGCTTTATCTTGCTCTTACTACAGCTTCAAAGAGATAAAGACTTTTCCCTTTTGTCTTTTTGCGGTACTGAAACTGTCGTTGCGGTCTTAGATCTTTCCCGTCGTGTCTTTTGAGGTACACGGTCTGCTGTTGCGACTTAATCCTTTCCTTTTTTTATTTTTACGGTACTGGATCTGCCATTGCGGTATTAAATCTTTCCCTTTCATTCTTCTGAGGTACACGGTCTGCCGTTGCGACTTAGACCTTTCCCTTTTGTGTTTTTACGGTACTAGATCTATCGTTGCGGTCTTAGATCTTTCCTATCGTGTTTCTGAGGTACACGGTCCGCCGTTGCGACTTAGAGCTTTCCCTTTTGTGTTTTTTGCGGTACTGGATCTGCCATTACGGTCTTAGATCTTTCCTTTTGTGTCTTTTGAGGTACACGGTCTACCGTTGCAACTTAGACCTTTCACTTTTATCTTTTGAGGTACACGGTCTGCCGTTGCGACTTAGACCTTTCCCTTTCGTCTTTTGAGGTACTAGATCCGCCATTGCGGTCTTAGATCTTTCCCGTTGTATTTCATGACGCTGAAACCTGTAGAAAATGCTCAAATGGTCCTCTAGGTAGGTCAGGTATGTTTAGGATGCCCTGCTTGTAATGAATTAAAATGCTCCTAATCTAGAATGAATGTGCATGATTTAATGTTTTAATTTTTTCAAAGATTAGTTTCTTCTATTTCGGAATCATCTCTTGTCGTTTTCTCGAAGTTAACTTAGCAGATTCTCAAATTGAACCATTCTTTCTAGATTTGATTCTTTTAACTGGCAATTTGTTTAGGGTCCTTATAGCATTTAAGAATTTCCTAAAGTAATACTCGCGAAACCTTTCTTTTTCATGTGATTTTGATATATTATCCATTATCTTAGTATGAAAATACTTGGATGGTGTGGGAAAGAATGAGATTGTATTGAAGTCAAAAAACTCGAAGATTTGTTGGCTATAGAAAGGAAAATGTCGAATATTTACAATGAACAAATAATGAACAATAGTACAAGACTTAGATATCAAACATGAGTTTCTCTAATCTGAGGACCATCTTTTACTTGATATGTTTCTGAAGTTCCTGAAGTTACTTCGTCGATGCCCCAAGATGTAAAATATTTCCATATCGTCACTTTCGAGGGAACAATTGGTTGCCCTTGTTTTGCATTTGAGCCGCTCTTTTCGAGTTTTCAACTCAAAACCCCTTTGGTTTCAGGATGCCCTTTCGACGGGTTTTCGTTCTGACCTCTTCATTTTTTTTAGGTATAATACTTCTTCACTGAGTGTGAATTTACTGGATTGTATAGTTCTTTACCATCCATTTCAGTCAAAACTAAGGCTCCTCCAAAGAAGGCTTTCCTTACCACGTACGGCCCTTCCCAATTAGGCATCCATTTTCCTCGGGAGTCTTTGTGTATTGAAAGTATCTTTTTCAAAACTAAATCTCCCTCATGGAATTCTCTAGGGCCAACCTTCTTGTTGTAAGCACGCATCATCCGCTTTTGGTACATCTGACCATGACGGATATCTTTTAATCTCTTCTCTTCAATCAAATTTAACTGATCATATCTAGCTTGGACCCATTCTGCTTCATCCAAATTCAGCTCTGACAAGACTCAGAGATAAGGAATCTCTACCTCGATGTGTAAAACAGCTTCCATCCCATATACAAGTGAGAACGGCGTTGCCCAGTAGACGTTCTAACGAAAGTTCTATAAACAATGAGGGCGAATGGTAATTTCTCGTGCCAATCCCTATAGGTTTCTGTCATTTTTACAAAAATATTCTTGATTTTTTATTCGCCGCTTCTACTGCTCCATTCATCTTTGGGTGATATAGGGACGAATTATGATGTTTGATCTTGAATTGCTCACAGACCTCCGATATCGTACTGTTGTTTAAGTTCAGTGCATTGTCTGATATGATCTTTTCTGGCATTCTATATCGGCATATAATTTCTTTTTTCAGGAACTTGTTGACTGCTGACTTTGTAACGTTAGAATACGGGGCAGCTTCCACCCATTTGGTGAAGTAGTCAATAACTACGAAGATGAATCTATGTCCATTAGAAGCCTTCGGTGAGATTGGTCCAATAACATCCATGCCCCACATAAAAAAAGGCCACGGGGAGGTCATGACATGCAGTAGTGATAGCGGTATATGAATTTTATCTCCATAAATCTGGCATTTGTGACATTTCTTAGCATAATTGATATAATCAGTCTCCATAGTCGACCAATAGTATCAAAGTCTCATGATCTGCCTGGCCATTTTGAATCCATTGGCGTGTGTTCCGCAAATCCCTTCGTGGACTTCTTTTAGGATTTTCTTAGCCTCAATTGAATCCACACATCTCAACAACACCTGATCCTTTCTTCTCTTATACAAAATCTCCCCATCTAGGACATACTCATTCGCGAGCCTTCTTAATGTCCTTTTGTCATTTTCAGTAGCTCCTTCAAGGTATTTACGGTCTTTTACATACTAGAGAATGTCTTGATACCATGGATGCCCCTCTTTTCCTTCTTCTTCGATCTAATAGCAATGGGCTGGAGTTTCATAAATGCTCATTCGAATGGGCTTCATAGCCTCTGGCCTATTCACTTTTATCATCGAAGCTAGAGTAGCCAAAGCATCAGCCATTTGGTTTTCCTCACATGAGAGGTACTTAAATGTGACCTTGTCGAATTCTTTGATCAGTTCAAGGACCATATTTCGATATTCAATTAACTTGGAGTCCCTTGTCTTCCGTTCTCCCCTAAGTTGGTAAATTACCAATGCTAAATCTTCATATATTTCCAAGACCTTGATCCCTCGATCTATGGCTTCTTGAATCCCCATGATGCACGCCTCGTATTCTGCCATATTATTTGTGCAATCAAAATCAAGTTTATTGGTAAAGGGATAATGGTCTCTTTCTGGTGATACTAAAACTGTACCGATCCTATTACCCACAGCATTTGAAGCACCATCAAAATTTAATCGCCACGGATGCTCTGTCGCGATCTCCTCTTCGGTAGTTGCAACGTACATCAAATCCTCATTTGGAAAGTCAAAATTTATTGGTTCATGGTTTTCTAAAGCTTTACTAGTTAGGAAATCTGCTATTGCACTTCCTTTAATTGCCTTTTGGCTTACATAGACTATATCAAATTCTGAAGTAGGATTTGCCATCTAGTCATTCTTCCATTTAACGCAGTTGACTCCATCATGTATTTTAGAGGATCTAATTTCGAGATTAACCATGTTGTGTGATATAGCATGTACTGTCGCAATCTTCGGGTAGTCCAGACCAATGCACAACATAATTTTTCTATTGGAGAGTACCTTGCTTCACAATCAGTAAATTTCTTGCTGAGGTAATATATGACTCTTTCCTTCTTTCCAGTCTCATCATGTTGACCCAAGACACATCCCATAGAATTCCCGAAAACTGTTAAGTACAAGATTAATGGTTTGTTGTGATTTGGTGGTACTAAAACCGGAGCATCAGACAAATACTGCTTAACCTTGTCAAAAGTTCTTTGGCACTGATCATCCCAAACGTCTGGATTATGCTTTCTCAGAAGGCGAAAGATGGGATCACATTTCTCAGTTAATTGTGAGATAAACCGAGCAATGTAATTCAACCTCCCGAGGAAACCTCGAACTTTCTTTTACGTACGAGGTGGGGGGTAATTCCTGTATGACTTTAACCTTGTCTGGGTCGATTTCAATCCCCTTTCGACTGACCACGAAACCTAACAACTTTCCTGAAGTAGCCCCGAAAGTACACTTAGTAGGGTTCAACTTTAGCTGAAATTTCCTTAATCTCAAAAATAACTTTCTCAAGACTTTTACATGTTCCTCTTCGGTTCAAGACTTAACGATCTTGTCATCGACATAGACCTCGATTTCCTTGTGCATCATATCATGAAACAGTGTCACCATGGCTCTTTGATATGTTGCCCCTGCATTTTTAAGTCTGAACGGCATCACCTTATAACAGAATGTTCCCCACATTGTGAAAAAAGTAGTTTTTGCCATATCTGTAGGTTTCATATTTATTTGGTTATACCCAGAGAAACCATCCATGAAAGAGAAAAAGGCATGACCCGTCGTATTGTCTATCAGGGTATCGATGTGAGGCAGCGAAAAGTTGTCTTTTGGGCTGGTTTTATTCAAATCTCGGTAATCTACACACATACGTACCTTTTCATCCTTTTTGGGAACGGGAACTATATTAGCAACCCATTCTGAGTATTCAACCACTTGGAGGAAACTAGTGTCAAATTGTTTTTGGACTTCTTCTTTTATTTTAAGTAACACATTAGGTCGCATTCTACGGAGCTTTTGTTGGACAGGCTTACATTCTTCTTTTATTGGGAGCTTATAAACTACAATATTGGTGTTTAGCCCCGGCATGTCTTGGTAGGACCAAGCGAAAACATCTTTGAATTCTCTTAGTAACTCAATAAGATCTCTTCGTGTTTCTGCAGAGATGCTGGTTCCAATTTTTATTTTCTTCTTCTCACCTTCATCCCCTATGCTTATAATTTCGATTACCTCCTTATGGGGCAAAATCTGTTTTTTCTCTTGTTCCATCATTCACAATAATTCAGGAGATATATTACTATCTTAGTCATCTTCGGAGTCTTGAGGTTTTTTCAAACACATATCTCGCTCGAAGTGTGGTTCACGGTCAGTGTTACTCATATTACCGATATCTCATGATCTGTCAAAAGAATGAGAGTAGTCCAATGAACAAAATAATTTTAAGAATGATTGTATGGTATGATTATGGGTATATGTATACAAAATTCAAGAATGATTAATTTGTGTATGTTAAGGGTAAATAATTTATTTGAATTTGAAAGGAAGAATATAAAGAGATATTTGTCAAAAAGGAACAAAATGCATTTTCATTAAGATAATGGATAAAATCAAATGCCCTTTACAAAAGATTTCTATCACTCTCGGGCATAGAACGATAGATATGTATTGAGTATTACTTTGAAATGTTCCTAAAGGCTACATGGAGCTCCTCTTCTGACCACTTATCCAAATGACTTCCTGGTACGTATGGGCAAATTTGAGACAAACTCTTTTCTTCGCCTTCTTCGGAGACGACATTAATGTTCAGTTCCATCACCAATCTTCCAGTATTCTCTTCTTCTTTGAGCCTCATCCCGCCAGAAATGAAAGTTTTTGATATATGAAGGAAGGTCATCGGTCTCCAATTGATTTCTTCCCCGGCTTGTCGTGCTCTTCTTATCTCTCGCTTCCGCTCTATCTCTTTCTTCTTTTCTTTCATATATGGCTTGTACCCTAGCCCGAAGCGGTCCCATTTTCCTAATGGTAATGGTGTATTGATTATTCCTTGAAGGTATTTCTCGAGCCATTCCCCGGTAGTGCTCTTTTTTCAATTGTCAAACATAACCCCATCTTCGTGGTTTGTGACAACTTTGGTTTAGGAATTTTATTTCCTTCCGCAATGAATGTGGCATTAACAAATTCTAACGAACGGAAGGAACATTCCACCGCTACTTCATTTCTTTCTACATACGGGGCATCGCTTGTCATAAACGCAATAATATCCTCCTCGGCATTGATTGTAACCAACCTTCCGTCGGTTACCAGCTTGAGCTTCTGATGTAGTGAGGACGGTACCGCTCCTGCTGAGTGGATCCAAGGTCTCCCTAATAAGCACTTGTGGGAAGGCTTGATATCCATCACCAAGAAATCAACCTCGTAAGTATTCGGGCCTATCTGCAATGGCACTTCAATCCGGTCCATTACTTTCCTTTCTGTTCCATCGAATATTCTGACTATGTGGTGACATGTCTTCATATAGGAGCTATCGATGGGTAATCTTTCCAGGGTAGCCAATGGTAGTACATTTAAAGCTGAGCTGTTATCGCTGAGCACTCCGGGTAGGGTGTACCCTTTACAACGAGTGGTAATATGCAAAGCCTTAGTCGATCCCAAACCCCTAGAAGGGATTTCATCGTTGCTGAAAAAAATAAAATTATCAGCGCTAATGTTGTTAATCAGACGATCCAGCTTACATACGGATATGTCGTTGGTCACATAGGTCTCGTTGAGCACCCTCATTAACGCGTTGCGGTGGGCTTCCGAACTTAACAATAATGCTAACCCTTTTCTTGTTATTTTCCCCTCGGTATGCAAATTCGCACTGGGCTAACCCTTGAGTTACTGGTATGAACCGTCTTGATCTATATTACCGTGAAACCATACCATTAACAATTGTGCGCAAGCAATAAACCGATCTTCTCCTTCTTTTCTGCATGTATTTAAGGATCTGAAAGTTTCTACTAGTATGACCGGAACAGGTGTAACTCTCTTACTCAGTCGATTGAACAAGTTTATCACTGCGTCTTCTACGTGCCCCAAAGCTTTTGGAAAAATGACTAACCCGTAGATTCTCAGGGCTAGCATGTCAATCTTTTTCTTTGTATCTGGATGGGCCAGTATCAAATCTTGTAGACTTTTTCACGTTATGCATTTGTTGTCGCCTTTAACCTTAACCCAAGCTGCTATCCATTGTTCACTCATGCCGGGAATGTTTATCAATCTTTTGACAATAGTTGGGAGGTTTGGAGCTCTGGAATAGGCCTTATTTACCGAGATTTTCAGGCAGCGGAGCAGGGTAGTGTATTCTTCTTTGGTTGGTATCATATCTAAATTCCCGAAGGTGAAGCAACTATAGGCTGGGTTCCAATACTATGTCAATGCTCGAAAGAGAAATTTATCTACTTTGACCTCGAACAAGTACGGTAAATAATCGTATTCTTGGTAAAAGTTCTGTTTCATGTTGTCATCCCAGTTGTCCCATATCTCTTTCAACTCTTGCACATTGTTTTAAGCCGCACTAATCTTGGTATAATCCCAAAGCTCTGACTCGTACCTTCCCACTAAACTGTCCCCATTTTGGCGCTGAGTCTTCTCCGACCACATTCGCACAACCATGTTGTCCTCCACTTTATCAAGGTACCTATTTTTCATGATTAATTCTCTTATCGGTAACTGAATTTTGTGTCTATACCTTCCTCTTATATGATGATGTAATGTAATGCAAAAAAAAGAGACAAAATAAACAAGTTAGCGAAACGCATTAATATCAATATACAAGTATAGCATAGAACATAAAAAGTTTGCATCGAAAGGCTACTAAAAAGGTTGAACGTAAACTCCTTCTAAGACATGTCTTTACGGTTCACTACATGTGGTTTCAGGTAAAGAATAGGTACCCAAACCAACAGGTTCCTCGATTCTCACCTATTACAGGCTCATACGGATGAGTTCGGCTTAGAGGGACGCATTTCCCACATGTTTATACGGAAGTGAAAACTTCACGAAAACAAGGGTACTTTGTAATCCCGAAAGCGATCCACTATCTTGTACGGAGGTGAAGACCTCACGAAGGAGTAGTTTTCGGCTTTCACTTAAAAGAGTTATATCGTATGCAAATGTATGCAAATTTAACACTAGCGATTGCACATATAGTACCACACAAAAGATGTCAAGGATCATATATTAAATGGAACAAAAAATTTTAATGTTTTCAAAAATATCCAAAAATAATCAATTTGGCTTGACTCTCATTTATTTTGAAAAATAGTCCCCAACGGAGTCGCCAAGCTGTCGAAACCACCTCGAAAATAGAGTTTCAAAAAATATTTTAAATTTTAAAAAAATGGGAGTCGCCACCAATCTTTTATTTGGGTATGATTGGATCACCGTTTAAAATACGTTTTAAAAAATGTTGGTCTTCGAAATCCAGAAAAAATAGGTTCGGGAGTCGGTTACCCATGAGGAAGGATTAGCACCCTCATACGCCCAAAATTGGTACCGTTTTGATTATTTTTGGGTTTTAATTTGTAAGCCTTAAAAACTCGAATAAAGTTTAAAATACGATCCTCGAATGCATGAGTTATGTTTAAAAGAAATCAATTTTTTACTTGGAAATCTCATTATTTCAAAGTGATCGAGGAAGAAAAATTACGTCCAGTGAGTTAGGACATAATATTTCGAGATCCAAGAATAACGAGCTTTCCTTTGTAAAACTTTTTACATTTTGGAAGAGGATGTTAGATTATCTCGATTTAAAGAAAGATCGCACCTAGTAAGTTAAGGTGCAAAAATATCAAAATCAAAGACAAGGAAACATTACCTCGATAAAAGGGTATTCGATTATTTCGATTTTAGAGAAAAATTGCACCTAGTAAGTTAAGGCGCAAAGTTTCGAAACTTGAAATAAAAGAATATTGTCTTGATTTTAAAACTTTTATGAAAACAATTTTGAAAGTGAATATGCTGATTTAATACGAGTGAGCAATTAATGATGGATATTATAACACGAGGCAAAATGACTAAAGGGTAAGCAAAAATAAAATACGAGTGTGTGCAAATATCGACAAGGAAAAAAATGATACGTTCGGGATTGAAAATAAGACTTTTTGGATATCCAGGGGCAAAATGGTAATTTTGGTTAAAACTGGGTCAAAACGGGAATTTTGGAAAGTTCGGGGGTAAAATGATAATTTTGGTGAAATTAGGGTCAAAAATGGAATTTTGAAAAGTTTAGGGGTAAAATGGTAATTTTGGTAAAATTGGGGTCAAAATGGAATTTTAGAAAGTTTAGGGGTAAAATGGTAATTTTTGGTGAAATCGGGTTCAAAAATGGAATTTTGGAAAGTTCGGGGGTAAAATGGTAATTTTTGGTGAAATCGAGGCCAAAATGGAATTTTAGAAAAGTTTGAGGGATCAAAATGTAATTTTTAGAAAATTTTGAGGTCAAAATATAATTTTTGGGTAGTTCAGGGACTTCCAAGGTAATAAAACCAAAAAAAGTGACACGTGATAGCCCCCACAGGCATCCAAAAGTCAAAGGACTAATTTGAAAATCTTAAAAAAATTCTGAGCCAATTTTGTAATTAAACAAAAGTTAATTTAAGGACTAAATTAAAACAAATTAAAAATAAAAGGGACCCACTGCCAAATAGACCAAGATGTTGACACGTGGCAGCCTCTGGTGCTTTCAATATGTTAAAGGATTAAATTGAAAAGTAATTAAAATAATTGGGCTAAATTTAAAATAATTAAAAAGACAAAATGGACCAAATTGAAACAATTAAAAATACGGAACGACTAAACGCGCAAATTGACCTTTTTTTAAAAACACGCGAATCCTGGGGGTCCACCGGGTCGGATCAGGTCGGGTCAATGAGTTTTCTATAAATGTCATTTTGAACTTTTCTTTTATTACTTTTTTCATTCTTCTTTCAAAAATCAAAGACCCTCCCCCCCTTTTCTCTCCTCTCTCTCATATCACCATGTCCGGCCACTCCGTCCGTCGATCACCGCTGGGTAACCCGCCATACGCGTCAGCCCTGAGGACTCCCCACCGTCGCGCCGTCCAACCTCCGTCGTCCACGTGCCTGCTCCGGTCACGCCATCATCGCCGGTGAGTTTCTTCTCTCCTTTCTTTTATTGTTTGTTTTTATTTTTATTTTCATTATAATACCATTTCCATTATTTTCCTTCAAAATCAGATCTGGTTTCAAACCAGATCTGAAAAATTTGAAACTTTTATTCCCCTTTTATTAATCTGTTTCATTTTCGAAAACCCATTTCTTGAAACCCCTTTTTTTTTCTTTTATAAATATTCGTTGCTTGTTATTAAAACACCTTTACTTATTTTAAACCATTTTGGTTGTTGGCAGGTGTTCGAACAGAGGAAACGACGACGGTCGGAGAGTCAAGTTGATGGTTCCGGTGATGGCGCAGATCAGGGGGTACTGTCCCTTTGTCTTCTTTTTTCTTTATTTTTTTATTATTGATATTATTTTTATTAATTATTACTAAATATTTTTATTTAAAATTAATTAATACCATTTAAAACTTTAGTTAATACGTTTAATATATGTTTAATAGGTATTTTGAAACAGGTAAATGCAATTAATACATTCAGTGATGGTTTAATACATGCATATGTATATACACAAAAATGTTTAAGTTAATAATTAATAGAATGTAAATTTAATAAAGACATTAATGCATGTTAAGAAAAGAAAAATAAGAACTTAAGAATCTGATTCATGCATAGCATTTATGTATTCGTATTGAGACCATACCTCAACTGCTTAATGTTTGAAGTTTTGAATCCTAACTTTATTGTTGTTTGTTGCTTCTATTTTGATTTCAAAGAACTATCTTTTGTATTGATGTATTTTTTTTTGGAAGAAAATTATAAATCCCTTATATAGAAAACTAACTCTGGCTTTATAGCCATTTTACATAATGATGATATTTTGTTGTGTTGTCCTTAAATGCCTGTCTTGTTTCTTTGCTTGTTGCAGGTTCCTTTGAAAGTGGCGGTGGTAGAGTAAGGTGGAGATGGCAGAGCAGGTTGAAACGGGTAGTGGCAGGACAGAAGGAAGTCGGTGGGCAGCCAGAAGCACGTTGGGGGTAGCTTTTAGGGTTTGACTTTGAGGTTTGCAATTGGGTTTGTCTGGGTTGAGCCTTTTTGTAATTAGGTTTGTTTGAGCTTTTTTAGGCCAATTTGATTTGGGCTTTTCAAGTATGTGTAATTGGACTTTGAATTTTTGTATTTGGACATTTATTTATAAATTTATAATAATTTTAAATTTAAATTTAAAATAAATTTAATTTTAAAATAGCTTGGTTGGTCCGATCAAAATTGGGCTTCAATAATTTATATTAAAAAAACTATGTTAAGTTGTTTATAAGAAAGGATTTAAACAAGTTGGAGTTAGTTATTTAATAATATGTGTAAGCCTCGACAAAATTTGAAGCTATATTTTGTATCAATCGAGCTTGAGCAAATATGTATAGTATTGGTACTTTACATAGGCTCAACTTGAATCTAATCCAATATACTCGTGAATACTTTTATTAGTATGATTTTTTTATGTGAATAATTATAAAAAAAGAAATTATTGAGAAGTTATGGAAATATCACTCTCGGTTTCTCTCATTGAAACATCCCTTTTCAAGTATTTGACTAATCATTCATAATTTCACATTTCCAATAATTTGGTTTGAGTGCCTCCAAATTTTGTGGTGCCAAAGCAATAAGCCCTCATCTCTTTATTCCTTTTGCTTTAACTTTATTGATTCATATGGACCCATCGCCCCTCTGTGCCTCTCAAAGCTCACCAATTTAACCCCAAAACGTGGCTCATGTTTCATACACAAAGCAATCCCATGGATCGTAAGGCTTGGGTCATCAAAAGTCGGTTCATATTTCATTTGATTTTATAAATGATTAAAATCAGCTAAATCGGTTGGTTATTGATTATATGAATCTTTATAATTGTTGGGAATTAATCGTGTAATGCAACGAATAAGTAAATATAATTTATAAAATTGAGAAGATCAAACATATAAATTTTACGTGAAAAAATTCTTCAAAAGAAGATAAAAAATAATGAGAAAAAAAGATTTCAATATAATAAAAAAAGATACAAAAAATGAATAAAAAAAGATTTCGAAACAATGAATAAAATTCTCTCAATCTAAATATTTTTGTTGTGCGAAACTTAAAGTGACTAAAGCTTAATTATAAGGTGAAATTTGTAGAATATTTGACTAAAATAATTCTAAGTTAATAAGAGTTTAAGTGAGAAAATAAAAACAGAGTTTGACTGAAAGAAGAAAATTGAAAAACTTGAGTTGCACGTCACCACTTTGTGATGTGGCATCAC
Organism: Gossypioides kirkii; assembly: GCA_005610355.1. Taxonomy (NCBI): domain Eukaryota; kingdom Viridiplantae; phylum Streptophyta; class Magnoliopsida; order Malvales; family Malvaceae; genus Gossypioides; species Gossypioides kirkii. Next base: position 1,183,210 of record CP032245.1, on the reverse strand, counting down.
GTCACCACGTTAGGACGAGGGCTTTCTTCTCTTCATGACGTTAGTTGCTCGTCGGGATGAATAATACTTCCTCATTGTAATGTCACACACTGTTTGATCGAAAATTCGAGGCATAACTCTACAATAACTTATAATATTGATTTAATTAATAAAGAGAATAGAGTGGGGGATATATTGTTACATTCATTACCATTTCATCTTTGATATGCATTATTCCTTCTCACGTCTCGATTTATCATGAATGTTCAAATTTGGAGCTTATACCATATCTATGGATGTTAAATACATCCATAACTATCCCACACCCATCAAATTTAGTATTTATTAATGTTATTATTTCTAATAATTTCTATTTGCATTTGAATATGGACATGGAAGAATTATATTTACGAATATTTCAATTAAATATTTTAAGATATATCATATAATGTATTATTATATTTTTATTCTTTTAAAAGTTAAATATGAAATAATAAAATAATAATTTTAAAATATCAAAACGGGATGAAATAAATAATTATCATAATTATTTTATATTAATTTCTTCTTTCAAAGTGGATTGAATTGAAATTCACAAGATAATTTGAGTTTTATCATCTCTAGACTTAAACATACTCTAGTGAATATATTATATTCAATTCAAAAAATATATTTAATTATTTATTCGATTTAGTTTATTAGAATTAAGGTTCATAAATTAAATCAATTATTTTTATTTTTTAACTGAATTAATTAAACCGACCGATTGCACCTCGAGAACATGCAATGACTCGATCAGGAGGGCCTCCATTTTGTCTTTTAGCACTCATTAAAGCGACCATTGGAAGACTGGCCCCCCAAAAAAAAGCGACCATTGGAAGAAAAAATTAATACGTAGGAACCACATAGAGAAAATGGGAAAAGTATATTTTAGTCCTCAAATTTGGTATTTTTTCTCAACTTGATCCTTAAATTTATTTTTTGGTCCACATTAATCTTGAAACTTGACAAAATTTACCAATTTACTCCTTGAAGTGTCATATAATCACTTGAAATTTTTTAAAAACTTTATATAAAATCTTAAAAATATAAAAAATTTAAGAATTTTAAAAAAATTCAAGTAATGATATGATACAATCTAAAAATGTCATGTCATCATATTTTAATTGAATCCAAATTCAGGATCAAATTAAAAAGCTACAAAGTTTCGAGATTAAAGCAAATCCCCTATATGTTACTTTATCCCTTTTGAGAGCGCAACAATCGGTCATGGTTTTATAGCTGATGGACATTTTCAGAGCACCAATGGCTAGTAGCACAATCTCTATGCTCAACGTCATCATATTAATATGGACCAGAAAAAAAAGATTCAAAGATTAGAAGTGAAAAATTGTCAAATTCAGGGATTAAATATTTATTTATCCTTAAAAGAAAACGCAGCGATCGGTCTTTGTTTTATAGGTGCTGGGACTACTTTTTCAAAGCAACAATGGCTAGTGGCTAATAGGCAAGCAGTCATCATCAAGACAAATTTTCTTCTATTTTCTCTTATCTCCTGAAGATGAGGAGAATCTATCTCTTGGATTTCTAGTGCTATTTTGGCCCTTCACTTAGATATCTGTGGATAAACAGTCACTCTCTTCAAATGTGGTTCCTATATTTCTTTAACTAATTGGTGAATTTATGATTTTGGTCCTGCTATGCTTGAATTGGGATTTAGTCTCTGTTAATTTGGTATAATTTGATCTTTTATTTTTACCATGTCATTAGTTATTTCAAATAATTAAATATACTTAGCTATTTCAGTCAAAATACCAACGTGAATTCTTGAGGGGAGGCTGACTTCATTGGGAGAAGTTGGCGAATTGTCGTCCTCTTGGAGTTGGCAAAAGTCACTCTGTTGGAAGCTAGCAAACCCCTTAACACGTCCGATGTTGTCCCCAATAGGAGGTTGTCTCTCGACTCTGCCTAGAGCTCGAGTGTTTGAAGAGGTGGTAAGTTCATAGAGCGAAAATACCTCATTGGGTGTTTGATAAGGCAAATCATGCACACACAGGCCTGCTCATGGGTTGGGTTACTCGTCCAGGCCCAAAGGTCCGTCAAAAAAATAAGAGGTTTGAACAAAAATACGAAACCCAAAAAATGGGCTTAAGTAAAATTCAAGGCCTGTTTTCTATATGGGCCGAACCTTAGGTAATATTTTTTTGGCCCAAGCCCAACCCTACAAGAATATATTATGCTATACAAAATATTATATTAATTATATGTGTTAAATATATATTTATATTAATTCACTAACCCAAAAACAATTAAATTCATTACCTAAAATCTAAAAAAAAACTTATGCAATTAAATAACCCAACTCAAAATATAAAATTTTAAAAATTATATTTAATATAAAAAATATTTATTATATTATGGTAATAGTTTTTAATATAAATACTTTTTAATGTATTTTTAATGTGTTAGAATACTTTTATTTTAGCGTCTTTTTAGTGCATTTAGTGTAATATTTAAAAAATATTTTTAAATAAAAACTAATCTAAAAAAATCAAATATGGACGGGTCATGTCTACCTTTCTTAAATTGGGTCGGGCTTGGAAAAAAAATTAAGCTCATTTTTCGAGTCGAGTCAAACCGGAGCTTAAAAAATTGGTCTATATACATTGCATGGGCCTAGGCCGGTCCATGAGCACCTCTAGTCACACATAGTCTTACTCGAACCCATGTCCTATAATATAGTCTTACTCGAACCCATGTCCTATAATATATAGAGCACCTGACGAGGCTCTTTCACTCTGTTAACTTGCTGCCACTTCAAGTCACCCTTTTAGACATTAGGTTCTTAGCAAAGTTGGTCACGACGAACAATACTTCGCAGACTTCTTCTCATAAAGTCAACCTCCCTTGAACATGCATATAATTAAAAAAAAAACATTTTTCCAACACAAAAATATTTGTGTCAATATGATGAGTTGAAATAAGTGTTTTTTTTTAATTCAAATCAGCATTTTAACTAAGTAGTAACTATTTACACTAACTAATTAGATCAAATTAAACTATAAAGACAAAAACCCAAATTGAATCATATTAAAAGGACCAAAACCACAATATAACCCAACTAATAGTATAATACCATAAATTTTCAAAATATCTCTCATGTTATATATACCTTTGTCTCCTCTTCCATTCTTTTAGTATTTCCCATTTCGCCTCTCAATCTCAACATTCCCCCTTTGTTTTGTCCATTTCTTTTTCGAGGGAATTAATAATGTACCATCAAAACCACCACCACCACCACCACCATCTTCATCTTCCTTGTCTTCATTGCCACCCACAAAGCTACATTAGAATGGTATAACTTCAAAATCCTCCCCACTGTTCATATTTTCTTTTTGAAGTCCCAAAAATAATTTTTTTTCAAGTCCTTTTCTAATTTTTGAATGAGAAAATTTGCAGGTTCAGTATATGATAGAGAGATGTTTGCTGCTTCACATGAACCGAGAACAATGTGTTAAGGCCTTAGCAAAGTATGCAAGCATTCGACCATGCATTACAGTTACAGGTGATCATCGTATATAGCTGATCAAAATACAACATATATATACGTATATACATTTATAATATAAGGAAAAGTAGTGATATTAATGTGTGTGTAATTTTTTGCAGTGTGGAAGGAGCTGCAAAAGGAGAATAGGGGATTCTTTGAAGCATATTTTCATGCCATTTCTCAATACAAGCCTTTCATGGGTAAGAATACCTAAACCCTAAAACATTTCATATTAGTAGTTTGTAATATTGTTGTGTAATCCCACATCGCTAGAAAATCTGTAAGTTAAAAAGGTTTATATAATGGTTAAGTGAGAAATCATCACTAGTTTGTGGTTACTTATTTGCTAAATTTTATGGATAAATACTACACATAAATTTTAGTTTAATGTTCAATATTATATATGAACTTTAATTTTATATAATTTTATATATGATATTTTTACAAATCACTAGCAATATTATCAACATAACAACATTTTACGTTTATATATTGCATACATAAACAATTATATTAATTCAATATTTATTTTTTTAAATGTGTACAATTGTATCAAAATCAAAGTTTAATGTGTATATCTGAACCCCAACCGAAATTTCATATATAAAATTACACCAAATCAAAATTTATGAATTGAATTGCACATTAAAGTAAAGTTCAAATGTAGTTTTGACTTTTGATATTTATCCATAACATTTAAAGTTCGATGGTATTCTTATATTTTTGGGTATTTTAATGATAATTATTATTTTACTAAGATAATTGTATGAGTAATTATGTTAACATGAAAAGATTTTTTTTTAAAAAACTATGAAATAACACATCTTGTATTAAATAAGTAGCAAAAGTCAGTATTTAACGTCGTGACATTATGTGTATATAATATTGTGATGTTCGTTATTGCCTCACTGATTTATTGGTGACCAAGGTGTGATGTTATGATGTCATATGTAGGAAGTCGCAATGTTGGCCATTGTTTTATTGATCTAATAGGTGATCAAGGTGTGACATCGTGACGTCATGTGTAGAACGTTACGACCTTGACTATTCTTTCATTGATTTATTGGTGACCAAGGTGTGATGTCATGAGGTCGTACATAAGAAGCCACAACGTTGGCCACTATTTCATTGATCTAATTGATGATCAAGGTGTGACATCGTGGCATCATGTGTACAACATTGCGGCACAAATCTCTGTTTAAGTTTGAAGAGACATAATTTTGGTGGAGGAGTCAAATTGCTATTATACTATTATATTAATTTGTAGTTTTTTAAAAATTAAAAGAACTAATTGAATTTTTTTTTTTGGGAGAGGGAGGGGAACCTCTCTGTGTCCTTGCATGTCAAACGCATAGATATAGGGATGACCTTTGAGAATCCTTTAAATACATGAAAAAAAATGAAATCATATATGTGTCATATATATGTTTGTGTTTCGACAAATTCAAATTCGAATAACTTAGATCCATATTATATGTATATGTATACGTATATGTATAACTTGAGTTGCTGTTTTTATGTAGGATTGAAATGGTGCATGGCTTTGGTTTTCTTTTTTCAGGTTATTACACCCAAAGGAAACATAGATTTCAAAGGAAGAAAAGGTTCTGAAAGAGTGATAATTTACTATTTCAAAAGTGTTGTGTCTCAATTAATTTTAAGGTACACTTTTATTGGGGTTTTGATGAAAAGTAAACTTTTTTTATAATCGGGGATAGAGAATGAGTTAATTAATATCGAATCTAAACTCTCATGCCCACAATATAATACTCTTATCATTGAATTAAGAGGTTGTTGACCAATGAATAGTAAACTTTATGGTGAGTTTTAGTTACTTTGTCAGAAATATTTGTATATGATCTTAAAATTAGCTTTTTAAAGATAAATCACTATATATTTGTTTGCACAAAATAAAATGGGTTTGTAATTATCAATAAATATTGGGTACATTGGTAATGTACATTAAACTATAAAATGAAAATTTTAGATTCAAACTCTAAAGATGATAGTGTTGAGTGAGGTAACTTAGACTTTATCGACTATAAAAAAGGATATTGAGAAGAGGGAGGCCCCCCAAATGGGAAATTTGTTATATTACCCCTTTAAATTTTACAATATTATAAATTAATATAATGAAAAATTCACATTTTGCTCCCTCCAAATTATTCTTTATTTCTCACCGGAAGAAAATTTTTAGCTTCGTCCTTAATTAAGAATACCTTAATTATACAAAAAAAAAAGAAAAAAGAGAAAGGGTTTACCTTACTCATAACTTAGCAACCTACTCACCCAAAATGATTGTTTTAGACCCTTGTACATATAACACATGGATAAATTATATTGGACCCATTTAAGTCAAGGGGTTTATGGGTTGAATTGAATTGAGTTTAATCATGATATTAATACATTTTATATTTACATAAACTTAATTTGATCTGAAATATGGATTTAAAATTTTGTCTATGTTCATCCACATTCACATTTGAAAATAGTAGTCCAATTTTTTTTAATTTTTAAAAATATTTATAATATTTTAAAGTTAAATTTTAATAATTTTTTTCATTTGTTAAAATTTTATATATAGACACCCTAAAATTTTTTTTTATGTTTACATTATAGTATTATATATTATTATAGATTTGACTTTATATATAATATAATAGAGGAGAGAAGCCAAAAAAATTTGGGTTGAAATTAAGTTATAAATTTTTATAATAGTTAAATGCAATTTCACCATTATATTAGCTAATATCTTTATAGTTTTTTATGGACTACTAAGTTAAAATCTTATCATTTTGGAGGGGGCAGTTTGTAATTTTACCTTTACTTATTTATATATTATACATTTTAAAGGGTAAAAAACCAGGCCAAATTTTAAACAAGCTTATTTTTTTGTTTAAGTCCATTTTTTGAATTTATTATTTTTATCTAAACTTTTCAAATTTCAAACGAATATTCAAATTTGAAAAAATAGCATAACCCATCAACAAATTTACACCTGGAGGCTACTTAGCAAGATAACAAGCCCCAAATCATATCCAAATGCATGTGAACACTTGTACAGTGAGACAACGAGATCCACTCCAAAACATATAAACCTTTATGGTTCACCAAAAGAGGAGAAAACATTGTTTTCATCGAGAAACCTCACCAAGATCACCTAAATCCTTCTTCGAAACCTTTGAAATCACCTTGTATAGCTTTTGGCACCACTTTATGAACTGTTACCAATTTTCACATAGACCATATCTTTTTTCTTCATCGTCGGAAGAGGTCATCAATGGTTTTTATATTCAAATTGAATATCTTCAATTAGTTTTAAATTAGATGATTAATGCACTTCATTTATTTCGATTTTAATTTATAGAAATTTATCGAAGATTCAACTTATAAACATCAAACAAGCAACTTGTTATAAAATTATAACAAAATATATTATAATCCTACTCGAAATTCGACCCACTCCAATGATTCGAAATCTGACCTGAAAACCCCTTTTTATATATTTTTTTTAAAGATCTTTTTTGAGAAAGCTACTGTTTAGATAATACCTTTAATCTGTTTCTTCACCAGAACATCCCTTCCTTCTATACTTCCGTTGATACCATGTATCAACATTAACTCTACTTTTAAACAAGTAGTCTCACATATGCCTAAATGTGATAGTTTAATCTTGAATTTATGGAGAAGTTTACATTATTAAATAGCTGAAAAAATGATCTACTATTGCTAGGACTCATTGATGGACCAATTCTTGCAATGAACATGAAGGCCCAGTTAGGATAGTTCAATGTTCTGCACTTTTTTTTAATAATTTTTATTTATTTTAATTTTAATTTGTATAGTTATTTTAAACTCGAATTGTTTATATTAAATTCGAGTATTTTATTTAAATTTGAATTAAATAATAGTATATGTCATATAATTGAATCTTTTAACATGTTAATATAGTAGATTAATTTTAAAAAATAAAACAAATAATAGAAACTAGTTCACAAGCTTGTCTCACTCGAAAAAATTAAATTTTTCAAAAAACAAATAAAAATATAAGGATTAATTTTAACAAATGAAAAGCATATAAAAATTACGTTAAAAAAATAAAAAATGGAAGAAAACAAAGGGAGAAGTAAAAAAGAATGAAAAATAAAGAAAAAAAAGTAAATTAAAAGAACATAAAAAAAATTAAATTACTCAAAACAAAAAATATGGGGACCGATTGTATATATTAACCTAAAATTTTGTTTGAAATGATATTTAACATGCCATGTCAGCTTACTATTACACCGTTCACGATTATTAATGGCTCAATGACTAAAATGTTACAATACAATAACGTAAGTGACTAAAACATAACATTTCAAACATAAGTGATTAAAATATAAATTGAGGTAAACAAAAATGATTATTTTGATAGTTTACTCATAACAAAAATAGTATGATATAATTTAAATAAAATTCGAATAGAATCTTTAATATGAGTTGTTGAGTATGACTATAATTGTTAACGTCGACTCACCCAGTTAAGTGTTGAAATATTTAAGAAAATGTACCAAGGAAAAAAAATGCAAAAGTCTAAGTAATACAAAAGAAATTATATTTTTTTTTCGGTAAAAGAAATACAGCAATTATGGAAAAATCAAATCTAAAAATTTATCAAATTTTTATTTTAGAAATTGTATAAACTCCATTCGATTGATCCAAATTGAATCATATAATTTAGTCGCCTTTAATTGAACAAATCAAATAAAAACAAAAATGAGGCGTAAGCTTGACCGTACACTGGGGGATGGAATTGAACAAAGGTCAATACTGTCTGCCTGTAAATATTATATTATATTTCTGTATATAATATAAAACATATGCTAAATTATAAACTACTAACTTAATCAATTGAGTCTTAGTTTGATTAATATAAGTATTGTTGTTAGTGTAAGAGGATGTGAATTCAAATACGTTAAAATATATTATTTTTTTATTTATGAATTGGAGAGAGATAATAAATAATTTTAATTATTGTGTCCAAAAAAATAAATATAATAAAACGTATAATAAAATTAATAATAATAATAATGATAATAATAAAAAACTACCAGCTTAAAATTATATTATTTTAGAATGGACCATGCTTCGTCGGTTTTGCGGTGCACGTAACCCAACCCAAGGATTTAGTGCTACCTAAGCTAAAAACTAAAGTCTTACTTATTTATATTAAAATATTCAGAGCAAATATTATATATAATATATGTAGAAGTGATCATGAGTTGGGTCGAGTTTGAACTTTAACAAATATATATTAAAAATCCGAGCTCGGCTTGGTCGTATTAAAACTTTTATATAAAAATAAATTTTAAAAATAAAATATATCAAATATATTAAAAACATTAAAATAAATGTTTCTCAACAAATTGAAAATAAATTAAAAAAGTATTTATACTTAAATAACACTAAGATATGTGCAACTTAACAAGTAAATATTTCTAAAATAATAGAAAAATTAAAAATAAAACAAGAGTTATACAATATTCAAACAATAATAACAAAATAGTAGTAATATAATAGTGAAATGACAGCAAAACAGTGAAAAAATAGTAGCAATTTTTTTTTTTGCAAATTCAAGCCTAGTTGGGCCTAGCCTAGGTCAAAAAGTTTACCTGAGGCGCGACTCATGATCATGTATAATTATATGTAATACCTTAAATTATAAATATAAATTAGAGATGTTTATGGATTGGGTCAAGTCAAATTTAAACATGATAGTAACACGCTTTATGTTTATTCAAATATGATACTACTCGAAGTTTGGGTCTAAAATTTTATAAATCCATTTATGTCTATAAATGATTAACCTAAACCATTTTAGATTTATTTATATTATTTTCAAAATTTTTGAAATGTATATTATTTTAATTTAATATTTAATAGATTTTTTATATTTATTAAAATTATATATATAACTAACATCTTTTTAATCTTTATATTATAGTGCTATATATTATTATAGATTTAATTTTTTTATGCTATAAATTATATGATAGTAAAAATGATATAAATATATTACAAACTTAGAAAAAAAATTAGGTTGAATTAAAATTGAGCCTTAAATGTTTAAATTTAAACTCGGTTGATATTTTAAACAAAATTAATATTTTTACTTAAACATTCGTAAATTTCATACGAATATTCAAATTTAAATAAATTACTAGATCCATGATGAATAAGCTAAGCTTGATTTTTCAAATCATAATAAATAAAAAATTATTATTTCCTCCTAAATATTCTATATTTTGTTTTTTTAACTTCCTTTGATTCTGTTATTTGGAAATTCTAAAATATATATAATTCCTTCCTAAATATTTAATATTTTGTCACTTCCTTTGATTCTGTTTTTTGGCAAATTTGTAGTAGTAGATAGCACACAACTTGCAACGCTAAGTCAAAAAACGTCCTAAAAGCAGAGCGGTTCAGTGTTGACTGAGAGATTTAGCAATTTATTTTTCTAAAAAAATTCAAATTATTATTAGTTATAGTTACCGACGAAGCATTAAGAGAATCCGTCTCTTACAATGAGAAAAATTCTCGTAAACAAATTAAAAGATTGAAGAAAATCGTAATAAACATGTCATTGTCAAATAAATTTTTTTTTCTCGAATTAAAGAGGTCATGGTTGACGTTTACCAATAATACTCAACTTACATAAGGTGTCAATCATCGGATCTAGAAGTGAATAAGAGGGACAAACAGAAGCTTTGACCCCTCTATTTTTTTTCAATTCAGTCCTCTTATAAATAAAAAAATTTATAAATTAATATAAAATAAATTACACATTGATTCCCCTTAAAAATAAAAAATTATATCTAATCCTTTCAAAAATTATGAAAACATAAATCAATACATAATAAATTTATATTTTGATCTCTTAAAAATTTATAATTAATTCCAACCCACAAAATATTTTTTTGAATTTGCCCTGATCTAAAACGGTTGATGTTGACCAACAACATAGATAATAGAAGGAACCACCCAATAAACCATCGTTTCTCAAAATATTTAAAATATATATTTAACAAATTTAATTAATTCAAATTTGATGTTATAAAAATTACAAATATTCAACCCATTTAATGTCTTTTGTCTCCAAATGAGTCAATTTTAGGCGGCTCAAGTTTATTACACAGCAAAAAAAAAAAATGGACCAACCGAGGATGCTTGCCTTTCAATATAATATTAGTAATAACAATAATAAATTATGGAAATGAGTTAACCAACCATGGACCAAGAAAAATTAAAAATACTCAAATTTTAAAACAATGAGAAAGAGAAAGATTACCATAAATTTTCCAAAATGCTGAAAAATACCAATAAATTTAATTTTTATATGTCCCAACTTCTAATTAAATGAAAAAAAATACCAAATTGATATTGATTGAGAATATATATATTTAATAATTATAAGTGTTTAATTGATTTCGTTTTTAGCTTAAATAGACGTGGGTTTGAATACGTTGAAGTGCATTATCCTTCTATTTATAAGTTGAAGAGAGACTATGATTAGTTCTAGGTATTGTGTCAAAAAAACAGATAGAACTAGAATCGATAATGAGATTGTTCAAATAATAATAATAATAATAATTATTATTATTATTATTATAAATGTTTAGGTATTAAATAAGTCAAGTGGTTCTATTGGTTATTCAAATTTAAATTAAATAAATTTGAATATATAAATATTAATATGAAATCATATAATTTCAATATTATATTAATTTAAAACAATAAAATTGATTATTTAGGTTAGTTAGATTGAATCGATTTTTTTAAAAAAAAATATTATTATAAGTTTTAACAATATCTATTCTTTATTTAGATAATGCGTTTCAGCGCACTCGAATTCACATTCTCTTGTAATTGTAATAATGCTCATGTCAATCAAATTAAAACTCAATCGATAGATTGAATCGATTTTAGATTTGGGTTTAAAATTTTTTTAAAATAGAATTTTTTGTATATGATTTGCACGAATTAAAAATAAAATATGAGAAATAAATTATTAAAATATTAATCAAAGAGAAAGAGAGAGAGAGAGTTGAATTATTAAAATATTAGTAGGAAAATATTATAAAAATGTTAAATATGTAAAAAGTTTACACGAATAATTTCTTTCCATTTTTTTTTTGTGTAGAAAATTTATCCCCCTTTCAACTTCTTTATTTTTCTTTTTGGCAGAAACTTTTTATTTTTCTTTTTGGCAGAAACTTTTTATTTTTCTTGTTTTATCCGTCATTCTAATCACTCAATAATTATTATATCTAAATTAAATATTGAAATCATGTTTTAATGTCACGATTTTGATATGGGTTTGATTGATGGAATATTTCAATTTAATTAGATTTGTTTATCGATTATGTCGTGACTCGTTTTTTTAAAGCTTAAATTAAATTTCATTTGATAATGCATTTTATATTATTATTTATGTATTTTTATAATTAAATTTAAATGATTTTTTAAATATTAAATTATATTAATTAAATTGCAAAATATATTGCCCATAATTAAACTTGAATGAACTTGATATATATTAGTAAGTTGTTTGTTATTTAAATCAGACTAATCTAAAATATAAGTATAAAATTTTGTAAAATTTCATTTATATTTATAAATGATTATCATAAACTCGTTTTAAGTTTACTTATATTATTTTCAATATAATACTTTAGATGGTTTTTTAATTAGATCTTTTGGAATGAAATTAAATTTTTTTTATAGATAACTTAACATATGTATTTTTTGAAATATAATAAGTACAATACAATCAAAGTATAAATACAAGTTCGAATAATCATAATATCGAATCAAACTATTATATCACAAATAGATTAAGAATTGATACATTCCAGACTAAAGCCAATAAACTGACTGAAACTAATTAGATTAAAATTCACCCATGACAACCGCATGTAAAATTACACATGATAAATCTCGAATCTAGATACTCGAATCCGAAGTCTTCGCATTTACCAACTAATACAAAGCATCATCAACAATTGAACATAATGCTCACTTAATATTGTATTATTATATATTTAATTTTATGTAATATAAATTATATAATATATAAAAATGTATTAAAAAAACATTTCAACCTAGACTTGCCTTAAATATTAAAATCTAAAATTAACTCATATTTTAAACCATTTTAATTTTTGGTAAAAACTCATCTTTTAAATCCGATACTTTTATCCAACCTCTCGCACTTCAACAATATCTTAATCCTATCCACAAACAAGTCAAGCTTCAACGCAGTCTTTAGACTTCTAAATTTAAAATAATGCAATTTAATTTAATATATTATTTCTTAATAAAAGAAATTATTTTGATTATTTAAAAGAAAAAAGAATTAAAATTCAAAGCAACCAAATTCACACCTATAAATACACCAAACAACCAACTACCGCTACCTGCTTCCAGTTTAGACAACCTTCGGGTTCGCTTGTCATTCAACGGTACTTACTCCATTTATACTTTCTCTTTTTAAATTTCTCTACATTTTCATTTAGATTTCGTTTAGATCTGATTTGAAAAAGTTTTGATTTGATTTTCAGAGAGAAAAAACAAAAAACACTCCCGAAATGGCTCGCAAGAAGATCAGAGAGTACGATTCCAAGAGATTGTTGAAAGAACATTTCAAGAAGCTTTCCGGTAGAGATTTGCCAATCAAATCTGCACAAGTTAGTTCTATTTCTCCTTCTAGATCTCGCTGTTCGTTTCAAAGTTCACCGATATTTCCGGTTTTTTTTTAGCTTGATTTGTTTTAGTGTTTCTTTTCTGATTAATTTGTTCAATCTTTCGTTCTGGATCTCGCTATTCGTTTATATTTCCTTGTTTTTTAAACGATTTATAATAGTATTTCTTTGCTGATTAGTTTGAATTCATTTTTAGCACACTTTCTCCTTCCAGACCTCGTTTTTCATTTCGAAGTTCATCTATATTTCCGGTTTTTTTTTTTTTAGTTTGATTTGTATTAGTGTTTCTTTGCTGATTACTTTGTTCAATTTCTCGTTCTAGATCTCGCTATTCGTTTATATTTCTTTTTTTTAATTTGATTTATAATAGTTTTTCTTTGCTGATTAGTTTGAATTCATTTTTAGCTCATTTTCTCCTTCAAGACCTCGTTTTTCATTTCAAAGTTCATCCATATTTCCCGATTTTTTTACTTTGATTTGAATTAGTGTTTCTTTGCTGATTAATTTGTTGAATTTCTCCTTCTAGATCTCGCTATTCATTTATATTTCCTTTTTGTTAATTTGATTTATAATAGTTTTTCTTTGCTGATTAGTTTGAATTGATTTTGAGCTCATTTTCTCCTTCTAGACCTCGTATTGATTTCGAAGTTCATCAACATTTCCTCTCCTTTTTTTAGTTTGATTTGTATTAGTGTTTGCTGGTTAATTTGAATTGATTTTTAGTTCAATTTCTCGCTCTAGATCTCGCTATTCATTTCAAAGTTCGTCAATATTTCCTTCTTTTTTAAAAAAATAAAAATTGATTTGTGTTAATATTTCTTTGCTGATTATTTTAAATTCATTTTAAGTTCAATTTTTCCTTCTAGACCTCGTTATTCATTTCAAAGTTCACCTGTGTTTTTTTAGTTTGATTTGTACTAGTATTTCTTTGCTGATAAATTTGAATTGATTTGGAGTTCAATTTCTCACTCTAGATCTCGCTATTCATTTCAAAGTTCACCATTATTTCCTTTTTTAAAGTTTGATTTGTGTTAGTATTTCTTTGGTGATGAATTTGAATTGATTTTTAGTTCATTGTGTCCTTCTTGATCTTGCTTTTCATTTCAAAGTTCATCAATGTCGTTTTTTTTAGTTTGATTTGTATTAGTGTTTCTTTGCTGATAAATTTGAATTGATTTCAAAGCAAATCTTAGAAAAATACCGTTCGGCTTTTAGAATTTCCGGATCTAGTATAAATTAGAAGGTCCGGTTGCTTTAACTACTCTTAGTTTTATGAAAAAGAAAATTCTTTCCAGATCAGGAAGTTTTTTAAATTTGAATATGAATTTAAGATATTGATCTTCCTTGATTCATTCATTTGTGATTATTGTATGAAACTGAAAATTGACTGATTTGTTTGGTTGTGTCACTGATTTTAGATCATGGAATCGATTCTATCAGCTTTTAGAATTACTCTTAGTTTTATGAAAAGAAAATTTACAGATCAAGAATTTTTGAAAATTTAATATGAATTTAAGATATTGACCTTCCTATTGATTCCTTGATTTATGATTATTCTATAGAATTGAACTTTGAGTAATTTGTTTGGTTGTGCTGCTGGTTTTAGATTGATTTATGATTATTCTATAGAATTGAACTTTGAGGAATTTGTTTGGTTGTGCTGCTGGTTTTAGATTACGGAATCAACTGATTTCAATCAGCTAGTAGAGAAGGAGCCATGGCTTTCGTCAGAGAAACTGGTTGTTAAACCTGATATGTTGTTTGGAAAGCGTGGGAAGAGTGGTTTGGTTGGCTTAAATCTGGATTTTGCTCAAGTTATTGCTTTCGTGAAAGAGCGCCTCGGCAAAGAGGTTCACTTTCGGTTTTGTACATTTTACAGTCATTAATTTGTCATTATTAAAGGTCAAAGGTTCGACTTTATGCTAACCTCTCGTGAATTACAGGTGGAAATGAGTGGATGCAAGGGACCTGTTACAACTTTCATTGTTGAACCTTTCATCCCTCACAATGAAGAGTTCTACCTTAACATTGTCTCTGAGCGACTTGGTTGCAGCCTTAGCTTTTCAGAGTGTGGAGGGATTGAAATTGAAGAGAACTGGGATAAGGTACTTTGAGATTATCTAAAACTGGTACTCGGTTTGTTTTTGTTTCTTGTTTCGATTTTACCTTAATAGTTTCCTAACTAAGTTGAGGTACCCTTCATATAGGTCAAGACTGTATTTGTCCCAACCGGGTCGCTTTTGACATCAGAAACTTGTGCTCCACTTGTTGCAACCCTTCCCTTGGAGGTAATTTTTCCAAATAATTAATGATTCAGTGAGCCGTCTTTGCTTAACTTGAGCATGTTTCTTCGTCTTCCTAAGGACAACTTCATCATATAGATTTTCCTACTACATCAGCAAATCAATATGTATGCATACTGTAACATGCTCTTTCAATATTTAACTAAATATATGTAGTTTTCATTATAGATCAAAGGAGAAATCGAGGAGTTCATCAAAGTGATCTTTAATCTGTTTCAAGGTATGGCATAAATATATATCTTTCTTGAATCTAAAACTATTCAAACTGACATATGGTACTTTGTAATTAACTTTTTCGAGTTCGAAAATGTCAGATCTCGATTTCACTTTCCTCGAGATGAACCCTTTCACGCTGGTCAACGGAAAGCCTTATCCTTTAGATATGAGAGGCGAGCTGGATGACACTGCTGCTTTCAAGAACTTCAAGAAGTATATTTACCCCCCTTTATCAGTAGTTTGCTCAATTTATTGTTTCAACATGCTATGTGGAATATCAATAAAATTCATCTGATGCAATTTCATTTCTTTTGTAGGTGGGGTAATATCGAATTCCCAATGCCTTTCGGAAGAGTTATGAGTGCAACCGAAAGCTATATTCATGGGCTAGACGAGAAGGTATGTTAGATTTAATAGATACTTAGATAGTTCGCCTTGCATGCACAATCTTCTTTTATTTGCTAATCATCCAATTGGATGGGAACCTCGAGCTGTATATGATATAACATATGGACATTTTATCGATCACCCTGAATCCTCTGTTCCGTTTACCGTCTATTTCACAATATATGAACTCATCTCCGGAAAAAATGGTTTAAAACATGTTGCAGTTCATTTAATAGCTTCATCCACTGATACGGTATTAACTTAAAAAATATATATTGCAGACCAGTGCATCGTTGAAATTTACGGTATTGAACCCTAAGGGACGCATTTGGACAATGGTAGCTGGAGGAGGTGCAAGTGTCATCTATGCTGATACGGTGGGTTATCTTCTTTTCACTTTCCGGGTTCTCAATATAGGACTAAAAACCCTGCAATTTTAAGATATCAGTAATGTGTTTGATTTACTTGTTTAATTCATTGCCTGATCAGGTGGGAGATCTTGGTTTTGCTTCTGAGCTCGGAAATTATGCAGAATACAGTGGAGCACCCAACGAAGAGGAAGTATTGCAGTATGCCAGAGTAGTTATTGATGTAAGGAACTCTAGCCCGTCATTCACATTACAATGTTGCTGAAAGTAGAAACCAGGATCTTGTACTTGATCGGCTAATGCTGTCTCTAACTTTTCTTGAAGGCACCACAAAACATTTTTCGAGTGATTCTGGATGTAAAACTTACAATGCAAGCATCTTAAGCATATGATATTGGCTGTACAAATAATTTCATTTTTCCTTGATAGTGTGCAACCGCAGACCCTGATGGTCGCAAAAGAGCCCTCGTAATTGGTGGAGGAATAGCCAACTTTACTGATGTCGGTGCTACATTTAACGGCATTATCCGAGCCCTGAAGGAGAAGGTAAGCTTCACTATAGTGGTGTTTTCACTGTTTTGCTTCTCTCGTTGTCCACCGTTACTTACTAATAATAACCGGACATCCAAATTTTTACAGGAATCAAAGCTCAAAGCCGCTCGGATGATGATATACGTGAGGAGAGGAGGTCCAAATTACCAGAGGGGCCTCGCGAAAATGCGGGCACTCGGAGAGGAAATCGGAATCCCTATCGAGGTATTCATACTATATAGACATAAACGATTATTGGTCTAAAACATTTTCCAAACCAAAAAAATTTGCTGATATTTTTGTGTCCTATTCGGCGTAGGTTTATGGTCCTGAAGCTACGATGACCGGTATTTGCCAGCAGGCTATCCAATACATCAGTGCAGCTGCCTAAGTTGTCGGATCGGGTTCATGTTCGGTCTCTTGTTTTTATTTTTTCTCCTTTTCAAGTGGGTCATTTTCATTAGATTTCCCGTTTGCCATGTTACTAAAACATTTGGAATTTATTTGCTGAAAAGTGAACATGGAATCTTAGGCACAAATGGCATTTGTCAGCAATAAAGATGTTAAAAAATTTCTACATCTTTTGTCTCCCCATCTTTATTTTCTTAATGACACTAATAAACCTCGTCTTTCTCAATCTTTTAACTCTATTTATTTTCAAATACCCATGCCAGACATATTTTCGTATTTAAGTATTTTAAAAAAATTAAACACATTTATGTTGGGCATGTACTTGTATTCGATACTCATTTATGTAAATGCTAATGTAAAGGCCAAAAGGGAAATTATTTGGAAGAGGGAGATACGATAAGGACATTGTTGCAAGTAACTCTAACCTAAGCGATGAAGAGTTTCGATATATATGGATGAATAGGATGTAAATTGATACTGACAATATAGTAAAGCCCATCTTAATTGAATACATACACATCCGAACCCAAGATAGAAAAGAAAAATTACCAATTTATTTGATTTGTAATTATAGGTCATCATGCAGCTTCTCAAAGTCACTTTGTCAATTAACCCAATAATTTCAAACCAACCTTCATGGTCTTTTTTCAAAAAAGAATATTTTCAAAAGTATGAAAAAACTATTTTTAAAAAAAAATGAACTTGCTTATCTAGAACAAATATTTATATTTAATACTTACACTCGATTTTATTAAAAATTTCTTTTCAACCTTTAAGAAACCAATAAAAAAAAAACAACTATTGAAAATGCTTATATCATACAAAGAATGAATATATATGTATGTATATATCATATTTAACCAAAGTTAACTTTTGCCAATTATGAAAGGTTAAATTTTGTTATTAATATGTATAATATAGATAAGTTATAGATTTAGTCTTCATCAATCATTTTTTATTATTATAATTTTTAAAATTTAAAATTTCACTCTTATCAAATAATAATTATTAAATTCATTAAATTATATTATTTTCAAAATTTTATATGATAAACATAATATCAAATATGTAATAAAAATTTTCAACTTGCTAATTTCATACATTATTAAAAAAAACCGTTAATTAATGGATTTATCTGTTTGTGATTGTGTCAACATTAAAATTTGAAAATTTGAAAATATAAAAATTAAAAATAATTTAATTATAGAACATGAACTAAATCCATAACGTTTTGCATAATACTACAAAACTAATATCGAAATTTAACTAAATAGAGCTAACAAGAGATTAAATTTTAAAATCAATTTCCTTAGTTTTAACACTCCTAAGCAGAATTTTAAACACTACCAAGCTTTTCAAAACAAGATTACATTTCAAAACATCCCTAGAACAACATTACTTCTAACCTTTTCAAAGCAAATCCATCACTTACACAAAATACAAAACTAATACTAAAATTTGACAATCACAAAACAAGATTACATTTCAAAACATCCTTTAAAAAAACCCAATAAAAATACCAGAAAAAACAAGCATAAAATGATAGCCATTAATAAAGAAGAACTCATGGATGGAGTCCATTGCCTTTGTGTGACTTGCCGGTTTGCCACTGCATTAGCCAAAGCCTCTGCTAGCTAGCTACTCTATAGGAACCTATCATCCTCCTCTTCCTCCATGCATGCATCCATGTGAGTGAAGCACAAGAGAAAAGAGCTTTTAATCCATTGTAGGAAGGTGAATTGAGGAATGCATAGCCCTAAACCCTTTCCATGCTTTTTGTGAAGACCCCATGGACATGGGTTTTTTTGTTCTTTGCTAAAATGATGCCATACCTATGTATCAACTATGATAATCCGATGGGACGTCTCTCAGAAGCTAGTGGAGAGAGCTTGGCTCTTGATAGTGGGCTTTAAATAGCTGATAATTTGAGTTAGTGGTTAATGACGTTAGTGTGGGATAGAATATAATTATTATTATTATAGTAAAATCAGGTATAAAGATGTTCAACAAATAGAATTAAATAATTAGAAAAAACCAATTAAAACTTACATATGACGTCAGCACATAGTGGAGTTTTGAAATTCATATATAATTTAATATAATAAATTTTAAATTTGAATATTCAAGACTCAAAACTTTTACTTTTATCAACAAGTCAAGATTTTATTTACAATAAATTGCAAAAAATTAGATATTCGTAAACATTTGAAAATATGTGATGGTAGATAATATTTAGATCAGATATTATAAAATTGAATAAACTACACACAAAGGTTATTTTAGAATAAGATTTATCTATATTAGTCATTTTTTTAATTTAATTACTTTAATTAAGATAATTGTTTAAACTACTCATTATTGTTAAAAATTTTATTAATCCACTAATGAATTGCTTACGTGGCATAGACTACAAGTGACATTTTTTAAGCTTTTGACTAAAAGTTAGGTTCCAAAACACTTTATAGGTGAAGAGTGGAAGTTGATAGACTGATACAACAGAGAGGGAGTATGGAGGGGTAGTGGAGGTTGTTATGGAGAATGAAGGTGAAGGAAGTATAAGGGTTGGAAACTAAAAGAGGGTTGACAGAATGTAGGTTTAGTATTATAAAAAAATCAATCTTTTTTTTTTATTGTTTTAGAGGTATTTATAGGTGAAAGTCTATGTAAGGTGATGTTAACGTATTGGATTAACCATTTGGCCATCATTACGGAGCGTATAGAAAATGTCATCGATGTATTAAGGATGTATGTGACAAAACAAATTTTATCATAATTCTGACTTGATGAGATAAAACAATTGAGTCCACGTGATGTTCAATGACCAATAATTTCATGTTTCCAGTGAAGATTAAATCATCATTATTAGGGTGATAATCTCGAAAAGTGAGCTAACAAATAATTTCTGAGCTTACTGATAGTAAACTTACTGTTGACAGTCTCAGACATTTTCTCAACTTACCATGTGTCCTAATGCGGGTAAAAATAGAACATCTTTATTTGAATACACTTTATTTTAATAAAGGATAAACAGTGAGAGTGCTTTTGAATGAATGATGGGCATTACTTTGATTATTGGAATCTCCACTAACTAATGCTAATCTACGATGTTTTTTCAACTTAGATTCGTATCTCCTTGTATTCCCCCACTAATTCCTTTTTTTTTCTTTATTTTGCCTTTTGTTTTTACTAATCCATTGCAATCTATTGATTATTTAATTAAAAAATATTAATATTTGTCGAAAGGTTGGTATTATTATGAAGGCAGAAGCTTTTGAATACTTAAATTCGAGTTTTATTATATATAATTGTAATATATGTGTGTCCAATTTTATTATGTGTATATGTCACGTGTGAGTTTTGTTTTATTCTTTCTAATATTTCGTTTGTTGTACATTTACTCAAACATATATTTGTAATAATTATCTTGATTTGTATGAAGTAGTGGTTAAAGTTCTTATCAAATACTCGTTTGTAATATTTATAAAAAAATGTATTTGTAATAATAAAACTTTTGAAAAAAATTTAATCATACAAATAAATATTAGATACATTAGTAAAATACATTATACTCTTCAAGAAATAATATAAATTCAAATATTAAAAATAACATTATTAAAAAAACAATTACAAATTTTGAGAATATGATGTTTTCAGAAAAAGTCTTAAAAAAATCATTCAACCAAGTGCTTCTCAACTTAATAATTTATAATAAGTTTTTATCAAATCTTTGGATCTCTTTGATGTTTGTCTACCATTAACAAATCAGAGGGGCAAACAAGGGTTTCCAGCCCTTAGTTAAATAAGGTAATTTCAATTTTAGTCTTTAAAAATAATTAATTATTTAACTTAAGCATTTTCGTTATTTGATTAACGGGAAAATATTACTTCTATCCCCTGAAAAATTAATAATTATATATAAATTCTTTTAACAAAATTCTTTAAACTTGATCCCTATAATTTTATAACTTTATCTCGACCCTCCTCAAAGAATTCCTGACTCATCTTATAATATAGACAGGGGTCATGCAAGGAAATTTTTTTGAAAAAAAAAAATTAAATTGTATATTTTACAATAGCAAAAATCCATTTAATAACCTATATCTTTATCATTTTTAAAAGATCAAAACATAATTTTCTCATTTTTGAAGCTCAAAATACAATTTCATCATAATTAATTTAAAATTTTATAAATTATAAGAGAACTAAAGAAAAAAATTCCATTTAAAAAAAGGTCGAGGCTCTTGACTAGCCCCCCTAACTCTGCCCCTGAATATAAACAAACATCAACATCATTGTGAAAGGTTGCATACCTCTTAACTTGACAAGCAATTTATCTCTCCAACATTGTTGGTATTTAAATCATCGATGGAGCGAAATAAAATCTACACTCTAGTGAAACGATATTTTATTTATCTTAATTTATTTTAAATTAAAACTCATAATTGGATTTAAGTTTTATTAGGTTAGGCTAGTAGGTTTTCAGAAGAAGTCTTAATTTTTCTTTTGAATAGATATGTAGCTTCCTTTTATAGAATCAACTTTGAATACCGAATTAAATTTGTGAGATTTTTTGGTGAATTATAAGTGGAGGGCAAAGCCCTAACAGCAACACAGTGAGCTTAACTCGAACTTAAGTCCCACCTGAGACGGTGAACATCCTGACTATCAGGCCAACATACGAGATTCAAATTTATGAGATTCATCTTGGTCGAACATTAGCAATTCCAAAGATGAAACCCAGTGAATTTCAATCTCATAATAAGCAATAGGTCAATAATTTTGATTTCTTTCAAAATGGTACTTGAATGATCCGATAATTCTATTTCCAATAATTGTTGTTAGGTTTATGGCAAGGCAAGTACATGAGGTTCACATTTTTGGAAAATGTTGAGGTAATGGACCCTTTTGCATTAGTCTTAGTTGAAATCATTTCAAGCTAGCTCAATTGATATAAATTAAATTTATATATTTAAAAGAGGGTAAAGAAGGGCTTCTTCCTCCCCGCTAAATCTCCTTAAATTTTATTTTTACTAAAAAGTTAATATTTTAATTTAAAATTTTAAATACAAATTTCTTTAAAATTTTAGCAATTCAAAATTTTATAATTTTATCCCCTAAACAAAATCACTATCTTCCAAACATTTAAAAAATAAAATTCATACCAAAATTATCAACTTTCCCTTATATAAAAGGACAACATATTTCTTCGGGAAATGACTCAATTATAGTGATTAGACTACTCATTCTAGTTTTTATTCTAGTCATTACGCGGTTAAATTTTTTATTTAAAAGAAAGTTTGACTAGTAAGTTTTAAACGATAATTCAACAACCAGTACAATGGATCAGCACCCATCGACGAGTAAAAGAACATACTTTATATTCAAATCGATCTGAGGGTTAGTGTTGAAGATCAAAGAAAAAAATTAGAACATACTTTAGATTCAAATCGATCTGAGGGTCAGTGTTGAAGATCAAAGAAAAAAACTATTTGGATTTTGGTTCACATATTTGTGACGTCAAAGTTGTTTCTGAAAAAAACCGAATTGTAAAAGAGAGGGAGGAGAGCTTTCAATTGGGACAGACAATGCGAATAGAGAATGTCATACAATAGCAATTTTAACAACCTAATGACTTAAAATTTTTGAATAGTTTAATGACCAATTTATAACTTTTTAAAGTGAGTGACCAAAACATACTAATATTTTGGTGAAGTTGGGTGTAATTTACCCTTTTTTTTCCTCAAAATTTAATATAAGTGGTGCACAAATTCACTGTAATTCCAAAGCCTCATTTGCTTTTATATAATTTTTTTTTATAATTTTCTACCTATAAGCACAAAAAAATAATAATCTTGAATCGATTCAAATATCCGTATCTTCCACAACAACTTACTATTTATCTCGTGATTAGATTTGTTCAAGTATCAAATTCTTCAGTACTAAAATTCGATTTAAGCTGAAATATGAATAATATTTTTGTTCAAATTCAACCCACATAAATGATATAGTGCCCAAAGCTCAACCTCACCCTTCCATATTTTTCTCTCATTTTATTTTTATTTTTTTGATACAACGATGATAAATCCCTTTCATATATATGTTTGTTTTAGGAAATGGAATGCTTTGAGGCAGCCTTGAAGGCCAATCGTAAAAAGGAAACTGCTTTAAAATCAAGCCCTAAGCTTGCTTTCTTTTTGAGGATATTAGGATTGTTTATGGATAAAAATGAAATTTTAAAAAACTTATATAGAAATAATATTTCTTAATCATTAATCTAAAGAGATTAACCCAAATTGATGAAGGAAGTAGTTGAGAAGACAGGCCTCACAAAATAGGTTTTGGGTCATGTTTCTGCCCTAATCAATTGATCTTGTTCATATGGGTTGGATGCTTGGGCTAGGTCTTTGGGTTTTCCAAAGTTACATGTATTTAAAGTTGGAGGAAATGTTGATTGAATCTTAATCCGATTGACATGCAAGGACGGATTTATGAGAGCTGGTAGGAGTCTCGATCTTCCTAAAATAAAAAATTTATCATTTTAACCCTTTAAAATTTTAAAAATTTTAAATTAGTAAAAGTAAAATTGTACTTTGATCCTCCTTAAAAATGATAAAAATTTGATTTAATCCTTTAAAATGATAAAGATATAGACAATTTAATTTCGATCTCCTTGAATATTTTTCCTGACTTCGCCCTTGTTGACATGGGCATTGCTGCCAATGCAGGAGGACGTGAGTTTGAGTGTACTGAAGCGCATTATCAACCTATTTATGGGTTAGGGAGGGATTGTACCTAATTCTAGGCATTATGTCAAAAAAAGTTGGGAAAAATAGTCGTCAACTGTTAATGTGTATCTTTCTTAGTTTTTTAAGTTTAAATTTTTTTATTTTTATTACTAACATTTTCGAAGTTTAATATTTTGATCACTCTTCTATTAAATCATTAACTATGATATTTTTATTGGCATAACAATAAATTTAGTCTTTCAATATTTATAAATTTTACCAATTTAGTCTTAAATCTAAAAAAATTTAACAAATTTAACCCTCAACTTTACACATTCTATCAATTTTGATTTTACTTCTTAAAAATTCGAATTTAAAAATTAATAAACAAATTTTAAAATGAAAGTTATTTTAACGTTGAGTTTTTTTTATAAGAATACAAAAGACTTCATAAAAACATATACAAAAATATAAATAAATGAATATTCATTTTTCTCTTGTTTTTGACATGAACTTTATTTATTAAAATACTATTGTTATAAATAAAAAAAATTAAAAAACAAACCCCAAAATTAAGCCTTAAACCAGATTTACACTTTTCCTTTCTTTAATTTATTTTATAAATAATAAATTTCATTATACATTTTTGCCATGCTCTTTAGTTCTCATCAAATTTGCCAAGCATTGGGTATCACCATCGCCTACAACCACCAGCATCAGTAACCTTTACTCCAAATTTTTTAATTTTCACATCCTTCATCGTCACGTCATCGAATTAGGAATTGGTCATGAAACTACCAACATGACCTTCCACCTACTAGGTCTCCAAGACCTCATCTTTACCTATATATTCCCAACCATGCTCTCTTCAAGCACAAACTCAAACGCAATAAACCCATTTTGATCTTTTAAATACTTTGGCTATAACATTTTATCTAATCTAAATATGGTGGTCGGTAATGTTAAAAAAAGAAAAAAAATTGAATCTGCTTAAGTTTTATTCATGATTTTTCCCCTTAAATTTTTTTATTTATAAGATTGTTATTTTATTCATAAAACTATTGTTTTAATAAATAAATGTCATGTAGAAAATGAGAAAAATAGATATTCATTTATTTATAAATATTTTTATAATTTTGTATGTATTTTTTTTATAAAATTCTATGTATTTTTATTGAAAAATGAACTTTTAAATACTTTTTTTTAATTTTAATTTTTAAGAATCAAGACTAAATTGACAGAATATGTAAAATTAAGGGTTAAATTTGTTGGATTTTTTAGGACTAAATTTATAAAATCTATAAATATTGGAGCGCTAAATTTATTATTATGCCAATAAAAAAGGCCACGATTAATAATTTAACAGAGGAGTGACCAAAATATTAAATTTCGATAGCGTTAATAATAATAAAAATATAAAATTTTAAACTTGAATAACCAAAAATATAATAATTATAATTAATATTTAATTATGTTTTAAATAAAAATTTTAGTATTTATTTATAAATGATCCACTATTTATTTTATTTTATTTAATAATAAGGTGATAGTGCAAAATTGATATTGATTCCTTACTTAGAGATAAAATCACGTGATAAAAATTTCTCCACTATTTTATTGCCTAAATAGCAAAATGTTGGCATGTTTCTCTTATGGTCTTATGCGATTTTTATTTTGACTATTTAAATTTTTTTAAAATGAAAATGTTGATATAACATTAAATTATTGAAAAATGAATACAAATGATATGACGTCACTATTTCGTATAATCCTTTCCGTAATTGATAATGACTAAATGTTGTTTAACATTAACGGCGAGATTTCTTCTTTTTTGGACAAGAGATTCATTCAAGAAAGTCTGTTTTCGTGTCTATTACCTACCACTTGGTGGTTGATGATGTTTTTCTTTTGAACGTTTGTTGGCGAAACGATTGGTATTCCGACATTTTATTGATAGAGAATGTTTTATGAAGATGTGTCATATTATCATGTTTGCTTTTTACTATGTTAGGAATTTATTTTCTGCCCACTTGGTGATAGGCGAAACAATTGAAGTACATTCCAATTTCATTTTATTCATAATTTAAACTAATTATTGTTTTAATTTGAACATATTGCATGCGTGTTATTATTAATTTTAAATGTTACATTTCATTATTTATTGCATATTGTTTTTAAATGAATACTCAAACGTTTTATTATTTATTATATATTATTTGTAAAGGAATACCTATATTCTATGCAAGTAATTTTCATGTGCATATGCGTTTGATAAATTTTCCTAATAATTTTTTTTTGGTTTTGTAATTGGCAGCCTTTCCATTTTCATTTTTCCCGATTTATCTCATAGTTTGAATTTTTATGTATTAAAAGTCATATTATAATAAGGCTTTAGGGTGTAAAAGATTCTCAATTTTTTTTAAAAAAAAAGCAATAAAATCCTTTTTTTCACTCATTTGGATACTTGAACTTTTAAAATGTATCAAATAAACCCTTAATCCTTTTCAAAAAAAGCAATTAAGCCCCTCCTTTTTTTTGCACTCAATTTGGTACTTGAACTTTTAAAATGCATCAAAAATACCCTCAAACTTTTTCAAAAAAAGCAATTAAGCCCCTTCTTTTATTAAAAATTATAAAAATATATAAAAAAATTAAAATCAATAAAAACTATAAATATTATTAAATTTTAATAAAAATTTCAAATATTTAAAAATTAGAAAAAATCGTAAAAAATTATAAAATTTTATAAAAATTGTAAAAATTATAAAATATATAAACATATAAAAAAAATTATAAAATTTTATAAAATTGTAAGAAAATTATACAAAATGTAAAAAAATATAAATTTTGTAAAAAAATTATACAATTATCGTTCTAAAAGAAGGATTTTATAAAAGTTATGAAAATAACATGAATATACAAAAATAATTTTTCTTTTATATCTCATATAAGTAAATCATGTGATAATAAATTGTCGACTATTTTATTGCCTAAATACTTCGATTATGCAAAAAATCAATTATTGTTTTATTTTTTGTTCAAGAGAACGATTGAATTCCCTCTTTCTTTTCTTCTCAGCCTTAGCCGAATGCCATGCTTCTCTTATGGTCTTATGCCAGACTTTCTTTCGAAAATGATCAAATGTCATCCATTAATAATGGCCAAATGTTGTTTTCCGTTAACGGCGGAATTCCTTCCTTTTTGGACAAGAGATTCACTCAAAGAAAGTATGTTTTTGTATCGATTAGCTACCACTTGGTGGTTGACAGTGTTTTCTTTTTGAACATTTGTTCACAAAGCGATTGGTATGCCGGCATTTTAGTGACAAAGAATGTTTTATAAAAATGTGGTGAAATTGATTAATTATTTATTGGCTTATCATATTATCATGTTTGCTTCTTACTATGTTAGGAATTTGTTTTCTGCTCACTTGTTGGGTGGGGATGTTTTCTTTTTGAACATTTGTCTGCGAAGCGATTGATATGCTGACATTTTATTGACACAGAATGTTTCATGAAGATATGGTGAAATTGATTAATTATTTAGTGGCTTGTCATATTATCATATTTGCTTCTTACTATGTTAGGAATTTGTTTCCAGCCCACTTGTTGGTTAACGATGTTTTCTTTTGAACATTTGTCTGCGAAGCGATTGGTATGTCAACATTTTATTGATAGAGAATGTTTTATGAAGATGTGGTGAAATTGATTACTTGTTTAGTGGTTTGTCATATTATCATGTTTGCTTCTTATTATGTTAGGAATTTGTTTCCTGCCCACTTGATGGGTGACGATGTTTTCTTTTTGAACATTTGTCCGTGAAGCGATTGGTATGTCGACATTATATTGACACAGAATGTTTCATGAAGATGTAGTGAAATTGATTAATTATTTAGTGGCTTGTCATATTATCATCTTTGCTTCTTACTATGTTAGGAATTTGTTTTCTGCCCACTTGCTGGTTGACAATGTTTTCTTTTTGAACATTTGTCCGCGAAGCGATTGGTATGCCGGCATTTTATTGATAGAGAATGTTTTATGAAGATGTGATGAAATTGATTAATTATTTAGTGGTTTGTCATGTTATCATGTTTGCTTCTTACTATGTTAGGAATTTGTTTCCTGCCCACTTGGTGGGTGGCAATGTTTTCTTTTTGAACATTTGTCCGTGAAGCGATTGGTATGCCGACATTATATTGACACAGAATATTTCATGAAGATGTGGTGAAATTGATTAATTATTTAGTGGCTTGTCATATTATCATCTTTGCTTCTTACTATGTTAGGAATTTGTTTCCTGCCCACTTGATGGTTGACAATGTTTTCTTTTTGAACATTTGTCTACGAAGTGATTGGTATGCCGATATTTTATTGACAGAGAATGTTTTATGAAGATGTGATGAAATTGATTAATTATTTAGTGGTTTGTCATATTATCATGTTTGCTTCTTACTATGTTAGGAATTTGTTTCCTGCCCACTTGATGGGTGGCGATGTTTTCTTTTTGAACATTTGTCCGCAAAATGATTGGTATGCCGACATTTTATTGACACAGAATGTTTATGAAGATGTGGTGAAATTGATTAATTATTTAGTGGCTTGTCATATTATCATATTTTCTTCTTACTATGTTAGAAATTTGTTTCCTGTCCACTTGTTGGTTGACAATGTTTTCTTTTTGAACATTTGTCCATGAAGCGATTGGTATGCCGACATTTTATTGATAGAGAATGTTTTATGAAGATGTGGTGAAATTGATTAATTATTTAGTGGTTTGTTATATTATCATGTTTGCTTCTTACTATGTTAGGAATTTGTTTTCTGCCCACTTGGTGGGTGGCAATGTTTTCTTTTTGAACATTTGCCCGTGAAGTGATTGGTATGCCGACATTTTATTGACACATAATGTTTCATGAAGATGTGGTAAAAATGATTAATTATTTAGTGGCTTGTCGTATTATCATATTTGCTTCTTACTATGTTAGGAATTTATTTCCTGCCCACTTGCTGGTTGACAATGTTTTCTTTTTGAACATTTGTCCGCGAAGCGATTGGTATGCCGATATTTTATTGACAGAGAATGTTTTATGAAGATGTGATGAAATTGATTAATTATTTAGTAGTTTGTCATATTATCATGTTTGCTTCTTACTATGTTAGGAATTTGATTCCTGCCTACTTGGTGGGTGACGATGTTTTCTTTTTGAACATTTGTCTGCAAAATGATTGGTATGCCAACATTATATTGACACAGAATAAAGATGTGGTGAAATTGATTAATTATTTAGTGGCTTGTCATATTATCATATTTGCTTCTTACTATGTTAGAAATTTGTTTCCTGCCAACTTGTTGGTTGAAAATGTTTTCTTTTTGAACATTTGTCCATGAAGCGATTGGTATGCTGACATTTTATTGACAGAGAATGTTTTATAAAGATGTGGTGAAATTGATTAATTATCTAGTGGTTTGTCATATTATCATGTTTGCTTCTTACTATGTTAGGAATTTGTTTCTTGGCCACTTGCTGGGTGACGATGTTTTCTTTTTGAACATTTGTTCGTGAAGCGATTGGTATGCCGATATTTTATTGACACAAAATGTTTCATGAAGATGTGGTGAAAATGATTAATTATTTAGTGGCTTGTCGTATTATCATATTTGCCTTTTACTATGTTAGGAATTTGTTTCTTAGCTACTTCGTGGGTGACGATGTTTTTTTTTTAACATTTGTTTGTGAAAAGATTGGTATGCAGACATTTTATTGACATGGAATGTTTTATGAAGATGTGGTGAAATTGGTTAATTATTCAGTGGCTTGTTATATTATCATGTTTGCTTCTTACCATGTTAGAAATTGTTATATTATTTTGATTTTATTTCTATATATAACAACTTTTCATTATCAAGAAAAAAAAATTGACTTCGTAGTTTTAATCCTTGGATTGAGTTCCAACACCCTTTTATTGCCTCCTAGACTATATATAACTTTATTTAAACATAAACTCTATATAAATCCTAAATCTAAAATCTAAAACTCTATATAAATCCTAAATCTAAAACTTAATATAAACCTTAAATCATAAACTCTAATTTTGTAACCCAAAACTCGAGAAAAAATTATAATAAATATTTATTTATAAGTCTATTATTTTTTATTGAGTAAACTACCTTAGTAGTTACCCGACTATTTGTAATTTTTTTTGTCAATCAATTATGAAAAGTTACAAAATGATCACTCAACTATGAAAAGTTCCAAAATAGTTATCTAATTATTCAATTTTATCTTTTTGGATCGCCAGTTGATAAACAGTGATAGCTTTTAAAATTGACATAATAGCAACTTCAACCATCAACATTAATAATCTTGATTCTAAAAAATCTAACCCTCAATATTTACATATGTAATTTAATTTTTTTAATTTTTTTATGTTACCGATAATATAAAAATACAATACTCCACACCGACACAAACATCAAATACTATAAAATATCGATCCATATATATTTTAATCTTCTTTTGAGTCATAACGCATATAATCCATAGTAAGTCACCCATGGTCAAATCACATGCACGATTCATCAGCACTGAAACCATTGCAATCTTTACAAAACGGCTGCTCCTTTTTTGTCTTGTTATATTGCTTGTCTTGGATTCCTTTTCAGACGGCACTTATTTCCTGCATGCATTACATGTTTTTCCACTTGTCTTTCATGCATTATTATTTGAAGGTATTATCATTATTATTCTTGAGTAATAATACTTAGTTTTCACATATGTTTCGAATTTGACAGTTTTTTAATGTGATATTTGAGTTATTTTTGATCTAATTTAATATTTATATTTTATAAAAATTTAATATTTTAATACTAAAAAATAACGTTATTAATTTTTAATATTTAATCCGGACTTTAAAATTGATTCAATGAAAATTAATTGTTAATATTATTAGATTTGAATTTTTCATGTTTTTGTTAATAGAATAAATTTAGTGTTGGTTATGAATTTGTTTAATTTTGCATTTAATTTGTCAAATACAGTTCGATGAATCAAATTAACTATAAAACCCAAATTAAATACTAAAAAGTTAACACTATTATCTTTTGATATTAAAATATATAATTTTTGTCAAATACAAAAATTAGATCAGACAAAAAAAATAACATATGTACTATATTAAAAAAATCAAATAGAAGTACTAAATTATGTATTAAATCAAATAAAACCCTTTTTATTCGAAAAATTATGACTTTTCAATGAACCAATTCTATTTTATTTTTTTCCTTTTTGGGTATTCAACCAAAAACCAAATATTGTTTTAATTCACTGTATAATCTACTCTAAAGAAACAAATTACCATTTCCGCTTCCCCTATATATATGTATGTATGAATGTACCCATATATCTCATTACAGCAACAGTAAACTTACTTGTCAAAAAGTTTGGTTTTAATCTCTTAAAAGAAAAGCCAAGATGGTGGTCGGCGTGGTCCATACGACTGTTTCGGCAGCCAAATCCACAGCTTCCTCCGCCGCGAAGAAGTCTACTACTCTCTCCTCGGACCCTATCATCAATGTTGCTCAGTTAGTCCACTGCTTCCATTGGTTGCTTTTACGTTAATATTTTGCTTTATTCATTTCATGCAATGTCTTTAAAAGATAACAAAATTTTTACGACCCTTCATCGACTCTAAATCTAGAGTCTAACAATTTTCCCTTATACAGTGGCAGATCTTGAGACAGCTTTGGGGGCTTAACTAAAATTTTCAAAAATTTTAGGTGTTCAATGAGATTTTTTTCAAAAAAAAAAATTTGGGGTCTAATTAAATTTTTTTAATTTTTTTATGAGATTAATGAGAATTTCAAAAAAAAAATAAAAGAAATTGAAAGACATAATGAAGATTTTCTAAAATTTGGAGGGGCTAAATTAAAATTTTCAATAAGTTACAAGGGAAAAATGGATTTTTCAAAAACAAATCAGGAGGGGGGCAAGGCCCCCTTGGACCTCCATTACGGTCAGCCACTGCATGCATGCACTTACTATGTAATGAATAGTGAAGGGATAATTAAAATCGAAAACTCAACTCAGTTAGTACATGCAGCGGTGATCCTACGATTTACGAGCCGTACTGGAAGAAGATGGGAGATAGGTGTAAAGTGGTTATTGCTGGAGACGAATTCATGAGCTACTTTTGCAATGCGATGAACCTGTGTTGGTTTTTGCTGTCGGAGCTTGACAATGCCATTCGAGCATTGCATCGTGTCATTGGGAATGCCGTGGTCGATGATGATAGGTTCATCGTTGTCGGGAATGGCTTAACCCAGCTCTTCTATGCTTTGCTATACGCCCTCTCGTCTCCTGATTTGCCTGAACCTATTAACACGATCGCTGCCGCCCCTTTCTACTCGGTAAGCATACAATTGCAACCGTTAGTGTATATATATATATTAACGTATTTTTTAATATATTTTCATATATAATTTTACTTTACTTTCAATTTTTAATAAAATATATGTATTATATATTCAAATAGAAATATCCATGTTCTAATTATGGTCTAATTCTAAGCCCAGTCCTTGTACCTTTCAGGCTTTTAAAATTTAGTCATTTGCTTTTTATTCCAGGCTAAAGTCAAATTGATAACACTATTAATTGATTTTTGTGAATATTTGACTTTTATTTTTAAATCATAACTTTAAATATTAAAATTTACATATTAAAATTTAATGACAATAATATTATTATTTTTAGTTTAATTTTCAAAACCAATAGTACGCGCTGAAAACTACGTCGTCGGTGCACGGATCGGTGCTGCCAAAACTACGTCGTTTTGTCTTTTGTTTACTAACCTCTATTTACTATAATTCTTTTACCTTTTAACATGCAGTCATATCCAGAGGAGACGGAGTTCTTGCTATCGAAGCTGAATAAATGGGCAGGCGATGCAATTTGCTATGATAAAGATGAACCCTACGTCGAGGTGGTCACATCACTGAACAACCCCGATGGGTCGATTCGAGGAACCGTGGTGAACCGTGAAGGTGGTAAAGCCATTCACGACCTAGCCTACTATTGGCCTCAGTACACACCCATTACTAGCAAAGCTGACCATGATACTATGCTTTTCACCTTCTCCAAAGCCACTGGACATGCTGGAACTCGCATTGGGTAAGCATCCTTTCTAATGACTCATATAAAATCTATCAAAATATTTAGTCTTATCTCACAATTTGGTCCTTAGGTTATACTTGTTTTTCATTTTGATATTTAAACTATCATC
This sequence comes from Gossypioides kirkii, assembly GCA_005610355.1. Classification (NCBI taxonomy): domain Eukaryota; kingdom Viridiplantae; phylum Streptophyta; class Magnoliopsida; order Malvales; family Malvaceae; genus Gossypioides; species Gossypioides kirkii. The sequence continues at coordinate 1,149,722 of CP032245.1, read as the reverse complement.
CTCATCTCATTTTATTTTAAAAATTAGCAGCATCTTATAAGAATTTGGCATGTGCCACGTTCTCATTGGCAACTTTTAATTTTTGGGGTAAACTGAGACGAAAATTATAGTTCAAGTACTAAAGTGGGACAAAAAAGAAGTTTAAGTATTAAATTGGAAACGGGTATAGTTCAGGGGTTAAATGGTGAGATAAGCCATAAGTACCAAATTAAACATTAAAACCAAACTCAAGTACCAAATAATATATTAACCCTAAAAACATCCACTTTATAATACGCTCATGCATTTTTCATTGTAAATGATTTGCTTTTGATAACTCTACAGCTGGGCTATTTTTAAAGACAAAGTGATCGCCGCCAAGATGGTGAAGTTCAATAGAGCTGAGCAGCATCGGCGTATCCAGAGAAGCCCAGCTCCGTGCCGCCAAGATCCTAGGTGTCATCGCCGACGACTGCCGGAATCCCGACCTCAAAGGTGAAAACTTCTGCGAATACGGTCGCCGCCTCATGTCGGAACGATGGGGAAAGCTCCGGGAAGTGGGCATGAAAAGCAATGGTGTTTTCAGCCTGCCTAAGTACCCACGAGATTATTGCAAATTCACCGGCGAATACACTGATGCAAACCCTGGTATATGAATGCTTTCAATCATCTTATTTACTTATTATAGATAACACTGGTGTTTAACTAAAGGGATAAAATAACATTTAGTCCTTAAACTTGGTAACATTTTTCAATTTAGTCCCTAAACCTTTTTTCGTATTAATCTGAAAATTAGGCAATTTTCCTAGTTTGGTCCCTAGAGTAATGATGTGCCACTTTAACATTGTCACATTATCACCTGAATTCTTTTAAAAAAATTATATAAAATCTAAAACATGCAAATGATTATTACTAAGTTTTTAAAATTTTGGGTGATGATACGGCATAATCTCATGGTACCATGTCATTATATCTTAATTGAATCTAAGTTCATGGATCAAATTAAGAAAAACTGTCAAGTTTTGAGATTAATGTGAACCGAAAAAAGTTCAAAGACCAAGATGAGAAAATTTGACAAATTTAGGGACTAAATGTTAGTTTATCCCTTCATGAAACCTTATTCTATTTAACATTCTTTTTCTTTTTCTGATGCAGCCTTTGCATGGCTGAAGAGCAAGAAGGGTTTGAACTGTGAGAATCTGTTAAGAGATGAAAGCCAAATCATCACAAGGGGCGGGCCGAGTTCTGGTGTTGACTCAACGTACACAAGGGTTAGCATGCTGAGCCGTGATGTCGAGTTTGAGCTTCTGTTGGAAAGGTTGGCGGCCATCAAAGGAACCGTCAATGGAAATTAGGGTTTATTTATCATAGAATATATGCCCTCTTTAATGGAAATTAAGGTTTATCTATAATAGAATATGCCTTCGTCAAAAGATAGTAGCAATTTGGTCGAGTTACATTTGTTACATCAACTCCCTAGAAGGAGGTGGAAAGTAAAAATTCACCATATGCCAAAGAATTATAATGGGGTTATCGATCATATGACTAAATGTACTACAACCTAAAGTTTAAGTTTGCAAGTGTTCAAAGATCCCTCAGCTAAGTTGTGTCAATGCCAAGTTAAGTTTTAACCGATTGATGTTTTAGCTTCATGTAGTTCCTTTCTACCGAAATATCCCCCGTCAAAGGAGCCATAATGGAAATTAGGGTTTATCTATAATAATTGTATTAAATTTTATATGAGTTTGTAAGTCATGTATGCTAATCTAATTAAGAAAATATTTTATCAAAAATTAAATCCTTATGAAAAATTATATTTAAATATAAAATTAGTTAAGATAAACACAATATGAGAAAAATAATTTACACAACACAAAACAGGTTATTAGCGACATTTTTAGCGGCGTTTGGAAAAAAAACGCCGCAAAAGGTAAAGCAATAGTGACGTTTTGTATAAACGCCGCAAAAGGTAAAGCAATAGTGGCATTTATAGGAAAAACGCCGCTAATGCTCTGACCTTTAGCGACGTTTATGAGACAACGTCGCTAAAGGACAGAGCATTAGCGGCATTTATGAGAAAGCGCCGCTAATGGTCAGAGTAATAGCGGCATTTTTTGAGAAAACACTGCTAAAAGTCAAAGCATTAGCGGCGTTTAAGAGAAAAACGCCGCTAAAGGTTAAGCAATAGTGGCGTTTTCCCATAAACGCCGAAAACGCCGCTAATTTATTTAAATTTTATATATCTTAAATTAAATTAAATTAACTAATAATGTTTTTATTTATACTAGTGTGATTACATATGGTAGTATCTGCTCATACTTTCTTATCCCTTTGACAACGCACACACAATCACTCGAACCTGGGATCCCTAGGATGAACAATATTCGGGTTCTATATGAATTAAAATGAGCTGGCAAAATCTGTTAATGTTAGTGGCGTTTGTGAGAAAAATGCCGCTAAAGACCATGCACACAAACGCCGCTAAAGACCATGTCCTTTAACGGCGTTTGTGAGAAAAGCGCCGCTAAAGATCATGTCATTTAGTGGCGTTTGTGAGAAAAGCACCGCTATAGACCCAAAAAACGTCGCTAAAAACCTGTTTTCTTGTAGTATTATAAAACACAAAAATAATATGAAGCTATAATATATAATAAATTATTAATATGTAAAAATGTATATAAAATTATAATACTCTAAACAAACAAAAAATCACAAATATGAACACGTCATAGACAAAAAAAAATTATTTAAATTAGATCACTAAAATAAATTTTGCAAAATAAATAATAAATTTCATAATAACGCCAACATAAGTACACACCATTTTTCTTAAAAGGAATCACAATCATAATTGTGGAAATTATGAAATGCTAAAAATAATATGGAAAAAAAATTAAAATATACATTTTTTTTGAAGTAAAATATAGATTTTTCATCTCATATAACTAAATCAATTTTGTTGTTTCGTAATGATGCGAAACAGATATTGATTCATTACTTGGAGATAAAATCACGTGATAAAAAATTGTTCACTATTTTATTACTTAAGAGAAAGAATTGTATGAAACAATGATATTATCTTTTTTCAATAGTTTAATATCATATTAATATTTTTATCCCGAAAAAAAAGCGAATCCAAATGTATTTTTTTTCGAAATGACTGGGATGGCCAAATGTCATTTATTGATAATGGCTAAATGCAGTTTTCCGTTAAGTGGCGGAATTCTTTCCTTTTTGGACAAGATATTCACTCAAGAAGGTCTGTTTTCGTGACGGTTAGTTACCACTTGGTGGTTGACGATTTTTTTTAAAGTTCATTCGCGAAGCAATTGGTATGCTGACATTTTATTGACACAGAATGTTTTATGAAGATGTATTGAAATTGATTAATTATTTAGTGGTTTGTCATATTATCATGTTTGCTTCTTATTATGTTAGAAATTTGTTTCCTGCCTACTTGGTGGTTCGCGATGTTTTCTTTCTGAACATTTGTCCGCGAAACGATTGGTATGCCTACATTTTTTTAACAGAGAATGTTTTATGAAGGTATGGTGAAATCGATTAATTATTTAGTGGTTTGTCATATTATCATGTTTGCTTCTTATTATGTTAGAAATTTGTCTCCTGCCTACTTGGTGGGTGGCGATGTTTTCTTTCTGAACATTTGTCCGTGAAGCGATTGGTATGCCAACATTTTATTGACACAGAATGTTTTATGAAGATGTGGTGAAATTGATTAATTATTCAGTGACTTATTATATTATTATGTTTGCTTGTTACTATGCTATAAATTGTTATATTGTTTTGATGTAATTTTGATTTTATTTCAATATATTAAACTTTTCATTACCGAGCAAAAAAACAAAAACTGACTTCATAGTTTTATTCCTTGGATTGAGTTTCAACATCCTTTTATTGCCTCCTAGGCAATACATATACATTTAAGGGTATATTTGATGCACCGTAGTGCACCGTTAATGAATAACAATACAAAACCTCATCACTAGTGAAATAAAAAATAGTGGAGGGCTTATAAAATGAATAATAATAACCTTATTTAAAGTTCTTCACTATTTTTTATTGAGTAAATTACCCTAGTAGTCACCCGATTTTTACTATTTATTTTTTTGGTCACTCAATTGTGAAAAATTACAAAATGGTCACCTAACGATTAATAATTTTTTTTTGGTCACTCAACTATGAAAAGTTACGAAATAATTACACAAGTATTCAATTTTATCTTTTTGGATCGCCAATTGATTAACAGTGACAACTTTTAAAATTGACATAATAACAACTTCAACCATCAACATTTATAATCTTGATATATCAATCGGTATTTGAGTTTGACAGTTTTCTAATGTGATACTTGGGTTCAATTTAGTACTTATATTTAACATAAATTCAATATTTTGATACCCAAAAGTAACTTTTAGTGTTTAATTCGGGCTTTAAGATTGATTCAATGAAAGTTAATTACTAATATCATTAGGTTTGAATTTTTCATTATTTTGTTAATAGAATAAATTTAATGTTAATTTTGAATTTATATAATTTTGTGTTTAATTTGTGAAATACAGTCCAATTAATGTGATTTAATTCAGGTTGATTTAATCAAATCAAATCAACTCTACAATCCAAATTAAATACTAAAAAGTTTATACCATTACTTTTTAGTATCAAAATATATATATTTTGTTAAATAGTACCAGATCAAACAAAAAATAACACATATACCATATTAAAAAAAATCAAATTCAAACACTAAATTACGTATTAAACCTAATACTTATTATTATGTATTTCCACTTAATGTTATTGTTACCGAATCACAAATAAAACCCTTTTTATTCGAATAATTACAACTTTTCAATGAACCAATTCTATTTTATTTTATTTTTCCATTTTGGGTATTCAACCAAAAACCAAATATTGTTTTAATTCACTGTATAGTCTACTCTAAAGAAACAAATTGTCATTTCCTCTTCCCCTATATATATGTATGAATGTACCCATATACCTCAGTACACCAACAGTAAACTTATTTGTAGAAAAGTTTGGTTTTAATCTCTTATAAAGAAAAGCCAAGATGGTGGTCGGTGTGGTCGAGAAGGCTGTTCTGGCAGCCAAATCCACAGTTTCCTCCGCCGTGAAGAAACCTACTACTCTCTCCTCGGACCCTATCATCAATGTCGCTCGGTTAGTCCACTACTTCCATTGGTTGCTTTTACGTTTAAATTTTGCTTTGTTCATTTCATGCAATGTCTTTAAAAGATAATCAAAATTTTACGACCCTCCATGGACTCTAAATCTAGAGTCTAACAATATTCCCTTATACAGTGGCAGATCTTGAGACAGTTTTGGGGGCTTAACTAAAATTTTCAAAAATTTTAGGTGTTCAATGAGATTTTTTCAAAAAAAAAATTGGGGTCTAATTAAATTTTTTTAATATTTTGTGAGATTAATGAGAATTTCAAAAAAAATCAAAGAAATCAAAAGACATAATGAAGATTTTCTAAAATTTGGAGGGGCTAAATTAAAATTTTCAATAAGTTACAAGGGAAAAATGGATTTTTCAAAAAAAAAATTAGGAGGGGGGCAAGGCCCCCTTGGACCTCCATTACGGTCAGCCACTGCATGCAAGCATTTACTATGTAATGAATAGTGAAGGGATAATTAAAATCGAAAACTCAACTCAGTTAGTACATGCAGGGGTGATCCTACGATTTACGAGCCGTACTGGAAGAAGATGGGAGATAGGTGTAAAGTGGTTATTGCTGGAGACGAATTCATGAGCTACTTTTGCAATGCGATGAACCTGTGTTGGTTTTTGCTGCCGGAGCTCGACAATGCCATTCGAGCATTGCATCGTGTCATTGGGAATGCCGTGGTCGATGATGATAGGTTCATCGTTGTCGGGAATGGATCGACCCAGCTCTTCCATGCTTTGCTATATGCCCTCTCGTCTCCTGATTTGCCTGAACCTATTAACACGGTCGCTGCCGCCCCTTTCTACTCGGTAAGCATACAATTGCAACCATTAGTGTATATATATATATATATATATATATATATATAACGTATTTTTTAATATATTTTCATATATAATTTTACTTTATTTTCAATTTTTAATAAAATATATATATATTAAATTCAAATAGAAATATCCATGTTCTAATTATGGTCTAATTCTAAGCCCAGTCCTTGTACCCTTCAGGCTTTGAAAATTTAGTCATTTGCTTTTTTTTCCAGGCTAAAGTCAAATGATAACACTATTAATTGATTTTTGTGAATATTTGACTTTTATTTTTAAATCATAACTTTAAATATTAAAATTTACATATTCAAATTTAATGATAATAATATTATTATTTTTAGTTTAATTTTCAAAACCAATAGTACGCGCTGAAAACTACGTCGTCGGTGCACGGATCGGTGCTGCCAAAACTACATCGTTTTGTCTTTTGTTTACTAACCTCTATTTACTATATTTCTTTTACCTTCTAACATGCAGTCATATCCAGAGGAGACGGAGTTCCTGCGATCGAAGCTGTATAAATGGGCAGGCGATGCAATTTGCTATGATAAAGATGAACCCTACGTCGAGGTGGTCACATCACCGAACAACCCCGATGGGTCGATTCGAGGAACCGTGGTGAACCGTGAAGGTGGTAAAGCCATTCACGACCTAGCCTACTATTGGCCTCAGTACACACCCATTACTAGCAAAGCTGACCATGATACTATGCTTTTCACCTTCTCCAAAGCCACTGGACATGCTGGAACTCGCATTGGGTAAGCATCCTTTCTAATGACTCATATAAAATCTATCAAAATATTTAGTCTTATCTCACAATTTGGTCCTTAGGTTATACTTGTTTTTCATTTTGATATTTAAACTATCATCCTCATCTCATTTTATTTTAAAAATTAGCAGCATCTTATAAGAATTTGGCATGTGCCATGTTCTCACTGGCAACTTTTAATTTTTGGGGTAAACTGAGACGAAAAATTATAGTTCAAGTACTAAAGTGGGATAAAAAGAAGTTTAAGTATTAAATTGGAAACGGGTATAGTTCATAGGCTAAATGGTGAGATAAGCCATAAGTACCAAATTAAACATTAAAACCAAACTCAAGTACCAAATAATATATTAACCCTAAAAACATCCACTTTATAATACGCTCATGCATTTTCATCGTAAATGATCTGCTTTTGATAACTCTACAGCTGGGCTATTGTTAAAGACAAAGTGATCGCCGCCAAGATGGTGAAGTTCATAGAGCTGAGCAGCATCGGCGTATCCAGAGAAGCCCAGCTCCGTGCCGCCAAGATCCTAGGTGTCATCGCCGACGACTGCCGGAATCCCGACCTCAAAGGTGAAAACTTCTTCGAATACGGTCGCCGCCTCATGTCGGAACGATGGGGAAAGCTCCGGGAAGTGGGCATGAAAAGCAATGGTGTTTTCAGCCTGCCTAAGTACCCACGAGATTATTGCAAATTCACCGGCGAATACACTGATGCAAACCCTGGTATATGAATGCTTTCAATCATCTTATTTACTTATTATAGATAACACTGGTGTTTAACTAAAGGGATAAAATAACATTTAGTCCTTAAACTTGGTAACATTTTTCAATTTAGTCCCTAAACCTTTTTCCGTATTAATCTGAAAATTAGGCAATTTTCCTAGTTTGGTCCCTAGAGTAATGATGTGCCACTTTGACATTGTCACATTATCACCTGAATTCTTTTAAAAAAATTATATAAAATCTAAAAAATGCAAATGATTATTACTAATTTTTTAAAATTTGGGGTGATGATACGGCATAATCTCATGGTACCATGTCATTATATCTTAATGGAATCTAAGTTCATGGATCAAATTAAGAAAAACTGTCAAGTTTTGAGATTAATGTGAACCGAAAAAAGTTCAAAGACCAAGATGAGAAATTTTGACAAATTTAGGGACTAAATGTTAGTTTATCCCTTCATGAAACCTTATTCTATTTAACATTCTTTTTCTTTTTCTGATGCAGCCTTTGCATGGCTGAAGAGCAACAAGGGTTTGAACTGTGAGAATCTGTTAAGAGATGAAAGCAAAATCATCACAAGGGGCGGGCCGAGTTTTGGTGTTGACTCAACGTACACAAGGGTTAGCATGCTGAGCCGTGATGTCGAGTTTGAGCTTCTGTTGGAAAGGTTGGCGGCAATCAAAGGAACCGTCAATGGAAATTAGGGTTTATTTATCATAGAATATATGCCCTCTTTAATGGAAATTAAGGTTTATCTATAATAGAATATGTTTCGTCAAAAGATAGTAGCAATTTGGTCGAGTTACATTTGTTACATCAACTCCCTAGAAGGAGGTGGAAAGTAAAAATTCACCATATGCCGAAGAATTATAATGGGGTTATCGATCGTATGACTAAATGTACTACAACCTAAAGTTTAAGTTTGCAAGTGTTCAAAGATCCCTCAGCTAAGTTGTGTCAATGCCATGTTTTCTTTTAACCGATTGATGTTTTAGCTTCATGGTAGTTCCTTTCTACCGAAATATCCCCCGAAAAGGTGCCACAATGGAAATTAGGGTTTATCTATAATAATTGTATTAAATTTATATGAGTTTGTAAGTCATGTATGCTAATCTAATTAAGAAAATTTTATGAAAAATTGAATCCTTATGAAAAATTATATTTAAATATAAAATTAGTTAAGATAAACACAATATGAGAAAAATAATTTTGCACAACACAAAACAGGTTATTAGCGACATTTTTAGCGGCGTTTGGACAAAAAACGCCGCAAAACCGAGTAAAGCAAAAACTGACTTCATAGTTTTATTCCTTGCAAAAGTTTCAACAATCCTTTTATTTCCTAGGAATAAATACATTTAAGCTAATTTGATGCACCGTAGTGCACCGTTAATGAATAACAATACAAAACCTCATCGCTAGTGAAATAAAAAATAGTGGAGGGCTTATAAAATGAATAATAATAACCTTATTTAAAGTTCTTCACTATTTTTTATTGAGTAAATTACCCTAGTAGTCACCCGATTTTTACTATTTATTTTTTTGGTCACTCAATTGTGAAAAATTACAAAATGGTCACCTAACGATTAGTAATTTTTTTTTGTCACTCAACTATGAAAAGTTACGAAATAATTACACAAGTATTCAATTTTATCTTTTTGGATCGCCAATTGATTAACAGTGACAACTTTTAAAATTGACATAATAACAACTTCAACCATCAACATTTATAATCTTGATATATCAATCGGTATTTGAGTTTGACAGTTTTCTAATGTGATACTTGAGTTCAATTTAGTACTTATATTTAACATAAATTCAATATTTTGATACCCAAAAGTAACTTTTAGTGTTTAATTCGGGCTTTAAGATTGATTCAATGAAAGTTAATTACTAATATCATTAGGTTTGAATTTTTCATTATTTTGTTAATAGAATAAATTTAATGTTAATTTTGAATTTATATAATTTTGTGTTTAATTTGTGAAATACAGTCCAATTAATGTGATTTAATTCAGGTTGATTTAATCAAATCAAATCAACTCTACAATCCAAATTAAATACTAAAAAGTTTATACCATTACTTTTTAGTATCAAAATATATATATTTTGTTAAATAGTACCAGATCAAACAAAAAATAACACATATACCATATTAAAAAAAATCAAATTCAAACACTAAATTACGTATTAAACCTAATACTTATTATTATGTATTTCCACTTAATGTTATTGTTACCGAATCACAAATAAAACCCTTTTTATTCGAATAATTACAACTTTTCAATGAACCAATTCTATTTTATTTTATTTTTCCATTTTGGGTATTCAACCAAAAACCAAATATTGTTTTAATTCACTGTATAATCTACTCTAAAGAAACAAATTGTCATTTCCTCTTCCCCTATATATATGTATGAATGTACCCATATACCTCAGTACACCAACAGTAAACTTATTTGTAGAAAAGTTTGGTTTTAATCTCTTATAAAGAAAAGCCAAGATGGTGGTCGGTGTGGTCGAGACGGCTGTTCTGGCAGCCAAATCCACAGTTTCCTCCGCCGTGAAGAAACCTACTACTCTCTCCTCGGACCCTATCATCAATGTCGCTCGGTTAGTCCACTGCTTCCATTGGTTGCTTTTACGTTTATATTTTGCTTTGTTCATTTCATGCAATGTCTTTAAAAGATAATCAAAATTTTACGACCCTCCATGGACTCTAAATCTAGAGTCTAACAATATTCCCTTATACAGTGGCAGATCTTGAGACAGTTTTGGGGGCTTAACTAAAATTTTCAAAAATTTTAGGTGTTCAATGAGATTTTTTCAAAAAAAAAAAATTGGGGTCTAATTAAATTTTTTTAATATTTTGTGAGATTAATGAGAATTTCAAAAAAAATCAAAGAAATCAAAAGACATAATGAAGATTTTCTAAAATTTGGAGGGGCTAAATTAAAATTTTCAATAAGTTACAAGGGAAAAATGGATTTTTCAAAAAAAAATTAGGAGGGGGGCAAGGCCCCCTTGGACCTCCATTACGGTCAGCCACTGCATGCAAGCATTTACTATGTAATGAATAGTGAAGGGATAATTAAAATCGAAAACTCAACTCAGTTAGTACATGCAGGGGTGATCCTACGATTTACGAGCCGTACTGGAAGAAGATGGGAGATAGGTGTAAAGTGGTTATTGCTGGAGACGAATTCATGAGCTACTTTTGCAATGCGATGAACCTGTGTTGGTTTTTGCTGCCGGAGCTCGACAATGCCATTCGAGCATTGCATCGTGTCATTGGGAATGCCGTGGTCGATGATGATAGGTTCATCGTTGTCGGGAATGGATCGACCCAGCTCTTCCATGCTTTGCTATATGCCCTCTCGTCTCCTGATTTGCCTGAACCTATTAACACGGTCGCTGCCGCCCCTTTCTACTCGGTAAGCATACAATTGCAACCATTAGTGTATATATATATATATATATATACGTATTTTTTAATATATTTTCATATATAATTTTACTTTATTTTCAATTTTTAATAAAAATATATATATATTAAATTCAAATAGAAATATCCATGTTCTAATTATGGTCTAATTCTAAGCCCAGTCCTTGTACCCTTCAGGCTTTGAAAATTTAGTCATTTGCTTTTTTTTCCAGGCTAAAGTCAAAATGATAACACTATTAATTGATTTTTGTGAATATTTGACTTTTATTTTTAAATCATAACTTTAAATATTAAAATTTACATATTCAAATTTAATGATAATAATAATATTATTTTTAGTTTAATTTTCAAAACCAATAGTACGCGCTGAAAACTACGTCGTCGGTGCACGGATCGGTGCTGCCAAAACTACATCGTTTTGTCTTTTGTTTACTAACCTCTATTTACTATATTTCTTTTACCTTCTAACATGCAGTCATATCCAGAGGAGACGGAGTTCCTGCGATCGAAGCTGTATAAATGGGCAGGCGATGCAATTTGCTATGATAAAGATGAACCCTACGTCGAGGTGGTCACATCACCGAACAACCCCGATGGGTCGATTCGAGGAACCGTGGTGAACCGTGAAGGTGGTAAAGCCATTCACGACCTAGCCTACTATTGGCCTCAGTACACACCCATTACTAGCAAAGCTGACCATGATACTATGCTTTTCACCTTCTCCAAAGCCACTGGACATGCTGGAACTCGCATTGGGTAAGCATCCTTTCTAATGACTCATATAAAATCTATCAAAATATTTAGTCTTATCTCACAATTTGGTCCTTAGGTTATACTTGTTTTTCATTTTGATATTTAAACTATCATCCTCATCTCATTTTATTTTAAAAATTAGCAGCATCTTATAAGAATTTGGCATGTGCCACGTTCTCACTGGCAACTTTTAATTTTTGGGGTAAACTGAGACGAAAATTATAGTTCAAGTACTAAAGTGGGATAAAAAAGAAGTTTAAGTATTAAATTGGAAACGGGTATAGTTCATAGGCTAAATGGTGAGATAAGCCATAAGTACCAAATTAAACATTAAAACCAAACTCAAGTACCAAATAATATATTAACCCTAAAAACATCCACTTTATAATACGCTCATGCATTTTTCATCGTAAATGATCTGCTTTTGATAACTCTACAGCTGGGCTATTGTTAAAGACAAAGTGATCGCCGCCAAGATGGTGAAGTTCATAGAGCTGAGCAGCATCGGCGTATCCAGAGAAGCCCAGCTCCGTGCCGCCAAGATCCTAGGTGTCATCGCCGACGACTGCCGGAATCCCGACCTCAAAGGTGAAAACTTCTTCGAATACGGTCGCCGCCTCATGTCGGAACGATGGGGAAAGCTCCGGGAAGTGGGCATGAAAAGCAATGGTGTTTTCAGCCTGCCTAAGTACCCACGAGATTATTGCAAATTCACCGGCGAATACACTGATGCAAACCCTGGTATATGAATGCTTTCAATCATCTTATTTACTTATTATAGATAACACTGGTGTTTAACTAAAGGGATAAAATAACATTTAGTCCTTAAACTTGGTAACATTTTTCAATTTAGTCCCTAAACCTTTTTCCGTATTAATCTGAAAATTAGGCAATTTTCCTAGTTTGGTCCCTAGAGTAATGATGTGCCACTTTGACATTGTCACATTATCACCTGAATTCTTTTAAAAAAATTATATAAAATCTAAAAAATGCAAATGATTATTACTAATTTTTTAAAATTTGGGGTGATGATACGGCATAATCTCATGGTACCATGTCATTATATCTTAATGGAATCTAAGTTCATGGATCAAATTAAGAAAAACTGTCAAGTTTTGAGATTAATGTGAACCGAAAAAAGTTCAAAGACCAAGATGAGAAATTTTGACAAATTTAGGGACTAAATGTTAGTTTATCCCTTCATGAAACCTTATTCTATTTAACATTCTTTTTCTTTTTCTGATGCAGCCTTTGCATGGCTGAAGAGCAACAAGGGTTTGAACTGTGAGAATCTGTTAAGAGATGAAAGCAAAATCATCACAAGGGGCGGGCCGAGTTTTGGTGTTGACTCAACGTACACAAGGGTTAGCATGCTGAGCCGTGATGTCGAGTTTGAGCTTCTGTTGGAAAGGTTGGCGGCAATCAAAGGAACCGTCAATGGAAATTAGGGTTTATTTATCATAGAATATATGCCCTCTTTAATGGAAATTAAGGTTTATCTATAATAGAATATGCCTTCGTCAAAAGATAGTAGCAATTTGGTCGAGTTACATTTGTTACATCAACTCCCTAGAAGGAGGTGGAAAGTAAAAATTCACCATATGCCGAAGAATTATAATGGGGTTATCGATCGTATGACTAAATGTACTACAACCTAAAGTTTAAGTTTGCAAGTGTTCAAAGATCCCTCAGCTAAGTTGTGTCAATGCCAAGTTAAGTTTTAACCGATTGATGTTTTAGCTTCATGTAGTTCCTTTCTACCGAAATATCCCCCGTCAAAGGAGCCACAATGGAAATTAGGGTTTATCTATAATAATTGTATTAAATTTTATATGAGTTTGTAAGTCATGTATGCTAATCTAATTAAGAAAATATTTTATCAAAAATTGAATCCTTATGAAAAATTATATTTAAATATAAAATTAGTTAAGATAAACACAATATGAGAAAAATAATTTACACAACACAAAACAGGTTATTAGCGACATTTTTAGCGGCGTTTGGACAAAAAACGCCGCAAAAGGTAAAGCAATAGCGACGTTTTGTATAAACGCCGCAAAAGGTAAAGCAATAGTGGCATTTATAGGAAAAACGCCGCTAATGCTCTGACCTTTAGCGACGTTTATGAGACAACGTCGCTAAAGGACAGAGCATTAGCGGCATTTATGAGAAAGCGCCGCTAAGGGTCAGAGTAATAGCGGCATTTTTTGAGAAAACACTGCTAAAAGTCAAAGCATTAGCGGCGTTTAAGAGAAAAACGCCGCTAAAGGTTAAGCAATAGCGGCGTTTTCCCATAAACGCCGCTAATTTATTTAAATTTTATATATCTTAAATTAAATTAAATTAACTAATAATGTTTTTATTTATACTAGTGTGATTACATATGGTAGTATCTGCTCATACTTTCTTATCCCTTTGACAACGCACACACAATCACTCGAACCCGGGATCCCTAGGATGAACAATATTCGGGTTCTATATGAATTAAAATGAGCTGGCAAAATCTGTTAATGTTAGTGGCGTTTGTGAGAAAAATGCCGCTAAAGACCATGCACACAAACGCCGCTATAGACCCAAAATCATGTCGCTAAAAACCTGTTTTTTTCTTGTAGTATTATAAAACACAAAAATAATATGAAGCTATAATATATAATAAATTATTAATATGTAAAAATGTATATAAAATTATAATACTCTAAACAAACAAAAAATCACAAATATGAACACGTCATAGACAAAAAAATTTATTTAAATTAGATCACTAAAATAAATTTTGCAAAATAAATAATAAATTTCATAATAACGTCAACATAAGTACACACCATTTTTCTTAAAAGGAATCACAATCATAATTATGGAAATTATGAAATGCTAAAAATAATATGGAAAAAAAATTAAAATATACATTTTTTTGAAGTAAAATATAGATTTTTCATCTCATATAACTAAATCAATTTTGTTGTTTCGTAATGATGCGAAACAGATATTGATTCATTACTTGGAGATAAAATCACGTGATAAAAAATTGTTCACTATTTTATTACTTAAGAGAAAGAATTGTATGAAACAATGATATTATCTTTTTTCAATAGTTTAATATCATATTAATATTTTTATCCTGAAAAAAAAGCGAATCCAAATGTATTTTTTTTCGAAATGACTGGGATGACCAAATGTCATTTATTGATAATGGCTAAATGCAGTTTTCCGTTAAGTGGCGGAATTCTTTCCTTTTTGGACAAGATATTCACTCAAGAAGGTCTGTTTTCGTGACGGTTAGTTACCACTTGGTGGTTGACGATTTTTTTTAAAGTTCATTCGCGAAGCGATTGGTATGCTGACATTTTATTGACACAGAATGTTTTATGAAGATGTATTGAAATTGATTAATTATTTAGTGGTTTGTCATATTATCATGTTTGCTTCTTATTATGTTAGAAATTTGTTTCCTGCCTACTTGGTGGTTCGCGATGTTTTCTTTCTGAACATTTGTCCGCGAAACGATTGGTATGCCTACATTTTTTTAACAGAGAATGTTTTATGAAGATATGGTGAAATTGATTAATTATTTAGTGGTTTGTCATATTATCATGTTTGCTTCTTATTATGTTAGAAATTTGTCTCCTGCCTACTTGGTGGGTGGCGATGTTTTCTTTCTGAACATTTGTCCGTGAAGCGATTGGTATGCCAACATTTTATTGACACAGAATGTTTTATGAAGATGTGGTGAAATTGATTAATTATTCAGTGACTTATTATATTATTATGTTTGCTTGTTACTATGCTAGAAATTGTTATATTGTTTTGATGTAATTTTGATTTTATTTCAATATATTACAACTTTTCATTACCGAGCAAAAAAACAAAAACTGACTTCATAGTTTTATTCCTTGGATTGAGTTTCAACATCCTTTTATTGCCTCCTAGGCAATACATATACATTTAAGGGTATATTTGATGCACCGTAGTGCACCGTTAATGAATAACAATACAAAACCTCATCGCTAGTGAAATAAAAAATAGTGGAGGGCTTATAAAATGAATAATAATAACCTTATTTAAAGTTCTTCACTATTTTTTATTGAGTAAATTACCCTAGTAGTCACCCGATTTTTACTATTTATTTTTTTGGTCACTCAATTGTGAAAAATTACAAAATGGTCACCTAACGATTAGTAATTTTTTTTTGTCACTCAACTATGAAAAGTTACGAAATAATTACACAAGTATTCAATTTTATCTTTTTGGATCGCCAATTGATTAACAGTGACAACTTTTAAAATTGACATAATAACAACTTCAACCATCAACATTTATAATCTTGATATATCTATCGGTATTTGAGTTTGACAGTTTTCTAATGTGATACTTGAGTTCAATTTAGTACTTATATTTAACATAAATTCAATATTTTGATACCCAAAAGTAACTTTTAGTGTTTAATTCGGGCTTTAAGATTGATTCAATGAAAGTTAATTACTAATATCATTAGGTTTGAATTTTTCATTATTTTGTTAATAGAATAAATTTAATGTTAATTTTGAATTTATATAATTTTGTGTTTAATTTGTGAAATACAGTCCAATTAATGTGATTTAATTCAGGTTGATTTAATCAAATCAAATCAACTCTACAATCCAAATTAAATACTAAAAAGTTTATACCATTACTTTTTAGTATCAAAATATATATATTTTGTTAAATAGTACCAGATCAAACAAAAAATAACACATATACCATATTAAAAAAAATCAAATTCAAACACTAAATTACGTATTAAACCTAATACTTATTATTATGTATTTCCACTTAATGTTATTGTTACCGAATCACAAATAAAACCCTTTTTATTCGAATAATTACAACTTTTCAATGAACCAATTCTATTTTATTTTATTTTTCCATTTTGGGTATTCAACCAAAAACCAAATATTGTTTTAATTCACTGTATAATCTACTCTAAAGAAACAAATTGTCATTTCCTCTTCCCCTATATATATGTATGAATGTACCCATATACCTCAGTACACCAACAGTAAACTTATTTGTAGAAAAGTTTGGTTTTAATCTCTTATAAAGAAAAGCCAAGATGGTGGTCGGTGTGGTCGAGACGGCTGTTCTGGCAGCCAAATCCACAGTTTCCTCCGCCGTGAAGAAACCTACTACTCTCTCCTCGGACCCTATCATCAATGTCGCTCGGTTAGTCCACTGCTTCCATTGGTTGCTTTTACGTTTATATTTTGCTTTGTTCATTTCATGCAATGTCTTTAAAAGATAATCAAAATTTTACGACCCTCCATGGACTCTAAATCTAGAGTCTAACAATATTCCCTTATACAGTGGCAGATCTTGAGACAGTTTTGGGGGCTTAACTAAAATTTTCAAAAATTTTAGGTGTTCAATGAGATTTTTTCAAAAAAAAAAAATTGGGGTCTAATTAAATTTTTTTAATATTTTGTGAGATTAATGAGAATTTCAAAAAAAATCAAAGAAATCAAAAGACATAATGAAGATTTTCTAAAATTTGGAGGGGCTAAATTAAAATTTTCAATAAGTTACAAGGGAAAAATGGATTTTTCAAAAAAAAATTAGGAGGGGGGCAAGGCCCCCTTGGACCTCCATTACGGTCAGCCACTGCATGCAAGCATTTACTATGTAATGAATAGTGAAGGGATAATTAAAATCGAAAACTCAACTCAGTTAGTACATGCAGGGGTGATCCTACGATTTACGAGCCGTACTGGAAGAAGATGGGAGATAGGTGTAAAGTGGTTATTGCTGGAGACGAATTCATGAGCTACTTTTGCAATGCGATGAACCTGTGTTGGTTTTTGCTGCCGGAGCTCGACAATGCCATTCGAGCATTGCATCGTGTCATTGGGAATGCCGTGGTCGATGATGATAGGTTCATCGTTGTCGGGAATGGATCGACCCAGCTCTTCCATGCTTTGCTATATGCCCTCTCGTCTCCTGATTTGCCTGAACCTATTAACACGGTCGCTGCCGCCCCTTTCTACTCGGTAAGCATACAATTGCAACCATTAGTGTATATATATATATATATATACGTATTTTTTAATATATTTTCATATATAATTTTACTTTATTTTCAATTTTTAATAAAAAATATATATATATTAAATTCAAATAGAAATATCCATGTTCTAATTATGGTCTAATTCTAAGCCCAGTCCTTGTACCCTTCAGGCTTTGAAAATTTAGTCATTTGCTTTTTTTTCCAGGCTAAAGTCAAAATGATAACACTATTAATTGATTTTTGTGAATATTTGACTTTTATTTTTAAATCATAACTTTAAATATTAAAATTTACATATTCAAATTTAATGATAATAATATTATTATTTTTAGTTTAATTTTCAAAACCAATAGTACGCGCTGAAAACTACGTCGTCGGTGCACGGATCGGTGCTGCCAAAACTACATCGTTTTGTCTTTTGTTTACTAACCTCTATTTACTATATTTCTTTTACCTTCTAACATGCAGTCATATCCAGAGGAGACGGAGTTCCTGCGATCGAAGCTGTATAAATGGGCAGGCGATGCAATTTGCTATGATAAAGATGAACCCTACGTCGAGGTGGTCACATCACCGAACAACCCCGATGGGTCGATTCGAGGAACCGTGGTGAACCGTGAAGGTGGTAAAGCCATTCACGACCTAGCCTACTATTGGCCTCAGTACACACCCATTACTAGCAAAGCTGACCATGATACTATGCTTTTCACCTTCTCCAAAGCCACTGGACATGCTGGAACTCGCATTGGGTAAGCATCCTTTCTAATGACTCATATAAAATCTATCAAAATATTTAGTCTTATCTCACAATTTGGTCCTTAGGTTATACTTGTTTTTCATTTTGATATTTAAACTATCATCCTCATCTCATTTTATTTTAAAAATTACCAGCATCTTATAAGAATTTGGCATGTGCCACGTTCTCACTGGCAACTTTTAATTTTTGGGGTAAACTGAGACGAAAATTATAGTTCAAGTACTAAAGTGGGATAAAAAAGAAGTTTAAGTATTAAATTGGAAACGGGTATAGTTCAGGGGCTAAATGGTGAGATAAGCCATAAGTACCAAATTAAACATTAAAACCAAACTCAAGTACCAAATAATATATTAACCCTAAAAACATCCACTTTATAATACGCTCATGCATTTTTCATCGTAAATGATCTGCTTTTGATAACTCTACAGCTGGGCTATTGTTAAAGACAAAGTGATCGCCGCCAAGATGGTGAAGTTCATAGAGCTGAGCAGCATCGGCGTATCCAGAGAAGCCCAGCTCCGTGCCGCCAAGATCCTAGGTGTCATCGCCGACGACTGCCGGAATCCCGACCTCAAAGGTGAAAACTTCTTCGAATACGGTCGCCGCCTCATGTCGGAACGATGGGGAAAGCTCCGGGAAGTGGGCATGAAAAGCAATGGTGTTTTCAGCCTGCCTAAGTACCCACGAGATTATTGCAAATTCACCGGCGAATACACTGATGCAAACCCTGGTATATGAATGCTTTCAATCATCTTATTTACTTATTATAGATAACACTGGTGTTTAACTAAAGGGATAAAATAACATTTAGTCCTTAAACTTGGTAACATTTTTCAATTTAGTCCCTAAACCTTTTTCCGTATTAATCTGAAAATTAGGCAATTTTCCTAGTTTGGTCCCTAGAGTAATGATGTGCCACTTTGACATTGTCACATTATCACCTGAATTCTTTTAAAAAAATTATATAAAATCTAAAAAATGCAAATGATTATTACTAATTTTTTAAAATTTGGGGTGATGATACGGCATAATCTCATGGTACCATGTCATTATATCTTAATGGAATCTAAGTTCATGGATCAAATTAAGAAAAACTGTCAAGTTTTGAGATTAATGTGAACCGAAAAAAGTTCAAAGACCAAGATGAGAAATTTTGACAAATTTAGGGACTAAATGTTAGTTTATCCCTTCATGAAACCTTATTCTATTTAACATTCTTTTTCTTTTTCTGATGCAGCCTTTGCATGGCTGAAGAGCAACAAGGGTTTGAACTGTGAGAATCTGTTAAGAGATGAAAGCAAAATCATCACAAGGGGCGGGCCGAGTTTTGGTGTTGACTCAACGTACACAAGGGTTAGCATGCTGAGCCGTGATGTCGAGTTTGAGCTTCTGTTGGAAAGGTTGGCGGCAATCAAAGGAACCGTCAATGGAAATTAGGGTTTATTTATCATAGAATATATGCCCTCTTTAATGGAAATTAAGGTTTATCTATAATAGAATATGCCTTCGTCAAAAGATAGTAGCAATTTGGTCGAGTTACATTTGTTACATCAACTCCCTAGAAGGAGGTGGAAAGTAAAAATTCACCATATGCCGAAGAATTATAATGGGGTTATCGATCGTATGACTAAATGTACTACAACCTAAAGTTTAAGTTTGCAAGTGTTCAAAGATCCCTCAGCTAAGTTGTGTCAATGCCAAGTTAAGTTTTAACCGATTGATGTTTTAGCTTCATGTAGTTCCTTTCTACCGAAATATCCCCCGTCAAAGGAGCCACAATGGAAATTAGGGTTTATCTATAATAATTGTATTAAATTTTATATGAGTTTGTAAGTCATGTATGCTAATCTAATTAAGAAGATATTTTATCAAAAATTGAATCCTTATGAAAAATTATATTTAAATATAAAATTAGTTAAGATAAACACAATATGAGAAAAATAATTTACACAACACAAAACAGGTTATTAGCGACATTTTTAGCGGCGTTTGGACAAAAAACGCCGCAAAAGGTAAAGCAATAGCGACGTTTTGTATAAACGCCGCAAAAGGTAAAGCAATAGTGGCATTTATAGGAAAAACGCCGCTAATGCTCTGACCTTTAGCGACGTTTATGAGACAACGTCGCTAAAGGACAGAGCATTAGCGGCATTTATGAGAAAGCGCCGCTAAGGGTCAGAGTAATAGCGGCATTTTTTGAGAAAACACTGCTAAAAGTCAAAGCATTAGCGGCGTTTAAGAGAAAAACGCCGCTAAAGGTTAAGCAATAGCGGCGTTTTCCCATAAACGCCGCTAATTTATTTAAATTTTATATATCTTAAATTAAATTAAATTAACTAATAATGTTTTTATTTATACTAGTGTGATTACATATGGTAGTATCTGCTCATACTTTCTTATCCCTTTGACAACGCACACACAATCACTCGAACCCGGGATCCCTAGGATGAACAATATTCGGGTTCTATATGAATTAAAATGAGCTGGCAAAATCTGCTAATGTTAGTGGCGTTTGTGAGAAAAACGCCGCTATAGACCCAAAAAACGTCGCTAAAAACCTGTTTTCTTGTAGTATTATAAAACACAAAAATAATATGAAGCTATAATATATAATAAATTATTAATATGTAAAAATGTATATAAAATTATAATACTCTAAACAAACAAAAAATCACAAATATGAACACGTCATAGACAAAAAAATTTATTTAAATTAGATCACTAAAATAAATTTTGCAAAATAAATAATAAATTTCATAATAACGTCAACATAAGTACACACCATTTTTCTTAAAAGGAATCACAATCATAATTATGGAAATTATGAAATGCTAAAAATAATATGGAAAAAAAATTAAAATATACATTTTTTTGAAGTAAAATATAGATTTTTCATCTCATATAACTAAATCAATTTTGTTGTTTCGTAATGATGCGAAACAGATATTGATTCATTACTTGGAGATAAAATCACGTGATAAAAAATTGTTCACTATTTTATTACTTAAGAGAAAGAATTGTATGAAACAATGATATTATCTTTTTTCAATAGTTTAATATCATATTAATATTTTTATCCTGAAAAAAAAGCGAATCCAAATGTATTTTTTTTCGAAATGACTGGGATGACCAAATGTCATTTATTGATAATGGCTAAATGCAGTTTTCCGTTAAGTGGCGGAATTCTTTCCTTTTTGGACAAGATATTCACTCAAGAAGGTCTGTTTTCGTGACGGTTAGTTACCACTTGGTGGTTGACGATTTTTTTTAAAGTTCATTCGCGAAGCGATTGGTATGCTGACATTTTATTGACACAGAATGTTTTATGAAGATGTATTGAAATTGATTAATTATTTAATGACTTGTTATATTATCATATTTCCTTCTTATTATGTTAGGAATTTGTTTCCTGCCTACTTGGTGGTTCGCGATGTTTTCTTTCTGAACATTTGTCCGCGAAACGATTGGTATGCCTACATTTTTTTAACAGAGAATGTTTTATGAAGATATGGTGAAATTGATTAATTATTTAGTGGTTTGTCATATTATCATGTTTGCTTCTTATTATGTTAGAAATTTGTTTCCTGCCTGGTGGTTCCTTTCTGAACATTTGTCCGCGAAACGATGTATGCCTACATTTTTTAACAGAGAATGTTTTATGAAGATATGGTGAAATTGATTAATTATTTAGTGGTTTGTCATATTATCATGTTTGCTTCTTATTATGTTAGAAATTTGTCTCCTGCCTACTTGGTGGGTGGCGATGTTTTCTTTCTGAACATTTGTCCGTGAAGCGATTGGTATGCCAACATTTTATTGACACAGAATGTTTTATGAAGATGTGGTGAAATTGATTAATTATTCAGTGACTTATTATATTATTATGTTTGCTTGTTACTATGCTAGAAATTGTTATATTGTTTTGATGTAATTTTGATTTTATTTCAATATATTACAACTTTTCATTACCGAGCAAAAAAACAAAAACTGACTTCATAGTTTTATTCCTTGGATTGAGTTTCAACATCCTTTTATTGCCTCCTAGGCAATACATATACATTTAAGGGTATATTTGATGCACCGTAGTGCACCGTTAATGAATAACAATACAAAACCTCATCGCTAGTGAAATAAAAAATAGTGGAGGGCTTATAAAATGAATAATAATAACCTTATTTAAAGTTCTTCACTATTTTTTATTGAGTAAATTACCCTAGTAGTCACCCGATTTTTACTATTTATTTTTTTGGTCACTCAATTGTGAAAAATTACAAAATGGTCACCTAACGATTAATAATTTTTTTTGGTCACTCAACTATGAAAAGTTACGAAATAATTACACAAGTATTCAATTTTATCTTTTTGGATCGCCAATTGATTAACAGTGACAACTTTTAAAATTGACATAATAACAACTTCAACCATCAACATTTATAATCTTGATATATCAATCGGTATTTGAGTTTGACAGTTTTCTAATGTGATACTTGAGTTCAATTTAGTACTTATATTTAACATAAATTCAATATTTTGATACCCAAAAGTAACTTTTAGTGTTTAATTCGGGCTTTAAGATTGATTCAATGAAAGTTAATTACTAATATCATTAGGTTTGAATTTTTCATTATTTTGTTAATAGAATAAATTTAATGTTAATTTTGAATTTATATAATTTTGTGTTTAATTTGTGAAATACAGTCCAATTAATGTGATTTAATTCAGGTTGATTTAATCAAATCAAATCAACTCTACAATCCAAATTAAATACTAAAAAGTTTATACCATTACTTTTTAGTATCAAAATATATATATTTTGTTAAATAGTACCAGATCAAACAAAAAATAACACATATACCATATTAAAAAAAATCAAATTCAAACACTAAATTACGTATTAAACCTAATACTTATTATTATGTATTTCCACTTAATGTTATTGTTACCGAATCACAAATAAAACCCTTTTTATTCGAATAATTACAACTTTTCAATGAACCAATTCTATTTTATTTTATTTTTCCATTTTGGGTATTCAACCAAAAACCAAATATTGTTTTAATTCACTGTATAATCTACTCTAAAGAAACAAATTGTCATTTCCTCTTCCCCTATATATATGTATGAATGTACCCATATACCTCAGTACACCAACAGTAAACTTATTTGTAGAAAAGTTTGGTTTTAATCTCTTATAAAGAAAAGCCAAGATGGTGGTCGGTGTGGTCGAGACGGCTGTTCTGGCAGCCAAATCCACAGTTTCCTCCGCCGTGAAGAAACCTACTACTCTCTCCTCGGACCCTATCATCAATGTCGCTCGGTTAGTCCACTGCTTCCATTGGTTGCTTTTACGTTTATATTTTGCTTTGTTCATTTCATGCAATGTCTTTAAAAGATAATCAAAATTTTACGACCCTCCATGGACTCTAAATCTAGAGTCTAACAATATTCCCTTATACAGTGGCAGATCTTGAGACAGTTTTGGGGGCTTAACTAAAATTTTCAAAAATTTTAGGTGTTCAATGAGATTTTTTCAAAAAAAAAAAATTGGGGTCTAATTAAATTTTTTTAATATTTTGTGAGATTAATGAGAATTTCAAAAAAAATCAAAGAAATCAAAAGACATAATGAAGATTTTCTAAAATTTGGAGGGGCTAAATTAAAATTTTCAATAAGTTACAAGGGAAAAATGGATTTTTCAAAAAAAAATTAGGAGGGGGGCAAGGCCCCCTTGGACCTCCATTACGGTCAGCCACTGCATGCAAGCATTTACTATGTAATGAATAGTGAAGGGATAATTAAAATCGAAAACTCAACTCAGTTAGTACATGCAGGGGTGATCCTACGATTTACGAGCCGTACTGGAAGAAGATGGGAGATAGGTGTAAAGTGGTTATTGCTGGAGACGAATTCATGAGCTACTTTTGCAATGCGATGAACCTGTGTTGGTTTTTGCTGCCGGAGCTCGACAATGCCATTCGAGCATTGCATCGTGTCATTGGGAATGCCGTGGTCGATGATGATAGGTTCATCGTTGTCGGGAATGGATCGACCCAGCTTTTCCATGCTTTGCTATATGCCCTCTCGTCTCCTGATTTGCTTGAACCTATTAACACGGTCGCTGCCGCCCCTTTCTACTCGGTAAGCATACAATTGCAACCATTAGTGTATATATATATATATATATTAACGTATTTTTTAATATATTTTCATATATAATTTTACTTTACTTTCAATTTTTAATAATATATATATATATATTAAATTCAAATAGAAATATCCATGTTCTAATTATGGTCTAATTCTAAGCCCAGTCCTTGTACCCTTCAGGCTTTGAAAATTTAGTCATTTGCTTTTTTTTCCAGGCTAAAGTCAAAATGATAACACTATTAATTGATTTTTGTGAATATTTGACTTTTATTTTTAAATCATAACTTTAAATATTAAAATTTACATATTCAAATTTAATGATAATAATATTATTATTTTTAGTTTAATTTTCAAAAGCAATAGTACGCGCTGAAAACTACGTCGTCGGTGCACGGATCGGTGCTGCCAAAACTACATCGTTTTGTCTTTTGTTTACTAACCTCTATTTACTATATTTCTTTTACCTTCTAACATGCAGTCATATCCAGAGGAGACGGAGTTCCTGCGATCGAAGCTGTATAAATGGGCAGGCGATGCAATTTGCTATGATAAAGATGAACCCTACGTCGAGGTGGTCACATCACCGAACAACCCCGATGGGTCGATTCGAGGAACCGTGAAGGTGGTAAAGCCATTCACGACCTAGCCTACTATTGGCCTCAGTACACACCCATTACTAGCAAAGCTGACCATGATACTATGCTTTTCACCTTCTCCAAAGCCACTGGACATGCTGGAACTCGCATTGGGTAAGCATCCTTTCTAATGACTCATATAAAATCTATCAAAATATTTAGTCTTATCTCACAATTTGGTCCTTAGGTTATACTTGTTTTTCATTTTGATATTTAAACTATCATCCTCATCTCATTTTATATTAAAAATTACCAGCATCTTATAAGAATTTGGCATGTGCCACGTTCTCACTGGCAACTTTTAATTTTTGGGGTAAACTGAGACGAAAATTATAGTTCAAGTACTAAAGTGGGACAAAAAAGAAGTTTAAGTATTAAATTGGAAACGGGTATAGTTCAGGGCTAAATGGTGAGATAAGCCATAAGTACCAAATTAAACATTAAAACCAAACTCAAGTACCAAATAATATATTAACCCTAAAAACATCCACTTTATAATACGCTCATGCATTTTTCATCGTAAATGATCTGCTTTTGATAACTCTACAGCTGGGCTATTGTTAAAGACAAAGTGATCGCCGCCAAGATGGTGAAGTTCATAGAGCTGAGCAGCATCGGCGTATCCAGAGAAGCCCAGCTCCGTGCCGCCAAGATCCTAGGTGTCATCGCCGACGACTGCCGAAATCCCGACCTCAAAGGTGAAAACTTCTTCGAATACGGTCGCCGCCTCATGTCGGAACGATGGGGAAAGCTCCGGGAAGTGGGCATGAAAAGCAATGGTGTTTTCAGCCTGCCTAAGTACCCACGAGATTATTGCAAATTCACCGGCGAATACACTGATGCAAACCCTGGTATATGAATGCTTTCAATCATCTTATTTACTTATTATAGATAACACTGGTGTTTAACTAAAGGGATAAAATAACATTTAGTCCTTAAACTTGGTAACCTTTTTCAATTTAGTCCCTAAACCTTTTTCCGTATTAATCTGAAAATTAGGCAATTTTCCTAGTTTGGTCCCTAGAGTAATGATGTGCCACTTTGACATTGTCACATTATCACCTGAATTCTTTTAAAAAAATTATATAAAATCTAAAAAATGCAAATGATTATTACTAATTTTTTAAAATTTGGGTGATGATACGGCATAATCTCATGGTACCATGTCATTATATCTTAATGGAATCTAAGTTCATGGATCAAATTAAGAAAAACTGTCAAGTTTTGAGATTAATGTGAACCGAAAAAAGTTCAAAGACCAAGATGAGAAATTTTGACAAATTTAGGGACTAAATGTTAGTTTATCCTTCATGAAACCTTATTCTATTTAACATTCTTTTTCTTTTTCTGATGCAGCCTTTGCATGGCTGAAGAGCAACAAGGGTTTGAACTGTGAGAATCTGTTAAGAGATGAAAGCAAAA
Organism: Gossypioides kirkii; assembly: GCA_005610355.1. Classification (NCBI taxonomy): domain Eukaryota; kingdom Viridiplantae; phylum Streptophyta; class Magnoliopsida; order Malvales; family Malvaceae; genus Gossypioides; species Gossypioides kirkii. The sequence goes on along the minus strand of CP032245.1, from coordinate 1,123,012 downwards.
TCATCACAAGGGGCGGGCCGAGTTTTGGTGTTGACTCAACGTACACAAGGGTTAGCATGCTGAGCCGTGATGTCGAGTTTGAGCTTCTGTTGGAAAGGTTGGCGGCAATCAAAGGAACCGTCAATGGAAATTAGGGTTTATTTATCATAGAATATATGCCCTCTTTAATGGAAATTAAGGTTTATCTATAATAGAATATGCCTTCGTCAAAAGATAGTAGCAATTTGGTCGAGTTACATTTGTTACATCAACTCCCTAGAAGGAGGTGGAAAGTAAAAATTCACCATATGCCGAAGAATTATAATGGGGTTATCGATCGTATGACTAAATGTACTACAACCTAAAGTTTAAGTTTGCAAGTGTTCAAAGATCCCTCAGCTAAGTTGTGTCAATGCCAAGTTAAGTTTTAACCGATTGATGTTTTAGCTTCATGTAGTTCCTTTCTACCGAAATATCCCCCGTCAAAGGAGCCACAATGGAAATTAGGGTTTATCTATAATAATTGTATTAAATTTTATATGAGTTTGTAAGTCATGTATGCTAATCTAATTAAGAAGATATTTTATCAAAAATTGAATCCTTATGAAAAATTATATTTAAATATAAAATTAGTTAAGATAAACACAATATGAGAAAAATAATTTACACAACACAAAACAGGTTATTAGCGACATTTTTAGCGGCGTTTGGACAAAAAATGCCGCAAAAGGTAAAGCAATAGCGAAGTTTTGTATAAACGCCGCAAAAGGTAAAGCAATAGTGGCATTTATAGGAAAAACGCCGCTAATGCTCTGACCTTTAGAGACGTTTATGAGACAACATCTTAAAAAGGACAGAGCATTAGCGGCATTTATGAGAAAGCGCCGCTAAGGGTCAGAGTAATAGCGGCGTTTTTGAGAACACACTGCTAAAAGTCAAAGCATTAGCGGCGTTTAAGAGAAAAACGCCGCTAAAGGTTAAGGAATAGCGGCGTTTTCCCATAAACGCCGCTAATTTATTTAAATTTTATATATCTTAAATTAAATTAAATTAACTAATAATGTTTTTATTTATACTAGTGTGATTACATATGGTAGTATCTGCTCATACTTTCTTATCCCTTTGACAACGCACACACACCTTGCACACACAATCACTCGATCCCGGGATCCTTAGGATGAACAATATTCGGGTTCTATATGAATTAAAATGAGCTGGCAAAATCTGTTAATGTTAGTGGCGTTTGTGAGAAAAATGCCTCTAAAGACCATGCACACAAACGCCGCTAAAGACCATGTCCTTTAGCGGATGGTCTTTAGCGGCGTTTGTGAGAAAAGCGCCGCTAAAGATCATGTCCTTTAGTGGCGTTTGCTAGAAAAGCGCCGCTATAGACCCAAAAAACGTCGCTAAAAACTTGTTTTCTTATAGTATTATAAAACACAAAAATAATATGAAGCTATAATATATAATAAATTATTAATATGTAAAAATGTATATAAAATTATAATACTCTAAACAAACAAAAAATCACAAATATGAACACGTCAAAAAAATTTATTTAAATTAGATCACTAAAATAAATTTTGCAAAATAAATAATAAATTTCATAATAACATCAACATAAGTACACACCATTTTTCTTAAAAGGAATCACAATCATAATTATGGAAATTATGAAATGCTAAAAATAATATGGAAAAAATTAAAATATACATTTTTTTGAATTAAAATATACATTTTTCATCCATATAACTAAATCAATTTTGTTGTTTCGTAATGATGCGAAACAGATATTGATTCATTACTTAGAGATAAAATCACGTGATAAAAATTGTTAACTATTTTATTACTTAAGAGAAAGAATTGTATGAAACAATGACATTATCTTTTTTCAATAGTTTAATATCATATTAATATTTTTATCCTAAAAAAAAGCGAATCCAAATGTATTTTTTTTCCAAATGACTGGGATGACCAAATGTCATTTATTAATAATGGCTAAATGTTGTTTTCCGTTAAGTGGCGGAATTCTTTCCTTTTTGGACAAGATATTCACTCAAGAAGGTCTGTTTTCGTGACGGTTAGTTACCACTTGGTGGTTGACGATTTTTTTTAAAGTTCATTCACGAAGCGATTGGTATGCTAACATTTTATTGACACAGAATGTTTTATGAAGATGTATTGAAATTGATTAATTATTTAATGACTTGTTATATTATCATATTTCCTTCTTATTATGTTAGGAATTTGTTTCTTGCCCACTTGGTGGTTCGCGATGTTTTCTTTCTGAACATTTGTACGCGAAACGATTGGTATGTCTACATTTTTTTGACAGAGAATGTTTTATGAAGATATGATGAAATTGATTAATTATTTAGTGGTTTGTCATATTATCATGTTTGCTTCTTATTATGTTAGAAATTTGTTTCCTACCTACTTGGTGGGTGGCGATGTTTTCTTTTGAACATTTGTCCGTGAAGCGATTGGTACGTCAACATTTTATTGACACAGAATGTTTTATGAAGATGTGGTGAAATTGATTAATTATTCAGTGACTTATTATATTATTATGTTTGCTTGTTACTATGTTAGAAATTGTTATATTGTTTTAATGTAATTTTGATTTTATTTCAATATATTACAACTTTTCATTACCGAGCAAAATAACAAAAACTGACTTCATAGTTTTATTCCTTGGATTGAGTTCCAACATCCTTTTATTGCCTCCTAGGAAATACATATACATTTAAGGGTATATTTGATGCACCGTAGTGCACCGTTAATGAATAACAATACAAAATCTCATCGCTAATGAAATAAAAAATAGTGGAGGGCTTATAAAATGAATAATAATAACCTTATTTAAAGTCCTCCACTATTTTTTATTGAGAAAATTACCCTAGTAGTCACCCGATTATTACTATTTATTTTTTTGGTCACTCAATTGTGAAAAATTACAAAATGGTCACCTAACGATAAGTAATTTTTTTTGGTCACTCAACTATGAAAAGTTACAAAATAATTACACAAGTATTCAATTTTATCGTTTTGGATCGCCAATGGATTAACAGTGACAACTTTTAAAATTGACATAATAACAACTTCAACCATCAACATTTATAATCTTGATTTTAAAAAATTTAAACCTCAATATTTACACGTATAATTTAATTTTTTTTAACCTCTTTTTATATCACAAAATAATAAAATATCATATTATATTTATCGAAATATAAAAACAATGCTCCGCACCGACACAAACATCAAATGCTATAAAATATCGTTCCATATATTTTAATTTCCTTTGACTCATAACGTATATAATCCATATTGAGTCACCCATGGTCAAATCACATGCACGATTCATCAGCACTGAAACCATTGCATTCTTTACATAACGGCTGCTCCTTCTTTGTCTTGTTGTATTGCTTGTCTTGGATTCCTTTTCATACAGCACTTATTTCCTGCATGCATTACATGATGTTGTTCCACTTGTCTTCTCTCCCCCCCCCCCCCCCCCCCCTTTTTCATGCATTATTAATTTATTATTTGAAGGTGTTATCATTTTAGTGTGTTGGTCTCTATTAATTAATATTAAAAACAATAGTGATAATGAGATTAATTATTATAATTGTGAGGTAAAAGATTTCACCGCATCACAGTCACCACCCATTTGAAGGAAACCTTAATCTTGATATATCATTCGGTATTTGAGTTTGACAGTTTTCTAATGTGATACTTGAGTTCAATTTAGTACTTATATTTAACATAAATTCAATATTTTGATACCCAAAAGTAACGTTGTTAACTTTTCAGTGTTTAATTCGGGTTTTAAGATTGATTCAATGAAAGTTAATTGTTAATATCATTAGGTTTGAATTTTTCATTATTTTGTTAATAGAATAAATTTAATGTTAATTTTAAATTTATATAATTTTGTGTTTAATTTGTAAAATACAGTCCAATTAATGTGATTTAATTCAGGTTTTAGGTTGATTTAATCAAATCAAATCAAATCAACTCTACAATCCAAATTAAATACTAAAAAGTTTATACCATTACTTTTTAGTATCAAAATATATATTTTTTGTTAAATAGTACCAGATCAAACAAAAAATAACACATATACCATATTAAAAAAAATCAAATTCAAGCACTAAATTACATATTAAACCTAATACTTATTATTATGTATTTCCACTTAATGTTATTGTTACCGAATCACAAATAAAACCCTTTTTATTCGAATAATTACAACTTTTCAATGAACCAATTCTATTTTATTTTATTTTTCCATTTTGGGTATTCAACCAAAAACCAAATATTGTTTTAATTCACTGTATAGTCTACTCTAAAGAAAGAAATTGTCATTTCCTCTTCCCCTATATATATGTATGAATGTACCCATATACCTCAGTACACCAACAGTAAACTTATTTGTAGAAAAGTTTGGTTTTAATCTCTTATAAAGAAAAGCCAAGATGGTGGTCGGTGTGGTCGAGACGGCTGTTCCGGCAGCCAAATCCACAGTTTCCTCCGCCGTGAAGAAACCTACTACTCTCTCCTCAGACTCTATCATCAATGTCGCTCGGTTAGTCCACTGCTTCCATTGGTTGCTTTCATGTTTATATTTTGCTTTATTCATTTCATGCAATGTCTTTAAAAGATAATCAAAATTTTTACGACCCTCCATGGACTCTAAATCTAGAGTCTAACAATTTTCCCATCTTGAGATTAAGTTTTGGGAGGCTTAACTAAAAGTTTCAAAAATTTTAGAAGTTTAATGAGATTTCTAACTAAAAGCTTTTAAAATTTTGTGAGATGAATGAGAATTTAAAAAAAATTCAAAGAAATTAAAAGACCTAATGAAGATTTTCTAAAATTTGGAGGGGCTAAATAGAAATTTTCAACAAGTTTCAAGGGAAAAATGAATTTTTCCAAAAAATTTTAGGAGGTGGGCAAGGCCCCCTTTGACCTCCCTTAAGGTCCATTTGCATGCATGCATTTGCTATGTAATGAATAGTGAAGGGATAATTAAAACCCAAAACTTAACTCAGTTAGTACATGCAGCGGTGATCCTACAATTTACGAGCCGTACTGGAAGAAGATGGGAGATAGGTGTAAAGTGGTTATTGCTGGGGATGAATTCATGAGCTACTTTTGCAATGCAATGAACTTGTGTTGGTTTTTGTTGCCGGAGCTCGACAATGCCATTCGGACATTGCATCGTGTCGTTGGGAATGTTGTGGTCGATGATGATAGGTTCATCGTTGTTGGGAATGGCTCGACCCAGCTATTCCATGCTTTGCTATACGCCCTCTCGTCTCCTGGTTTGCCTGAACCTATTAACGTGGTTGCTGCCGCCCCTTTCTACTCGGTAAGCATACAATTGCAACCGTTAGTGTAAATTATATATATATATGGTTTTAATGTAGTTTTTGAGTATATTTTCATATATAATTTTACTTTATTTTCAATTTTTAATAAAATATATATTATATATACAAATAGAAGTAACCATGTTTTAATTATGGTCTAATTCTAAGCCCAGTCCTTGTACCCTTCATACTTTTAAAATTTTGCCATTCTGCTTTTTATTTCAGGCTAAAATCAAATTGATCGATGACACTATTAATTGATTCCTGTGAATTTTTTACTTTTATTTTTAAATCATAAATTTAAATATTAAAACTTACATTTTCAAATTTGATGATAATAATATTATTAATTTTAGTTTAATTTTCAAAAGAAATAGTATGTGCCGACCAATATGTCCTCGGTGCAGGGATCGGTGTATGTTTACTAACCTCTATTTACTATTTTTTTATCTCGTAACTTGCAGTCATATCCAAAGGAGACGGAGTTCCTGCGATCGGAGCTGTATAAATGGGCAGGCGATGCAATTTGCTATGATAAAGATGAACCCTACGTCGAGGTGGTCACATCGCCGAACAACCCCGATGGGTCGATACGAGGAACCGTGGTGAACCGTGAAGGTGGTAAAGCCATTCACGACCTAGCCTACTATTGGCCTCAGTACACACCCATTACTAGCAAAGCTAACCATGATGCTATGCTTTTCACCTTCTCCAAAGCCACTGGACATGCTGGAACTCGCATTGGGTAAGCATCTCCTTTCACATGACTCGTATAAAAAGTCTAAGTATTAAACTGGAAAAGGGTATAGCTCAGGGTTAAATGGTGACATAAGCCATAAGTACTAAATTAAATATTAAAACTAAATTCAGTATCAAATTAAACATTAAAACTAAATTCACCTACCGAATAGTATTAACCCTAAAAATACCCACTTTATATACCAAGCTCATACATTTTTCATCGTAAATGATCTGCTTTTGATAACTCTACAGCTGGGCTATTGTGAAAGACAAAGTGATCGCCGCCAAGATGGTGAAGTTCATAGAGGTAAGCAGCATCGGCGTATCCAGAGAAGCCCAGCTCCGTGCCGCCAAGATCCTAGGTGTCATCGCCGACGACTGCCGGAATCCCGACCTCAAAGGTGAAAACTTCTTCGAATACGGCCGCCGCCTCATGTTGGAACGATGGGAAAAGCTTCGGGAAGTGGGGATGAAAAGCAATGGTGTTTTCAGCCTGCCTAAGTACCCACGAGATTATTGCAAATTCACCGGCGAATACACTGATTCAAACCCTGGTATATAAATGCTTTCAATCATCATATTTACTTATTATATATAACACTGATGTTTAACGAAAGGGATAAAATAACATCTAATCCTTAAACTTGGTAATTTGTTTCAATTTAGTCTCTAAACCTTTTTTTCCATATTAGTAACTTTGGCAATTTTCCTAATTTGGCCCCTAGAGTAGTGATGTGTGACTTTGAAATTGTGTCACAATAACACCTATTTTTTTTATAAATTATATAAAATCTAAAAAATACAAAAAATTATTATTTTTTTAAAATTTTAGGTGATGATATGGGATAATCTCATAGTATCATGTCATTATTTCTTAATGGAATCTAAGTTCATGAATCAAATTAAGAAAAACTATCAAGTTCCGAGATTAATGTGGATCGGAAAAAGTTCAAAGACCAAGATGAAAATTGACAAATTTAGGGACTAAATGTTAGTTTATCCCTTCATGAAACCTTATTATATTTAACTTTCTTTTCCTTTTTCTGGTGCAGCCTTTGCATGGCTGAAGAGCAAGGAGGGTTTGAACTGTGAGAATCTGTTAAGAGATGAAAGCAAAATCATTTCAAGGGGCGGGTCGAGTTTTGGTGTTGACTCAACGTACACAAGGGTTAGCATGCTGAGTCGTGATGTCGAGTTTGAGCTTCTGTTGGAAAGGTTGGCGGCCATCAAAGGAACCGTCAATGGAAATTAGGGTTTATTTATCATAGAATATGTGCCCTCTTTAATGGAAATTAAGGTTTATCTATAATAGAATATGCCCTCGTCAAAGGAGCCATCAATGGAAATTAGGGTTTATATATAATAATTATATTAAAATTTATTTGAGTTTGTAAGTCATCTATGCTAATCTAATTAAGAAAATATTTTATCAAAAATTGAATCCTTATGAAAAATTATATATAAATACAGGGTGAAGCCAAAAAAAAATTTTAGGGATCAAAATTAAATTGTATATTTTTTATGGTAGTAAAAATGTAATTTTACAAATTTAATAGTCTATATCTTTATAATTTTTAAAAGATTAAATCAAATTTTTATCATTTTTGAGGGTCAAAATGCAATTTTACCTTAACTAATTTAAAATTTTATAAAATTTAAAGAGAATTAAATAAAAAAAATCCATTTTAAGAGGACACCCCTATTTAAATATAAAATGGCTTAATTTGATAGCTAAACTTTTTGATATCCGAATTTGACATTTTCTCTTAATTTGGTATTTGAACTTTTTTTAACTCAATTTGATACCTGAACTTGACAATTTTTACTAATTTGGTAGCTAAACTTTTTTTGGACCCAATTTGATACCAACTTAAAAATTAGTTAAGATAAACACAATATAAGAAAAATAATTTACAAAACACAAAAAATAATATGAAGCTATATGAATATATGAGTATGGCAATATATATAATAAATTATTAATATGTAAAAATGTATATAAAGTTATAGTACTCTAAACAAACGAAAAATCACAAATATGAACACGTCATAGACAAAAAAATTTATTTAAATTAGACAACTAAAATAAATTTTGCAAAATAAATAATAAATTTTTTTTTAAAAGGAATCACAATAATAATTATGGAAATTAAGAAATGCAAAACAATTAAAATATATATGAAAATAACATGAATATACAAAAATATATTATTAACGTATATAAGTGCATATATATATCTCATATAACTAAATCAATTTTCCTTAATAATATAATTTACCTCAAATAACCTCGAATTAATTTTAATAAGATCACATATGTACAGTGATGAATCCGAGATGGCAGGAGTCGGCTTCCCCTAAAATAGAAACATTTTTATTTACACTTTTTTATAGTTTATAAAATTTTAAATTAATAATGATAAAATTACATTTTAATTTTTAAAAATAGTAAAAAAATAATTTTATCCTTTAAAATATATAAACTTTTAAAATTTGCATAAAATGAATTATTAACAGGTCAAATTTTAGATAATTTTATTTAAACATATGAAAAAATTAATATGAATAAAACACTAACATATTTTTTACCAAAAGAAATAATTATGAAAATTTACGCAAATATTACATAATTGAGACACAACACGAATATGACACAAATACACAAATTACATTGTAAATTAAATCAACACAATAAGGGGCGAAGTAAGGAAAAAATTTAAGAGAGATCGAAATTAAATTGTCTATTATCTTTATAATTTTTTAAAAGAATAAATCAAGTTTTTATTATTTTCAGGGGATAAATATTAATTTAAATTTTTTAAAAATTTAAAAGGTTAGAAAGACAAAAATTCCATTTTATAGGAGGCCAAGCTCTTACCAGCCTCCTAAATCCGCCCTTGAACACAATGCACTACGCAAAACATGACATCGACACAAAAAATAACATAAACATAATATCAAAGGTGAATCTAAAAATTATTTTAGGAGGATTGAAATTTAACTATAAAATTTTTAGAGGTCAATTCAAAATTTTATATTTATTAATTTATAATTTCATCATTTTTAAAGGATTAAAAATGATTTTTTTTTCATTTTTACGGGATCAAATTATAATTTCACTAATATTAATTTATAATTTTATTATTTATGAGGAATTAAAATAATAATTTTTATTTTTGAGAGGCCAAAATACACATACATGAATGTGTCAAAATGCACGTAAAATGAATTATTAACTTGAAAGCTATTATATAAATTTTAATATTTTAATGTTGTCGAGTTTTGATATTAAAGGTTACTTTATTTTATAATTCTATTAAAATTAGATGATGTGGATCAATCAAATTGTTACTCATGATCGATACATCAATTGATAACATGTTACGTGCGTCACGTATCAATAATTTAATATTTTTTATATAAAAAAATATTTGTTATGATGTTTGTCATTATCAACCCGTTACTCAGTTACCCAACAGAGATTAATCTAATCCCCTTTACTCCAATAATGATAGCCTGCATAGTTCGCACGTGGTGAGTTCGCACGTGGTGAGTTCGCATCTTTACATGAGTTTGCACGTAATGTGTTCGCATCATCATGCAAGCGAACTCATACCTAAAGAACATATGTTAATTTTAGGATAGTGTACGTGTTGACATGCATGAATATCTACCTAAAATGTCACATCCAAAAACCATATAATATAAATAAAAAATTTAACCTTTTTAAAAGACACACAAAAACACCCACAATTATATTTCAAAGTGGGAAAGGGTTGCAATTTATTTTACAAGAGATATACATAAAGGAATTAAATTTTAGATATTAAAATATTTTAAATTCACATAAGTTATTATCATTGGACCACAAGCAAATAAAAATTATTTTAATCATAACTCAATCTCACTCATAAACGTTTTTAATTCATGTTATATTTTATTGTATTTTATTATATTTTACATCAACTAATATTTTAATTTTTATGACATAAACTTCGAACTTTGACCTTTGATTTTTTTTCTAATTTTCCATTCTTTCATTTGGTACTTAAATAATAATTAAAATATGAATAATATAAAATAACAATAAAGGACAGCTTGATTTGTATCGCTGTAAATAATAAAGTTAAAAGTAGTTTTACATAGTTTTGTTATTTTGGATATGGTTAATATTTTAAAGATTTAATTATTTAATTTATTGGTATAATAATATTTGTTATACATATAAATATTTTAATTAAATTGATATTATTATTAAATAAATTTAAAATCAGGGGTGTAGTTAGGGATTGGTAGGATTTTCGGTCTCCCTAAAATAAAATTATTTTTATTTAAGTCTTTTAAAATTTTTAAAATTTAAATTAGTAAATATAAAATTACACTTTGGTCCCCTAAAATAAATAAAAAAATTGATTTAATCTTTTTAAAATTATAAAGATTTAGGTTATTAAAATGGTGAAATTGCATTTTTACTATCATAAAAATTACAATTTAATTTCGGGCCCCTTAAAAAAATATTTTGGTTTTGCCCCGTCTAAAATACAATATATGTAACACCCCTACACCTGGTTCACACGTATAAACCAGGTATAAGAGTATTACATACAGTGTCAGAGAATTAAAAACGAATATAATAAAATTTTTCTTTCAAATAATATGTAATTAAATTATTTTACTCAAAATATCACAAAATAATCAAATATAATCAAAATCGACACTTAAAATAATTTTGAAAATAATAAAATATGAATTTTGATTCGAAACAGGGTAAATTATCGATACTTTTGCTTAAAAATGAAACCAAGGGGGCATTCTGGAACTCTGGTATCGATACCACCTTAAAAATATCGATACCTCTGTCTCAAAATCAGTAAAAGTAGCCGAAAACTTAGTAATAACCTCCTGAAACAACTTAAAAACTTTTCCAATATTTCAAATCAGTCCAAAAAGTAATTTCAACCATTTCATTTGATTCATGTAAATTTTCAAAACAACATTGATAACCCATTCATTAAGGACATATAGATATACCATTTGTACATGCCATTTTACCTTTAAATAAAGTACTTTAGCTTGAAATCTTCCAAGAGTGATGTGATGAGAGGTCCATTGGCTTGATTTTATCCTCACTTAGCCTTTATACCTACGCGTTAAAATAAACGCGTTAAGCCGGTGAAGGCTTAGTAAGTACTACAAATGTCATTAATCATTCATCCTTTAATCACTCATTTCAAATTCATTCATATAATAGTTTATTCATGTAAAATACATACCTTTTATGTATATAACATTTAACTTACAGTAGTGTTATGAATTCACATATTCTTCCTCATTTCACATTTTAGCCATTCCAACCTCCTAGCTTACTTAGTTTTATCATTCTTTGATTTCTTATACATATATTGTACTTACCTTTCATGTGATTATCATTTCACTTACCTCAATGTCACAATTTGCACATTCTTTCTTTTTCACAACTTAGCCATCATGGCTTTCTTGACCATAGCCCATTTAACTTATTTATCCATTTGGCCCATAGTAGACTTTTATAGAACCTATCAGATAAACGGAACAAACAGAAAGTACCGAAGTAATTAACAGAATCACATAAGTGCTGGGCAATAGTAGGCACACAAAGTGCTAATCAGAAGCACACACGGTGCTAAACAGAAGCACACACGGTGCTAAACAGAAGCACACACAGTGCTGAACAGAGGGCACGAAACGTGCTAAACAGTAGGCGCGCTAGTGTTCCTTAATGGCATGCCACTATTATCACAATGGTTCTAACTTGTCTACATGGGCATAATCTCACATATTCATCATTTCTCATAATTTCATATATCACATTTACATTTCTCTTCACATATACATAATCATGTATTTCTCACCTTTATTTACTCAAAGGCTTACACAATATCACCATTTTATCATATAATCAATATTTATAATTAAACACATAATATTTCACATATACATTGTTCATCACATACATATCATCATATACCTCTTTACTCTTATTTTCACATTAATTTTCAAAACTGTCCATTTGAGTCATAGTCACAAAATTATTTATATCTTGAGTAAAGAATTCGAAATTAATATCAGCTTAATGTTTCTGAACCTGGACTCAATTATCTTTTTACCATAAAATTTTCAGAATTTTTACTTTAGTCAATTCGTACAGCAAATTCTTCCAATTTACCCCTTCTCTGTTGTCTGATAGTTTCGATCTTTCTTCACTAAAAATTATTTATATTTTAGTACAGGAATCCAATAATGTTCCCATCTATTTCTTTTGAATATATACTCATTAAGGATTCAACCATATAAATTTCAGTCTCTAATAATTTTTCTATATTTTTATATGATCTTTCAAAGTCAGAACAAGGGAACTCGAACCTACTCTGACCTTGTTACACAAAAACTAGTATATCTCGAAATATACAATCCCTTTTCTTTCACTGTTTCTTCCATATGAAACTACACTCAATAAGCTTTAATTAAATATTTCATTCAACTCTTAACTCTTTCTATACAGTTTTTGGTAAATTTTTGAAGTTAATCCTCTGTTCTTTCCAAACTGTTTTAATGGACATGTTTTCTTTTTCATGTTTCTTTACACTTAGTTTTATTCAATCACACATAATTATCATTCTTATAATTAAACATATCATTCTACTCATTTTTATCACAATTAATCATATACTAATATCATATACTTTTAACAAGAATAAATTTTCCATTTAAATCTTGTAGTACTTACCTCACTTGTAAATAATTTTTTCTCACACCTTAGCTTTCTCCTTTCCTTTTTCTTCAATTTGGTCCTTCTCCTTCTTCCCTCTTTCTTCAATTTCATACAAACACATATAAGCTTAAGACTAAAATTCAATACTTTTTCATGCTAGATTATGTAAATGTACAAGTGTGTCATGAAAATTGAATCATCTCTTACCTTTGTTCTTGAATTTCCAAAATTTTAATTCAATCCCTATCCACTTTAACACTTCAAAGTGGAATCTATAAGGAAATTAAGGCGTCTACTAGCTTCCCTCTATGCCTTTCTTAAGGAAATTTCAAAGAAAATGGAGGATTTTGAAGCTTGGAGAGCTTAACAATGGTGAAGGGACTAAATTGGAATAAAAGAAAAAGTTTGAATGGAGAAGAATGACACGGACGGTTGGACTTTTTAAAGAGAAGATGATATTTTCATCTTTTATTTCCTTTTTCTTTTCTCAAATTCTCTAGAATTTTCCACTAAAAATCTCTCTTTAATAAAAATGGTAAAATTGCACTTTTAGTCCCTAGGCCTTCCAACTTTACACTTTGGTCCAAAACTTTGCCTCCAAAAATATCTTCCACTAAATTACTCTTTTGCCCCTCCTTAATCAATCTAAATCCCATGATGACTCATAATTCAATTTAGATCAATTGCTATTTTGTCCTTCCTCCTTTCTCACAATTACTAATTAATCCTTAAATTTTCCTAATCTTCTTATTTTAGCTACATATTCTAATTCTTGACTCCTTCCCTATACTGTTCCAACTCCGGTTCAAAAACGCGGATGTTACAATATATATATATTGAACAATTGAAAGTTTTATATATAAATTAAATAGCTAAAATTTTAAATTTACACCAAATTTGACATGCATTATCTACATAAATGAAACATGAAATATAATAGTTAGATCATTAAAATTTGTTAGAAGTTAGAATTTGTTGTAAATTCAGTTTGTAAATAACTGTATCAATTAGTTTGTTAGTTAGGCAAATTAGGCTTGTATATATAGCTTAATCCTGATTAATATAAGTTAATTCATTCAATATAGATAAAGAAATTTTTCATTTTCTATTCTATTTTAACTTGGTATCTGAGCCCCTGGTTTAAAGCCCGAGAGTCTTAATTGGGCTTTTTTCTTTAGCCTGTTTTTCTTTTTCTTTAATGATTTTGTTGATTGTTTAGTCAAAATCCCTATTTTTTTATTCAATCTTTTTCTCTTTTGTTTCACGTTTTTTTTTCATTTTCAAATTAATGGAAACTGTGATTAATTCCAATCATCCATTATTTTTCCACCCGTTGGATACGTCGGGCATTCATTTGGTGTCGCATCAACTTACCGGCCTGAAGAATTATAATATTTGGAGCAGATCCAAGAAGATTGCTTTGCTAGCAAAGAATAAGCTTGGTTTTGTTGATGGAGACTGTAAAAAGGAGAATTACAAAACTGCATTGTAACCTCAATGGGAGAGATGTAATGCAATTGTGCTTTAATGGATTCTCAATTCAGTGAGTCAGGATCTATTGGTTTGGATTGTTTTCGCTTCGAGTACGGTGATCGTTTGGAAAGATTTGAGGAAAGGTTCAATAAAATTGACGGTTCTAGGATTTTCTTCCTTCACCGTTCAATTGCGACTCTTGTTCAAGGTGATTCACCTATTTCAGTTTATTTCACTCATCTCAAACTCTTATGGGATGAATACAGTGCATTAGTCCCATTTTCTACTTGTAAATGTGAAGTTGCACAACAGAATTCTGCTCATATTGTTCAACAATTACTCTTTCAGTTCTTGATGGGTCTCAATGAGACTTATTCTGCTATTAGGAGTCAAATATTGATCATGAAGCCCCTTCTTACAGTCAATCAAGCGTATTCTATGATAATCCAAGAAGAATCACATCGCATACAACTCTCTGGAGGATCCGTTAAAGCTTCAATCATGTTCTCGAATTCTTCCAAGGGAAATGATCAAAGGCGATTTATTGGAATATATGATTATTGCAAAATCAAAGGACATCGTCGAGATAATTACTATCGTTTGATAGGCTTTCCACCAGATTTTAAGTTCAACAAAAAGAAAAATCCTCAACCAACTATGGCAGTTAATTTAGAATCTAATGATGCTGGAGATTATGAATCAAGTTCTTTGGTTTCATCCTTTGTCTCGACTGTTCCAGTATTCACATCTGAACATTACTATCATATTTTAAGTTTGTTGAATAAGAGTCCATCATCAGATTCCATTGTGAATCTTGCAGGTACAGTAGCTTGCAGTTTACCTGTTATTAAATTTTCTACTCGTTGGATTTTGGATACTGGAGCTACTGACCATGTCATATCTATTTTTGAGAGCTTGATATTTCTTGTTTCATGTTCTACACAACACTTTGTTCATATGCCTAATGGTAAGACAGAATTGGTAACTCACATTGGTTCTCATCAATTATCCCCTGATCTTCTCATTTCTAATGTTCTTTATGTCCCAAAGTTTTCTCACAACCTATTATCCGTTTCAAAACTTGCCAAAGAACACAATTGTGTTATTTCCTTTTATCCTGACATTTGCATCTTGCAGGATCTCTCTACTGGCATGATCAAGGGGATTGGTAAAGAGTCTAAAGGCTTTACTTCTTTGAGTCAACTAAAGGAGCTACTGGTTTGTCTTCTCTAGTGCATTGTAATGTTTTTTTGCCTTCTGAGAGCACTGGTTCTGTTGAATATATGTCTACTTCAAAAATTTTGCTTTCCATGTTTAATAAAACTAGTCCATGGCATGCTCTTTGGGCCATGTTGCTGCTTCTGCCATGCATAAATTACCTTCTTGTGTATCTAATAAATTTGATGATACAATGGTTCATAATTGTGATGTTTGCCCTTTAGCAAAACAAACAAGGTTACCATTTCCCATTAGCAAAACTAGATCCCAAATTCCTTTTGAAGTCATACACATAGACTTATGGGGGCCTTAAAGGATATCTACTCATAGTGGACATAGGTATCTCTTGACTATTGTGGATGACTGCTCAAGCATGACTTAGGTTTATTTGTTAAGGGTAAAAAATGATGCCATTCTCTTTCTCAAACAGTTTCTTTCTTTTGCTTCAACACAATTTTCATATGTTACTAAAATAGTTCGCAATGATAATGGTACAGAATTTTTCAATTCTGATTGTACTTTTTTTTTCTTCTCTTGGCATTTTACACCAAAGTTCCTGTGTTCACACTCCAAAGCAAAATGGAGTGGCTGAACGAAAACACAGACATCTTTTAGAGGTTGCTATAGCTCTAAGATTTCAATCTAAAGTTCCTATCAAGTTTTGGGGTGAATGTATACTTACAGCATGCTACATTATAAACAGATTACCATCTTCTGTTTTACAATGGAAAACTCCTTTTGAAATTGTATATAAAAAATTACTTGACATGTCACATCTTAGAGTCTTTGGCTGCCTCTGCTATGCTACAATTCCTCAACATAAAGATAAATTTGCTCCTAGAGCTTTACCATCAGTTTTTATGGGGTACTCCAATACTCAAAAAGGTTACATCCTATTTGATCTTAGTTCACATAAATTCTTTTTCAATAGAGATGTGATTTTTCATGAGCACATCTTTCCTTTCCATTTTCCAATTAATAAAAATTCCTCATTTTTTCCTTTTGCACCTTTTATTCCTGAATCAGAATTTTTAGTGATGTATTTTCCTCCACAAACTCATGATATTTCACAGTCTTCTCCATCATCTGATTCTCCTCATAATTCTTCATCTTCACATACTCTACCCTTAATGAATGACCTGGAGCAGTCATCCCAAGAAATACAGTCTTCAGTTGTTTCAGTAGCTCCAGTCCACCTAGAAGGTCTACTCAAGTTACAAAACCACCTCCATGGTTGCATGATTTTGTTTGCAATTCTTCTTCTTCTGTTTATCCCATTTCAGATTACATTTCTTATAACCATTTGCCTACCTCAACACAAACTTTCCTTTCTTCAATTAGCCATCTTTCTGAACCTAAAACATACCATGAGGCTATTCAATATCCAGAGTGGTGCAAGCCATGAAAGAGGAAATACATGATCTTGAAACAAATAGAACATGGTTAGTGTGTTTGTATGAAATTGAAGAAAGAGGGAGGAAGAAGAAGGACCAAATTGAAGAAAAAGGAAAGGAGAAAGCTAAGGTGTGAGAAGAAATTATCTACAAGTGAGGTAAGTACTACAAGTATTAAAAGACTTAGTAACAATTAAATTAATGTGTTTATAATTTTAGTATATGATTAATGATGGTAAAAATGAGTAAAATGATATGTTTAGTTATAAGTATGGTGATTATATATGTGATTTAATGAAATTTAGTGTAAAGAGACATGAAAAAGGAAACATGTCCATTAAAACAGTTTGGATAGAACAGAGGATTAATTTTGAAAATTCACCAAAAATTGTATAAAAGGAGTTAGAGGTTTAATTAAATATGTAATTAAATTTTATTGAGTGTAGTTTCATATGGAAGAAATAGTGAAAGAAAAAGAATTATACATTCTGAGATATATCTGATTTTGTGTAATAAGGTCAGAGTAGGTTCGAGTTCCCCTGTTATGACTTTGAAAAATCATAGGAAAATATAGAAAATTTATTAGAAACTGAAATTTATATGGCTGAATCCATAATGAGTCTATTTTCAAAGTAAACAGACAGGAACATCATTTGATCGCTATACTAAAAGATAAATAATTTTTAGTGAAGAAAGGTCGAAACTGTCAGGTTGCAGAGAATGGGTAAATTAGAAGAATTTACTGTACAAATTGGCTAAATTAAAAATTCTGAAATTTTTATAGTAAAAAGATATGTGAGTCTAATTTCAGAAACATCAAGCAGATATTAATTTTGAATTTTGTAGCTCAAGATATAAATAATTTAGTGATTGTGACGCAAGTGGACAGCTTTGAAAATTAATGTGAAAATAAAAGTAAGAGGTATATGATGATGAATATGTGAGAAAAATATATGTGTGAAATATTATGTGGTTAATTATAAAGATTGATTGTGTGATTAATTGGTGAAATTGTGGATTTATTTGAGGAAACAAAGGTGAGAAATACATGAATATGTATATTTGAATTGAATTTGAATGATTTGTGATCAAAATTGAAAGTGAAAGTGAAAGTGAAATTAGAATTGGAAGTGATATGAATTGTAAATTGAAAATCCCTATTAACTAGTCGGGCTGAGTCGGATATAGTTGGCATGCCATAGGATTGGAAGAGTTTAGGGATACTTCGACCTTGAGTCGATGAGACATTGGGTGTCATTATTTTACTTTGGATAGATTCGATGAGGTACTGAGTACCACTTTACTTCGGCTAGGTCGATAAAACACTGGGTGTCACTTTATTGCTTCGAACTATCCGATGAGGCACTGAGTGCCATTCTAGAGTGTTTGGTTGGATCCGTGTATTTGCCAAGGTCCGAGTCTTGTTAATAGGGTAAACAATGTGAAAAAGAAAGAATGTGCAAATTGTGATATTGAGGTAAGTGAAATAATAATCACATGAAAGGTAAGTACAATATATATATATATAAGAAATCAAAGAATGATAAAACAAAGTAAGCTAAGAGATTAGAATGGCTAAAATGTGAAATGAGGAAGAATATGTGAATTCATAACACTACTGTAAGTTAAATGTTATACACATAAAAGGTATGTATTTTACATGAATAAATAATTATATAAATGAGTTTGAAATGCGTGATTAAAAGATGAATGATTAATAACTTCACCGGCTTAACGCGTTTATTTCAACGCGTAGGTATAAGACCTCTGAGAAGTTAAGATTGGATTAGGTGCCTCACATCAACATCGAAAGATTGCAATGCAAGGTATTTTTTTTTTTTGTGAAATGGCATGTACAAATGGTATACCTATGTGTCTTTAATGAATGGGTTACTAATATTGTTTTAAAAATTTACATGAATTGAAAGAAAAATTTTATTATACCCGTTTTTAATTCTCTGACATTGTATGTAATACTCTTATACCGGGTTTATACGTGTGAATCGGGTATAGGGGTGTTACATATGTGGATGATCTCTTAATCACTGGAAATGATAAAGAGTTGATTGAAGACTTGAAGAATCTTTTGCATCAGAATTTTAGAATGAAGGATCTAGGGGAATTGAAATATTTTTTAGGCCTTGAAATTATGAGGTCAAAAGAGGGAATTTTAATTAACCAACGTAAATATGCCCTTGAGTTGATTGAAGAATCAGGGGTAGGGTGAGCTAAACCAGCAATGACACCGCTTGAGCAAAATGTTAAGCTCACTTCAGTTGAGTATGATGGTATTTGTTCAAAGGGTGATATTGATGTTAATGATGAAGTACTGTCTGATAAAAGTTTTTTTTAGAGACTTATTGGCAGATTTATATACCTTATACACACTAGACCAGACATAACTTTTGCTGTGCATCACTTGAGTCAGTTCATGCAACAACCTAAAAAGTCTCATTTGAATTCAGCTTTGATGATAGTAAGGTATATTAAAAGGAATCCGAGGTAGGGAATTATATTTGATGCCAATAGCAGTTGTGAACTTGAAGCATATTGTGACTCGGATTGGGCATCTTGTCCAATAACAAGAAAATTTGTTTCTGGTTTCTGTGTTAAGCTTGGGAATTCATTGATTTCATGGAAATAAAAGAAGCAGAATACAATGGCAAGATCTTCTGCTGAAGCCGAATATAGAGGCATGGCTGTGACCTCAGCTGAACTTGTGTGGTTAAATGGTTTATCCTAAGAGCTTGGTTTTTAGAGAAAGCAGCCAATCAAATTGTATTGTGACAGTAAAGCTGCTCTTCAAATAGCAGCTAATCCTGTCTATCATGAATGAGCAAAACACATAGAAATTGATTGCCACTTTGTTAGAGAGAAGATCCAGAAAGGTCTCATCAGTGCTGAATTTGTGTCTTCTACAGAACAGTTGACAAATATATTCACAAAGGCTTTATGGACACAACAACATGATTATCTTGTATCCAAGTTGGGGGTAAGAGATGTATTTTACCCACCAACTTGAGAGGGAGTATTAGAAGTTAGAATTTGTTGTAAATTCAGTTTGTAAATAACTGTTAGTTTGGTAGTTAGGCAGATTAGGCTTGTATATATAGCTTAATCCTGATTAATGTAAGTTAATTCAATAAATATAGATAAAGAAATTTTTCATTTTCTCTTCTATTTTAATAAAATATTAATCATATAAAAATTTATGAAAGTATATAAAACAACTCTAATTTTACATATGCTTATAATAGTAATAATAATAATAAACATATTATGACACACCACAATATGGGTGAAAAAAATTATATAACAAATATATTTATAAAAAAAATTGATGTAGAAAAAAAATGAAGCTTTACTTAAAAAAAATAATGTTGGGATGTTGAAAATCTTGTTATTTTAAATTCAAGTTCTATCATGTATATTTTTTCTAGATTTAATATAAAAGACATAAACACATTTATAGTAATATTTAAATTAAAATATGTCAAGAAGTCTTTAAACTTTTCATAAAATTGGAATTTAGTTCGTACTTTTATTTTTAGAAATTTAGTTTATTTACTTTTTAAATTTTGAAATTTAGATTCAATTTGTTAACATTGTTATTTTTTGTTAAATTGATTTGCATGACATTTTGAAATTAAAAAAAATATTTATTTGATAGTAATATAATTAAAAAATGATTTTGTAATGAATTTGAATTTAACAAAATAATTTCAATAGAGTTAACAGTTGAATCTAAAATTTGAAATCTGAAAAGTAGAGAGATTAAATTTCTATGAATAAAGTACACAGACTAAATTTCAAATTTACGAATAGTATAAAAATTATGACATATTTTAACCTAATATTATTACTTTGTAAAAAAATAAATTTTTAGTAATTTCACAACTAAGTTAATCTTAAGTAATAGTATAGATCACGATTGTTCGAATCGAACCAGATCGATTGGGATACCAATTCGGAGAGAGATATCAGACCAATTGATTCACTAACCGGGTTAAAAATCGATTGAATCTATTGAACAAATTTTTATTATTTTAAAACATTTTCATAAAAAATTTAATTATTCATTTAATTAAATCAATTGAACCAATGAAATCAATAACCTGTCCAATTCGATCACAAATCGAATTCTGAAATCTTAGTATAATTTTTTTTTAACAATCTCATTATAGTAAAACTATTCATAACCCTTCACTAATTCATAAATAAAAAGATAATGCACTTCAATACACTCGAATTAACATAATATTATATTAACAACAATGTCCATAAGAATCGAATTAAATTTGTATAACCTAAATTTAGATGATTATAATATGATGATAATAAATAAAATAAATTTACATAAATGCGCCAGCGAGGAACCACGTAGGCGCAATTTTTCCAATTGAGCAAACAACCTAGTGGATAAAACTCCATTTGTTTCACCTCGTCATCTCCGCAAAACCCACCTTCAACGCTTTAAAAGCCGTTTTTTTTCCTTAACTTTTTTCATTTGCTCCAAAAAAAAAAAAAACGGCCAACAAATTCATCAAAGAAATTCAAAAAAATGCGAGCTCTACTCTCACCAGAATCTTCTTCTCTTTATTTCACTTCAATCAATATCGTTTCTCGAGATCCAAATCCATGCCGATCTCGAACCTCGCTTTGTTTCTTGAAAAGAGACGGCGGCTACCGTTTGATTCGCCGGAAACCTCGTTCGACCGCCGTGAAGGCGGTGCTTGATTCGGCGACTATAGAGGAGTTAGGTCTTAAAGAATCTGATATGAGAAATCCGGCGATTTCTTCTACTTATCGGAGTTCTATGTTGCCGAAGCCGAATCAAACGGTGTTGGAAGCTCAAGCGAGGATTTGTACTGGACCTACGCAGACTAGACCGCTCTCGGAAGAACAGGCGTTTAAGGTTTTGGATACAATTTTGAGATCAGGTTAAGTATTCGTTTGTTCATTTCTCTCTTGGAAATATATGCTTCTTTTGTTAGTTTCTCTTTAACTTCAGTTATAGAGTTCATGCAATTTATTAGGTTTAATTGCTTTCTTGAGTAAGGTTGCTTTGATGGAAGGGATAGGGTGTTGGCCTTGTGTTTTTAGTTTTGGAACTTCGGAATTCGGTCTAAAATTATTTATTTGAACTAACTTTTTTTCCTCTCACAAGTTAGATTATAACGTTAACACTACAAATTTTGAGGTTTAATTGATTTCTTGAGTAAGGTTGTTTTGATGGAGAGTATGCTTTTGGCCTTTTTCTTTTGGTTCGTTTTTGGAACTTAGGAATTTCCTCTAAAATGATTTTCTAGAACTCGAAATATTTCAAGTGGATATAGGTTGGTCAAATTTTACCAATTTGGTGTCTTTGTTGAAGATTTTGAATTCGAAAGAAATTTATTTTTATGGCTGAAGTTAGGTACTGTTTTGCGTATGTTGACAGTTAGGGGGGAATTAAAAGATGAAGAACAAGTCTCAAAAGCACAGATTGGAGCATTCTTTGCTGGAATGACTATCCGTGCAAATTCCTTTCCAGAGGAGACTCAATGGAGTGAAGGAGAAAGGCGTGCAATGAACTTATTTTGGCCACTTCTCTTACGAGCACTACCGCCTGATGTGATTTTCATTGCTGATCCTGAAGGGTCTATAATGGGATTAGAGAATTCAGTAGGGCTGCAGTTTATTGGGAATGGCACAACTGAAATGAGATTGGTTGGTGCTCTTAGAGAAATTTTGGCAGGAGGTCACCTTGGATATGAGGAAGTCCAAGGTGTTCTGAAAGATGTTCTTCCATTGAAATTTGAAGGTGGAAAAACTACTGGAGTAAGTGAATCATTGCTTTCAGCTTTCTTAATTGGTCAGCGTATGAACAGGGAAACAGATCGCGAACTTAAAGCATACTGCCTTGCATTTGATGATGAACTTGGTATGTGATTTACATGTATTTTATTTCTTGAAACTTGTCTCAATGCTGCATTGCAAGTGAATATCAACCAAATGAAGTTTTATTATATTGTGGCTAATCTGTTTAGCGACCATCAGGTCCTGCTCCAGTTGCTGATGTTAGCTCTTTGACCCATTATGGTGAACCTTATGATGGGAACACACGTTTCTTTAGAAGCACGTTGTTTGTTGCTGCAGTTAGATCCTGTTATGGTGAATCTTCCTTGCTTCATGGTGTGGAGTGGATGCCACCAAAGGTAAGTTCTTAGTATCTGTGGCATGTGGATGTTTTTCTTTGTTATGATTTATCCAGGAAAATGGAAGTAGATGTTGATTTGTAACTGCTGCAGATTGTCTAAGAACTAGCCATTTTGAAAGTACAGCATCCTTCTGTTGCTATAAAATTGTTCCTAGTTTCAAAATTTGAAAGTGCTATCATAAAGAAGTCTTCCTTTTCTCAGGGGGGTGTAACTGAAGAACAAATGCTGAACTTTATGGGAGCAAACACAAACTTATCCTTGCATCAGGCAAAAGAACTTATTGAGGTTGGCGCACACAACTTTTCTGTCTCTCTCTGCCTCCTCCCTTTTTTTGCCCTCATTGAAACGTTTGAATTTTTTTTCAGGATGAGGAGGTTGGTTTTGCATACATAAGTCAACGTGAAGCTCGCCCATCTCTGTATGGAATCTAACTGAATATATGTAGTTTAGTTCGTTTTCTTCCATATTTTTTGCTTCCACGGAAATCACAAAGGGGGGGGGGGGGACAAGAAATAAATTGTAAATAAAAGTGCTTAAGGGTTTCAATATACTTATTAACATTTGAATCCAACTTTAAGTTCAAACAAATATCTGTCTTGAAATGGGACTAAAAGCTAGTCTGTTTACGAGTCCATGTTTTCAAATACCGTTGAAATATTCTTCGTGATAATATTTTCTCCTTTCAGGTTTTGTGATGATGTGTAGTATGTTTAGAAACGTGGTACATTTTCTGTTACTCTACCGTGGCTCTTTTGAATAATGCCCTACATATAAATATGATCTTACACCAGTTGTAATCTAGTTCCGAGCATCTAAGGCATTGATCTCATTAGGGTTGATTGTTCTTGGGGTATAATTCCACATTTTTTCCCCTTCTCCTGTATCTAAACATTAGATGTAATTATATAATTAATTTAAGAACAGTACTAGTTATGGTCTATTTCTTGATTTTGTCTCCTTTGTATTTTCTATAAATGAATGAAGCTGTTAAGGATCATTTTATGATTTCCGCAGATATTCACTGATTGGATTGAGGGAGCACATAAAGAAACGCCCACCACTAGCAACAACTGAAAAGGTCCAGCAATTTATTAGGGTGAGCACATATATCGACATAAAGTTATTTTGTATTAGTTTCATATATTATACATATTATGTATATATTATGCATTTATGTTGTTTGTTTCCAAGGATGCTTATCCTAACTAAAAATTTGCATGACATCTTGCACAAAGAACCTTGTTCTATCCTACTTTTTTGTTTTTGCTTGTTAAAACCGTTCCTAAAGTAGACTGCGGTGCTTATTTCACAAAGTACGATGATGATTTTGTAACAGGCTAAGGGGAAGGAATCAATTGTTGCCGGATTTTATCATGAAGGTTACGAGGAGCCTTTGTTAATGCTTATGAAACGAAGAGGTGTACATTCTGGTTTGGTAGTGAAGGTTAGAAATTTACCTTTATGCAGCAACAACAAAACAAAGTGGCCTTTTGGCTTGCCATTGGTGTTATTGACAACTTCATCTTCATAATACGGGTTAAATTTGAAAATGTTTTGGTTAAGGAGTAACAAGTTTTGCCTTTTACACGATGTTCAAGATACTGTGTAAATTTAATTTAAATTCAGAATATTCAACAAGTGATCTGATAAAAAACACTTTTAATATGTGAGACTGATCTTATTTAAGGGAGAAGAAGGTGCCCTCTCGATGACAACTAGGATACGATCAGCAAGCACGTCAAAAGGCTTTCCTGTAAACTATTGTTCCGGTTTTTGTTCAGTAGGCACGGAAACAGCTTGCAAAGAGGATGGTTCGTATTTGTGTCGTCTTTACTCCACTTTAAAAGTAATAAATTCCTTTGTTACTGATAAAATATCCTAATATCGCAGGAGTATCACATCAGAGTTTTAGGCTCGAGGTTAATTCTATGGACTATGGTTTTGAACCAACTGATACACCAAGAACTGATAGATCGGTAAACTTCGAAATTCCTTTTCTATACAATCTCGATCATGATCTTGCCTGTCCATTTGTTTCTTGCCTATAGAATCATACAATCGTAGGATGCTCCCAAATCCCATTAGCCTTTTGTTTTATGCAGTATTGAAGTTGCATTAATCTATGTTATTCGGACACTTTATTTTTCTTAAAATGTCGTACCAACCGATATGCCAAGAACTGATGAGTCAACAAACATCAAAATTCCTTTTCTGTATAATCTTTGATCATTACAATCAACCTGTCGATTTATTCCTTACCTATGAATGATGCAATTGCAAGATGCTTTCGAATTTGATTCCCATTAGCTTGTTGCTTTATGCAAGCATTACACAGTTGCAAAGGAATAATTGAATTATATTCTTTATACTTCCAAATTAACACCCTAAACCAGTATCAGACATATTTGAAAATAAATATGGGGCATGGTAAACTTTGAAAAAAATAAGAATATCCATGCCGGGCACATACTTGTATTTAATGTACATAGTCCGAGCGACTTAGCCATTAAAGTGGTGAAAAGAAAACCCCCCCTCCCCATTTTTTCTTTGTTATTTATATATCCGTACATATATCCGTACATATATATGTGCGTGTGTAGATTATTATCCAGTACACCGGATTTTAGACAAGTGGTGTTAAAGAACTGTCATGTGTCCCATTTATTTATTTATATTTTTAAATATCGATTAAGATCATATGACAGTTTCTAAACCTTGTTTGTGAAATTAAGAAACTCCATCCGACATTGTATCAAATGATATATGTATATATATAAGAACTGATGACCATTTGACCGTGTTTGCTGCAATGGCAGATATCAAAGAATATAGAGCTGGGTTTGGCAGCTCTGCATGGCCAAAAAGGGGCCGCATACGATCGAATCGTTTTAAATGCCGGAATTGTGGATCATTTACTGGGTTGTGATGGCGCTGAAGACGTGACCATAGCTCTCGATAGGGCCAGGGAAGCCATTGACAGTGGTAAGGCTCTCAAGAAACTCCTCAGTTACATTAAAGTGTCTCACAAGTTAAAATGAAACCTATGTGAAACAGTGCTTGCTTCGTCTTAAGCTTTTTTTTTTTTTTTTTTATAAATTGGCTTAATCCGCGATTTAGCTTCTAAACTATATCCAGTTTTTCACTTTGGTATGTAAATTTTTTGTCTCACTTTAGTACCTAAACTATCTCATTTATCCTACTTTACCCCAAAATATAAAGTTGCCAATAAAAATATAACATGTGGCACATAAAATTGGACAAAAATAGTTGAAGTACCAAAATGAAAAAAAAAGTTTAGGTATCAAAAGTGGGAAAAGAATATAGTTCAGGGGCTAAGTTGTTACTTTTGAGTTTTCTTTTTTAGGGGTGTAGATCTGTGTTGTAAAACTGTTAAAAAGAGGAAATAGAAAAAAGAAAAAAAAAGGTGTTTTACAGATTTTTCGTTTATCTGTTTTTTTATTTCAGTTCCCTTAATCTGTTTTTTAAAGTATTTTTTGCTAATATAAAATTAGTTCCAAAATCCAAAGTTATTGGTTAGTTATTTTTGTAATTTTTATATACTATCCTGAAAATTAAATTTCTTTTTTATTTTGGGGGGGGGGGGGGAATTGCAATCTTGGTATGGTTTGGAAATAAGTTGAAACTAAATGTTTAATAAATTTTAAAATAGCTTAATATTTTTTTACACAATAGAATTTCGATTTTGGAGATGTGATACGAAATGCTGGGGTTCTATCTATAATCCGTACTCTTTAAAAAGATTTTACCATTTTTATATTGATTAGCTAAAAGTTAAATATTTTCTGTCTAAAAATAAATATAAAAATTTAAAGTAAGAAAACAATTGCAACATCTAGGTAAAATATAATAATAAAGTAGAGTATAATTTATACATGAGTTAATTTATGTGAATTTTAATTGGATGTAATTATGTACATGAAATTTTAACTTTAATTCAATTATATACTTTTAAAAAATTAATACATATATTTATTTTATATTATATTAATATAATTATTTGTGTATACAATATATCATCGTAACATGATACTGATTCGATCAATATTGTTCTAGTGATCTGTGAAAATTAAGTTATATAAATATACCATCTAGGTAAAATATAATAATAAAGTAGAGTATAATTTATACATGAGTTTTGATTTATGTAAATTTTAATTGGATGTAATTATGTACATGAAATTTTAATTTTAATTCAATTACATACTTTTAAAAAATTAATACATATATTCATTTTATATTATATTAATATAATTGTTTGTGTATATAATATATCATCGTAACATGATACTGATTTGATCGATATTGTTCTAGTGATCTGTGAAAATTAAGTTATATAAATATATTGGATAATTCATGTTATAATTTTGACATTTATCTTTAAAATATAAATTTAATTAAATATTAGCAATATAATTTGATTTTTTAAGTGTTCAAAAATTTATTTAAATATTTTATAAAACAGCCATCTTATAACCACAAAGGAAAAAAATTTGAATTATTTCTTCTTCGTATTAATTTCAAGTTCAGATTTATATACATCTAGATTCAATTGCATAAGTTTAAGTTATTGTTTTTTTTTTTATAATTCAATCAGATTTGATTAAATTTTATTGGATCAAATTTTCAAACATTTCTCTGTTTTGGAACGGTTATAGTTTTCTATAATTTATTGGGGAGAAAAATGCAAAGGCAAATGCTCAAGATCAACACCGAGTAACATACCAAAAGATCATACAAAAAATGCACTGCAGGGGCGAATCTAGGGCTGACAAGATTTCCATCTTTTAAAATTAAATTTTTTTCATTTAATTTTTTTATAATTTATAAAATTTTAAATGAATAAAAATAAAATTATATTTTAATTTTAAAATAATAAAAATTAAATTTAATCCTTTAAAAATTATAAATGTATAAACTATTAAAATGACAAAATTACATTTTTACTATCATAAAAATATATAATTTGATTCCGACCTTTCAAAAAAATTTTACTTCACCATTACCTCCTAAGTCGTATTTCTGAATCAGCTACTATGCAGGGCGATAAGTACGTAACATCACAATAGTAGTATATATATATAAACTATCTGTATTTGATACCGTAACCAACTAGATATTCAAATACAAGTATGAGAATACGACTCACAAATCATACGAAATTTTGAAAAAGAAAATTTAACATAACTAAAGAAGATATACCCGTACTCAACATCAACATCCAGCTCTGAGTAACATTCCCAAAAATCGAAAGAAAAAAAAAAACCCGAATAACCTAAATAGAAAATTCTGCTGCCGAAGGAGGGTTCTAATCTCATTACATTTTTTTTCTATAAACAAAATAACTTAAATTCACTCGGAAAACGTAATGAATTAATTTATTAGTAACTTTGAAAGGGTTACTTTTATATCTGAAGAGCAGCTGCAATGGAACCAGAAAGGCTAAGAATTTCAAAAGGACGTTTGCACTTCACCTCTTTCACTGTGTGAGGGCATGAATCAGTGATCCAGAAATAGGCTAGCCCTTTCTCAGGTTGCCCTACATATAATTTTGAGACAACATCAAGATTTAAAGGCAAAAAAAAAAAGCTCCAAGCTGATTCGGTAATAATCGAGTTGCTCGAGCTACTAGTCAGTCAAATTCAATTCGAGTCAAATTGACCTTTTCATTTTAATATATTTGTATTTTATATTATAAAATTTTATTTTTACTCTTATTATATTTTAAAATTGTTAACATTGATTTTTTTAAATTTATTGGTATGATATTTTAAAATAAAAAAGATATTTTGTAGTAATATAACTAAAAAAATTGGTATTGTAGTGAATTTGAATTTAACAAAATAATTTTAAAAATGTTAAGAGTCGAACTTGAATTTTGAAATCTAAAAAGTAAAGGGACTAAATTCCTAGAAATAAAACTACAAGGACTAAATTTCAATTTTACCAAAAGTACAGGAACTTATGGCATATTTTAACCTATATATAAAATAGGATATTGGACTTCTAAAATGCTATTGTAAAGGTGCAAGCAATACCTCCATTATCATGTTCAAAGCGTTGCCACGAGCTTTTAGGGAAAATTCCATGCGTCACATATGCACTTATTTTTGCTGCTCCATTGGCTGCTAATACTTTCTGCAAGACATGGACATTGAGAGATGTTAAGTACACAAAATTGCAGGTTTACGAACCATAAACAATAAAAGGCAAAAGTACCATGGAAGAACTTGTATTAGAAGTCGGATTACACTTTACCCCATCTACTCAAAAAATGAACAAATTAATCCTTGTACATTAGATCAAAGAGTAAATTGATTCTTTCTGTTAAAAATTTCATTATTTCTACTGTTAAAAGCTGATTTATTTACGTCCGTTTGAAGAACACATGGCGCGGTTATTCTGTTAACCATGTCAGTTTGTTCTTTGATCTAATAAACAGAGATTAATTTGCTTTTTTTTGAGTGAAAGAGGCAAAATGCAATCTGCCATGAGAAAATCCTCATTAGGAGTTAGATTACCTGGCATTCAATCAGAGTGCCACCTGATTGAACCAAATCATCAACAATCACCACATGCCGTCCTGTAGCATCTCCCTCTTTGATGCGGACGATTCGTTGGTCCCCTATCCGAACTTTATTACAAACAATCTGTTATGATTGGAGAATGTTATCCCAGCATCTTTATGCAATAACCGAGTTTTAAGCTGTAAGAATGAGTGAGATATGCACAATTTCATAAAATGAAGCTAAACAGTCCTCTAGAAGATGGATGACTACATCATGTCTGTAAAAAGGAAAGGAAAATGTAGCCTAGTGTAATCCCTCTGGACATGTCCTGTTTAAAGTATACTTCTCGTATCAACTAAATGAGAACTTCCAGATAATATCCATCCATTTTATTTTAGTAAACTGAAACAAGAATATCAGAGAAGGAATGGTAATGGATTACCATCTTTATATGCTGTTTTTATACGAAAATCAGCAGTGCACAACACTGAAAACCGAACCATAACATGCAATCTCATGTATTTATAACCCATATAATTAACAGAAGCCAGAAACTTACAATCCTGAGTCTCTTGAACGAATTATATAAGTTAGCATTTACCATTAACGGACTAACTTAATAATAAAGCTGGAAACACGGCAGTCAAGCTTCATTTTGGACTTGAAAAGATACGTGCCAAGTAAGAAAAACAACTCAAAGATAACCTAAGAGATAACTAGCTTCCAAAATACCATAAAGACTCCTTTATGATTTCTTAAGTGTTACGAGCTAAATTACAAGCTTTCAGCTTATTCAGTATCGATGATCTATGGTTACAATTAAGTAAAAGTAGTATAAAATCAATACAACCACCGATCACTAGTGCAGACAATGAGGTTCAACAGTCATAGGCTGTAGACATGATGAAAGACTAAATGTATGCTAAACACAACTACAAATGAAGTAGAGCATCCATGTTATGCAGATGTTACATACAGTTGGAAAATGTTGCAGCTGTTTATGAAATCTTTTCCAAGCACCATCATCGGGAAAAGCAATAGATATCTGGAAAAAGAAAAGAAATTATAGCAAAATATTAGAAATTCGAAACAGTTTTTAAGTAAATACTCTTCAACACACAGATCCACAAGCACCATAATCCAAAATAATTTGAATTAAGAACAAAAATCTCTAAGAAAATTGATTTTGGTTCAAAAAATTTTAATTAGTCTCAATAATAAACAAGAAAAATGAAGATTTGGGAACTTCAAAAGCTTAGAAACCATCAAGCACACCCCAGGTAGGAGCAAATCATTGCCAACTCCCGCACACTCCACAACAGGGCTGCCCTTGTGATTTGAACTCACGACGTAAGTCATTGAGGTGAACACCCAGGTCACTAGGCCAGGAGCTGGGGCTCAATCCTCCATATTCAAGAATTCTTTATTTAAGGTTTCATTACAACATCATTCAATCAAAATATGACAAACATCACAAACAAGAACTATCAATACCCATAAAAATGATATACAAATCAAAAAAGGGTATATAAACTTACTTTGTCAGAGTCAGGAAGCTTTTGAAGCCTATTCTTAAGCAAAGGTATCCCACTCTCAAAGCAAGGCAAAATAGTATCACCAAAGTAGAATCTCTCCTAAAAACAAAATACACAAACAAATCAGAAACTTTCTCAAGAAACAATCAGAATAAAACTATATAAAAAAACTAAGTCAAAGTCAAAATGTGTTGTTGGTCCTTATACTTTTAAGTTTAAGATCTGATTCTAGTACTAAAAAAGTTAGAAGTTAAATCTTTTTACCTTTTAGATTTAGAAATCATTGTCCGATCGTTTAGATCATTAGTATTTTCCATAGTTGTTGGAACCGGATTGGACTGATTGGATCAGGAACCAGCCAGTATACCGGCCCAGATAAAAGGGCTGAACTAGTTTTTTAGTGAATCACTCCGAACGAGTTAAACCAGGACAGAAAACCGATAGAGCAGACAGCTGGACCGGTTTTATAATTTTTCAATAATGTTTATTTTATTTTATGATTTTTTTAATAAATTATTTAACTGAAATAGATCGGTCATCAAAGTCATGGTATTTTCATCAAAATCTGCCGTCAATTCTCTCATGCGATCATATTGACAGTAAGCATCCCTAACATAAAGCATATTTTAACAGAGAAGACAAATGGTGTTGACTATTAAACTAGAAGTTTTAAACTGAAAAAGCATTATACCTGCAAAGCATGGATATCGAATGTCACTAAGCTAGTAGGGCCTCCTCTAGAGGTCGGTATATGGGACAATATCCTAGCAAGAGTAAAAGCCGTGGCAACATCTCCTTCGTCTTCCATTCGCTCCGAAGTTCCAGTTGGGAAAAACGGGAGAACTAGCGTGAACGATGAAATGAACAGTTTCGGCAAAGCATAGATCACCGATAACTGCTCAAAAATCACCGCCGGCGAACTAAACGAAGCTAGAAAAGCTACATTTTGTCCTCGAATTCCATGTGCATTAGGTATAAACAAGTTCGGAAATCCATCGTCAAATGTCCTAAAAAAACAAATTTTAAATCCAAACCATTAAAAAACTTAATTCGAACGAATACTCCACAACCTTAACAGTGAAATGAAATCGTTTATACGATTACCGCCAATTTATGCTGCGGAGCTCAATTGCATCTGATTCAGCAGCGATTCTCTTGGCGAGCACCTCGGTCTCGGCGCAATAAAAAAGGCAGACTTTTTTGGCGGGTTTAACGGCGGAACCGGCGGCGGGGGCGGCCATTGATATCGGCGTAGATGAATTCCGGATCAAATGAGCCGATTCTTTTCCGGAGAGGAATTCGACGCTCCAATTCGAATGCTGATTTTCAAAACTCTTGATCTGACACCGAAACCGACTGCACTTCTTGTCGTTTAACAAACTCGAAAACAGTTTAAAGGAAGCGAGTTGTGCCGAAATGGCCGCCATAGGCGGCGGTCACACTGTTAAGTGAAGAGATTTCTTGATAATTTCAGGTTTTACTTATCTATTTTTATCTTTTAGAAAATAACTTTTTTTCTTTTTTGAGAATAAATGCAGTTGGATTTTATAGAAAAGACAAAAGGGTAAAGCGACTCACAAAAACAAAACCTGAGGCCAAAACAACCTGCCACAACAAAAGAAAACAGCCCCTATCATCCCCGTTCCCAATCTAAAACAGCAAAAACCAAGTCGAAATTAGTGCTCGCTTTAACTTTAAAAGAAATTAAATTTATTTTGATTGTTAAATTTAATAATATTTGACTTCAATGACTCGTCAACAGGAGTGAAATCAAAAAAAATATATATATATATATAAAGACCCAAATAAAATTATTATTTTTATAATAGTAATAATGTAATTTTGTCATTTTAATAACATCTTTTATCATTTTTAGAAGAGTAAATAAATTATTATTATTTTGAAGAGTCAAAATATAATTTTATCATTATTAATTTAAAAAATTTAAATTATAAAATATCTAAATGAAAAAAAATTATTTAGGGGTTGGATTCTTGCCAACCTCTTAAATCCGCCTCTGCTCGTCAATCTTATCGAGCTTTTCATATTTTTATATTAATAAATTACATTATTACCTTTAACATATATTATTAACTTAAGTTTAACTATTTAGTTGAGCTCGACTTCAAGTATAAAAATTAGTAAACAAGCTTAATTGAGCTTAAGTAGCTCAATTATGTCTCGAGCCAAATTCAAGTTTAAAAATAAATGCTCAATTGAGCTCGAACTTGACAATACTTGAACTTGGTTTAGCTCAATTACATTCCTACTCCCATCTATTCTATAGCGAGAAACATTCATTAAGGCAACATGGGAAGCATAAACGAAAAAGAGATTCTAGCTTGGTTCGGTTGACATTCAACACGTTAGAGTATTGTCAAATATTAAAAAATTGATATGATACATCGATTGAGGCTCAATTACACTCCTGATCCCATCTCTTCTGTAATGAGAAACATTCATTGAGATAACATGAAAAGCATAAACCAAAAAGGGATTCTAACTTGGTTCGATTAAGGGTTTTTCATTAAAATAGTATTAAAAAAAATTATTAACCAAAATAGTACCCAATTTCATTGTTTACCAAAATGGTATGTTTAGTTAGGTAGAGGGTTATCAAATGGCGGCACTAATGAGTTTTTCTGACATAATTTTTTTTTTTTATTATATTTATATATTAAAAAATAAAAAATTATATTATATTAATGGAGGGTTATCAAATGGCGACACTCCGAGATTTTCTGACACAAATTTTTTTTATATTTATATATTAAAAAATAAAAAATAAAATTATATTAATGGAAGGTTATCAAATAACGGCAGTACAGGAAAAAATTATACAAAATACACAAAAAAATAACGAAGAAAGAGAGAAAGGTAATTTAGTTTTGTGTTTATTGTGAAATTTATTTTTAAAATTATTTAATTTGTTTGTTTGTAGTAGTAATTTTAATTTTATTGTTTAATGTGATTGATTTGTTATTATAATTTTATTTGTTTAGTAGGTTGATTAAAAGAGTAAAAGTTTAAAGAAAGGTAAATGTAAATATTTTATTGGTAATTTAAAATTATATTTTGTTTAGCATTTATTGTTTTAAGTTATTTGTTTGTTTAATTTAATTTTTAATTGATTTGTTATTTAATTTTTAATTGATTTATTATTTAATTTTTAAATTATTTTTAATTGATTTGTTATTTAATATTTTTATTTGTTATTTAATTTTTAAGTTACTTTTAATTGATTTATTATTTATTTTTTCGTATATTTTATATAATTTTTCAGGGTTCAAGTATTTTTTCGTGTATTTTGTATAATTTTTCTCTATAGTACCGTCATTTGATAACTCTCTACTAATATAATATTAGTTTTTATTTTTTTCCCTATAATGCTACCATTTGATAACTCTCCACTAATATAATATTATTTTTTTTATTTTTTTCACAGTAATATCATCATTTGATAACTCTCCACTAATATAATATCATTTTTTTTTATTTTTTTTCTTATAATGCCGCTATTTGATAACTCTCTATTAATATAATATTATTTTTTTAATTTTTTAATATATAAATATATAAAAAATAAAAAAATCGTGTCAAAAAAACTCATTACGACCGTCATTTGATAATCTTTCACCTAACTAAACATTCTATTTTGATAAATAATGGGATTGAAGTACTATTTTGATAGATAAATTTTTTTTAAAACTATTTTAGTAAAAAACCCTTCGATTAAAATTCAGCACGCTCGAATATTGTCAATATAAAAAATTGATATAATACATTGATTGAATTTTAATTTGATTGATATTGACATATAAATTTAAACACACAAAAACATATTATTCTCTTACTTAAGAATTAAAGAAAAACTATAGGTACGATAGAAAATCCGAAACCAACTGGTTCCAAGCTAATCCGATCTAATAGGGTCAAAATTTTTCTTCTTGAAGTCTGAGATCAAAACAGATTGAGGGAGTTAAACTTTTAAAAATAATCGAATCAAATTGTCTCGCTCACGCAAGATATTTAGAAAATTACCCTTTTACTTATTTAATATTAGTTAAGTTAAAAAAATCTAAAATTTATTACCATTAGCATAACTTACTTCCTCTACTAGTCTCCCTTCCCCCTAGTAAGTTACTTCTCCCCTCTTTCTCTTTTCTTAATTTATTGCACCAAATTTTCTATCCTTGAAAGGAACCCTTGTAAATCAATGCAAGTGTAAATATATATTAGCACACATAGCTTTAGAGGTAAATATTAGGCAAATTTAAAGAGAAACGGTGCCAAAACCTTAACACTTTTTTTTTGGTGAATAAAACCTTACACTTTTAGAAATAATAATAAATAACAATTTCACAAAAAAATTAAAAAAAAAAGTTAGGAACTCAAGTTCGATCGGAATCATTTACGTCTCGAGACAAGCTCGTGCTTAGAAGTTGATGTTCAATCCAGCTCAAATCAAGCATTGAACCTTGAATTTCAAGTCAAGTTCGAGCTTACAAATATTCATGCTTGATTCAGCCCAATTACACCCTAAATTTAAAGGCTTAAAACATGTACCTAGAGAACCCAACACTGATTCAATAAATCCGTATCCATGGCTAATTAGTTCTTTGTAAAACTTGAATTGCAAGAAACAATTTTCATATTATAACTAAATGGAAAAAATTCAACAACGCCAAAACACAGCAAACTAAGCATAAGGCAGAAAACTTATCACATAAAACATATAGTTTGATCCAAAATTAAACGATATTAGAAATCTCATTTCAAGTTTAACTCAAAAAACACAAAACATAACAATAATCTAGGAGAAATGTCATTCAGATCCAGTAAAACCAAGAACCCTAACCTAAGCGGTGAGCACAACAGCACCACCAGCCTCCTTAATTTTCTTCTCGGCGGTCTTCGACACCAACTTAGCCTTGACGACCACAGGTTGATTCTCCGGCAAAACACCTTTTCCGAGGACTTTAAAGTACCCGAACTGTGTCACGTCGATCATCGGAGCGGCATCCTTGGTGGCCTTGGCTTTCACGTCCTCCGGGATAAGAGACCAGAGCTTGTCGATGTTGACGATGGGGCAATGGAACTTGTTACGGAGCCTGTGGAAGTACCTCATACCAACCTTACCGAAATAACCAGGATGGTACTTGTCGAAGAGGATCCTGTGGTGGTGCATGCCTCCGGCGTTACCGCGACCCCCGGGGTGCTTCCTGTGCTTCCCGATACGACCGTGACCGGCGCTCACGTGGCCGCGCTTCTTGCGGTTCTTCTTGAAGCGGGTTGTCATTCTGGGAGGTTGGTGTAGATCTGGGAGAGGCCGAGTGTTTGTAGGTGGCGGAGTTGGGAGAAAATGAGAGTTAGGGTTTGTGGGGATTATAAGGTTGTGGGATAAATTGGGTTTCCGGTTTTACCCTCTAGGGTTTTTCCATTTTACGGATGTGCCCTTTCGGGTTGCTGCGGCTTTTCTGCGTGTGTTTTGCCCTTCTAATGAAAGGCCATTTTGGCCTTTGGGTTAATAAATCTCCGTCCTAATAAAATTATCTTTTTTTTTATTTTAATAATTGAAATTTTATAAATTTATTTTTTTGTTATTTTAAAAATAATTTAAAAATACATTCATTTATAAATTAAGATGAGAGAAAGTTCGATGTAACGTGAATGCATAAGTTGCATGTATCATCAATAAATAATAATATGATATTTTATCATTAAATAAAATAAAAAAATAAGAGAGAGCTTATAAATAAATATTAATAACTTTATTTAAACATAATTAAATAATAATTTATTATAAATAAATTCTTAAACTTTAAAATTTAAACCCAATGTTTTAAACCCTAAACTCAATACCTCACACCCTTAAAATTGATATCATAAATTCGAGAGTTATTAATATTTATTTATAATAATTATGATTAATGTTTAGTTATATTTAAATAAAATTAGGGTAAACTATAAAAATAGTCACTTTTGTTTGACTCAGGTTGCATTTTAGTCATTTATGTTTGAAATGTTACATTTTAGTCACTTATGTTATTGTGTTGTAACATTTTAGTCACTGAGCCGTTAATTATTGTTAACAGTGTAACGATAAGTTGACGTGGCATGTTAAATCATCATTTCAAACGAAAATTTTAGGTTAAATTATACAAGTGAGCCTTATATTTTTTTCATTTTGAGCTTTTTCGTTCTGTTCGAGATTCGAATCCGATAACGATAAACAACGACGATCGCCAAGCTTAATTGCAAGGCTCACGGGACTGTTGTTACTGGACTCGAATCTCGAACTGAACGAAAAAGCTCAAAATGAAAAAAAAATATAGGGAGTAATTGTATAATTTAACCTAAAATTTTCATTTGAAATGATGATTCAATGTGCCGCGTCAGCTTACTGTTACATCGTTAATGAAAATTAATGGCTCAGTGACTAAAATGTTACAACACGATAAAATAAGTGACTAAAATGTAACATTTCAAACATAAGTAACTAAAATATAACACGAGGCAAACAAAAGTGATTATTTTGGTAGTTTGCCCATAAAATTATTAGTATTTATTTACAAGTCCTTCATATTTTTTGTTTAATTTAATGATGATGAATTATGTTATTATTCACTAATGATATATGAAATTTATGCATCGACAGTACGTCAAATATTATTCCAATAACATTGATATATTCATTTCTAATCTGCTAAGTCATTGACACTTATGTACCAACTCATAGTTGGTAACTTATTGAGAATTTTGATGTTTTGCATATAAAGTCCAAAGTTGTCCTTCATTAGTTGAGATGGTTATTGGAGTTGCAATTTGTTTTTTGTTTTTTTATTGTTGGTATAATGATTGATGCCTTAATTCGTTTTAAGGTCTGAGATTAATTTTGTCCGAATTGATAGTGGTATTCGAGTAAAATTCTCTCAACAATTAAGATTATAAGATTCGAACTTGATTCAAATGCCAGGAAAGAAATCCAAATCATTTCTTCCAATCACTTGTTGGTTGTAGTTTAGTTAAGCACAGAAAAGCTTTGTGCTGGCTCCCTTTTGCATGTCATCGCTCAATTGCACCTCAATTTTCGACAATTTTTGGGTGTGTAACTTTACATTCTTGTTCTTGATTTATAGGGATGACGTCAAGTAGCAGGCAAGGGCCCTGGTCCTTCAAATGGTAATTTATTATTTTAGCCCCTTGAAGTTGTGTAACTCTACAATGTGCAAATAACTCTATTGGCATACCAATTGTATCCTATTTTTTTGCACTCATCCGAGCATCTTTAATACATTAAATCATTTCTTTACAACTCACAAGTTGAAGTGTAGAGACTAATCAACAATTTTTCTTTTCTTCAAATATCTACTGGTTGATTCAAAACTTGATTTATACAATAGTTCATTTCAATTTATTATTTTCAATTACCTTAAAACAATTTATTTTATGCACATGACATTTCAATTTCATTTTATAATTTTTTTTTAAAATTTTGTATTTTATTCAATTTAATCCCTAAAACCGAAACTATCATAACTTTCACATTTGAGCACCGTTTTACAATTCGATTTCAAATACATCCTTCTATAACCCTCTACTATTAAATTCTCATTATAGTTTCACAATTTATTTATTTTAATTCATATACTCAAAAATTAGCATTTAACTTTACAAAACAGTCACCTTTTCATTTTCAAGCTTATCAACTAACGTATTAACACTAAAAGCTTCTTGAAAAAAATATAAAATTGAAGCTAAAAACAAACACAAAAACATAATTTTCATGAAAAAAGGACTTTGGGGGACTTACCATGCAATGGCCGAAACTTCTTGAAGCCAAAAACAATGGCTTTTTTTTTGTGGTTTGGTGAAGAGAATGGAAAATGATAAAAGATTACCACCTTTTTCTTTTATTTGTTTTATTATTAAAATTTAATTAATTAAAATTTTATCATGCAATTCACTCATTCTAAGCACCAAACGTCCATCATTAATAAAATGGTCTATTTGCCCCTTAAATTCTTAAAAAAAATTTATTTAACCCTTTTAACTAATAAAACTCAATAGCGATTAAATTTTACAATTTTTACGATTTAATTCTTCTACCTTAATTATTAGCTGTTTAATAAAATTACCGGACCGAAATTTAATGTAACTCAATAATAAACTCGTAAATATTAATAAATAATATTTACTAATCTTGGAGTGCATGGCCCAATTATGCTTTCATCTCATTTATTTAAATCGACCCAACCTAAATTCTAAGAGATAAATTAACATATTTTTTTTCATTTTACATAAAATTTGGTAACTTTTCCAGTTTAGTATTTGACTTGGATTCTATTAAAATATAATGACAAGATACTATAAGATTATGCCACATCATCATCTGAAAATTTTTAAAATTTTATATAAAATTTAAAAAAACCAAAAAGTTCTAAAAATATTAAAAATACATATTATTTAAACAATTCAATTCAAGTAATGATATGTCACAAATTTAGAATGTGATCTCATTATAACTTAATAGAATCAGTTTAGAAAAGCTGCCAAAATTCGGGACTAATGTTGAAAAAAGTTCAAGGATTAAAATGAGAAAATTTGTCAAATTTAGGGACTAAATTCTATTTTATCCCTTCTAAAAATCTTATACCAATTTGGTGTAGAACGGCGCGTGGTGTAGAAAATTTCATCGATCTATACATGAGAAAAAGTTAGGGTTCCTGGGGCATCGGTTCAACCCTCCAAAAAGTAATAACAAAAAATAAATAAATAAAAAGGAAAAAGAAACCCCTTTTATTCATCTCATAAATCTGATTTTATTTCCTTAAATCAATTCAAAAGAAAAAAAATTACTAAAATTTCCACCAAAAATCCCAAACCCTTCCATTAAAATCATCAAAAACGAAAAATCATAATCATAGACGCTCTTTAATTCAAAACGCAAAATGGATGCGTATCAACAGCAGCAGCACCGCTACATGCGACCGCCGCCGCCGCCACCTCCGCAAGCATCTCCGACTGATCCTCACCTCCAACAACATTATTACCAGTACCAACCACCGCAACCTCCTCCGAGAGCTGCTGCACCGCCACCACCGGGTTCATGGTACTCTAACCAATTCCAATTCCAGTATCAGCAGCATCACAATCAATCTCATTCTGCGCCGCCACACCACCACCCTCCTTCCCCACAGCAACCGCCGTCTCAGTGGGGTCCGCCTCCTCACCCTGATCATTCCGCTTATCCTCCGCCTCCTCCTCTTCCTTTTCCCCCGCACCACCATAACGGAAGTAACCATTTCGCTCCATCGCCACCACCTCCTCCTCCTAGACCTTACATGCCTCCTTCGCAGATTCCCAATACTTTCTCTCATGTCAATCAGGTTTTTTGTCTCATTTCCATTTTTTTAATTTTTCCCTAATTTTATTTATATTTCTAAGTAAATAGTTATTCGGTTCTTTTCATCAAATGACTTTTCTTTGTTGTAACTATGCTCTCATTCTACAGGAATGGAGCAATCCGAATTGTTCTCATCACCAAGGTGAGTATTAATTTGATTTTCTGGTTTCATTCCCCATTCTCATGTTATTTAGCTTTTTGTCGGCTTCAATAGAATTAGATCGATATTTCCATATGTTTAGAGACTGCAGACTGCTCCTTGTGAATGTTAGTATGGTTTTTTTGCTCTGAAGGATTCTTATCCTAGACATGCTAAGAGTTTATTATTTTATGTTGTTGTATGTTAATTTAAG
This sequence comes from Gossypioides kirkii, assembly GCA_005610355.1. NCBI lineage: Eukaryota > Viridiplantae > Streptophyta > Magnoliopsida > Malvales > Malvaceae > Gossypioides > Gossypioides kirkii. The sequence goes on along the minus strand of CP032245.1, from coordinate 1,082,057 downwards.
TATTTATAAACCCACGGTGAAGCTCAAATGCTGTACTTATAATAGATAGATTGAGTGATTAAGGCTTCATTTAAATTGGTTCCGTGCACCTCCTTGTTTATGGTTAAGTGGAACGCAAACCGGTTGTTACTGGTAAAAATGTATTTCTTAGTACCAACTAAAAGGTAAGAGTGTGATGGCAATTGTTTTAGGGGTTGATTATTGATTATCCCTATAATATAAGTTGCTGAATGAAATATATAGGATACAAATTTCTGTGTTGCTACCCATATAAGTCATGCGCCCTGGTTGTGAAAGTTAATCTGAACCTGTGTTTGTCTTATTTTATGTTGATGTTGATGGATTTGACTTACAATAATTTTCTGGTGGCAGCCCATAACAATGTGGAAGATTGGGGAGCCAAAGCTAGAGAATGGGCAAACACTAGGGCTGCCATGCAGGACCAGCCGGTTCAATCACAAATTACTCCAGGTGGCCGGCCAGAGGATCAAAACCATTTTCATGATCCATATTCACAAGCTGTTGATCCTCATTATATGGATGCTCAACAGGCACTGCCAATTTCTAGCTATCAGCAGTTCCCTGTTCCAGCAGCATCTCCTCATGGACCACCAACAACTTATCCGACTGAGACTTTGTCTAACAGCTCCAGATCATCTTTATATATTCCTGATGGTTGTCTACCCTACACCGTTAGAGATGGAGCTTCAGCAAGGGATCCGAACAGTGGATTTCTTCACCAAGAAAGTTTACCTGCCAGTTCATCTGTTCATCTGCAGGAGGTACCTTCTAGTTATTCTTCGGTTTCAGGTAATAATTTCACCAAGTAAATTGAACTTGCTTGTGAAGCTAGTGCTGAAGGACTGCTTCTATAGACCGCATTTTCTACACCATTCTGTACTTTTGAATAGCTTTTTGTACTTCTAAACAGGAACTTTTTAGCAACTATCATTCAGAAAAACTCATGATGTGTAGGCTATGTAGCCTAACTAAAATGATAGCATGGTTGACCGGGATTTATATGACCTGGAAGGGTCTTTTCCTAGTTCTTTGTACCTCTTCTTTTAAAATTGCATTTTCACTTTTTTATTTTCTAAAATGATTCTAGTTTAGTTAATTCACCTAAGGTTGGACCATTGCAAAATCTTATCTTTTTCTCAAAGTCGGTTTTCTTAAAGAGAGTCACTCCTTTCGTTAGTTTTATTTATATAGTTATTGGATGTTGTTGTGCTCTAAATTTTTATGTCCTTGGTCTGAGTTTAAATTGTCCACAAATATTCCGAAGGAGCTATTCTAAAATATGTACTTGGTTGTTTGAGTAATTGCTTTTCTGTTGTGATGTTACACTTCAGTGGTCGACCTAATGGCTTTGTTTGTCAGATGAAAAAAATAGAATTCGCGAATGATGGTTAATGTGAAACTAATTCCCTTGTATGATTTATTCTTATCAGTCCACACTGGTTATATAAATGTAACTTGTTATCTAGACTGTTGTCATGTGTCAATAATTTTCTTATGTTCAAACACCATGCTGATCTTGTTACAAAGTGTTAAATGGATAAAGCAATGAAGAATTTAATGGCATGAAAATGTTGTCTGGAATTACTCTCTCTTTTTTTTGGACTTTTAATCACTATTAAATTAGATAACACATATTCTAAATTATGTCAAGATATTATTGTTAGCAGAGAATGAATATTCTTTCTTTCTTTCTCTCTAAACATAGCTACCATATCTATTTAAGTTATTTAATGGCATTTTGTTTTATGGAACATGTCCAAAAGTTTCATTTCTTGGCACGACCATTACTTGTTCACTTATTTAGCTAAAGTAACATGAGTTATAGCTTCTGTTTCTTCTGATCTACCAAATAATTAGAAGTGCCTAGAAATGGCATTTATAATTGTTAACAGAATTGTAAACATGGTACTTCTTGTTGCAGCCTGTTCTTCTCTGGTGGAAACAAGCTTATGTTCTTAAATGCATGCCAAAACTAAAAAAAGGCTTTGTTAACATTTGGAAATTTCTGAACTACTTCTTTAGCTCTTACATGCTTTGGTGGGTTTGTTCAATTTTTGCTGCTTGCTTTTCTGTTAAGTTATCAAACTACAAGCTTAGTGTTGTACAATATATCTTATTAAATGAACAGAAAAATTGATTAATAATTGCACAAGGATGCATATGTTTTACTGGCAATATATCTCTATCACAGTGTGGTTGCTATATCACATGTTGATGACTTCGATATGATAAATGAATGCTTCAATTTGAAAATCAAAAGGCAACCTATATTTGAAAGCTTGAAGATAAACGGAGGTAAAGTAAATCAGTGGTAATGCAAGTGAAGTAGTACAGAATATGCAATAAGTATTTAACAGTATGCCTCCCAATATGAGATCATTTCTAAAATAAAAATTTGAGGGTAAAGGGCTAAACCATCTGGTTAATAACTACTATACTTTCAATATTTCCTGATTTGATGGAACTTCAAATGGGAGAACTTGTAGGGGTTTGAAGTGATTTAATTCATTTGTAAAACTCCCTTCCCCCTGCTAAAAGAACTTACAAATTTTTTTTCTGGATCACTTTACTCTTATCTACTTCCCTCCATCCAAACACACCATTAGAGATTTTCATAAAAAGTAAAATTGAATTGAAGGTGTTCTTTGGCAGGTTATCAGGGTTCTGAATTCTGGAAAGCTGACCACTTATGAGATATCTTTTAACTGCATATTGCTGACTAATCTAGTTGTGTAATGTTTCCTTTTTAAAGATTGAGTTATGATAATACTAAAGCCTTAAGTTGTCTTTTTTGGTGGAAAGATTTAAGTGGATATTTTTTCTCTGTTAATCTACTCTTGCTGTCAAAAATATCTTCTGTAGAGCAGATAGGAGAAGTGCAGCAATTTGGCTTTTCATGTGAATGACAGCCAAGGGCTGCTAGGGATGTTATCTGTTGTTTTATTTGCTATTTGACTTCTCTCTAAAATGTCAGGGAAGGAAAAATCTGCAGATCAAAAGGAGCAGTCATATAAGCCATTTCCCTTGCCCATTTCGTCAGCTCAAGAGTCGGCATATCATATGCAACCTCCATTGCCTGATACTGGGAGATCAGTGCTAAGCGAGCAATCTTTGTTGTATGGCAATCAGACAGCAGCTTCTGCAGCCGATCTTAGTGATCGGCCTTTAGATTTTGCACCTAGGTTTAATAATGATCATGACCCACAGATGCTGTCCAATTATGCTGCTCATCATGAATCACTGGGAACTGTGAGAGGCATTGATCCCGTTGCTATTTCATCTTCAATTAACTCCTGGACTCCTCCAGTAGCACCTGATGCAGTTTATCCTCCGGTTCTTCCACCCGGAGCACAGGTCTTCCTTCGAGCATTGTCAGTTATCTTTGATTTATTCCCAGGTTTTAATATGCTGATATAAAATCCATTTTCCAGCATGACCCATTGTCAGTGCCTTCCCCTGTTTCTGGACACCCGGCACCTTCATTTCCAAGGTTTCCTGGGCCAAGTTTTCAGCCACACATTCCATCTGCAACTGCTCCTTTTGGTCTTGGTGTGGGAGCTCAACTTCATCCTGCTGCAGCCTTTCCTGGTGATACGTATGGAGCCATTTCTGAACGACCCAAAAAGGTATTGAATACTTTACATTTGATACTATGTTAAATTTGAAAGCTTTCATGATGTCATTGCTGAGTTCTTCTTATGGAATTTTATCCAGGGTCCTGTGCCTAATTGGCTTAAGGAAGAAATATTAAGGAACAAAGCCACTTTAGCCAAGTCTTCTCTAGAACATCCTAAAGAAGAAACGGTATCCATTGAGGATGAAGCTGTTGATAAATCCTTGGCTAAAAATGATCAAGTAGATAGCAAAAGCATTGATTCTTCTAAATCAACTGAAGAAGAGGATGATGATGAGGTTCTTCTATTTCTGCCATTAACTCATTGATATCTCAGTATGCCTTAGATGAGTTTTCTTATTATAATTTGATGTCTTTGAGATAAGACTTGCTGCATTTTATTTCTGTAGGATTATGTTGAAGCAGCCAGAACTGCAGCTATTAACCAGGAAATAAAACGTGTTCTAACTGAAGTCCTTTTAAAGGTTGCTTCTTTTTAAGTCCTTATGGTTTATTGTGTGTGCGTGCGAGTGTGCTGTAGATCTAATTCATGCCTTTGATCAGGTCACAGATGAATTGTTTAGTGAAATTGCGACCAAAGTTGTTAATGAAGATGACTCAACAATTGAAGGTAAGCGGATGCTGGTGTTTGGATTTTTTTTTTCCTGGATATTTCTTATGCAAATACTGAAGTCTGCTAGCTTCGTCTTTAATGCTATCTTTTCTTTTCATTTCACCATTTTTTTTATAACTGCTGAACTACAGTTGACCACAACACTGCTGCTTCAAGTCACAAGGTATCACCATCTTCTTCACTTGCCCCAACTCCTAAGGCTTCTGCAAGGGTACAAGTTCCAGGTAGAGCAAAAGAACCAGACACTGGTGGTGTTATAGAAAAATCTAGTTCAAGCTCCCCTGGCAATGTTCTGGGCCTTGCAAATTATGCCTCTGACGATGAAGATGATGAAATTCAAAGTGCCAAGATACTAGATTCAAGGAGTAATGATGCTGTTCTGCAGTCCAGCGTTAGGAAGCTTTCACAAGACATTGATGTAACAGAGAATGGCAGTTCACAGGTTGTACTTGATGAGCACAGGGGAGTTGAAAAGAATTTTGGAAGTGATATGAAGTCTGAAAGCAGAAGAGACACTACTAATGACAGTGCAGATAGGAACTATGAAAATTCATTTTCTTCCAAGTTGATTTCTGGAAATGAAATTAATATTAATAGTGGAAAGCTGCAGGATGGAAATAATGGTTCTAAGATGGATGATATTTTAGGCGAACGGGTTATAAAAAAATCTGATTCTGAGCTGCCTGATGAAGTTGGTGTTAAAAAATCAACAAAATCTGAATCGCAAAGTAGGGGTACAAGAGTAAAATCAGATAAGAATGATCGACATGAAAGTAGAAAGAGTTCTTTCAGTAAAGACCCTGATAGTGGTAGGGAGTTGGAGGTCATTAAGAGTAGGGGAGAGCAGAAGGGAGATGAGAAACATATGAGAGAGGACGAGGCGCATAGAAAACAAAAGATAGAAGATAGAAACAGCTCAAAAGAGAGAGAAAAAGAGCCTAAATCAGGAGAAAAAGTCAAGGAATCTGATTCAAGAAAAAGATCCAGTCATCATGATGCCAAGGATAACAAGAAAGATACAGATAGATCTAACAGAGCTAGTGCCAAAGAAGATGTTGGCAGAAAAAGAGAACGGACAAAAGAGGAAGACAGGTCAAGACATAAACGTGGGAGTGACTCAAGCAGGCACAAGAGAAGAAGGTCCTCGTCCATTAGCAGTAGAGGCAGAAAGAGCAAGGATAACTCCAGTGATTATGCTAATGAATCAAGTGATGAAACATCAGATGGTTCTAAAAGGTTTATCATTGACATCTGAAGATTATTTATTCATTCTGTCTTTTGACTGAGTTATTTAACTTCTAATTTTCTGTTGTGTGCTGCAGGAAGTCGCGTTCAAGAAAACAACGTTCTTCACCTTCTCCTATCAAGTCTAGAAGAAGGTAACCTGTATCAGTACTTGGTCACTTCTGTTTATGTTTTGCATATTCTTTTTATGCAGACTGAACCCTTGGTAGGTTTTGTCTGTTCTATTTGTTTTTGTGCAGATACTGTCATGACTCATGATAATTATTAGGAACTTAAACTAAAGAAACAATAATGACCTGTTTCAAATGCTACCAAGCACTGAACTATGACTAACTTTCATGTTCTATTTATTGACTCATAAAGCACCCTGTTCACATTCTGTTCGATTTGAATTGTACTTCTGATTATTACCTTTTCTGCCTGCTAGTTCTTTTGTGCTTTAAGTGAATGGTTTCCACAAGGCTAAGTTGTTAGTTGTGTTGTTAAATTATATGTGTTTGCTGATCAATAGATTGTTGGGTGGTTACTGGCATTATTCTTGCTTGGGTATTTTTCACCATATTCACTTGTCAAGCAAATATAGTATGATCTGGTGACTAAATTGTCTAATGAAGCCTCACTATAAAGATATAATAAAGTGCTTGAATATGTCGTTTATCGTATTTTACCCAGTTAATTGTGGTCCCCTTATTATTTTAGTGCATTTACTATTGTTGTTTATACTATATATGGTCTCTTTTGTCATATACTGTTTTTTTTTGTTTACAAGTTAACCATGATTAGGGGTGTAATCGAGCTGAGCTGAGCCCCAATGCTGCCAAGCTCGAGCTCAACTTGAAATTTGGAGCTTGATACTGGGCTTGAGCTTGATCGAACATCTGTTTTTAAACTTGAGCTTGAGCTCAATTAAAGCTCATTTCCCAAGTTTTGTACTCAAGCTCAAATTTGAGCTCAAGATCGGTTCGATTATTAAGTTTAGGGTTAATAATGTATATTAAGGGCAATTATGTAATTTAATAATTTAAAAATATGAAAAGCTCGATAAGGCTCATGAGCCGTTTGAGTCAAGTATTACTAAGCTTGAATTCAGCTCGATAATTACCAAATCGTGTTCGGTTTTTTTTAGTCGAACTTGAGTAGCTTGCGAGCACCGGTGTCTCATTTACACCCCTAACCATGATTTGTTATTCGGACAATTTAACTTTTAATGCTTTCTTATATGAATGTATAGTTTGGTTGTGACAATGGAAATGTTAATCTTCCCTTTTTGTAAGTGAACTATATTTATTCCTTTATATATTTAACTGCTTCTATAGCTACTCCATTGACTGTCCTCTCTCTCTCACATCCGATTTCATTTTGCATTCTCTAATACAAATTAGATGGATAATTTGACAACACATTAGTAATGGTGCTATGTTGAATGTTCCAAAGCTCCGTTTTTTAGATTCCCTAAGGGTTTGGTTATTTGTAGTTTCTTAGTTATTGCTTGAAGGTATTCGGTTTCCATTCTCATTATCACCAAAAGATAAACGATAACGTGTAACTGGCTGATCATTATCGAGTTTGACTCTGCACAAGGCTGAGCGTTTTTCTCGGTTTATATATGTTTTAACTTACCGAATCAGTATGATGTATGTTTTCGTTTCTAGACAAGTTTCGCGGTCACCACATAGCAAGCATTCTCAGCGCAGGCATTCTCCCTACTCTTCTTCTGAGACTACCAGGTATGTTACCACGCATTCTGTAGAATTAGATTAAGTGTTTATGAGACATACACAACCATCATCAAATCCGATATAAGACTCAGGTGAAAGCATACCGGGTTCCGAAATCTTCAACTGTTTAGTTTTTCTCAACTTAGTTTGATTTCCAAACTTCTTTTTGCAGGGGAAGGAAGTCAAGGTCGAGGTCACCTGTTCGGCGATAAAAGACGTTTGAAACAACGGGTTTCATTTCGTTTGTACAGGTGCACGAGAATATAAAGACATTTCCATTCCGGGTTGAAATCTGCAATTCACTCGAATCCAGCAACAAATGGGATGCTGCATGATGAAGAGGAAGCTGAGATAGGTATGCCATTATGATGCATTTCGACGATTACAGTATCCGATGCTCATGATTTCAAAATAGTCCTACCAGTAATCCGGTTCCGAATATTTCCTTCTCATCACCTTGTTCTCGATTTATTATTTTCCCAGTCTGTTTAGCCATGTAGGCCATGTAATGTGATTTCTGTTGTAAGTTTTGTACCATCTTCATCTTTTTTCAGTTGCCCCACCCAGTAGCTTTAACTTCATGTAATTTCTCTCTTTGGTGTATAAAAGACTCTTCTTCCTTTTTATGCTAAAACCTAACCTAGCTGTTCTTTGCTTGCTTTCACCTTTGACTATACCGCTTGGTTTCAGTCCTACACCGGAATCATAAAGCTCAGGTCAGTTTCGGTTGTAAACTGGAATAGTAATGCTTATGTTCCATTTCGGTTCAAATTCATGTTCCGATCCATTTCGGTTAATACAAGTGGGTGTAAGGTTATATTAGTTGGTATAAGATTTTGATATTTTAAATATATGTTTTATTAAATAAACTAGAAATCAGATTATAATGTGTATATATGTTTTTAAAAAATACCGATGGATCTGAAACTGTAGTCATCCTAGATTCAAAACTCGAAGTGCAATTTGATTAAAGCACGAGTTCAATTTGATATTTTAAGTATATGTTTTATTAAATGAACTAGAAATCAGATCATAATGTATATAATTGTTTTAAATACAGACAGATCTGAAACTGTAGTCATCCTAGATTCAAAACTCGTAGTGCTAATTGATTAAAGCTTGAGTTCAATTAAATTCTTTAAATTAGGCTTAGTATCAATTACATAGCAAAAATGAAATTAATTTTCATTCTCAACAGCAGATCCAGATCTCTATTTTAAGTTCGAGTTTAAAATTGAGATTTTTTAATACTAAATGAAAATTTTAAAAAAAATCAATTGACAGTTTGTCCATCAAATATTAAGATATTTGAATTACGATTTATAATTTATAATTTAAATTATTTGAGTTTGAGCTTAATTTAATAATTGTAAAAATTGCATTTGGGTAACTCGATTGCAAATAATTTATTTGCACATATGTGAAAGGAGTGGCTTGACCACCAATATCTTCTGTCCGTTCACACAACATGAAATTGTTTTTGTATAAAAAAATAAATTTGAGCAGCTAAGTAAGGCTTGATATTCGAATTTTATAGATGGAGAAAATAATTAGGGAGAGTTTTGCCTCTATTTAATTATTCAATTCGATTGAACTTTAAATCGGAGTTCAATGTGTATCGAATATCGAAAGATTTCATATAAAAAAAAGAATATCACTGTTTGAAGAATTTATATTATCTAAACTCAGGATTTTATAAATAAAAATAAACTTGGACATTATTTTAATTTATAATTTAAATTTATTTATAGATTAAATTTTAATTTTGTTGATGCAAGTATCAACAAAGAAAGAGATAAGGAGGTGGTGTAACAAAGACTCCTTCACCTAGACAGGCAGAGAGTCGAAGAAAGTAGATAAGGTAGGGAGGTTAAGAGGGCTGAGTGTTTAGAGTATATAGGGTTGCCAAAAGGTTAATAGTTTGATCCCTTTTTCATTGTCGTAAAGGGCATTTATAGGGAAAGAGGGCTCGTTTTCAATGAGCCTAGGTCACTAACAAATCTGGGATATGGTGATTGTGTAGTCAACCAAGGGGCAAGGTCATTGTACATGAGTTGCCCTCATGCATGGTATTGCTCTGACATTCCCTTGGTTAAGGTAATACAAGATTGTCCAAATTTGAACTATAAATTAATATCAACCAAGGTTTAAGCAAGAGAAATTATTAAGTTCAAATAATTAATATTGATAATTATTTTGATTAAAATATTCATATGATTTTTTTTAAAGAAAGAACATTTTCAACACGAAAAAATTAATGCGAGCATGATGAGTTTAAATAATTGTTTTTACAAAAAAATCCATATATTTTAATCAAAATGGTTAATAATATTAATTATTTGGACTAACTAATAATAGTATAAAAGTAAAGAGATCAAATGATATCAAACTAAAGTCCAAAGACAATTTTGGCTTTTAAAAAAATGGATTAAATGCAAAATTTAAGCATAATATAGGGACTGAAACTACAATTCGATCTATTATGTTCGTGGTTCATACTGCACGTACCGTTTCCTACAGAACGGCTTTCTTCTACTCCTTCGGTTCAGTACCAGCTAGAGGTTTCTCTTAGGCTCATATGGCCAGTTTTCCCCAAGTGGTTACATTCAGCATCCCGGAGGTGAAACTGATCTCCTCATCCGGCGGCCGGAACATGCCGGTGATCGGCATGGGCACAATGGGCGATCTATTTGATGAAACGGCTGTGAAACAGCCGGTTCTGGAGGCTATCAGTGTCGGTTACCGTCACTTCGACACCGCATCGCTTTACAAATCGGAGAAGCCATTGGGAGAAGCTATAGCAGAAGCGATTAAGCTCGGTTTTATCGCATCTCGCGATGAACTTTTCATCACTTCCAAGCTATGGTGCACTGATGCTCATCCCGATCTTGTCCTTCCCGCTCTCAAAAATTCTCTCAGGTAAAAAAAACATCTTAATTTGCCTTTTGATACCCTTAATCAAAAGAATTAAAGATTAAATTAGCTCCATCACTGTAAACTTAGATCTTTTACTTAGATCTTTTATATATCCACACACAGATCAAGTAGTTAATTAAGGGAGTAAAATTCAATATTTCAAATTTGAGTTCTTGGAAAGTTCAAATTACATTCGACTTGGTTATTGTTAGGTTTAAGTTATGGCAGCATGCATGATTTGAATTTAGTAATTTTTAGTACTTTATTCGAGTGACTCTCAACAATTCATTTCAGTGTAGTCAAGCATTTTTATTTTATTTTAAATTAATTTTAAAATATTCATTATTTTAATTCTATATCAATATTTGTTGATAGTGGCTGGAAGTATATCAATGATTGCTAGGAAAAATTAATATGAAAACAATCAAGAAATGAGAACTGAAAAAATGATTCATTATATCTTTCCTGAATGAATTTACAGCTCTATTTATATACAAAGTTTACTAAACTAAACTTACTTTCTAACCAACTAACAATATTTACAACAACTAAACTAATTCTACAATATTAAATAATTGAGTTTGAAGTTTAACATAAGAATTATATATTTTTTACTTGATAATGGAGCTTTAATCAAGTAAGATCAATTTTTATCTTGCATTGAGCTCGAGCTTGATAGTAACACGTCCAAGCAATTTGTCTTTTTTTTTATAGAGTTTTTTTGTAGTTAGGGAATTAGAAGTAAGATTGTTTGAATCGGATCAGTTGGATCAAAAATCGATTGGAATATCGGTCCGAAGAAAGGCATTGAACCGGTTAACTTGGGAACCGATTGAACCTAGCAAAAAACGGTTGCACCAAACTTTTAATATTTTTATTTTTATGAATTTTTTCATGATTTATTTAATCGAATTGGACGAACCAGATAAAATAGTCGGATCGGTTGAATCGACAAATCAGTGACCTGACTAGTTTGACCACCAATCTAAATCTAAAACCTTTAGAAGTGATAACGGTTGGTTCAGAATTAAGGGATTAAAAGTCACAACGATTTGGTTTGATTTGGTTTTTAAAAATACTTATGATTAAGATGCAACAATTTAATAAAGACAAAACATATGCAAAATCCGATTTTCGATTTTCTCAATTATTTTCTTCTCATCTCTAATGGTTTAGACGAAGGGTGTATATGCAGGATGCTTCAGTTGGAATACTTGGACCTTTATCTCATTCACTGGCCTCTGAGTGCTAAACCTGGGAATATTGAATTCCCTGTGCCCAAAGATAACCTACTAGCTATGGATTTCAACTCAGTGTGGGCAGCCATGGAAGATTGCCAGAGGTTTGGCCTCACAAAATCCATTGGAGTCTGTAACTTCTCATGCAAGAAACTGGAAAACATACTCTCCTTTGCTACCATTCCCCCATCAGTCAATCAAGTAAATTTTCTTGTTCCCTTCTATTACACTTATTATTTCGGATAAATAAATTATTTTTGAAGTTGATTTGAATGTGCAATATGATATTAGAGATTTGATTCGATATAAGTGTACATTTAAAATTTTAATTTTAACTCAATTTTCATGTATTATTTATGCCGTTACACACTATTTTATGATTGTTTATGGATTTATTTTGTTTTTTTAAAATGTGTTTTTCTTTTTGTAAGTTAAAATTCCTATAATAATGTTTTGCAAGCCTAATTTCACTTCTAATGAAATTTCAATTTAAAACAAAATATTAAAAATTAGAAAATTAAGACAACATCATATTTTAAAGGCTTAAATGTAAAATAGGCCCTCAAACTATACTACTTTTTTCCTTAAGGAGTAGACGTTAGTCACGAGTTTTAAAACTATTTCATACTTACTACGAGATTCAAACCCCCGTGATTGTAGTAAGCTCTTTTTACATCCATCAGAGTATGTGAAGCCTTTTCTTTTAGTTTCATGCAGCTGAATCAAAATCAAAGTTATATGTGTACAATTGTAACAATCCAAAGCTATGTTATTCATACTTGGGATCCAGTGAGCGCCATATATAAGTATACATGAGATATATTTTTAAATTTCATATTTTAGAGGAATCTTTCGAAGATCATATCTCCACACCCATATCTTAATATAATCAGAAATACATTTTACTCCCCCAAGAGATAAAAATTTTCAGTTTCATCTCCTTAAAATTCTAAAATTTACAAGTATATACAAATATAAAATTATATTTTAACACTTTAAAATTTTATAATTTAATTTTGGCTCTCTCAAAGATAAACTTTTGGCGTCGTTCTTAGCCGGGAGCACTAGTACTTTAAACAAAATGAAGAGTAAGTAATATTAAATCAAAGTTTTTGCATTACATTACACGTTAGGTCAAAGTCCCATGCTTACCTTTTTGAGATTTATTCCTATCATTTTCCATTGATCAGCTTTTCTATATAAACAAGTGATTATTTGGTAAATGGAGAGAACAATTTGTTGAATTCAGGTGGAGATTAGCCCTCTATGGCAACAGCAGAAGCTAAGAGAGTACTGCAAATCTAAAAATATTGTGGTAACTGCCTACTCTCCTTTGGGAGCCAAAGGAACTCTTCGGGGAACGAATGAAGTTCTGGAGAATGAAACACTGAAGGAGATTGCTAATGCTCATAACAAAACTGTTGCTCAGGTTCTTGCTTCTTCTTCAACTAGCTTTCTACAGTATGCTTTAACTCTGATTTGTTAATTTTTATAGAATCTTATTTTTCAAAAAAAGAACATTTAATCTCTGAATTTGATGACATTTTTATATTAGTCCCGGTATATGGTAGTTTTTCTTAATTTGGTCCCTGAATTTAGATTTTGTTATGATGATGTGGCATGTTAAGATTGGGTCATGTCATCACTTGAAATTTTTTAATTTTTAAATATTTTTTAGATTTTATGTAAAAATAAATAAATTTTTCTGTGATAATGTGGCATAGTGTCTGAGTGATGGTTATGTACTATAAAAAAATTCAGGGATCAAGTTGAAAAAAAACAAATTCAGAGATTAAATATTGCTTTATTTCAAGAAAAAAACAGATTAGTTATATGCATTCGAGTTACAAGCAATATGAACTGTAGAACAAAGTTCCCTTTGTAACCTCTGGAACTTTTTCTAAGAAGCTTGATTGATTACTAGAATATCATATATAATTCTTTCTAAACTTGGGATTTATTAACAACCATTTTCATTTATCCTTCCTATAAATTTAGGTTCGAGTTTGAGTTGTCTTTTTTGAAATTATTTTTCGTTAATATACTTATATATAAGACTATCTTACACTATTTTCTATCATTAGGATATAAGGATTCCTATATCAATAGTCAACTTATTTCATTTTTGAAGTCATATGCAACTTCAAAGTGACTATTTCATTATATTCTATATAGATCAGCATTCTAATTTTATACCAAAATGAAATGGTGGTATAGTTTAGAGAAGCGCCACGAACTCCACATCACTCATGTACTAGAGCTCGACTAAGAACATGGTAGTCGGCTCTTGGGTACTAGCGATTTGTCATTGAATACAATGAGCTCTTATTAGGATGGGGAGAATTTTATGGTCATGAGAGGAGACATGAGTTCAACATTGGCTACAAAATAACATGGTGTTATAGTTTTAGAAAAGAGCCATGAATCTTACACCAGCCATGTACTAGAACTGGACTAGGATCAATGTAGCCGGCTATTGTATACTAGTAACATGCCATTGAAGATAATGGGCTCTAGTTAGTAGGGGTATTCAAATTTTGATTAAAACCGAATTAATCGATCGAATTGATCTAATTTGATTAATCGATCGATTAATCGATCTAGTTTAATCGAAGGTCGATTAAAAGTTTTTTAAAATTTCGATTAACGGTTAATTCGATTTGAAATCATGTAATTAACCGAATTAATTAAACTTAATAAATAATATTATATATTATATGTGTTAGAATATTATTAATTCATTTAATTCAGTCAAATAAACATTATCAATTTATTTATTTTTATATGTTTTATACTTGTTTTAACCCAAAAAATAAAACATATAAATTTCGATTAATTCAATTAACCAACTGATTTAACCGAAATATTTTGATTCAATTACCGGTTAAAATATTAAAAAAGATTAATTTGATTAATCGATCGGTTAACCGTTTAAACATTCCTATTAAGAGAAGATTTTATGGTCATAGAGAGGAGTCATGAAACTCGCCTTGACTATGTACTAGAGTTCAAGTAGATATTTTAGTGTTAAGACTTTTTACGACTTGTGATTCACTTTTGGTGACTAAAATCGGAAAGTTTAATCGGCCAAAGTAGACAATACCTTGCTAGGGGTGGATTGTGACCCATGGTCTACAATGGACTGAAACATAAAATATTTTTTTTGGTTTGGAAAATTGACAGGTTTGTCTAAGATGGGCATTTGAACAAGGGTTAACTTTTGTGGTTAAGAGCTTCAACAGAGAAAGGATGAGAGAGAACCTGCAGATCTTTAATTGGGGATTATCATCAGATGACAATAAACAAATCAATGAAATTAAGCAGCGTAGGATGTTGCCTAAATTTGAAATGGTATCACCTAATGGACCATTCAAGTCCCTTGAAGAACTATGGGATGGGGAGATTTAATCTCCAAATTACCTTCTTTTTTAGAGTTGTATTGCAACTTCTCTACTTAAAATCTACTTTATCGTGTCATAATCGTGTTTTTAAGGAATTCTATATCCATGTAAATTTTGATATGTGTAGCTAAGTCGTGTTGCATGTCTATGTCGGTGTTTCATAGATCATGAGACTCCATCATTGACAATTCAAACAAATGTGCTACCACCGTCACCTCCCATTGACAAAGAAAAGGTCTCTCAAAGAAAATGGTGACCCTGGTGGTGGTGGGAGAATGAGCTTACCGTAGGGTCCATTACATGCCATAGGTTTAGACATGAGACCCCTAATCAACATATTTGAATTGGATTGAATTAGCTGAAATTCCAAACCGATCAATAATATCATACTAATTAATTTTTCATTTTTTTAACCCTTAAATTTGTATTTTTTTAATTACTTTAAAATAGATAAAAAAAAATAATGTATTTTTACACTGTTGACAGCTTTATGTGACAATCTATATGTATATCTCACCAACAAAATTAACAAATATTAATTTTTCTATTTATTTCGAAATAATTTAATAAAATATACAAGTTAAAGAGTTTAAAAAACGAAAAATAAATAGAAGGCTAAAACATTTTTTTATAAAATTAAAGGTTAAAATAAATCATTATGTCTAAAAAATATTTAATATATTTTAATTATATTCAACAATTCGAGTAACACTAATAAAATAATTATAGATATATTATTTCAAAAGCTAATTAAAAAATTAAACAAGTAAAATACTAATTTTTAAAGGTAAAAATGACAGATCTACATAATATAGGAGCAAAGGAAAACCGTTCCATTTTTCTTCCACATTTCACCAATATTTTACACGACGTCGTACTGATGCTTGAAGATGTCTTTTGACAAATGAAATATGCCAAAGATCAATAAATAAAGGCACAAGTATTTGGTTAAATTTACCTGTTTTTTTTTTAGACAAAACTGCTAGCATTGCTGGACACTGCTAGCATTGCTGGCTGGTCCTGGTATCAGCTCCGACCAGACAATACCCTCTACCTACTCTTTTTTCAATGTTAAGAACTTTAATCAGTTACTCCGACACTCAGGCTTCTTTTCCCTTATAGCTTTCAGATACAAAAAGAATCTTCATTTGTTAAATACAGTTTCATTTCGATGAAGATTGACGAGAAGAAAAAAGTGGCTATCAAGCTTTACACATGCAAGGAGTTAAGGGGTTCTCCCAAATGTCGTAATTAGGGAAGGTTTCTTCTGGTAATCCAGTTCGGGTTTGGTGGGTAACGACTACATCTTCTACGAATGTAGCCCATCCCATATAAGGATCCCAAAAGATTTAGACATAAGTCCTTTGTCGGGTTTTATTGATTTTTGACGATGACCCATGTACCTTCTAGCACCAATAATCAATTTAGCAAAGTTACCTCCGTGGGTCATTACGAACACATCAGATTTCAGGCAGACCAAGAAGTCGAGTGCAGCTAAGCTTGTTACATGTTTCCGGAAACCAGCCAGCTCCTCCTTACTTGCTAACACTTCCTTCGTAACCTGTTACAAAAGCCTTATGATAAGCATCTTTACTACGTAAAATTGAGATATATATATATATAGCAAATGCGTCAAGTAGAACTAATCACATTGCAGCGTCTGATATATATCCAGTTTGTTAACTAACCTATCCATGCTACCATCCTATTATACGTAATATGGCTAAGGATCAGTAGCACAGCAAGAGGTACTCCCCGGAAACATACTAAAACATAAGAAAATGTTACAATTTAAAAATGGGTTAACTCACTTTTTGGGACTTGAACTTGATAACTACTCTCACATTAAAGCCTAAACTTTTTTTTTAATCAAGTTAAGCGTTGAACTTGACAATTGTTCCCATATTAGAGCCTAAACTTTTCTTTGTCTAAGTAAGTCCCTAATTAAGACTCCAACATGCAGGGGCAGATTTACCGCCCCCCCCCCCCCCCTTAAAATGAAATTTTTATCTTCTTGACCCTTCAAATTTTAAAAAAATTTAAATTAATAAAGGTAAAATTACACTTTGACCCCCCTAAAATAATAAAATTTTGATTTAATCTTTTAAAAATTATAAAAATAATAGATAATTTAATTTCGACCCCTCCTAAATTTTTTCCTGGCTTCGCCCCTGCCAACATGGGAACAATTGCCAGTTCAAAGCGTAACTTGTACCAAGAAGTTCAAACCCCCATATTGGAACAGTTGCCTAGTTTAAGCCCAAATGTGAAAACAATTATCAAGTTCGAGGATTAACTTAGACAAAAAGAAGTTCAGGCTCCAAAGTGGGAGTTGTTGCCCCAAATAGTGATTTAACTCTTTAAAAGCTGCCTGGAATATTTCAGTTGAATACAGTGATTCCAGACAATTTTGTAGGATTCATATATATATAGAAAAGACTAAAACGAATGTACCAGATTCGGGAACATGTTCCGTAATGGTGCCATTCGGTTCTGACCACCATAAACCTGGCCAGAAGCAACATAAATCTGTGTTTCCTTGGGATATCCCATTGCCCGAAGAATCACTGCCACTTCGCCAGGTTCAAGAGGACAACGTCCCTCTTTCCGCTTTTGCAGTGCAAGCTGCCAGAGATGAGATCCGTTCTGCATTGCCAGTTACAACAAAGATAAGACATAATCCAGGCCAATTTTTTGTTCTTACCAAGCAAACAAGCAGAAAATATCAAATTGTTACAGATCACCTTATACCGTCGAGGCCATTCTTTTTGTCTGTATTCCGCCATTCTAGCTTTCTCCTCCCTTGTTCCAACGAAATCACAGAATGATAGGCCTACCATCCCTTTCTCGAATCTAAGATGTAAAGCCCTGAATGAAATAAACTGTTGGTTAACTAGGAGTTAAATATAGTATCAATTCAGCATATTAGTAGAGACTAAACCGAAAATGTTACGCACATGTAAGGATTTGGACTTCCAGTGCGGTTCCTCATCCTCGAGACCAACAAATTTGCCATTTGCTCAATATCCAGAAGAAATTTAAGAGCATGATAATTGACCCTGCATCTTAGCCTGTTGATTTCTGGAGGGACATTATCGTACCTGAACATTATCCAAGAGAAAAAGGAAAGGAAACACAAAAAAGTAACAATCCAAGTCCTCATTCATTGTCTGAAAAGAAATTATTTTTTTTGTAAGTAGCCATCATATACAGATCTATGACATCCATGACTTACCCAAGTCTATCGACGAATGGTTTTAGGGCCATTATTTTCTTTTCTTTGACCCGAGGTAGAACGTTGTCAATGTAAAATTGAGCAGGTGCATATTTTGGAATGTTCTTTACGGTTCGTCTATCACACAACACAAAACTTCTCCAGGTGAAAAAAAATTCCAGTTGCAAAAAGTTGGAATAAATTTGTATAAAGATATGCTTTATAAGTTCTAGAATTCTCATATCATATTTGAAAATGCAGAGACATAATTACACAATAAACATAGGATTTTGTGGCTACAAGTTCCAAACCAGATACGATACGTATTAGCAGAGGTTAAGGTCTACAATGAAAAATATGAACTGAGACATGTGCAAACTCTTTTATCATTTGCATTTAAAAGAGAGTCAGAAAAAGCCAACAAGTTACCCTTGTTCCCAAAGTGAAATAAAGTAAAAGATAAACAAATTCCATCAGTTAATCTAATAATTTAAATTCACAATCACAAAATCTAGGAAACTAATGATGTTAACATGATTGAAGCAAATCCATAGAATCAAATAGCTTTATTATAATAGCAAATCCAGCATAGAAGAAGAGACAGCACAAAGAACCATGAAAAAAAATCACCTTATACTTGTAAATAATTCTGATTTGTCAGTAAACCACTCGGGTATGTCACGGACAATTTGCACATCATCCTTCAAGTAGTCAATGAAATGATCAACATCAAAAATGTCTTCAAATTTCCTACAAATAGTTTTACAAATATATTACAAACCAAAGCAGGAACTGGAGAAGCAGTGAGAAAAACTCGGAATTCCCACCATTCTATAGTAAGTTTAGAGCTTGTGATTTCAGTTCAATGTAAGAATATATTTTAAGTTATAGCTAGTGCTATTATGATGAAAATTGACAGCTTCACAATGTTATAAGTCAACCTCAATTAACTTGAATAACGAAACAATTATGATGCACCAAGAAATTTCAATGCTTACCCATGTTACATTATTCCAAGTAGAATTTAAGGTTGAACTTTAACATCATAGGATATGAGAGAAACAAAGGCACTATAGTACAAACAAAATATTATTCCAACTGCTGTAGTCTTCAAAAAATAATGTTTAGTATAATATGAATTGTATGTAATAAGATTGGAAGCTCTAGTTTAATAATTAGTCTTTTTGTTCAACTAATTATCTTTAACTTCTTTTTTCTATGCATATATGACAACTTATAATATAACAATCACTGTAGACAAGACCAGTGGTGCGCATAAGGTAGTTGGACAAGAATTCTCACGTTTGATCTTTCCATATCTGATCCTGTTTCAGCACTGGCAAAATAAGCGTGGCATTCATAATTTTGGCCACAGCCACTGCATTACATATCTGCATTGAATACGCAGTAAGTTCATAAGCTTGTTGCTGGCCATGAAGATGCAAAATCACCGGTATTTTCAGAAATCATTCAGCAATGATCTGTTTTAAGGACAGTTAAAGGGTGCTGGGATATCATGAAATGAGAATAGAACCAAGCAGCAAAAGAACTTTCAGAAAGAACTTCTTTTACAGATTCTCATCTTAAGCACTGATTTGTTTATAATCATCTTTGTTCTCCATTAACTACTGGTATTTGAATTGAACTCCAAAAGGAGTTTCCACGATACAATAAGCAAGCAAAAGTCAAGTCAATAAAATAATGTAAACTTAGTCTCTGTATTTATAGGTTTTGATGTTGAAGTCATCAAAGTGACGACATCATAACACTTCGAAATTGAAAGAGGCATGGCCTCTAACTCCAAGTTAGTAACACCAAACATAAGTATCGGCACATAGACTACTTGGTATCTGTTTAAGATCAGAACAGTACTACCCGGTACTAATACAGTGCCGACTACCATGATCAGCAATTTTATGATTCAATAATCAAAAAAGACATATGACCTCCTACGAACTCCATAAGATGCATTCAAAAAATGATACAAACTCAACTCGATCAGGTTGCCATAAGAAGAAAAGAATCTATACCGCAACTCTTTGCTGATTTAGACCACCCTCGGCATGAATAAATATATAACCACTTGTTTCATTCTCGGGAGGAAGGTCTGCACAATAGTTAAAGAGTTAATAACCTAAGCCGTGATAAAAAGCATTTCCTAAATGCATTTCACAAAATGCGGGTGATACCAAATACACATCACTAATAAAGGAAGCCATGGACATTGGATACCCGACATTCCACCGTCACGCTGCTCGGCACAAGGCTTCCAAGAAGTAGTTGCAGAGAAAGGATTCTCCCAAAGCGAAGGATTCTCCTTAACCTAGAAACCAGGAAACACTATTTACAAATAAGCAAAACCATTGTTACAACAAGTAAGAAAACAATAACAAGATCCATCAGAAAAACTTACATGCGGACAGTGAAGAACAATGCCATCCTTTTTACACAAATACGGAGAATTCTACGATAAAGTGTAACATTGATATTAGAATTAGTAACACAAAAATCAAATCTATGAAAAAAAGCAGACCTCACAGTTTCCATTAAAAAAATTCGGTTAAACTTTAAATTAAACTTAACCAGCTAGAGGTAGTTCACTCCATTTAAATTTTTCCCCAAATATCAATAATACTATTATTTTTTAAAAATAAGAATAATTTCAATTTTCAAATAAGAAATTCCTATTCAACATAAAAGAATCTAGAAAAAAAAAGTATCGAGTGATTTCAACTACTTAAACACGAACTGATGCAGTTCCTTACTAATCGTATGCAACATAAAAGAATCTAGAGAAAAAGAAGTGCAGACTAATTTCAACTACTTAAACACAAAGTAAATCAGTTCCTTAGTAATCGTATGCAACATAAGAGAATCTAGAAAAATAATAGCGCCAAGTAATTTCAACTGCTTCAACACAAAGTGAATCAATTCCTTACTAATCGTTGTAATATCGAGAAAAAGGAAATCAATCCAGCAAAGGCGATGAAAACGAGCAAGAGAAGCGAGATCCTGGAACCGTGTTGAGAAAACCTAGGATCATCATTAAGGAAAGGGAAAACCGAGTAAATTTGTGACCAAAACGAACGGTAACGATCTCGAAACGAATGGCGAGGATGATCGTCATCATCATCTCGAAGGACGTGATCGTTGAAGATGAGAGGGGAAGCATCCTCATCGCGTTTCATCGGAGAAGAAGAGGCTCGGCTCCCGAGCGAGCTGCCCGAGTGCCTCAGCTCAACCATGGCTCGCTTCGGACTGTAAGCCAGCTTGTGAGAGCTCGGCTTCCGCTTCTTCGACTCGGCTTTTCGCAATTGGTGGCGCAGGTGGCGGTGATGGTAAGTGACTTGAGACTGAAACAAAAGTTCTCTCAAAGTCCACATGTATATAATTTGTCCAAAGATTCAACTAAACGTGGCTGAAAACAAGGTTTAATTTGGTTTTCGTCCTTCTATTATGTTAAAATCTGATATTTAAATCTATAATTTAATTTTTCATAATTTGATCCTTTATTTCTAATATTGTTGTTAGCAAATTCAAATTAATAGTAGGCTATATTATAAGATTGACCCCAAATTATACATTTTTCACTTAGATATTTAAAGTTTTTTTTTATAAAAAATTATATCTAAACTATCAAATTTATCTCATTTTATACAAAATGTGTACAATATCTCGCATGAATGTGATACATGTCACAATCTTATTGGCTAATAATTTAATCTCATTTTACTTTTCAAGTGTACGACATCGGGTGAATATGCTATATGTCATGTTTTTATTGACTAATGTTTTGAGTAAAATGAGACAAAAGTAATAGTTTAAATATATTTTTTATTTGAAAGTCATGATTCGAGTCAAAATCAATAATAAGGAGCGATTAATAATAAAAGTAAAGTAAAAAGGGAGAATTCGAAGAAAGCGTTGAGATGAATGCAAAGTGAGATTTTTAATGAAATTAGAATAAGTAAATTTGTATTAATGTTTATTATAATAAAATATTCTAAATGATAATTTATAAATATGAAAAATCTTTCTAGTTAATCAAAAGTTTTACAATTATTTGTGCTTTAATGTAGATGATAATGATACAAAATAATAATATATATAAAATATTTGATTATAGATAAATATATAGATAATATATATTATAAAAGTGGATTATAAAGCGAATGAAATAGATAGATTCTAGCTATGTTGCTTTGGTTATCTAAGAATCTTCAAAATACATTAATTTTTTTAAGAAATTAAATATGTTTGTATTAGTCGATTGAGTTTTAACTTGATTGGAACGGGTACTGTTGTCACTGTAGGAAGATATAAGTTTAAGTGCGTTGAAGAGCATTATCCTCCTATTTATGGGTTGGGAGGAGCTACGAGTAGTTCTAGACATTATATCAAAAAAAAGTCAATGCGAACCTATAATGAGACTATTCAAAAAAAATATTTGTATCAAATATATGTTCTATATATGTTAAAATATGTTATAAATCCTTGTACTTTTCACAAACTTGAAATTTAGTCATTATACATTTATTTTTAAGAATTTAGTTTTTCTATTTTTTCAATTTTTAAATTTCAGGTGCAATTGTTAACATTGTTAAATTGATTTGTGTAACATTTTGAAATAAAAAAAAATTCACTTAGTGGCAATATAACTAAAGAAATAATTTTATAATAAATCTAAATTTAACAAAATAATTTTAACAATGTTAATAATTAGATCAAATTTTTAAAATCTAAAAAATAAAAGAAATAATTTTCAAATTTACAAATAATATAAGAACTTATAACATATTTTAACCCTGTATATTATTCGTACTCGAATCTAATTGAAATAAAGAGTGTGACTAACATAGTCTTATTTACCTAATAAACAATGAGTTTTATTTTCAGGCTTTATTTTAGGTTTAATTAAGTTTATTTACATAGTAAAAATAGTAAAAAAAAAGTTTGTATTGAGATTTTTCAATATTATTTTAAAAATAATATTTATATTAAAAATAAAAATATTTGAACACAATTTAGAATTTTTTAATGGGAATGAATTAACTTATAAATGAATAATTGAATAAGAAGAGTAAATAAATAAATACAAATAATGGATAGTTGTTAAATTTATTAAGTTTTGCTATTTTTAAAATATGAAGCAATAAACATATGAGTAAACTATATTAATATGTCAACTTGTTATTTCAACATATTACTCAGGAAAAAAAAAAGCTAATTAATGGATTCAATAATTGTCATTTATATAGACTAAGAATAATTCAAATGGAAAATGTAAATTAAATCTACAACTTTATGCATATTACATGTAAAACCTAACCAATGGATTAAATCGTTATCATTTGAATCAATACTGGAATTTAAATTTTGATAAGTTAAAAAATTAAATTTGATAATTCGATCAAGTCAAATAGTACAATAACTAAATTTGACAGAATTAAAATATATGGATTAAATTCATAACTTCCGCCGATCAAAAAAATTAATAGTAGAATTTGACCTATTGAAAAGAAAATGAATTAAAAACTATTAAGTTATAGAAAAATGACTAAATTTACAAGAAAAACAAAAGATTAGACCCATCCGTGATGCTCGGGCCCGGGTTCAAAAAATTTAAATCCAAACCCGTTTTCAGGTTGGTTCAACCTAGCATGTCAACCTATTTTGTTATTTTAAAATTTTAAAATTTTTTCAAGCTCAGATCAACTAAGCCTAACGAGCCGGACAGGTTGTTCGGTACATGGACAGCTTTATATTAGATCAATAATAAACCCAAAGAACCCTTGGGGCCCCCAAAATTGTGACACAACGGGCTTACACGTGAAATAGCTGCACTCTTTCGACCCTCCTTTGTAGCCGAAAAACCATTAACTGCACCAACATTTCTCATTTTCTTCTTCTTTTTGTTACCCAAATGCTCCTCTCATGTCGATTCTGATCGGGTCCCAACCCTTTCAAACCTATTTGATATGCATTTGTGTCTGATATGTATCACTCTCTGGGCACGACCCGCCTAATATACCGTGCCCGCATCTCAAGATTCGTTAAAACCGGCCTCATCGACCAAGCCGTCCACCTGTTCGACGAAATGACTCAATCAGATTGCCGAGTCTTTGGCATCGACTACAACCGCTTCATCGGCGTCCTTATTCGTCATTCCCGTTTCGACTTAGCTGAACGCTACTATTTCCAAATGTTCCCCCAGGGTTTCTCTCTGACCCCATTTACTTACTCTCGGTTTATCTCTGGTTTATGCACTGTCAAAAACTTTAGTCTCATTGAGCTTCTTTTAGATGATATGGATAAATTGAATTATGTTCCTGATATTTGGGCTTTTAACATTTATTTGAATATTTTGTTTAAAGAGAAAAAGGTAGAGTTAGCTTTAGAGGTTTTTTATAGCATAGTTGAGAAAGGGAGAGACCCAGATGTTGTAACGTATACGATAATGATTGATGGGATGTGTAAAGCTGGGAAGCTTGATAATGCTGTTGAGTTTTGGAAGGAAATGGTGGGGAAAGGTTTAAAACCAGATAAGAAAGCCTGTTGTGCGCTTGTCATTTGTTTGTGCGAAGGTGGGAAGGTTGATTTGGCGTATGAGCTTGTTATTGAGGTGATTAAGGGTGGAAATGTAGAGTTTAGTTCATTGCTCTTTAATGCACTGGTTAATGGGTTTTGTAAAATGAGGAGAATCGATAAGGCGCAGGCAATAAAGTCGTTTATGAAAAAAAATGGGTGTCAGCCGGATTTGGTTACTTATAATATTTTGTTGAATTATTGTTGTAATGAGCTTATGTTGGAGGAGGCAGAGAAGTTGATGAAGAAGATGGAGAGGAATGGGATGGGACCCAATGTTTATAGTTATAACCAGATGATTAAGGGGCTTTGTAATGCTGATAGGTTGGATAAAGCATACTTCTTGATGGTTAATAAGATGGAGCCGAAGGGGTTGGCTGATGCTGTTTCTTATAATACCATTATCAAAGCATTTTGCAAAGGTGGTAATATTCGAAAAGCTTACAAACTTTTTGAGGAAATGGGTAGGAAGGGGATTTCACCTGATGTTGCGACGTACACAACTCTTATAAAAGCTTTTCTTAGTGAAGGTAGTTCCGATGTAGCTACAGCACTTATTGATCATATGTCAGGGATGCATCTGTTGCCTGATCAGATTTTCTATACTACGATTATTGACCACCTATGCAAAAGTGGGAAAGTTGAAAGGGCTTGTGGAATTTTTAATGACATGATAGTGCAGGGAGTTAACCCTGATGTGATTTCATACAATGCCCTCATCAATGGGCTTTGCAAGTCTAACAGAGTAAATGAAGCTTTACATCTATACGAGGAAATGCAGACTAAAGGGTTCTCTCCAGATGAAACGACTTACAAATTGATAATTGGAGGGCTTGTACGGGAAAAGAAGCTTGGTAAGGCTTGCAAAGTATGGGATCAAATGATGGAGAAGGGTTTTACTCTTGATGGAGCTCTTTCGGAGACACTGATCAATGCTATCCGATCAACAGACTCTGCATAAACATGGTAGTATTTTGCATTTCAAATTCCATTACTTACATCCATGTGTGTCTTTTGGATGGCTTCTTCTGTTTTTATGGAAATACTTGGTTTGCTCTGAGAGCAGCACATGGTGTTAATGATTGACACTACTAGAACAATCCAATGGCATTTTCTTGCTATTCTACCCTAGCCTTGTTTGCAATACTTCTGTAAACTTAAAAACTAGATGCCTGACACTCTAAACTTAATATGAAGCAGCTAGAAGACTTAAGATTTTGCATTGAAGGTAGCATTCCAGTTGATCACGACTGTTGCGCTGGTATGACATATGATGGAAGTTATCATGTGGTATTTTTTTATTATAATACACTATGTTACAACATTCATGGTAATGTGCATCAATCTAATCCAGTGCTTGCACATTGGGTTGAAAGTTCACTTAACTGATTTGTTTAAAGAGTAGCTTAAATATGCCTGGTTCGTGGAGCATGATTGTGAAGTTGATTTTTTTGCAATTTCATAGCTCTTATGTTTTCTTAGGCAAGTGATCTTGCCTCGGATTTAAATATTAAAATTTGTTTCTTTTGATAAATTCAGGTGAACTATTTGTTTTGGTATTGAATAGCAATATGGATGGATTGTTTGCTGCTCTTCTTATGATCCTTTATTCTTGCCACTGTTTTGCCCTTCCTGCAGGCTCTTAGAAAATAAATCTCAGGTTTGAGTTGTTTCTCTCGTGAATTTATTTATAGATGGGTTAAATAACTATTTAGGGTTGGAACTTGGCAACTATTCCCACATTGGGACCTGAACTTGATAATTGTTCCCATTTTGTGGCCTAAACTAGGCAATTGTTATTACATTGGGGCTTGAGATTTTTTTGTCCAAGTTAGTCCCTGAACTTTAGGGTTTTCAAGGAAATATCAGTGACTAACTTGGACAAAAAAAGACGTTCAAGCCCCAATGGGGGAATACTTGCCAAGTTCAAGGGCTAGCTTGGACCAAAAACAGAGTTTAGGCCCCAATGTAAGAACAGTTGCCAAGTTCAGGTCCCAAAAGTGATTTAACCTTTATCAATGAAGGCAGGCAAATTCCTACCAGTTTTATACGAAAAAGGATATTGTTGTTAGGAAAAAATGGTATGTAGCCTACTGTAGCGGGAAGGTCCCTATTTTTGAAAGATCATTGGTTGTATCATGACAATTATTGCATAGTACTGATTTCTCTGTTGATACTCTCATCTTTGTGTTCATTTAACCTGTCAGTATACTCCTGTGTGCTTGTATATTGCAGGGGGAACTTTGCCATGCTATGCTTGAAACTGGACCAGGTGATTCCAAGCGCTGTGAGCTCAAAACCGTACATTGCTCTCAAATCGATAAATACTTTCCTCATGTTTATGGTAAGTTCTTTTAACTTTATTTACCCATTACTTCTTTTGCCTCCTTTACACATCAAAGATTACTTGCCTCCCTCACTAGTTTATGTTTGATTCTTTGCCTTTACTTGAAGTTCTCATGAAGTCAAATACTGTTTTGCATTTATTACTTAGGATAGTCCCTTTGCTTTACTTAGTTTCGGTTTATTTTCATTACCAGAATGGCTTATCAACATGTTGAAACCAACCCACATTTTATCGAAGATCCTGACAGAACAACGCCCGAGCAACAGCATTATCTACCTGCTACCTTGCTGCCACAACGTGGCCGCGACCAGCATGTTCCGCGACGAGGTCCTATAGACCAAGAATTACACCCTCATCCACTCGGCCCGTCGCAGCCGGAGCCACATCATGACAGCCAACCTCACCTGCCACTTCATTATTGGGTGCCGCCACCAGTACAACATGAAGATCGACACCCCCAATTACGATCACGACCTTCACCTTTTGAGGGTCCAACCCCAGGAGAGGTAATGCTACAACCCCATCTTCATGACCAACATCCTAGCTCATCATCTGTAAGACCGCAGCATGAAATCACCGAAGATGACCAGCGCCAACGCTGGCATCCCCAACAGCAACGTCCTCACTCTGGTGTTTTCCTCCCAAGTGACCGTCAAACCGACCCTCTAACATTATCTACGGCAACTTCTTGTATAATTTTTTGGCTGATCATGATACTTGCAGGCTTACTCGTTCTTATGGTCTATCTCATCTTTCGACCGCATAGTCCACTCTTCGATCTCAATGGCTTCACCTTGAATGCAGCCACCCTCGACACAGGTTACCTGCTGGATGCAGATGTCACTCTACTGGTTAACTTCACAAATCCGAACAAGAAAGTGAGCATCGATTTCAATCACTTGTCTCTTGATCTTTACTTCGACGAAACCTTGATTGCTACTCAATACATAGAACCTTTCTCGGCTGCAAAAGGTCAGACCATGTTTGCAAGTATTCATATGATAGCCAGTCAGGTTAGTCTTTCAATGAAAGAAGCACTGCTGTTTGAGAACCAGATCAAGAACGATCAAGTTCTATTTTCGGTCAAAGGGGCATTTCGAGCTCGATCTAAACTTGGAGGGTTTATGAAATATTCGTATTGGTTGCATAGTTATTGTGGCATCATAGTTTCAAGCCCTCCAACTGGGGTCTTAAGAGAGAAAAGTTGCAGAACTAAACACTGATGAAGAATCCATTTGTAATTTTGTCTTATTAGTTTTTTTGTCCCTTTGGGTTTAAGTTTGATGCTAATATAATCATAAATTAGGCTTTGATTGGTTTTTGAAAATATTTCTTTTTTTATATTTTATTTTCATTTTTAGAAAACAATTTTGGTAATTATTTTTCTATAATAAAAATATGATAAATAAAATAACTTTTTAAATTTATATAGATTCGAACCAAGATAGTTAATTTAATATTCGAAAAATTATTGAAAAATAATATTATTTTTAGGTCAATTTAAAAAATTACAAAAAAATAAGAAAAGAAGTTAAATATTCTTAGTTTCATCATTTTTATTTTTACAAAATATTTTTAGTGAAAACAATGAAAATAATTTTTATTATTTTTTAATTTTAACATATTTTCATTTTTATTTTTCAAAAATCATTTTAACATAGCCTTAATTTTGCTTTCTTTGAAACAAGATCTCTTTGCCAAAATGAAAATAACTAAAACATAACAGGAAATGAATATATAAATATTATAAGAATGTGTCAAATTTTATACTAGTAGAAATGCCTACTTTGTTGATAATACGGGCCATGGTAATCCGAATCCGGCGCCATGTTGTTTGATAACAAAGAACTCTGCAAAGTCCTTCCCTCTGGTTCTTGAAGGAATAACTTGTCTTCCAAGTAACATTGAATCTTGGACGTAATCGGCCTCAGGTCCGGATCATCTTGGGACCTCAAGGCATTTAGAAAGTTCTCAGAGATGAAGTTCAGCATTTTCATGAACTGAGATCTGTATTTTCTGAATAGAGCAAAGCCCGCCATCTGTGAAAACGATATATCTATGTTAATCCGAAAGAAATTTATATCTCAGTGAGCATGTTGGCTCCATACTAGTTTATAGTTTACGATTTCTGAATTTTGGCCCTTTCCCGATTCTAGTAACCTTTTCCCCAACATGTAATTAGGGATGGCCAAACCTGAATTGCCCAATGAATTTCAAATCAATCTACTCTGAATGAAGCAACTATTTTTTACAAAAAAAATGCGATGTGAGATGGGGTGAGGTGGATTTTTTCTTTTGAATAATGGGTATAGAGCTGTTATGGTTATTGCTTGTCCCACCCCGCCTCGCTCCACTATATGAAATTATCATTTTATTCTTATATATATATATATATATTAAAAGAGTAAAAATTTAACAAAGTATTATAGAAAAAATCAATATTAAATTTTTACTTTGACTTTAATATTTAATTAAATTGAAGCAGAGCGAGTTTGGGTAAGGCAAGAATGGATACATCCAATATCAATGAAGGTGGTAGCGGTTTTTAAAATTCTACATCCTTAGTGAAGTGGGGCAGGTGGTGGATTTAGCAACATCCATCCCCAGGCATGTTCATGTTTCAGCAATTGCTGGTATGATACGAAAGAGTAGACTGAGAAATCCAACTTACTTGCAGGAATGCGTACAAAGCCACAGCGGTATACATATTGGCAGGGAGTGCATTTAGAAACCTAGCAAGCCAAGCCCAACCTTCCTTTAGACCATGAACATTTTGGCAACCAGCAACCTCAGTCTGCCATTAATGTAAAAAATCTCATTTAGTAGGTTTGTTTTTGATGAATTATATGATGCTACATGTATAGGGGGCAAAAACATCCATATGCTTAACTAGGAAAGAAACATCACTTTCTTTCTTATTTAACAATTAACATACCTGAACCAGTGCCCCATACAGCTTCATGTAAGATTCCAACCGTACCAAATATTCCGTAGTACTTTCAATCTTCCCATCATCCTCTTTGTATCCAATAACCTTCCAATAAGCTTCTTTGGATTCAAATGCTGACTGAAATAGCAAATTACAACTCAGAAGCCATATATCAGCAAAAGGAACAGAGGCACACTAGCATGATTCCGTCTACCCATGTTTGGCTTTTCTAGAGCAAGTTGAGTGATTTCACATATCAAAAAAGCATAGCTACATGTTTAACAAATGCAAACACTTGAGAAACACGGGTGAGTTTGAGTGGTAGCTTGTTATTCATCTAGATAGGCTTACATAAGATATAAAAATGTTACCTTGGTGTATGATATATGCTTTGGGACAGTGTAAATGCAGGCTCTATGTATCTCAGCAAGAACAAGATCCATCGCTTGTGGGAACTGGTAAACAAGAATATTTCTAGTTAAAATACATTTTCTGATGCTAAGATCAGACAAAATCATCCCCCCCCCCCACACACACACAAAAGAAAAAGAAACAGCTGGGATTAAAACTGTTGAGGGGAGTCTCAAACCTTCAAACAGTGGAGGTATTGTGCCCCGGGTGTCTATGCTCAGTTTATCCCCGAGTTTTGTCTCTCGACTCTATCGAGAGCCCCAACGGGTTCATGGAGTGGGAGCGCCTCCCCCACCAAGGAAATATGAGCACTTGGCCGTGGTGAGGTTCAAACCAATGCTCTTCTTACCCGCTAATGCCATATAAGGGCATGGGTTCGAACCCCACCAAGGCCAAGTGCTCACATTTGCTTGGTGGGTGAGACACTCCCACTCCGTGAACCCGTTGGAGCTCTCCACGGAGTCGGGGACAAAACCTGGGGATAAAACTGAGCGTAAACACCACAGGCACAAATCCATTTTTTGAGCGTTTGAGAATCCAACCTCCCCTCAACAAAAACTATAGAATGTCCTATAAGCATTGCAACTTATCATTTACTTATTTTACAAATAAGCTCTAGTTGTGTAGCCTTCTTATTCACCTACTGGTAGGATATTATGGTTCAAGACTTTGTCCTAAGTTCATTACCCAACCACTAAATTACTCAGGAACCAAACACATCTAAACAACCTAGGAAATCAAGGCTTCTGAGAAAAGTAATCAGAAATATTTTTTATTTTCATGGCATGTTAAAATTTATAGCATTCCCATGCCTAGTCATAAACTTTAAATTACGATAGCGAAATGATCTTAGTATCTAAGACAGCCTGTGAAGAGGAAAAGTCCATTTTCTATGGTTATTGTGATTAATTTGCTCCCTTTTCACCCCCATCCCTCCCATACCCAAGAAAAGGAACCGTAAAATATGTACCTGTGATGTTACAAGGACGATGACATGTGCACAGGCAAAGGCAGCATGACTAGGGCTTTCGCAGTTAGAAACAACCTGAAGTATCAACAACAGAAATGCACCGCCTTAACCATAAGGAGTTTCAAAATACATGCATCATTGACAGATAACATATAGAATAGAGACCTCAGATTGTTTTAGTTCCATGCATGGCCACATTACTTGGTCATTTTCATTAGAGAATAGGGAACTTTCTCAAGGTATGCATATTTGGTTTCATTGTGAAAAATTCTATTGCTTTCAATGTGGAACCAGATTTCCAACTTTGCATTTTGAATGGTTAGACTTTTTGTACATTTGTTGAAAATAACAAATTGTTTTGTGATGAGCAACTGTGACTACCTTCTGAGCAAAATATGCGATGCTTATGGTTTGAGGGCAACGCGGATTGTTGAAAATCTTTACAAGCTCACTAGCTTGTGTGCTGCAAAAGATTGTTTACATATAGAATTATCAATCTAATAGCATCATGAAATTTTGGATACTAACTTCTAGTTGAAGCAAACATAAATCATAATGCAGAAAATACAATAAACTTTACAAAACTACATTAACACAAAAAATGAACAGATCCATCTTACCTAACCTTGTCTTTGTTACCACTTATTTGTCTTATTAATCTACCAATAAGCCTTCCAGTGCTGTCAAACTCCTAAAAACAAACAACATTGCTTAACCAAATAATTGATACATACAAATAAACCAAGACACTGAAAAGAAAATTCAGTGCCAAATGCTAAATACAAACAGAGAACATATGGTAACAAAGCTAAAGCACTTTCCAATAGTATAATACATAACCCACACATCTACATAACAACCCCCTTTTTTCTAGTAATTTACTTTTTACCTTTTGGACAAGTACGGAAATAATAAACTTTTATCTAATAGGGTCAGATTCTGATTACCACCCATCGATACATATCTTAAATGTAAGTAGATATAAGACATACCTGATTTGAACTTGATCTCAGTGATTGGTTTATTTCTTCTAACTCTTTTAATTTTTGTAGCCTTTCCCTCTCTAGCTTTAAAGCACTCTCAGCAGCCCTGAGCATATTACCTGCCACATTGACAGAGAAACACGTTAATGTACCGCCTTGAACAAAAATCTTGTTTACCAGAACAAAGGAACACATGCATATATACATTTGCATGCTTCTGATGAATCTTTCAAGTGCAAAAACTCAAACAAAATAGACAACATTAAGAATATGCCTAGCAACTAGCAAGCAGTCTTTAGAAACATGGACAGCAATGAAGTGACAAGAACTGAGGTCATGTATTTGTCCCCGTGTGTTTAGGTTCAGGTTCCTGTACGTATGTTCATATGCAAATATGCATGTGTTTTTAACTGAAAATAAATGAATATACCTGCCAATTCTGATTTATTTTTTTTATCATTCTCAACTCTTGAACTAGTAGAATTTGAGCCTCCTGAAGCTTCTGTTTGTGGCACTTCAGAAGTATTAGCTTTTGAGGCTTTAGCTGCTTCCTTTTCTACTGCTTCTTTTGCTGCTATCCTCTCAGCTTCCAAAGCAGCTCTATTTGCTTCCTCAGCTTTAAGTTTAGCCTGCAACTAATACATAAATTTCTTAATCGTAAAGCAAATATCCTTTAATTTCCCTATAAAATGAGCATGTTTTCTAAAAGGATTTGAGTAACGAAAAAATATATGTTGCTAAAAATAAAATGCATCTACAGATATAAGGTTTCATTTTTTTTCAGAGTTAAAACCTAGAAAAGGGCTCACAAAGTGGAGCAGGGACCTCCTATCAGCATACACACACACAAAAGAAATGCAAAATATTAAGAAAACTATCTTGAACTATTGCAATATCCCAATTCTTTAAAGCGCAATAAAGAAAAAAAAGACTAGACTCCAACTTAATTCTCTTAATTCCAATGGTAAATGATAAAGGCCTTTCCCATGGAGCATGAACGAAGTGATGAGGCCACTTAGTTGTGTGGCTTTCTAATTGAAACCTATGGCGTCTGAGTGTGGAGCCTTTGTGGCACTAACAAGCCCAATCATCATACTGTTATTATTCTTAAGTACTTTTGTCAAATTAAAGTGATCTTAAGATCTCAAGATTTAAAAGATCATGACAGGATATTGTGTTCTCTTTTTCTCTAAATCCATCTTTGCATGGAAGAATGTCAATGAACTGAACCATGTAATTTGTCCTTGTTCTCTTTGAAGCATACCTCTCGTATAAAGTACAAAGAAAACACAAGCAAAGTAACAAGCAACACTTTTAGAACTCTACAATAGCCGAGTCCTTCTTAAGTTC
The DNA here is from genome assembly GCA_005610355.1 of Gossypioides kirkii. NCBI lineage: Eukaryota > Viridiplantae > Streptophyta > Magnoliopsida > Malvales > Malvaceae > Gossypioides > Gossypioides kirkii. The sequence continues at coordinate 1,048,482 of CP032245.1, read as the reverse complement.
AATCAGAAAAGTTTCCTTAAAAATTGAGTTATATGCATGACAACCTAGCAAAAGAGAAATTCCGCAGCTTAAAAAAACATCCAGTCAGTTCACAAATGGAAGTTTGCACAAAGTAATAGCCCTAGTTAGATGAACAAAAGATACAGAGAGGTGCAGTGCCACATATGTCGCAGGTCTAATATACTACATCTAAGGGTTGTACAAACTAACCTCTGCCTCTGCTTTGGCCTTTTCTTGGCGTAGTCTTTCTTCCTGAAGAACCTTTTCCCTTCTCTTGGCTTCTTCATGTGCTGCATCACTTCGTATTTTCCTTTCCTCTATTTGTGATTTGAGTTCATGGTCCCGCTGGACAGCAGTCAAATGATTATCAAGTCCTTCTGCACTGTAGTAAATTCATGTATTTTTAAAAATTGTTTCCAGAACAGCAAGCACCATGTAATTGTAGAAGCCAACTTCAACAAATTCATCCATTATACCATAATTCAAAAGTATTAAATCTTACTTCCATTCCTTTCAATAATCAAATATACTACTCCCTTCACCCTATTTGCATATTAAGAAAGAAGTTTTGACTTTTACGTGTTTATTATTATCTATCTAATTTTTATAACATTGATTTGCCGTACTTATTATTGTCAAAAAGTAAAATAAATTGAAAAATTAATTCTAAATATAGAAGAAAAAGAAAGAGCTAAGGTGTTCAAAACTTGAAAAAATAAATAACTTCATTTTGGAACATCCGAAAAAGGACAGGCGAAAAATGAAAATAAAACAGAGAGAGTGGTAGTTAACTATGAACCATGAAGAGTTTGAGAATACAATCCTCCAAGAACTCTCCAAATACATGAAAAAACTTACAAACTCGTAAACATACCCATGTCAGATACATACACAAATCTAACATTCACACTCAAGTCTGAGTGACATAGTCTATAAGGATCAGTTAGAACGCATATAATAAAGCATCATGCAGCATCAATAGAAAAATGGAAAAAGGACGAAAGGGCCAGCAACAAGATGCAGTTCTGGAAACTGTATCCCAAAACTGAATATGTTGGTAAACAACTATGAGAAACAAAAGATGCCTACTTACACTCTGCGTTGGTACTGAACATCAAATTTCCTCTCCACTTCTCGCCTTGCTTCTCTATATTTCTCAACTTTAGTATGTGCGGAGGAAGACTTTTCGCTCTCATTCATCAAATCTGTCTCTAATGCAGAGATTGTGTTTCTAATTTCCTCCTGTACTCGAGCACATTGCAATGCTACATCATAATCCATGTATGAAGGATAGCAAACAATAAAATACATATGAAATAAAAAATCCAAGTTCATAACCAACATGATATAATAACACAAAACTTAAGCTCTCTTCAACAGAAGTTAATCCAACAAACCTTAACTCCAAGTTGATGCTCATGAGTTAACTCATATAAAGCACTCTCCACCAATCCCACCTCATTCATCAAGTAGGTTTGAACGTCAAGACATGGCTGATCATCAGAATCGTCATCGCTACTACTGAAAGTTAAGAATTTCACAACAAAACCACAAAAAAAAATCACCTTGTGCATGCAAACTAAATAAAGACTTCATATTTAACAAAAATAAACAAATGGGTTAACATAATCCATACCTAAAATAAAATTCATTGCAATTAAATCGTGCAGCTTTCACTAAACCTCGATCACGAACCTCCTCATTCTCACCTTCACTATCCTCAAACTCCTCATCTGATACTCTCATTACAAATGCATTTGAGCTTCTCTTGGTGCCTTTTTCCCCGTAAATTTCTCTATTTCATATATTAAAATTAAAAAACATATACATCTTCTTAATTTAGCTGATACAAATACAGAAAATACAAAGATGAAATACACACACACACACACACACACCTTGATTTGGTTTTAGCAAAGGGCAAAGAAACCGAAGAAGAGAGGTTGAGCTTCTTTTCCAAGGAATCAAGCTCCGATAACAAAGATTTGAAGCTCGAATCCGGGTTGGGTTCAAGACCGATTCCATTAACGATTTGAGGACACCGAATTTCCAACTTAACAGCTTCCCTACAATACCATGCATTTTTTAGAAGTCAAATTAACCAAAAACAAAATCAAGGAAAAAAAACACAAGAAAAGAAATTTGAACTTACATTGTGGTTTTGAGGACTTATAAATTTAAAACCCTAATGATTCAATTGGGAAATGAAAATCAGAGTAAAACCCTAAACCCCCCAAATATTTTTTTCTTTTCGAATTCTAAACACCAAAGCGCCAAAACTTTATCAACACATTTCCACCATTTTCACTCAGCCAGATTATAACATAGTTTTATTTCATCTTCCTTTACTGTATACGGGTCGGATCCGGATGATCTGTGGATCCACTTCGATGTATTAACAGTTGGGTCCATTGGGTATTTTCAGGTCCGAACTCTTTTCGTCATAGTTTGAAGAGCCTTGAAGCTTTTGAGCCCATATAACTTTATTTAACATATATTGAGGGCGAAACTAGAAAAGAAATTTTAAGGGTGAAAATTAAACTGTAATTTTTATAATAGTAAAAATATAGTTTTATAATTTTAAAATTTTATATTTTTATAATTTTTAAAGTATTAAATCAAATTTTTATAGGGTAAAATATAATTTTATTTTTATTAATTTAAAATTTTAATAATTTTAAAGAGCCTAAATAAAATATTTTTCATTTTAGGAGTACCTAAAACTTCTGCTAGCCCCTAATTACACCTTTATCTATATTATTTTTTAAATGTTTTACCGAAATAACTACACCCATCAATTGGACTCCTATTCAATTGAAAGATGATTAAAAACTATATTTTTTTAAAAAAATCATATTATTATAAGGATGGTTTTGTATTATATATATTATATAAAATAATTTTAAAAAACAACTAAATTTATTGTTTTTTATTATAGGGACAACATTAATTTAATCCTTCTATTATTAAATGGAATAATTTAGTTCTCTATACGTTAACATGAATTAAATAAGTCTAATTTTTAATAGAGTTAGTATTTATTGTTTAAAAATTATCATTTACTATTAACTAAGAAAGTTCTTTTTATGATTCTACAAATGAGTTTTTTTTAATAAGTCCAAATTTTAATAGAGTTATTATTTATTGTTTAAAATTTATCATTAATTGAGCTATCGAAAGTCTTTTTTATGATTCTACAAATGAATTTTTTGTTTTGAATTGAATTACAAATAAAAAATATTCTTGATGTCAATTTTTTAATGCTAAATATTAACCTTGTTACAATTTGGCCTTATTTAATTCTTTTTAATAATAGTACATAAATTAAGTTGATAATTTTTTTAGAAGAAAGACTTGATTGATTTACTTACTATAGTAAAGGGACTAATCATGTAATTACACTGTAAATAAGACATACACGAGTGGACATCTCCAACTTGCTTTGGACAAAGTTGTTACAAATTGGGCTGACTCGGCCCCCCAAATTTTTTTCTCATAATAAACAAAATAATTTCATTAAAATTTAACAGCCAACTATCACTAAATTATCCATATATTTAATTATTTAATTTTAAAAAATTATAAAAATAGTTATTAAATTTTACGAAAAAAATTATTTAAGTTATTAACTATTCAAAGTTTTATTTAAATCACTAGATTATTAAGTATTTTTTAAGTTCGACTAATGAGCTCTAAACAACGATTCAACGATTGGTACGATAAATTAAAACCCATGACCCAAGTTAATTTGACAGCCAATGTTGGAGATTGGAGAAAAAATTATTTGGATTTTGGGCTGTAGATTCGTGACGTTCAAAGTTATTTCATGAAAATAAAAACTAAGTTGCATAAAAGAAAGGAAATAAGAGCTTTGGATTCGAGTAGACGGTGCGAATAAAGAAGATCATATAACAATGATTTTAATAGTCCAATAACTTAAATGAAAACTTTCAAATAATTTAACGACTATTTTATATCTTTTTAAAATTGAATGATAAAAACATAAGCTTACTTGTAATTTAATGAACTTCGATAGTTTACCCTAAATTTAATTATAAAAAAAACTAATACAAAAAATATTTTTTATCCTCAACGTCATTCAACATGCCAAGCCATCCCACATCTCTCCCTACTTAGATATTATAAAATTTTGAAGGATTAAAATTAAATTTTTTATTTTAAAAATGACTTAAATTGAATAATTTATAGTTAAGATGAATCAAAATTGATATTATTCTAATTATGTTCTATTTAAAAATATCATGCTGAAAAAAGTAATACTCTCCATTGATATAATTGAAATGTCGAAGTAAATCAAAATTATTATTGATAAATTCAATGCACGATTTATTAAGGTAAAAACATCTTTCTAGTCTCTTTTGATTTTGATATTAAATAAATTGATCCCTCTTAAAAAATTGAAGTAATTGAATCTTTATCAATTTAAAAAATGAGTAACTAAAGACATTAATCGTGATAATTGATATTTTTTTATCAATTATACATAATTTTTATTGATATAATAATAAATTAAACTCTCAATATTTAAATATTTTATCATTTTGGAATTGATTCTTAAAAGAATCACATGAAAAAATGTATAAAATTTTAAGAAAATTAAAAGATTTTTATATATATATATATATATATATATAAATTGGCTTCAAATATATATAAATAGAAAAAATATGTAAATTTACAGGGTTAAAAATGATAAAAATATTAATATTGTAATTAATTGTCATTAGATTATTACTTTTGAAATTGACAGAGATTATATTGCTCTCATTTTTAAGAGGGATTAGTTTGCTCAATATCAAGATTAAGGGACCAAATAGAATTTGTATCATTTATTAATTATATATAAATTAAATAAAAAATACAAATCGATCCTTCATATATGTATACAACCACACAAGCTATTCAATGCAATAATCCCACCTACCATTGAAAAAACACTCAAAAAAATCATGGCAAGGTTAGCTACTTTGCTACTCATTCTCATCGCCGTTCACCGCGTTAATCCAACCACATCCCTCCCTTTGTCGACGAACTCCCGTTGGATCATCGACGACCAAACCGATCGGCGAGTGAAGCTAGCTTGCGTGAACTTACCGTCGCACCTCGAGCCAGTGTTCGCCGAAGGACTGAGCAAGAGATCGATGGATTCGATTGCCGAACAGATCGTGTCGATGGGATTCAACTGCGTTAGGCTCACTTGGCCGTTGTATTTGGTCACCAATGACTCTTTAAGTTCCCTCACCGTCAGGCGATCGTTTCAGAATCTCGGGTTGATGGAACCCATTGCTGGAATCCAAGCTAATAACCCATCCGTCATTGATTTGTCGCTGATACAAGCTTTCCAGGTATGAAATTTCAAATTTGTATTACTCTTTTCTTTTTTTTTTGTGCACAAAGGAAGATTAGGTTTCCACGTGAGACCAATATAATAAGTAAAAAGGGAAAATTCACTTAAGGTAACTAAATTATTAGTAAGTTTATGTTTTAGTCACTTAATTTTAAAAAGTCATAAAATAGTTATTAAATTATTAAAAAACTTTTATTCAAGTCATTGGGCTGTTAAATTCGCTGCTAAATGACCTATTCTATTCGAACGGCTTGTACCAATCAAGAACTCTTTTTTCTTGTCTTTTCTACCATTCATTTTTTTTCATGAAACTGCTTTAAATCTCATTAATCTGCGAACTAAAATCGAAATAACTTGGATCTAAGATATATTCTTTTACTTGTTGATAGGTACTGATCAATCGTACTGATCATCAAATCATCACTGACAGTTTGCTAATTAAATTTAAAAAAAACTTAATAATCTTGTAATTTAAATTAAATTTTTTCGAATAGTTCAATAAAATAAATTTTTTAAAATAATTTAATGACTATTTTATAACTTAATATTGAGTGACCAAAATGTTAATTTATTGATTGTTTAATGACTTGAATGTAATTTATCCTTTAATTTTTTGACACAAAGGAAAAGGAAAAATAAGAAAATAATAATAATTTTTTGTGGAGACCCCACCGTCAAACCAACTTAGAAAACAATGATTTTTCCGACATTTCTTGGGCTTAAAGCTCATCCAATTAAGTTTTGGGTTGAAATCACCAACAACCCTCCCTTTTATATTTATTAATATATATCCACTAAGGCTTAGTTCGATATCCTTATTATTACGATAATTACGAGAACATGAGTTCGAACGAATTTTAAGTGTCATTTTTTTCAACTTCAAGGTTAAAAAAGAATTATAGATAAAGTTTTTAAAATCGAATTGATGATCAAATTAATTATTTATTAATCAGTTCGTATTAATTTATTTATGAAATCTAAAAATTTTACTAATAATGTATCAAAATAATTTATTATTACGGCTCAAATTTTCTTGGGTGGTAGTTTATCAATTTATTCATAATCATAAAACTGAAATGGGAAAAGTTGACAAAAAGACAATGATAATTACAATGTAACAAATGTTGTTGACATTGATTAAATTATTAAACCTAGCCCCATTTTTTTTTTGTTTTATTTTATTTTTTATGCTTCTTGATTTAAATATATATCAACTTACATTTCTAAACTAGGTATATATTTGTTTGCTTTAGTAATATAAAAAAAATAAATACGATATAAAAAAATAGGGTAAATTACATTTATGATCATTCTAAATTAGGGTTTAATTTATTTTGATTATTTCAATTTTTTTAATTTAGCCACTTTAAATAAAATAAGTCACTATCATTAAAATTTAAGTTTTTTTACGCATTGATATATTGAGTGATTGACATGTGACATTTTTATTGACTTTTAACTAAAATTTAAAAATCTCTCTATAATTAGTCCAACTTTTCTCTAAAAATCTTATTTTAAAGTGATGATTGATATAATTTGCCCTAAAAAATATAATAGCATGATATTACTATATTGAAATTTGAAGATCTTTATTAATTATTGGAAAGAATAAATCAAATCAATCAACTTAATAGATGAAAATGGGATTATTTGACCAAAAAAGCTTGAGGATTGGGAATTGAAAAAACCAATTAAAAATCGATAATTTTTTAATTTTTATTAGTTATATATATATATATATATTAGAAATTGGTTCCTTTTTCTCTTTGGTTTCTAATTTTCTAAAAATTTTCTTTTTCTTTTTAAATTTTATTCCAATGTTTATTAAATTTTTTATTTTAAAATAATTAAACAGACTTCACACGCCAAGTGACTAGGCCGGCTCGAATTGAATTTGGATAAAAAAAATTTCATTTTAAGTCCGCTCAACTAATCTTAATTTTTGATTAAATAAACTAAAATATTTTTATTTAAATTTAATTATAAAATATATAAATATTAATATAAAAGTATAAAATTTTATTTTTAACAATAAAAATGATTTATTTAATTAGGTCAAACCTTAAAAAAATTAAAATCGAGCTAGAGCTTAGCACATAAACACTTTAAATAACTCAATTCTAATTATTAAATTAAGAGTGAAAGGTACAACTAATTTAACCTTTGATTCAATTTTCCATTTTCTGATACATAAAACAAATTCTCAAGTGCATCAAAATTTACACTCACCCATGTATATATAATATTCTAAATACAAATAAAATAAAACAAAATATTCGAAATACTAATATATATATAAAGTGTCATGAGTCAAATTAAGGCCTGATTTTAAAAAAAAAAAAAATTGACTTCGACCCAAGTTCATTCAGACAGTCAAAAATTTTATTCTAGTGTTTTAAAAATTAAAATTATATAATATATTATTTATTTTAATAATTATATTTTTATAATTTAATTTAAAATCAAATTAGCATAACCGACCCAATTCAAATATATAAAAATCTTTGTTGAACCCCGGCCAACAGGTGAATTCATCTATGTATACGTATGTATATATCAACCCTCAAATTTTGGTATTTTTGTTTTGCTTATTATTGGATGAATTTGAAATGACAGGCAGTGGTGTCTAGTCTTGGGAAAAACAATGTAATGGTGATACTCGATAATCACCTGAGCAAACCCGGGTGGTGCTGCGGTTACTCCGATGGCGACGGTTTCTTCGGTGACCTGTATTTTAACCCGGATCTATGGGTTACGGGCCTGACCCGGATGGCCACCTTATTCAATGGTGTCACCAATGTGGTTGGTATGAGCTTGAGAAATGAACTTAGAGGTCCCAAACAAAACATAAATGATTGGTACAGGTAATTTTTCTAATTCTACCTATATATATAATATAACCCGAAAAAATTCGGGTTTGATTTAATCGATTTATACAGTTTTAGAGAGTCGAAGCCAGAGGCAGATAAGAGCATTGACCTTCTTTTATTGCACTTTTAATCCCTCCTAAAAATTAGGAAATAATATTTACAATAATGTTTTTGTATATATCTATATCAGTGGTGCTGTTTGAAATTTTTTGGGGCCTAAAATTAAGTTGTATATTTTTACGATAGTAAAAATGTAATTTTATTATTTTAATAGTTCATATTTTTATAATTTTTAAAAGATTAAATCAAATTTTTATCATTTTCCGGATCAAAGTGTAATTTTACTATTACTAATTTAAAATATTATAAATTATAAATGGCTTAAATTAAAATTTTACCATTTTAGGAGGCTTTACTACGCTCCGCTGCTGATCTATATTATATTTAAAGTCTTTAATTGAGTTGGTGTCACGAGTCGATCGAGCACCAACTCAATTAGAAAATGACTAAAAAACTATTTTTTTACAAAATAAATTATATTATTATAAGAGTGTTTTTATTCTTTAATAATTTATGTAAAAATCAATAAAAACTCACACATGGTAAGACTTAAATCTAAGATATCTTTCTTTTTCTCAGTGATATTATGATTTTTAAATATTCGAATTTACCATTTCAACAAAAATTTCATTTGATTTTTATATAAAATCTTTTACATAAATTTTTTTCACCCACATTTCGGGTGTGCCATAATCTAGTATGCTTCAAATGTATATATGTATTATTCATACAAAGAATTTTTTGAAAGAAAAAATAATTATATTTAATAAAATTATGATTATTTATAAATTTAGGCTCATTTTTAGACCGAGTCAGGCTCGAACTTTAGCATTTTTATTCGGGTCGAGCTTGAGAAAAAATTTAGGCCCATTTTCAAGCCAAGTTCGGACCTAACAATTGTACCTAAAATTTTGTTAGGACCCGACCCAACCTTAGATAACTCTAGGTAGGGGCCTTGCTCCCGAAATGGTAAAATTATCACTTAATCGCTCAACAATTAAAGAATTACAAGTTAATATAATATTAAATTTATAATCTGACCTATCTTCAAAAAAAATTATACTTTGGTCGCTCAAAAAATTATAATTCAATTATTATCCTCTAAAACTATTTTCTACCTTCACCCCTAATGCAATCTCTTCGTATTGCTAAGGAATTCAAAACTCATTGCCATTATGTTGATGAATTGGGTTATGTAGGTACATGCAAAAAGGAGCTGAAGCGGTGCATGCAGTCAACCCAAATGTTCTCATTATCCTTTCGGGACTAAGCTTCGATAAAGACTTATCGTTCATAAAAAACCAACCCCTAAGTCTCACGTTCAGTCGAAAGACAGTGTTCGAAATGCATTGGTACGGGTTCACTGATGGCCAAGCATGGGTGACCGGCAACCCAAATCGGGTGTGTGGCAGAGTGACGAACGATATGACGAGGATGTCAGGGTTTTTGGTCGATAAAGGTTATCCATTGTTTGTGAGCGAGTTTGGGGTGGACCTAAGAGGGACCAATGTGAATGATAATAGGTACTTGAATTGCTTTTTGGGTGTGGTGGCTGAACTTGACCTAGATTGGGCATGGTGGACACTGGTTGGGAGCTATTATTTGAGGGAAGGGGTCATTGGGTTAAATGAATATTATGGGATATTGGATTGGAATTGGATTGATATAAGGAATTCGAGCTTTGTTGAGAGAATTTCAGCACTTCAATCTTCTTTTCGAGGTAAGCAAACTTTAATTTCCTTAGAAAATTTTGGATTTTTTATTTTTAATTCAATTGATTCGACTGTAGATATGTTACATTTGACTTAAATTCAAAAATCTAATCTATCAACCCTAAGTAAAACCTAATGGCTCCTAAAAACTTACAACTTAAACTCAAATTTTTTTCGAAACTAAAATTGATCGGCCTGAAATGATCCAAACCTGAAATGGCACAATCTCAAAATGACTAGAAACCAAAATTATTAAACTCAAAAGACCCAAGCCTTAACCTTAAATGACCCAAACCTAAAACGACCAAAGTTTGAAGGTATCTAAACTTGAAATTAACTTGAATTGAATGACCTTAATTTTTTGAAACTCAAATTACCTGATTGAAATTGATCCAATCTAAAACCAATCCAACTTATCCGGTAAAAGTTTAAATTTCATCAATTTAAAAAACGATTGAGAAAACATTTAAAATATATATTACACCTATTTTATCAAGTTTTTTCATATTAATTAGAATACTAATGATAAATCTGATAACATTAAACACGATTCAATTATAATAAAATATTAAAGGAATACTAAAAAGTGACTTGAATACACATGTTCATAAGTTGGCTGAAATTGAGTTTGGTTACAAAAATTTTTAAGCCAAGACCCTAATAACTTAACTTGTCTCAACTCATTTTACTGGCCATAAATTATAAAATATTAAAAAATTGATACTAATATTTATATAATTACATTATTTAATTTAAAATTGGTTCTAGATAACTTGGTCCAAGATCAAAAGTCTTTGCTCAAGCTCGGCTTGATTTTCAAGCACATCATCTATTTTTTCCATAATACAGGACCAGGCTTATCGGAAATCGAACTACACAAAGTGATCTTTCACCCTTTAACCGGGCTTTGTGTTTTAAGGAAACCATTAGGTAGCCCTTTGAGTTTGGGTCCATGTACTGACTCGGAGGCTTGGAATTACTCACCCCAAAAGACCTTGGAGTTGAAGGAAACTCAGTTGTGCTTACAAGCTGATAAGCCTGGGACGATGGTGAAGCTCGGAACCATCTGCGGCGACTCGAACTCGAGATGGGAAATAATATCCGATTCGAAGATGCACTTATCGTTGAAGCTTGGAAACGTCACGTCAATTTGCATGGACGTAGATTCGAACAACAATGTTGTTGTAGCAGATTGTAAATGCTTGAATGATGATAATCGGTGCGACCCTATGAGTCAGTGGTTCAAACTTGTGAATAGCACGAAGAGTGGAAATGGAGGGAACTCCTTTGTAGATTTCGATTCGATCATTGACTTTGGAAAAAAGTTTTTATGGAATATTTTAGGTGGTTCGATATAAAAATTCATCTTGATCGATTCAAGGTTAATTTAGTATCATTGTTGCGGTTAAAAAGTGCATTTTAAAATTTTGGTTTAGAGAAAATGCATTTTAAAAGTTTGGTTTAGAGAAAGTGCTTTTGAAAAGCGTTATTTTTAAATTTTAAATATTTAGCATTGCTGTAAAAAATTTTGTTATGATAAGTTTCTTAAAATCCTCATCATATGTATATATATGAAGAGGATTTTCACTTACCCCAGCATAAAACTAAGTTTTCTAAGCACCTGTATAACATTTTATATGTTTTATATTTTAACAAATCAATTTTGTAAGATTTTATAATATAATTGTATTTATCGTACATGCAAAATTTCCAATAAATTGTGATCATATTAGATTAAAATACTATCATTCTAAATATATATTTGAGGCTAAAGAGGTATATAAGCCCCTAAACTTTGACGAAAAAAATCAATAAAGCCTTTACACAAAAAGCGCATTCAATTTAACCCTCAAACTCTCAAATTGCATCAATTAAACCTTTTGACTAACCGTTTTTATCTTGACCATTACGTTGCTAAAACTTTGGTGAATGAATTTTTTTTTTTATTTTGAACAAATATTTAGGTATTTTATAATTTATTAAAAACTTTTATGTACATGATCAATCTTAAGGTAGCATTTGATAATTTGATTTTCAAATTTTGACTTTGGATTTCAAAAATGATGTAAATGAAGTGATATGCATACAAATATAACATTCATGATTATTTATCAAATCCATATATTTTTTGAATGTTTGTTTAGTATCGATTTTGAAATTTTAAGGAATTTATTATTTAACAAATTCATGTTTTTTTTTATACTATTAAAACCCAATTAATTTGGTATTTGAGCTTTTTTGTCTCAATTTGAAACATGATTTTGACTTTAATATTTAAATTGGTACATGAGTTTTTCAATTTGATACTTGAGTTTTTTTTGTCCCAATTAAGTACATGAGTTTGGTTTTCAATCTTGAAATTGGCACCTAAGATTTTTTTGTCCCAAAAAAGTACCTGTGTTTTTTTTACTAGAGCACATGTGTCAAATATTCATTGGGCCACATAATGTCAAGTATTAAACTGAACTTTGAAGCCAAACTCATGTACTAGATTGGCATTAAACCAAACTCAAGTACTAAATATTATATTAACCCATATATGAGTTAATTCCACCAAACATTCCCAAACTATGACCCTCATTTAAATTGGTCCTCAAACTTTAAAACATTCTAATTACATATTTGAACTATAGATGCTATATCAATAAGGCCCTTCAATTACTAAAGCTATTAATTTAATCGTTAAATAAGACGTCAGATCTTATGTAACATAATTTAAAATGAAAATTAAAAAAAATATTGTAAAAATGAATGTTTTGAAGTTTTCGAAACATTTACAAAAACTATCGTTTACTATTTTTTTTTCAGTTTTACTTTATTTTTAGTTTTTAATTTTAAAAGTTATGTGACAACATTTTACTTTTTTTTTAAAATTTCATTTTAACTTAAATCACATAAAATTTCACATGTCATTTAATGATTAAATTAATAATTTTAATAATTGAAAGATCTTATTGATATAATATCGATAGTTTAAAGATATAATTAGAATATTTTGAAATTCGAATACTAATTTAAAATAAAAGTTATAGTTTTAGGATTTTTTGTGCAATTATATAGCTTTGTATAACAAGTCCTAAAACGTTGTGTGAATACAAAGCAAAGAAATTTATTCTATAACTTGAAGCTTGAGAATGTCATCGTCGGCGGTGACAAGATGCATGCATCTTTGTCCCTAAGATTTGTCTGCATGATCAACTATTTCATATATATATATATTGCTTTCAACATGCTCGAACATGATCTTCAGACACTTAACAAACAATCATTATTATTTTGATCCAAAAATAATTGTGGGTTCATGAATGTCAGTAAAAAGAAACAAAGATTCTACCTTATCCCGACATTAGGTTTTCTGTCTGAAAAACTTTTGCTAATCATTAAGGTCTTTGTAATGTAATTGGATTTGGATTCTGAAGTTTTATGTTTGATTTGAATTTAATCGGATTTTTATTTTCAAAGGTTATATTTTTATAATAATTTAATATGGATATCTAATTGAGATGAAAAAAGTTAATTTTTTAATGAAAATAAAATATAAAATTTATCCTAAAATTCAAATTATTCACGATGGTCATTTTAAAATTTTGTATTTTATTTTCATAAAAAAATTTGACTTTCTCATCCCAACTGGACATTCACGTTGGCATTTAAAATATATTTTCACTGTAAAGTCGGACAGCCATTTGAGAGGTAACAAATTTTAACGGCAGAGTGACCATTTCGTAATAAAACGATAACATAAGTGAATAAAACGTAGTATTTTAAACATAAGTGACTAAAATGTAATATGAGACAAACAAAAATGACTATTTTGACAATTTAACCTTATTATTATTATTGTTATTATTATCCTTGTGTTCTTTGAAAGCCGATGTTGATAGAGCTGGTCGCCCAAAAACAAGTTGAGGGGCTGAAATGAGAAAATTAAGGAACATGATTTACATAAAATAAAAACAGTATGTGCACTGAATTTGGAAAAGTTTATGGGAGGAATAATCCAGGGTGTTTTGGATGAGGGTTTGAGGGGATGAAAAAAAAGTGGTGGTGGTTTAGAAGGTGGGCGGCGGCGGCAGCGGGGTGGCGTTTGGTGGTGGTGTGGAAGTGGAATCATGTGGTTGCGCCCCATGTGCATTCAGTATATGATATATTGAGTAACATGCACCCAAAGCAACAAACATATGAGACACCACTGGGTTTTAACACTTGGCTTTTCCTTATTCATTAATCCCATTCTCATAAAATCTTCCATGAAATCCGTACAATCATGTCGGATGATAACAGTTTGGTTGGTAAAATTAATATGAAAGCTCTTGTATTCGTAGTTGGATTGCATTATGCTTCTTTACTATTAAAAAATATTTTTTTACTGTTAAAAATATATTCATGTATGTTAGTATGAGGTACGGTACATAAAGGTGTTCAAATGATTAACCGAATCGAACTAGTATTAACCAAACTTTTTAATCTTTTAACCATTAACCGAACTGATTTTTTTTTCAAAAAAATTAATTGAATCGAAATATTTCTGTTAATTCGATTATATGTTTTTATTTTTTGGTTAAAACAAATATAAAAAAATAAATTGATAATATTCATTTGATCGAATTATCCGAATTAAAACTACATATAATTTGTATTATTAATTATTAAGTTCGGTTAGTCACTCAATTTCAAATTGAATTAATCGATAACCAAACTTCCAAAAAAGCATTAACCGAACTCCGAGCCAATTAGATCGATTAACTGACCGATTAACCGAATTAGACCGATTTGATCGATTAATTCGGTTTTAATCGAAATTTGAACATTCCTAAAAGTAAAAATAATTTAATACAATATTGATTAACTTCGTACCTCATTGGCTCTTAATACAATATATGTTCGATAAAAAATAAAATTAAATCAATACAAAGCACGAAAGGACAAAACCGACACATGCCAACTACACATGGTAGAACTAGAAACTCACACAAGACAATTACTCATTGTGGGACTCAACCTCGATTCCACTAAGTTGCCATTAAATTATGAGATAAAGCGATATTTAATCCTTGAACTTTATAACTTTTTTCAGTTTAGTCATTAAACATTTTTTTATCCATATTATTCCTAGAACTTTGTAACTTTCCCAACCTGGTCATTGAATTTGTATTCCATGTTTGATGACATGGGATTCTTTATATAAAATCTCAAAAAAGAAATTATAATTTTAAAAAAATTTAGTTGATAATGTGGCACAATCTCAAATTTTCATTTATCAAATTTTAATGGAATCAAAATTTAGGGACCAAATTGAGAAAAGGCTGTCAAATTCTACGACTGATATGAACAAAAAAAGTTTAGGGACTAAATTGAAAAAAAACACTAAGTTTAGGGACATAAGTGTTAGTTTATCCCTTAAATTTTTTGAAGTATCCTCATTGCCCACCAAATGCTATATATAAAACCTCTCAAGTCCCACCAATTCCTGCGAAATACAACGAAAGCTTTTCAAATTTGAAGTTTCTCTCAGAAAATCAGGTTTGAAAAGAGAAAAATCATGGAAATTCCTTCACTTCCCCACCTTTCATTAACCAATCCCAATAGCAAACAAAGCAATCATCAAATTCCGAATTCTAATGGAAGATCAAAAGTTAATAGGCGAAGAAGAACCATTAGGAAAAGGCAAATCAAATGCAGAAATCCCAGAACGACAGTTCGACGACGCCGTGGGAACCGCCGGAGCTCCATCGGAACGAAGCTAAGAACGCTAAGGAAGTTAATTCCCGGCGGCAACGGATCCGTGGGAATCGAAGGGCTTTTCAATGAGACGGCTCGACATATATTGTTTATGCAGATGAAGATTAAAGCCATGGAGATTATGGTGAGAGTTTTAACGGATTCTAATGGAGTGAAATGATGATGATGATGATGATGATGATTTGTAAAGGCTAAGGTTGTGTTATTTTCTTCTTCTTTGGTTAAAATATGTTATAAGTTTCTCTACTATTTGTAAATTTAAAATTTAATCTCTATATTTTTATTTTTAAAAATTTAGTTTTTCTATTTTTTTAAATTTTAAAATTCAAATTCAAAAATTATTTTGTTAAACTCAAATTCATTTCAACTTCTTTTCTTTAGTTACATTGCTATCATGTGTAGTTAGGGGGTTGACAGGTCCCGGCCCCCTTAAAAATGGAAAATTTTATATTTAATTCCTTTTAATTTTTTAAAATTTTAAATTAGTAAAAATAAAATTATACTTCACCCCCTAAATATAATAAAATTTGATTTAATCTTTTAAAAGTTATAAAGATATAGGCTATTCAAATGGTGAAATTGTATTTTTACTATCGTAAAAATTTAAATTTAAATTTGCCCCTCCCTATTTTTTTTATTTTTTTTTGCCTTTGCCCTTGATTGCTACCAAATGATTTTTTTTTATATTTCAAAATGTTACACCAACCAGTTAAAAAAACAATGTTAATATTTAGGCTTGAATTTTGAAATCTGAAAAAAAAAATGAATTAAATTATAAAAATAAAAATATAGAGATTAAATTCTAAATTTGTGAAAAGTAAAGGCACCTGTGACATATTTTATTTTTTTAGCTTGTTTATTTATTGTTGTTTCATCCACCATAGAGGGTGTCTGGTTTATTATAAACCCTGATATATATATTTGGCTTGATTTGGTAAAAGTACTAGACTAGACTCTGTATTATTAGGCAGAGTTCATTTTAGTCCTAGTACTTTTACAACGAGCACGAAAGTCCCTGCAAAATTATTTTTTAGCAGATGAAGAAAAAGTGTTGATCTTATGAGGTGGATTTAATTCAATGACGTGGCATTAATTTAATATACCACGTGATATCATTATGACTCATTATATCTTTAAAAACTTGAATCATTATATTTAATTATTAATAAAAATTAAACTATAGTACACTTATAAAAAATTGATATAAAATTTAAATATAGTTTTAGTTAAAATATTTAAGTAACTCGAATTTTCTCAAACTTCAGGTTAAAATTTTGTTTTTTTTTTATAAATTTATTTTATTTAATAAATGTGCTCCTAGCCTCCCACTGTAAAATAAAAAAAAAAATATTAATTTCAAATTTTAATTTTATTGTCAATTAAGTTTTTGTTTGATTGGTATGGATATTATTGTCAATATAATAGAATGTGGGTTTGAGTATGTTAAAGCACGTTATCTTCTTATTTATTGATTGTGAAGAGACTATAGATAATTTTAGACATTGTTTCAATGCGCACTCAAACCCTCATCATTTTGTATTGGCAATAACGTGACAAATGAATCAGAAACTTCAACATTTTGGATTGATTTAAAAGCCTAGTTTGATAAGAACTTTTGACTTATGATTTGAAAGGTTGGTTCAACTTGAAAAATGCTTTTGAAAAACAATATACTGAGACACCATCAATCGAAATTTAATAAATTTGAAAAGTCAATATCATTTGTATAATCATAAAAATATGTTGAATCATTGAGAACCAAATAAAAATCAATACTTGATATTAATTAAGTCATTAGCATGGTGACAAAAAAACATGACTTAATATAAAAATTTTAGTATTCAATTCGCAAGCAATCCTTTCTCTCCCCTTATACATACATTATAGGTGTTCATGAGCCAACGACAAAATTTACTTCGAGTTGAATTTGAACTTAGAATTTTTAACTTCAAGCTGATGTGATCTAAACTTTTAATGTTTGTACATTGAACTAGGTCGAGCTAAGGTTTGAAAAACAAAACCCAAGCTCGACCCAGATCACTTCCACCCAAAAACTTGAAGCTTGAAATTTTAACTTTTTTAAATTGACTTAAATCTCGATTTGAAATGATACTATTAAATTATAACTTAAAAAATACTTTTAAAAAACAATACTAAAATCACACCCTTAATCGAAATTTAGCAAATTTTATTGGTTAATATCATTCATACAATCATAAACATGTTGAACTATTAAAATCCGAATAGAAATTGAAAATTAAGGTAAACTAAGTCGTTGGCATATTGACGAAAAAACCTGTTTTAAATATCAAAATTCCAATAGATATTAGTTTGGTTTTAGACCATCAACAATCCTTCCTCTCCCCCTTATAAAAAAAGATAAATTTCAAAATTATATATGAATTTTGGTCTAATGTATAATTTTATACATAAATTTTAATTTTGTGTAATTTTATATATGAAATTTTGGTTTGATTAAATTCTCACAAACTATTAACATAGTTATAGATTTAATGTCATTTTATGTTTATACTGCATACACAAATAATTATATTTATCCAATATAAAAATAAATTGATGTAATTATTTATTTAAATTTGTATGATTGAATCAAATTTAAAGTTTCGTGTAAATATTTGAACCTTAATCCAGTTTCATATGTATAATGGCACCAAAAACTAATTGAACTCTAAAAATATCAATGTTAAATTATATGTTAGCCCTTGTACTTTGCAAAAATTATGGATTTAGTTCATGTAATTAATTTGATCAATTTTAGTCCTTATATCATTCAAATTGGTCAAATTTAGTCCTTGTACTTTTTGCATTTTGAAATTTAATCTTTATCCAAGCAGTAGCAATTAAATTCATTTTGTTAAATTTAATTACTAATCCTATACTATGTGTATTGTCGTCGATTTAGTCCATTTTCTCCACTTGCATCATTTTAAGTCCCTATACTTTCTGAATTTTGGAAATTCAATCTTGATGTAAATAATAATCGTTCATTAAATAGATATTTAGTAAGTAATATATGAAAATAATAAACTAACATTTAATCAAGTTTGAGAAACAATGATTAATAATATAATTTAACAAAATAACTCTATTGAATTAGAGATCTTCATGAGTTAGATAACCCAACACAATTTGAGTCGGACTTCAACCTAAAATTTTTAACTTCATGTGGATGAACCCAACCTGAAGTACTATTTAAAATAAAAAAATGTATAAAATAACTTTAATTCAAATAAAAATAATAATAAAGCTATTTTTTAAATAGTGAAACAAGTCATTTGGGTTGACATAAATGGGCCGGACTCAGGTTTGAAATTCTTTTAAATTCAAGCATCCACCGACCCAACCCGGCCCAAATTAGTTTTTTTAGTTTTATTATTATTATTTAAAAAAATTTAGCCCAACTGGTAAAAGTATAGAAAGGCCTAAAAATCTTCCACTAGCCATTTTAGGCTTTTCACTTACAGCACGCCATTTTTTCGACCTTAGTGCTTTCTTTGGTTTTTTCCTTTTTTGCTTAGGGCATTATTTCCTTGGATCAGACTCAGGCAATCAGCTTGCGCTTAGTTTTTTTTCACCCTTTATAGACGGCCACAGGCGTCTCTGTTCCCTCAGCTGTTCTTCATTCAGAGATTAAGGTTAGATTATTGTTTTTACCCCACAATTATCTAAATACATACACATATATAAATTATGGTTTATTAATGGGAAAAATGTTAATTTTATGTAGGCCAAATTCAAAAACGTTGTATGATTTTGTAGATGAATGAAAAGATGCATCTTTATGATTGATGAAACTTACGGTGTTGGTACTATTATTGTGGTTATGAATTATTTTGTTTTTCTGTTATTTTTGAAAAATTATGTTATTGTATTTAGTTGGATGTAGGAAGCTGTTGAATCGGAAACTGGTGGCTCGACCGATTCGACTTTCGATCTTTTTTTATTTATTCTTTGGTAATAGGCCAAAGACAAAGCACAAGAGAAGAGAAGAGAAGAGAAGAGAAGTGGAGGAGGAGTGAGATAAATAAATATATTAATAGATCATGATGATCCATAGTTGATTACTGGTGTGTCTTCTTTAGATTTTCTTTCCCTTTGCTGATTTTATTTCTATTTATAATTCTTTCCTTTTTTTATCATGGTTGGCTCATTTGACTTTTAGAACTGGATAATTAAAATTTATCTGTTCTACAACATTTTACAACTTGGGTTTTTTTCCCCTCTGGATTTATGAAGTTGGAATTTTTTTTTGGCTTGTAGCTGGATATTTGGATAGAATACGTTGCTAAAGTTTACGTTTTGATGCTTATTTTATTGTGTTTATTGTGTGGATTTTAATCCTTTGTTTTGATGTTTGGCTGCTAGATCTTTCTCTATTTTGCATCTCTGTGGTGTTTATCTTTTACTTCGAGTTTTAATTACTTGAATTTCCTTCTTGTATATATGCATAAGATATATGGTTAGGGAAATATGTTCCTAAAATGATCCTTACTAAGAGGCTTATTATTATTAAAAATTTGTTCTGGAATTCTTGCATTCTTGACATGATTGACATAGATCTATACATTAGCATTTTTTTCTTATGGTTTCAGTTTCATAATATTGAAGTTAGGAATAACCTTGTTTTTCTTCATCATTTTCTTCTTCTTTTTCTTTTTTTTTTTTTCACTTTTGGTTTGTTAGAGGTTATCTGGGTATGGCTGAAGAACAAATAGATTTTGGAGATGAGGAGTATGGAGGGGTGCAAAAGACACAGTATCAAGGGAGTGGAACCATACCTGCCCTTGCAGATGTAGAGATGATGGGGGAGGATGATGAATATGATGACCTTTACAATGATGTTAATGTTGGAGAAGGTTTTCTTCAATTGCAACGATCCGAGGCACCAGTGCAACCAGGTGGCATGGGCAGTACTGGGCTTCAAGCTCATAAAAATGAGGCTCCTGAACCCAGAAGTGAAGCTGGGGGTTCACAAGGACCAACCATCTCAGGAATTTCAGTTCAAGGGAAGTACCCGAATGTTAGTGCCGGTTATCGTGAGCCAGATGTGCAACCAGCTGTTATCAGACCAGAAATGGGATCTGGAAATTATCCATCTGGGTCTGCCAGTTCACAAGGGGGCAGTGTTATGGAGACAACCTTTGATACCCAAGTAAAAAATATGGGTTTTCAAGGATTAACTTCAGCATCCTCTAAGGTTGGGACTGGTCCGTCTGTTGTGCCTCAAAAGATTGCTAACAACCCTGCTCAATCCCTAAATTCAGGTACTGGTGGTCCTCAAGGAGCTTCACAGGTTCCACCTAATCAAATGGGTATGAATGTTAATCATCCTATGATTAATGAAAATCAGGTTCGGCCACCTATAGAGAATGGTCCAACAATGCTGTTTGTTGGTGAGTTACATTGGTGGACAACTGATGCAGAGCTTGAGAGTGTTTTATCTCAATATGGAAGGGTGAAGGAGATTAAGTTCTTTGATGAGAGAGCTAGTGGCAAATCCAAAGGGTATTGTCAAGTTGAGTTCTATGATTCAGCATCTGCAGCTGCATGTAAAGAGGGAATGAATGGTTATATGTTCAATGGTCGAGCTTGTGTTGTGGCTTTTGCTTCACCACAAACATTGAAGCAGATGGGAGCGTCTTATATGAACAAAGACCAAGGCCAGCCTCAAGTACAGCCTCAAGGAAGGAGGCCAAATGAAGGTTTTGGGAAAGGTGGTAATATGAATTACCAAGGTGGGGATGCAGGTAGGAACTATGGAAGGGGTGGCTGGGGACGGGGAGGTCAAGCTGGCAACCGAGGTGGGGGTGGAGGACCAATGAGAGGAAGGGGAGGTGTAGGTGTGAAGAACATGGTTGGGAGCTCAGCTGGAGTTGGAAATGGTGCTTATGGTGCTGGGGCCTATGCACCAGGACCGGGAGGTCCTGCATTTGGTGGTCCTGCTGGTGGCATGATGCATCCACAGGGTATGATGGGTGCTGGGTTTGATCCAACATATATGGGTCGAGGAGGTGGTTATGGAGGTTTTCCAGGACCTGGTTTTCCGGGCATGCTTCCATCATTTCCAGCTGTTAATACAATGGGACTAGCTGGCGTTGCTCCTCACGTCAATCCTGCTTTCTTTGGTCGTGGAATGGCACCTAATGGGTTGGGAATGATGGGTGTAGCTGGAATGGATGGGCCTCATTCTGGAATGTGGACTGACACAAACATGGGTGGTTGGGGAGGAGATGAGCATGATCGCAGGACTAGAGAGTCTAGTTATGGTGGTGAAGATGGTGCTTCAGAGTATGGGTATGTGGATGCGAATCATGAAAAAGGAAGGTCTAGCGGTGCCGCTCGGGAAAAAGATCGGGCTTCTGAGCGTGAGTGGTCAGGCAACTCTGAGAGGAGGCATCATGATGAGAAGGAACGGGAATTGGACAGGCCTGAGAGGGAGCACAGGGAACACCGTTACAGGGAAGAGAAAGACAGCTATAGAGAGCATCGACATCGTGGACGTGACCTGGATTATGATGATGACTGGGATAGGGGACAGTCTTCTTCAAGATCTCGGAACAGGTCCCATGCAACGCGAGAAGAAGAGCACAGGTCTCGATCAAGGGATGTGGACTATGGGAAGAAGAGACGCCTACCATCAGAGTGACAAACTATGCTGTGCATGCTTCTTTACAATTTCTTACGAGACCTTTAATTAAGTTTTCACTCTCAGTTTCTCTTCCCTTGGTTGCTATATCATTTCAGCATTCTCTGTGATGATTGTTGGTCCAGATGCCGAACGTTCCTTCTTAAAGGAAGAAGTAAGTGCTACTTGCGTGGGTGGTGGGGAAGAATAGACTTCCCTTTTTGTTTCTTACTGCACTCTAAAGAACCACTATTAGATGAAAAACTTGGTATTCCTATGTTGGAACTTGGAAAAACATAGTATTTTATTCAATGTGGATATTCTTTGTGGGGTTGGAATCCTAACATCCTACATCTGAATATCAACATTGGGTTTATAATTATCTGCAAAACACTATATTCGAGGGAATGCTTACTTGGCTTGTGATCATGATACTTAGAAAATGTTGTTGTTCATATGATTGTTGTGATTTATGCTTTAAAAATATTCTTGTGATATGTTTATTCCTGATTGATAAGAAATATTTCTAGCCTGTGGTCCATCTGAACATCTTTTTTTAGGGGTTAGAAGTGAGGAGGGTTCATAGGTCAGGAAGTTTGCTTGGCATAAACCTTAGATGGTGTGAGAATGAAGTTCATCTCCTTTTTCACTTTCATCTTGCTGTGTCAATCTTGCATCATGATGTTTTCTGGTTATGTCCTCATTTTGTTCTTTAGTTGTTCATTGTCCTTATGCACACTATCTTCTTCTTCAATTGACCTTTGCTGAACATCGTAATACATGTTATACATTATCAATATCATTGCGTGATTTTCCTTTGCCTCTTTCAAATGTTTGAAACTTGACTTTTGGTGGATTATGCTATATGTTAGAGAGTTTTACTTCTTCCCCATACAGAGTCATTCTGTTGCAATCTAGTCTTGTCTATGTTTTTGAATGTTTAGCTCAGAAGACATTTGTGTTAAGCACCAATAATGAAGGATTGCCTGAGTATACCATTTTCCTCTAACTCATCGTTTTCCTGTCATCCCTTTTTTTTTTCTTTGTCATTTTCTAGTTCTGAAGTTTTGAACTGTATGGTAAAGTTATCCTCTGAAACGCCTGATTTCAAAACAATATTTTACCTAGAAGGCTATAATTTCCAGTTTTAGTGCCCGATTCTTAAAGAGGTTCCACGTGCTCATATTTATTGTGAGCCGTACCTATGTGACTCATCATCTATTTCAACTGGTTGTCTCATAGATACGAGGGTCATGCCTGTAGGACTACTAGTCTCTCTAGGCTTTATTTACTATTAAAATATGATGTGATGCTCGTACTGTTAGTGAGTAATGAGGGTAGCTTCTGGGTGGTGTCTGCCTTTTTCATTTTCTTTTCTTCTTTTCCTCTTTAATGTCTATTGACATAGGGGTTTCTTTTTATCATCACATCCAGGGAGTCAAATGGGGAAACTCTTTGTTGAGGAAGATGTGTTAGAATGCTGGCTTCGTTGGCTTCCCTTTCAAGTGTGCAAAATATATATATATATATATATATATTATGAGCACTGCTAAGAAACTGTAACATCTGGAAAGAAAGTAAATCCAACTGAATCCATGAACTGGAATGTTGGTGATATGTGCATTACAATCACTACTTACAATACAGTCTACTTGTAAAGCATTTTTGTCTTGTAAAGTTCGATCTGTTTATTAGGTCCATATCTTGTAATCTGGCCTCTTTCATTGTTTGTATGATTAAATTCGGCTTTCTAATTAGTCTTAGAGGAGTTTTGTACAGAATCGAGGGGAACACTTGTTCATGCTATGTATACACTTGTAATTGATTTGTTAGCGTAGAATAGGCATAGATCAGCTAGATGCAAATTGTAACATAGGATCACCTATCCAACTGTAACCATTGATGTAACATGCATACTCCCCTGTTTCTGTTCAAGCACTTGCTCATGCTTGTATTCACTTGTAACCAATATGTTAGCTTAGAATAGGCATAGATGAGCTTAGATGCAAATTGTAGCATAGGTTCGCTGTTGATGTAACGTACATACTTCCCAGTTTTTGTGTAAGCACTTGTTCATGCTTGTATATACTTGTAATCAATATGTTAATTTATAATAGGCATATATGAGCTAGATACAAATTGTAACATAGTGTTTCTGATCCAGCTGTAACCATGGATGTAACATAAATGCTCCCCAGTTTTTGTGTAAGCACTTATTCATGCTTGTATATACTTGTAATCGATATGTTAGGTTGTAATAGGGGCATATGTGAGCTTGATGCGAATTGTAACATAGGTTCGCTGATCCTTGTAACCGTTGATGTAACATACATGCTCCCTTTTTCTGTAAACACTTGTTTATGCTTGTATATACTTGTAATCGATATGTTCGCTATGTTCTCCAGGTTGTGTAAGCACTTGTTCATCCTTGTGTATACTTGTAATCTGATATGTTTGCTTAGAGTAGGCACAGATGATCTAGATGGAATTTGTAACATAATGTTAGTGTTGCTGATCCAGTTGTAACAATCGATGTAATATACATGCTCTCCAGTTTCTGTGTAAGCACTTGTTCATGCTTTGTATGTACTTGTAATTTATATGTTAGCATAGTAGTCATAGATGAACTATATGCAAATTGTAACATTTTGTCACTGATCCTGCTGTAACCATTGATACATGCTCCCCAGTTTCTGTGTAAGCACTTGTTCATGCCTTGTATATACTTGTAATATGTATGTTAGCAGTCTTTGATGAGCTATATGCAAATTGTAACATAGGATCGCCGATTCAACTGTAACCAACTATGTAACATACATGCTTGTTCATGCTTGTATACGCTTGTAATTGATATGTTTGCTTAGAATAGACATTGATCAGCTATATGCAAATTGTAACATCCTATTGATTTGACATGCATATTCCCCAGTTTTCTGTTTAAGCACCTTACATCCATCAAATTGTGAAGGGTTGGAGTTTTTTTCTTTTGTTCTTATTCTTAAAGTTATGGCTGGCTGCATTCTGTATTGAGCTAGGCAGAGAATTTTGGGTTGATTCGGGCTTTGTATTGTTGGCAACGATGTCGTTTTGTCGTATTAATGTAATGATTCTCTCACTTGTATAAATCATGTTTTCTGTCTTTGCCCTATCTTTGAAGTAAACCAATCTAGCATACAATGTGTATATCGGATCTGTTGGTTTTTTAATCCATGTTTATGTATTTGTGTTGATGAGAAAGGGCTCTTCATTATATATATATATATAATCATTGTTGTATCTAATTATGTCTATGCTTGAAGTTATTCTACTTGGTGTTATTTTTCTTGGGAAATTGTTTTTTATATTATTTATGATATTTTGATAAAAATCTTACTTTTATGAGAAAATAAGAAGAATTTAAATCCTTGTATTTTGTCTCTCTTTATATATATAATCATTGTTGTATCTAATTATGTCTATGCTTGAAGTTATTTTACTAGGGAAATTGGGGGTTTTTTATATTATTTTATATGATATTTTGATAAAATCTTACTTTTAGGAGAAGGTATTAAGAATGTAAATCCTAGTAATTTGTCTCCTTTTTTTGTACTTAGGTGATTTTATTTAAGTTCTTTTTTTATTTGATTGTTTTTGCCTAATGTTTGAAATATATTGCATGGATTATATAGTCAAGGATTTACTTATCCAAATTGTCCAATGTAATCATCATTGACATGTATAATTAGGTAATTAGTATTGCCAATTTTGATATACTTTGAGATACAAATATTGGAAAATTACAAGGCAACTTTTTCCTATGTTACTAGGAATCAATTGGGAGTGCTTTTCGAATTTTTTTATGTATTTGTATGGTTTTCTCTTGGTTTAGAAATTTTATCATAAATGTATGTGTTGAAGCCATATACGATAACATGTAATGTTTTAAAATTAATAATAACAAATATGCAATATATACAAAATTTTATAATATTATATTAAGAATATTATTTACATTCTAATTGTTTATTACGGTTTTTTTTTGAGTATTTAATTTGATACAATCTTAATCGATGATATTATCAATATAAATATCAACATTGTAGGTGAAACTTTTTTGTAATGGCATTGAAATGTATAAAAATGTTAAAATAAAGTTTTGGTTGAAATGGAAAAGAAATTTAATATTTATTTTTTATTACTAGTTTTTTTAATTAAGATAAAAAATAATAATATCATTGCATTAATATAACTTATTTTAGATATAAAAGGATATTTCAATAATTTTTTGAACAAGTTAATGTTTAGTTGCTCGTGACATTATTTCGCAGTCAAGGATTTAAATGACAGTTAGGACCGATAAATTTGATTGGTAAGTTAAATTAATTAGAAATTTCAAACAAAATTTAAGAATATTTTATATACTAGAAATTTTCTATTAAAAGTAGAAAATTAAATTTTTAAGAAAATATTATCATGAATAGGAATAATAAAATATAGTAATATATAGACATGATATATAATACAAACGATAAATAAAATATTATGAATTTTTGTTCAAATATTACTATCAACAAAATTTAATAGAGTGACAAATTAAAAGTAAACGTAATACTAGTAAGCTTATAAATAAATCAGAAATGCATCACTTTAATGAACCATCGAGAGTTGTATTTGAGCTCTATTATCATTAGATCAACCTGATAATAAACTTCGGATAATCAATAAATTTACTACTCAGAGCTCAAAAGACCCATCGTATCAGTAATGCACAAAAACAAAGTCTCAAATGATCAATTATCTTCCTCATCTCATAGTCAGATCTTATGAATACTATCACATTACTCTATAATTTTTTCAATAACAATCCTTAATAGATATGGAGGCACCCTTTCTTCTATAAATTATGTGTATATGCCATAGCACTACTAAAAACAACAAAAAAAACCTAAAAAATAAAAATTAAACCAACTATTACTTAAAAAAAAATAGAACCAACAATACTTAATTAGAACTATTCATAGCCCATCCTCAACCCTTAAATAAAAGAATAATACGTTTTAACGCATTCGAATCCACGATATCTTGCACTGACAACATTATCAATACCAATTAAATTAAAACACAATCAACTTATTTATTTACAAACTTAACTAAGTAGAAAACTGTTAAAAATCTCTAACTTCAATTTTTTTGTTTATTTTCTTTTACTATACTCAATATTTCGTTAAAATAATAATTAAATTTTAAGGTATAAAATAATTATTATATATTATACATTTAATTCAATTCAACAGGTTTAATAATTCCCTCTTGGACTATATCATGAGTAAGAGCAGCTGTTAATGTTTCAAATTAAATAGTAAACTGCACCACCATGCACTATGACAAAGTGCAAGCGTATGGTGCAAATTTAATTCCATTTATAATATCCATTTTATTTTAAGTCAATATTAAAAATCGAATTTGAGGGTCGATTGAGTTTTTGTTCGATTGACATCGACATAGTTGCTAGTGCAAGAGATCGTGAGTTCGAGTACGCTGAAGCACATTATCCTCTTATTTAAGGGTTGGTGAAGGGCTATAAATAATTCTACACACTGTATCAAAAAGAATAGATATGATAAAAACCTATAATGAGATTAATGTTTTAAAAAATCGAATTTAAGGAAGATAATAGAATAGAAAGAGCGTGAATTATTTTATTCGTTTTTACTTTATTTTTATCAAAGATATTCATGTTTATAAATGTTGATTATATATTTAATCGCTTTATATAAATTGGTACGAAGGATCAAATTATGAAATATATAAGCTAGGATGTAAGGGGGACTTTAGAAATTTTTTAACGAGTCAAAATTGAATTATATTTTTTTATGAAGTTAAAATGTAATTTTATCTTGTATTCACTTATAATTTCATCACTTTGAAAAGATTATATAGAAATATTTTCATTTTTAGAGAGCTAAAATACAATTTTATAACATAATAACTTTTAAATCTATTATTTATTAGGAGATTAGAAAACCAACTTTCCATTTGAGGGAGCAAAATTCCTTCCAGTCCCTCTAAATCCACCCATGCAATAATGAATTTTGACATCAAATTTTGGAAAGTTTTGAGTTGTCATTAAAATCATTAATTAAAATAGTCGTGTGGAAGTAACAAGCTAACATAATATTACAGATGTAATAATATATTTACCGTATAAAATTTTGGAAATAGTATAATTTAATTAATAAATTTAACTATTACAATTTAAGTTAGGACTAAAATTTCAAACTTAAAATACAAGGAATAAATCTACAAGTTAAGTATTGAATAAGGACTAATAACAAAAATTGTCAGTTAATATAACTTTTAGTCATTTAACTTGGAAATTAGGTCTACGTTGGTACTTATACTATTTTTTTTCACTTTGGTACTTGAATTTGACTATCATGCTTATTTCGATCCCTAAACTTGATAAATGTAAAATTTTGATAAAATTCATATTCAAGGATCAAGATAAACCTAATTATTGAGTTCAATATCAAAGTGGACAAAAAAATACAAGGACTAAAGTGGATCTAATCGTTAAGTTCAAGGAAAGACATATAAACCCAAAATAACCCCATTAAAAATTGGAATAATGTAACATTTAGTCATTGAACTTGATAATTTTTCCTAACTTAGTCCTTGAGCTTTTTTTATCCACGTTAATTCTCGAACTTGGTAATTTTTTCCAATTTTAATTTATATGATGATGTGATAGTTTAATATTGTACCATGTCGTTATCTAAAAAATTTTAATGAAAAATTATAATTTCTTAAATGATCACGTGAGATTGCATTAAAATGCTATATCTCAAGGACTAAAACTGAAAAAAAAATACCAAATTCAGACGCTAATAAATTTGAGACGCCCCCTTCCCGAAAACAAAGTACAAATGTTTTCCATTTTTAGAATTTTTTATAAAAAAAATTAGAAACTTAATAAAAAAAGTCAGCTTTTTTTCTTTCTTTAAAATTTTTTTTCATGCAAAAATGGAAACAGCTAAAACAAAGCATCCGACATTCAAATACTTAATCCTTTCCCTCTCCCTTTCTTTTCTCCTCCTTTTCCTCTTCATTTCCCTCCACCCTAACCGCTTCCAAACACTCCTCACCACCACCGTCACCGAAAACCGTCCTCCTTCCGCCGTTGTGTCATCCACCGAAGACCTCAAAATCCGACCAGGTTACACCTCCTACGAGACTTACATCCAACGCCAACTCAACAAAACTCTTAACCCTAAACTACGTAAAATATGGACGACAAGAGATTGGGACCGTAAGATCCAAGTCTTTTCACGATTTTTTGCCGATTTGAAATCCGTAAACCTCCTCGCCGATTCATCCAAGTGCCTCTGCGTCGGCGCTCGCGTCGGTCAAGAAGTTGAGGCATTGAAACGCGTCGGGGTCGCCGATTCGATCGGTATCGATCTCGTACCTTTCCCGCCACTCGTTATCAAAGGTGATTTTCATAACCAGCCTTTCGACAACGAAACGTTCGATTTCGAATTCTCTAACGTGTTCGATCACGCGCTCCGTCCGGAAAAATTCGTCGCCGAGATCGAACGGACGTTGAAGTCCGACGGTGTCGCCGTTTTACATGTGTCGTTATCGAGGCGAGGAGATAAGTACTCGGCCAACGATTTGTATAGTGTTGAACCGTTGGTTAAGCTATTTCGTAGATCGAAACTGGTTCGGGTCAGGAAAGTTGACGGGTTCGGGTTGGATAATGAGGTTGTTTTTCGTAAGACGAAGGAGAACATTAAACAAACGTTTTGAATTTTTTGTTGCCTTTTGGTAAGTAATTTAATTATTTCTTGTTTGATTTTCTTCAAAATTGTTGTTGGATTTTAAAACAATAAACAAATTTATACTATTATTTAATTCTTGTAAAATTCAATCGAGTCACCAGTTACAAAAATATATTTCTGTAATTAAAATAATAAATAATACTATTTAAAGTTATTTTAATTTTATTTAATAAGTTACGAGAATGTCTTTCTGTAAATAAAATAAGTAATATTATTTGAGTGTATTTAATATTTTCACTTTAAGAATAATCAATAAATATATATCTATGGTGAGAATTGAACTCACGTCGATTACATTAATAAAATCTTTAATTTATCATTAAACTTAAATTTTATTCTAATATTTTTATGCATTTTAATTTTATTACCTGTATCATTTGTATATATTAATAATGTATTTGATTGGGTTATTGTCACAAGTTAATTCGACACCGACTCAAGACAATTTAATATAAAATTTCATTTTAATAACGTACATATTTCATGTGTTATTATTAATTAGTTTCAAATTATACATTTTATTATTTATTATATGTCATTTTTAAACAGACATTTGTATTTTAAATTTGTGGTTTCCACACGAATACGTGTGTCATAAGATTTCTAGTATATATTATGCATATCAAATTTGACATAAAATAAATACTTCTAAATATAGATTTTATTTAAAAAACTTTTAACCATTCAATAAATATTAATATATACATTTTTAGGTCGATATAATAAAGATATCGAACTGATTAAAAAACTTATATGCATGATAAGTACAATTACATCGATAAATTCAATAAATCGTTAAAATATTAATTGTACAATATATGAAAGAGTGTAAAACTATAGTTTTACATCGGTATTATTATCACGGGGGAGAGATTCACTCTTTCATCTTTTTACAATTAATATTTTAATGATGTAACAATCTTATTATTCAATATAATTATACTTATCATGCATGTAAATTTTTGAACTGATCTTATATATCTATCATATCGATCTAAAATAATGTATATATTAATATTTATTAAACTGTTGAAAGTTTTTTACATAAAAAGATAGTTGAAAATTTTTAATTTACGTCAAATTTTTATATTACCTATATGAATAAAATATTAAATATGATAATTAAATCGTTAAAATATTAATCATACAAAAATATACGAAATCGGTGTAGATCAATTCCTTCCTTATTATTATTATACTGAAAATTCGAATAATATAAATTTAACTGATTAAATTTAAATATTATAATTATTATTTGCGTAATGGATGTGAATATCGACTTTTATCTTCATTATTTGGATTTATATTATTTATATAAATAATGAATTTAAAACTCAATTTTTTTTTATTTTTGAAGACAATACAATTAAATAAACCTAAATTCACATCCATTGTCCCCTTATTTATAAAATACAAATTCTATAAAAGAAATTTCACTTACTTGAATTTTCAATAATAAATATTCAATGATAATTTTCTTTAGAAATGTTAATGTTACTAAAATGATAATTTTAAAAATTTTATTTAAAAATTTCAATAATCTCTGATTTGCATAGCATAAATTTTGATGTGTATTTATTTTTGGGATTTTCATTTGGCATATAAGCTCTTGACTTCCTAAGTGAGTTTATAAAATGTCATATATATATATTTTTTATTTTTTAAATAAAATATAAGGACATAAAATATACAATATATAATAATTATCTTATATAGATGTATTGTATATATTATAATAATTATTTAATATATTGACAAATTTTTTTATTAAATTCAATTAAGAAATTATTTTTTTAATTGATATTTAAAAGAATCATATAAGTCCATTTTGTAACGGAGTTAACATTATAAAGTTAATTCTCAGTTTGACTTGAAAATTAAAATTTAAAATCAAATTTTATTTGTGAAATATAAATTTGACTTACGATAAAAATAAAAATATTTGAACTTACTTAATATCTTTTACCTAGAAAAAAGTTGTCGAATTTTTATACTTAAAATCGAGTTTAAATTGAAATTTACAATATTAATTAAAAATAAATATAATTTTTATACAAAACAATCGATTAAATCTATGAGACGCTCAAGCTAAACATTAAATTATTTGAATTTAGCTTGCTTGATAGCTCGAATTTAATTTCATAATACAAAATTAAAATTAATTTTTTTTCAAGCTCAACCTAAATAATTTATGAACATAAGTGACTCTTTTACACTCATAGATGGACACTAAATAATAAATATTATTAATTATGAAAATATTTTAAATGTGACATAATAAAATATATAAATACATAAGTACCAAATCTATGCGGTCATGGAGTTGTTTTTGTTTTGCAAAATTATCCACTCTATGCCAATTAGCATCAAGCTAATGGACCATATGCAATATTTTATTTTATTTTATTTTATAATCATATCTGCTCTTTTTGATATAATGCAAAATTATCTATAGTAATGATGAAGCTAGAATTTTTGTTAGGAAGTCGAAATTAAATTGTAATTTTTAATAGCATATATCTTTAAATCTGTAAAGGATTAAATCAAATTTTTATCATTTTTAAGAGGACAAAGTGCAATTTCACGTTTAAGTCCAACACGTTAGTATTTGATACCTTTGGCCTAACTTGTAAGAGTCACCCCTAGTCTATCAAGTTTCTCAAAAATAGATCCAGTAGCCATCTTTCAAGAATTATCAACGATTTCTTCCAAGGAACTCTCCATCAACCACCAGGCTTCAAACTTAAAAGTGTGCTTAACAAACTGTTTCTTCCATCCCTCCATATCAATGAGAAGCGGACAGTGGTTTAAAATAGAATTCGGTAAGTAGTGAATTTTACCATTTGGAAAAAGATCAAACCAATCATCCGTTGAAACTCCTTGATCAAGACGTTCACGAATATTGGTTTTTGACAGATTACCTCTTTCCCAAGTATGAGGAGGCCCAATATAACCCACATCTGATAAATCACAATGAGCCATGAAAAGCTTGCATCCAACGTTCATCACGAAGAACCCCCTACTTTCTCGAAAGAGTAAAAAATTTCATTGTAGTCCCCACCAACCAGCCAAGGATAAGTCTTATCCGCCCCTAACCTCCATAGCAAATTCCACGTCTCACTTCTTTTACTAGCATTCGGTTCATCATAAAATCCAGTATAACGCCAAATTTTCGTACCATTTTCCTCATGGATAAGGACGTCAATATGGTTCTTGGAATAACTCTTGATTGGTATAATAATAAACTTAGCACTCGATGTTTACATATTTTGTAAATTTGGTCTTAATTCTAAAAAAGTAAAAAAATTAGCGTCAACATTTACACAAATGTTGCGGGCTAAATTTGTTAAATTTGGATAAAATTATCAGAATGCATAAACTTTAAAGGCTAAATTTATTATTATACCAATCAAAATTACGTACAATTGACGAAAAACATTAATGTTATAATTAATTGTCCTTGGTTGTTCACTTTTGAAATTGACAAAGATTTCGACTTTTTTTTAGAGAGATCAATTTGCTCAATATCAAAATTGAGAGGAACCGGAGAGGGTCTTTTTACCCAAATTTAAGTATTGATTTTTTTTTTGAAACAAAGGTTGGACATCTTTATTGAAGCAATACAACAACGTTTTGCAAATGGGAATAAAAAAAATAGCCAAATAAAATACAAACCCTAGGACTTAAAAAAGAAATCAAAAGAAAAGCATAGATTTCAGCCACACTTAAGTTTTCCTTGTCTAAAAACCAGAATACCAAGAATCTGAAAAGCTCCCAAATTCACCTCTATCCACATTCATTGCTAGTTGCAGATGGTGGCAGAAGCATCCAACAGTAAACAAGTTTATGGTAAGCACCTTGACCATTGAAGCCCATTCCAATCATCCGTCTCCAGTCACCATCGCCCTAAGGCCTGACCCATCTACCACATCACCTTCGTGGATACTTTTCGCCGTTCGTCTTTTACAAGAAGACAATGACTGAGGTTCCCTTCGCTGACTAGCATCCTATCAATCATTCACCAACCGATGCAATGTTTCGGCTGGTATGACCAGTACAAACCGAAAATTTAACTGGTGCACAAAAGGAAGTTAGTTGCACCATTTTATTACTGGGACGATGCACATCGGCCAACACCGATTTGGAATAGACTAAATTGCGTTCTATATTTTTTGAGTAAAATGAGATACAATTAATTGTTTAAGTATCATTTTTACTAAAAGAATTCTTTAAATATCAATTTGAAAATTGGGTTATAGTTTAGACACCAATTTACAAATAAAACCATTATTTATAAAAATGAATGTCACCGAAACTGATGGTATACTTTTTAGGTGAAATAAGATAAAATTAATAATTTAATTATCATTTTTTACTAAAAGAAGCCTTTGAAGACCAATTTGAAAATTGGGTTATAGTTCAGGCACCAATTAGCAAATAAAACCACTATTTTACAAAGATGAACGTCAATGTAGTATTTATGGCGAAAGGCAAGTGATTAGGTGGAATCATGGCGGCCAGGGACCTTTTTAATCAAAGTCCCAATTGTCTAAATTAAAACCATTTAATTCTGTATATATCAATTATGTCATTTTCATATCCAGAGCAAAACCAACTCAACAATAATTAATTATATTTTTTTAATATCTGTGTTTATATAAAAACAAATATATTTTTTAAATAAGTGACAATTAAAAAAAATATATGTTCATTGAGTTTTAACTCGATTAACATCGGTATTATTGTCATTGCAGAAAAATATGGGTTCGAATGAGTTGAAACATATTATCCTCCTATTTATGGGATGGAGAGACGCTATGAATAATTTTAAATATTGTATAAAAAAACAGATATGATACGAAATAACCCAATTTTTCAAAGTTAAAATTGAACTTAACTATTTATCATAAAAATTATAAATATATGTCAACTGGAGATGATACCAGTTGCAGTGGCATATCTTGGGACTAAATTTTGGGGTGTCTAAGTAAAATTTTCAAAAAATTTAAGAGTTTAATGAGATTTTTCTAAAAAATTGAGGTTCTAATTAAAATTTTTGTGAGATTAATGAAAATTTTGAAAAAAAAATAGAAGAGCTTAATTAAAATTTTCAAAGAAATTAAAAGGTATAATGAAAATTTTCAAAAAATTTGAGAGACAAATTAAAATTCCAATAAATTTCAAGAAAAAAAATGAAATTTTAAAAATTTTTGGGGGTCGAGACACTCATTGGTCACCTTTACGGTTTGCCAGTGACCGGGTGCAAGCTAAGGCTTTGGCTCTTCCTTTTCTTGAGCACGTACCTTTCAAAAATTTACAATTCAATCCCGATTTATTGTTTAAAACTTTGTACAATTCCTTCCCCTCTTCCTCATATAAAAGATATAAAAACATAAAATTTTAAATTTAACTATAATATAAGAAATAAGATAAATACTATATATAAAAAAGGGTTAAAGTAGCTGAGAAATCCCTATATTTTAGGGGTTATCAAATTAGTCTCTTTATTATTAAATGTATCAATTTAGTCCTTATACTATTAAAATTAATTAAATAAATTAAATTCTAACAGAGTTAACATTTAGTGTATAAAAAATATCTTGAATTATTTTTATCAATTATAGTTTAATTTCAAACAAATGATTTTATTTACAAAACCATAAAAAACTTTATATATATTAACTCTGTTAAACAATAAATGACATTTTGTATACAATAAATATTAACTCGATTCTAATTTTGCCTTATTTGATTCTTTTTAATCGTATGAAGACTAAATTGATCAATTTGATAATAGGGAGACTAATTTGATTATATCCTTATAATAGTGGACCTCTCAAGTATAATATACTAAAAAAAGTACACGTTTTTATATTAAGCCTAGAACTAATCATGATCCTTCACTAATTTTTAAATAGGAGGATAATGAATTTCAATCTACTGAAACTCATATCTTTTTGCATTAACTATAATATCGATACTAATCAAATTAAGGTTCGATGAACCTAAAAAGAGTGTATTTGAGTAATGATTGAAAATTTTCCATATACGTTCATCATGTCCTTATCAAACTTAGCTAAATCTTGAATGTTCTCATTAATTAATACTTTTTTTTTTTAAATTCTTTACCACCTTTATTTCTTTTTCAACTTTCAAAAAGTTCATAATAATTATTGGGGACTAATAGTTAAGTTTTGTAATTGATGGATTTACTTTTTTGGTAAATTATAATAGTCGTAATTTTATAGTTATTTAATTTTTTAATTTTTTATTTTTTGGTTATTCGACGTTAAATTACTAACGGTAACATTATAGTTTTTAAAATTAATATAATAACAATTTTGACCCTCAATATTTATATATTGTGTCAATTTAATCTTGATTTCAAAAAATTAATCTTCAACATTTACACATTGTGTAATTTGACCTTTTTTTGTATTTTTTATTTTATATGTGACATTGAAGGTTAATTTTAAAAGAATGAGAAAATATAAAAATTATAATCTTAAATTTTTTGGTGTTTCTATTTTATGTATATTTCCCGTCAAATTTAGTTGATAGATTTGTTTTTTTCCTAACTTTTTAGGTGCAGGGTCATAAAGAAAAGCAACATTGCGAAAAAATCAACTTACACAATATGTAAATGTTGAGGGTCAACATTTTTAGAATAAAGACTAAATATTTATAATCCAACTCAATTCAATTTGAAAAAATCGAAAAAAAATTCGAATTTTGAGTTAATCGAATTTAGTTATTCTAGTCAACTCGAATAAGTAATTTGAGTTTTGAGTTTAAGTTGAGTTAAACTCAAAAAATTCAAATAACAAATTGGTGTGAATACCATTTTGGTCCCTATCAATTTTGAAAATGAGCAAATTGGTCTCTCTCAACAAAAATTAAAAAAAAAATCAAAATAAGTTTTAAAATTTAAAATATTTATAAAAATTATAAAATTTATATTTTTAAAAAATTATAAAATTTTAAAAAAATTTCTAAAGAAAATATAAAGAAAGCTAAAAATTTAAATTTTTTCTAAAATAATAATTTTGAGATCTAAATAAATGAATTAATGATTCAAGTTTATCATATTAAAATATTTTATTTTTTTATTATGTTGCAATGAAAAAGTTTTCAAATATATATGATTTCAAATTTATGTACTTTAAGATGTTAGTTATATTGTAATAAAAAATTAATTTGACATGTTTAATTTTTTAAGTTAACTCGAACAATTTCACTCGATTCGACTCAAATTTTATTTCATTTGACTCGATTTGAAAAATTTTAAATCGAAATAGGATAATAAAATAGAACTCATAAACTCGAAATTTTTTCACTCGATTCGATTGAACGCTCACTCCTACTCTACCTACGTAAATATCCACGTCCACCATTAGGATCACTTTGGATAAACAATATTTTTACGTGCGATTAGTGTAAAAATAATAATGATATCAAGATTAAATATTATGACCATACTATAATATATGATAAAAAAACCAAACCTAAGGTAAACGTCTAGAGTGGCTTAATAAGCTAAAATATAATAAAGGAACCCAACTAGGCAAAGGTCAAGCTTGGCTAACACACCATAGGAAAGACCTCCCCCAAAAGTTTGCAATTAAGGAAAACAATGAAGGCAAAGAAAGGATTTTTCAGTACATAAAAGAAGTTATATCCCTTTCTTTTTCTTCAAATATCAAAAGGTTTCATCACTAAGCAATCTCTCTCTTCCTTTCCTTTTTAAAAAGTCCACCAAATTCCATTATTCCCTTCAATCCCCATTAACACCCCATCGCTTTTTTTTTGTCTGCTAAACATCAAAAAGAAAGAAAATGTTGCAAAATCAGGCAAATAAGTCTTCTTTTAGAGAATCTCTTAAAGCTCTTGAAGCCGATATACAGCATGCTAATAGCTTGTAAGTTTTCTTAAATTTTTAATTTTTTTTTAAATTTTTGTAAATTTCATGGTTCATGAATATGAATTTTTTGTAGAACCCATTTTGATTCTTGCTTTGTTCTGAAATTTTCTGTTTCTGGGCATTTGATTTTCATTGGTTTGGTTTGCTCTATGTTTATTTATCAATGGACTCGTTTTTTTATCAGTTCTTGTTTTTCTGGAGATTGGGTTTCTTTTATGAACTCGTTTGATTTTTTTTTGTCATTAGAAAAGAAAATGGTCAAATTCTGATTTTGGTCCTTTTGTTATGCTCAAAATTGGAATTTAAACTACAATTTGGTAATTTTCTAGTCGAAATAGTTGACGTAATTAACTATTTTGGTTAAAATATTTGCATGGATCTCTTAACTATTTGATTGTTCCACTGGAAATGAAAAGGTCATATTATGATTTTAGTCCTTCTATTATACTCAAATTTGGAATTTAATTCTGTATTTTAATTTGACATAGTCGTTTAATTTTATAATAATATCAATTAGTTAGTACAAATAATTAATATTGAGTTAACTTTTTCGTTAAAATGTTTGACTTAGATTTTTCTTAAAACACCCGGGACGAGTTAGAATTGACTTCTAGAAAAAATTTACAAGGACCAAATTATGCTAAATTAAAATATGCGGACTAAAACTAAAATTTGACCAAAGGAAAATTATGAACTGTTTAGTCGTAATTAACTATTTTGGTTAAAATATTTATATAGATTTTTCTTAACTGTTTGATTGTCCCACTGGAAATGAAAAGGTCAAATTATGATTTTAGTCCTTCTATTATACTTAATTTTGGAATTTAATTTTCTATTTTAATTTGACATAATTTAATTAATTAATTTTTTTATCGAACCTTAATTTGAAAAATGATTGTTTAGGACTAGATGAAATTTAAAGGCGGCAGACAGGTGCTTGACTCCCTCAAATGGAAAAATTATCTTTTAAGTCCGCTAGTAAATAACAAAATTAAAAGTTACTATATATAAAATTTCGACTCTCAAAAAAAATATAAGTTATGAAATCATAAGTTACTATGATTAAAATTAAAGGCGGCAGACAGGTGCCTGGCTCCCTCAAATGGAAAATTTTTCTTTTACTCCCCTAATAAATAACAAAACTAAAAGTTACGATGTATAAAATCACACTTCGACTCTCAAAAAAAATATAAGTTATGAAATCATAAGTTAATGCAATATAAAATTACACTTTGACCTTCTAAAAATAATAAAAATTTGATTTAATCCTTTAAAAATATAAAGATATAGACTATTAAAATGATAAAATTGCATTTATACTATTATCAAAATTACAAATTAATTTCAGCCTCTTGAAATAATTTTTTAGCTCCACCTCTATTTAACTTTACAAAAAAATTATAATTCCGATAAAAAAAAAATTTTAGATTCACCCCTCCTAACTAGGGTTTTTTGAATTTTAAATTGATTGAGATTTTTTTTGGGGTTGAAATTTGCAGGGCAGCTGCTCTACCAAGAGATTATGGTGGGAATTGCTACCAAATGAGACTATCTTATAGTCCTTTTGCACCTTTCATCTTGTTTTTGATCGAATGGATGGATTATAGTTGTACCGATACCCTTCCTAGTTATTTAGGCCTTCTCCACATCCTTGTATACAAGGTGAGTTTTTACTAAATTTGTTCGTTTTTCTTGAAATATCCGTGTTTTACGAAATTGTTAGACAATGGTATGATTAGGGTGAGCAATAGATAATCATGGGTCGAGTCGGTTTGGTTAAATTGGTTGTGGTAGTTAACTTGGTTTCGTAAGCAATTACGGTTCTTCATAACCTAAGCGGCTGGCTTAATAGACTTATAGTATATATTTAACCAAAACTGACTTTTATTCGTGTTTTTATGAATTAATTGCACTAGACATTCCTAAACTATTATTCACATTTTATATTGATCTCTAAATTTCAAAACGTTCTAATACATCTTAAACTATCGATTTATATCAATCATGTCATTTCATTATTAAAGTCATTAACTTAATTGTTAAATGACACGTCAAATTTTATGTAGCTAAATTTAAAAAAAAATTAAATAAATAAAACGTTGTCTGATAACCTTTAAAAGTATGAGGTTAGGTCGATTAAGACTTGAGTCAGTTACTCAATTAAAGTATGAGGTTAGTCAGTTAAGTCATTTGGCCCCTTTTTTAACTAAACCGAAAAAATGGGTTTAACGAACATAACCAATCGATGTTAAGTCAATTCAGTTTAGATCGATTTAAGATCTAAACCAATCAGTTAGTCGATTACAATATAGGATTGGTCGATTAAATCGGTTTTTTTCGATTTGTGTTATTTGCTAGGCATATGTTGATGGAATGCCAGCTTTATCCTCCAAAGATAAAAAAGCAACTTTAAGGGAATTTTATGGTATGTTTTTACTCACCTGTTTTCTCTTTTTTTGTTAATTGGTTAAAATATGCTATAAGTCCCTATACTTTTTATAAATTTAGAATTTAGTCATTGTACTTTTATTTTTAAGAATTTAATCTTTTACTTTTCATATTTCAAAATTCAGGTTCAGTTGTTGACACTGTTAAGGTTTTTTTTTGTTAAATTTGTTAATGTAACATTTTGAAAATAAAAAAATACTCACTTGATAGTCATATAACTAAAAAAATTACATTGTAATGAACTAGAATTTAATAAAAATAATTGTAATAAAGTTAACAGTTGAATCTGAATTTTAAAATCTGAAAATTAGAATGACTAAATCTAAAAAATAAAAGTATATGGGCTTCTAGCATATTTTAAGCAACTTAAATTTTAAATGTACTTATTGGAACACCATTTGCAGCTGTTATTTATCCTTTGCTAAGACAACTCGGAGACGAATTTATCGAATCGGAAGATAATAAGAAAGGCCGGTGCACAGAAGTTTCAAGTCGGAAGAAACTTGAAGACCACAAGAGGATTCCCGATAAAGATTCAGAGAGAGATGACGAATGCGGCATATGCATGGAGAATTGTACGAAAATGGTTCTTCCTAATTGTGGTCACGCCTTGTGCGTTAATTGCTTCCATGAATGGTATTCCCTGGTTTCTCCCACTTTAGCTAATTCGTATTCGTTCTATTTCAAGATTACTTACGGTTAAATCGGACTAGCAGGAACAGACGCTCGCAATCGTGCCCCTTTTGCCGTGGTAGTTTAAAGAGAGTGACCTCGAAAGATCTTTGGGTACTAACGAGTTGCAACGATGTAATCGACATGGCTACGCTCGCGAAAGAGAACTTGTGGCGCCTATACATCTACATCGAAAAGCTTCCTCTCATAATGCCCGAGACACAACCATATGTATCTGATTACATGATCTAACTACGAAATGAAGACCGCATCGACCATCGAAAACGTAAAAAAATACCATCATCCGCCCATTGTACATACAATCCAGTAGGAGGGAAGAGGTCCGAGCTTCTTGATTGGAACTTTCTTGACAGTCTATTCAACGGCTCTTGTATATAGTACTTAGATATCGATCTCGGGTCTCGAGGGTTTCGGAACAAGCAAGCAGGTTAGTCTATATAAACAACCTGAAATATTTATATAGAGGATGAAATAGATGAAAATTTGAAAATAAAAGGGTATTATTGGCATTCAACTCAGTTGTTTTTTGGAACCTGAGTGTTGTAATGGAAAAAATATAGAGCTATCTAATTACCACATTGAATCACATTGAATCTTATGCCTCATCAATGAAGTACTATAATGTTACTCGGACTCGGGTTTGAGTATTCAGATTCTAGTTTGTACTTGACACGAATATATTTAACCTTTTAAAATTTTTTCGTGTATTTAAAAAGTTTTTAGAGGATTATATCTACGTATTCTATGAATTTTTTTCTCGAAATGAATTTGTTATATGTTTATGGATGTATCGTTTTAGATTTTTCGATATTAAAAATAAAATCATATATATTATACCAAGAGTGAAGGAAGGGGTTAGGCAGTGATTTTAGCCCAAAAATGAAAAATTCTTTATATACTTCTTTTAGTTTTTAAGAAATCGCAAGTTAATATAATGATTTACATTTTTTTTATTCATTTTTGATCCCTACAACAATTTCTTAGCTTCACCCTTGTAATATACATACATACATACATACATACATACATACATACAAATATACTTCAATTATATATATAAATCTTAAAATGATCGATTAAGTATTTATATGTAAATAAAATATATGATAATTTGGAGCATATAATTGTTTACTTAGATTGTTAGAAAACAATGAATCCAAGGTTGTAAGTTAAGATTTTGCAGTGTGTCAATTTTGTTATACTTTTACAGCAAGCAAAAGATTTTATGCTTATATACTTGTTCGTATATATATATATATATAGATATACTGATTTTTTTCTTTTCATGTAGCATTATGATTCTTAGTTTTTTTGTCTTTCGATATAATGTTTAGAATTACCCATAACTTCTTTTCAACCTTTAAATAAGAGAATAATACGTCTTTCTGTACTGATAACAATATCGATACCAACTGATATATATATATATTTATGCTTATATAATATATATATATATATATATATATATATATATATATATATATTATAATGCAG
The DNA here is from genome assembly GCA_005610355.1 of Gossypioides kirkii. NCBI lineage: Eukaryota > Viridiplantae > Streptophyta > Magnoliopsida > Malvales > Malvaceae > Gossypioides > Gossypioides kirkii. The sequence continues at coordinate 1,005,708 of CP032245.1, read as the reverse complement.
TTTCAACATATTGCTTGCTTTTTAATGTTATTTTCATTCTTTTATTTTATCTTTTTATTTTTGAATAATCTCATTATATGTTTCATTTTTACTTTTTTTTTTGACACAATGCTTAAAACTATTCATAGTCCCACCCCAAACTCATAAATAAGAGGATAATACGCTTCACTCAAACCCACATTCTTTTGAGCCATTTGAACTAAAACTGAATAGACTTCTTTTATTGTTTTTTAAAGTACCAATATTTCATCATTTATATAATCAGTTGAATTAAAAATAGAGTTAATTTGAGAAATTAATCAATATAATTTGAACCGAAAAATTTAAAAAAAATCCAAATTAATGAGAAATTATTACTTTTTAATTGGTTCAATTTTAACGGTGTCTTGTATTAATTTTATGCTCGTGTTTAACATTATTATCTATATAAAATTATTTTAAAAAAATACATCTAAAATGAATTTAAGTAAATTATTATCCAATTTAAATGCATATTTTAGGATAATATATTTTTTGGCGCTTGAGCATGAATTTACTTTGATATTTGCATTTTTTTAATCCACTTTAATCTTTAAACTTAACAATTAAATTCATTTTGATCCCTAAATTTGAATTCTATCAAGATTTAATTATTTGACAAGTATTACTGAAACATGATTCGAACGGACAAATAAAAAATGATCGATATAACGCCTCGAACAAAAAATTTGAACCAATTACCTCAAAAACTACTTGAAGTTGATAAAAAAAAAAAATCAAGACAAAATACAACAATCAAACAAATTGAATCGATTTAATATTTTTTTTTATTTTTAATGAAATTTAATTATTTATTTAACTATTGTTTGTCCAACGATCAAATTAATTGAATTAAAAATCGATAGTTTAACCACCAATCTAATTATTAAAACACTAAATATGATATTTCGAGATTGAATCATATTATCACTTAAAAATTTATATAATTTTTTTAATTTTCAAATCATGATGTGCTACATCATCAAACTAATATATTTTTCAAGTTTATGATCAAAATAAACTTAATTAACAAATTTAAGTATCAAAACAAAAAAAATAAATACCAAAATAAATTTAATTATGCTCAAAAATTATATTTATAAAATCATTGTACATTAATATCCAAAACCTTACCGTTATTATCACCTTTTGGGATATTTATATACAAGACCCCATCTTTTACCTCAGCTGTAATTTTCTCAAACACAACATTTTCAGGCAATACAATCCTACTGCTATATTTCCCATAGCTTTTTGCGGACCATTCATCTTCTTCGTCTTCGCCGCCGCGGCCAATTCCGCCATTAGCGTTCTTCTTATTCAACTTTTTCTCGGCTTTTACGACCAACATTTTATCTTCGACCCAAACTTTAACGTCGTCTCTGGTCATCCCCGGCATGTCGAACCGCATTTTGTACTCACCGTCTCCTTCTTTGATCTCCCACGGTGTTCGGCCTCGGCTATAGCCGTCGGTTTCGGTCGGTAATGGCGATGGCCACGTGCCGGAGTATGCGAAAGGGTCTTCCATTATTCTCTCCATTGTTTCCATCATTTGTTGTACTGTTCTTGCTGTTGGGAACCTGTCCCATAAGCCTGTTTTTGTATTATAAGAAGAAAAAAAAAATCAGAAAAATGAACAAGTGCTCATAAATTATTAGATTTCAATTAATAAATTAAAATTTTCTAATTTTAATGAACAATAAATTAATAATAAAAATAATCAATAATTTCAAGAAAAATAAATCACTACTTTCAATTGGGGAAACTCAAACTCAAAACCTAAAATTAATTTTTAGTGATTTTAATTAGTTTTTGTTTTTATAATATTAAAATAAATATTTTATTTACAAAAAATTAAAATAATTTAAAATTTTTATACAAATAAATAATTTCGAAAAACTCAAGCAGTGAAATTTAGTTTGATTATTCATGGATTTTTTGTTTAATTTTAATGCAAATCGAATTTTAAATCAAAACTCAGAGCTAACATACCAACTGGTGCAACAGGGCCAACCCTTTTCCTGTTATATTGGGAGCTGCGATCTTGTTTAGTAACTCTCTGCAAGTGATCAAGGTTGTCTCTGCCCTCCCCCGCCGCCGCCATGGCCGTGAAGCTGTTTCTCTTACAACCGAAACATCTCCGGGGAAGAAGACGACAAGCATTGCTGCTGGCTCTATTCGATGAAGGAAAAGGGATAGAGACGCTTAGATTTGAAAGAGCTTGAGCCATTTTCACTTGGAAAGTGTCGCTGTTTTACTTTCTCCTTTGGGCTTTGTTTGGTTGAAGGGACAATTACGCGAGAAGATTTGAGGTTCGATCAGAATTTCAATCCATTTTAAAGGGAAGAGTAGAAATTTCTGGAGAAAGATTTGGAGAGTGGAATGGGTTTCATATTTCCAGATTTCTCCAGAAATCGCATGTTGGATAAGGTTTTCACTGGTTATTATTAAAGGGAGAGTATGTCCATAATTTTTCTATGAAAATATATTTTTCTTAATTTTTATTATATTAAAGCTAAAACACGGGTTTCAAAGTATCGTCATGTATCTTTGTCTGAAAATTTTCAAATTCTTAATCCGTGATACATGTTTAGACATCTTTGTACTTGATTGCCGTAAAATAGTTTGATTTTATTAGTTTGAAACTAATATTTGTATTTTAATTCTATCGAAAACTTTCAAAAATAAAAATAAAATTTAAATCTAATCTAAAATTTTTGAAATTCAACTATTTAAATAAGATTAATTACTTTTTTAACTTAAAGCTTAATCTTTTACAACATTTTTAGTTTAATTTAGTAAATTAATATAAAATAATATTCAAATATTAATTTGATAAAAATAAAAATAAAATTAATAAATGATTGAATGCACGCATAACACTTTCAAGTGAAAAATCCAAATTTAAACTTGAAGATGATATTTTTAAAAAAAAATAACCACGATTTCCGAACATTAAGAATATCTAAACAAATCAAATATTTAAATTTCTTTTTTCTAAATTTTAGTAATCAAAATTATCCCAATTTTAAAAATAGCACCACCTTAGCTTATATATAATATTTGTAAATTGGGTATGGATCTCCCTAAAAAAAACAATGTAATGTTTTGAATGGGCCACTAGATATTTCATTCCATATATAGTGGTAATTCATTACAAATACATAAAATATGTGCAGAATAAACTACCGGGCACTTTTGAAGTTAATAATTGTGCACCATAAAGAACAGCATATATAAAATCATGAACAAAACTTTGGAGCAGAAATTTTGGGTGTTAATATCACTTTTGCTTTGAAACATGAAGCATCCAAATCCAATGGCTGGCTTTTCCTCTTCAACCCTAGTAAGTGAAAATAAAAAATTCTTTTTTCAACTTGGTTCATTCAAACCCCTAAATGAATCAAGTGCAAGATATAATGACAGATTCCATAAAAATTTAAGTGAGTGTCAAATATGACCTTTCATGTCCATAAAAAACTTATTGAATAAATATGGGTTAAATCACTTTTTGAGACATATACTTGGCAACTTCTGTCATATTTAGGTTTGAACTTTTTTTTGTCCAAGTTAGTTACTAAACTTGGCAATTGTTCTCAACATTGGACCTGAACTCTTTTTAGTCCAAGTTAGTACCTAAACTAGGCAACTATTCCCACATTAGAGCCTAAATTTTTTGGTCCAAATTAATCTGTGAAATTGACAATTGTTCCCACATTGGTACCTAAACATTTTGCTTATTCAAACCCCAATACGGAACAACTGTCAAGTTCAGGGACTAACTTGAAAAAAAATTCAAACCCCAATTTAAAAACAATTATCTAATTTAAACTCCAATATAAGAACAATTACCTAGTACAAAGATTAACTTGGATCAGAAAATAGTTCAAGCCCTACTGTAAGAGCTTGTTACTAAGTTCAAGCTCCAAATAGTGATTTAGCCCGATAAATATATATAGGTGTCGAATACACCTAAATACCCATAGTCTGAAAATGTGGAGCCGGAACAACATGGTCGATAAGAATGGTAATGAAATCATAAGCAAGATTAATAATAAGTACTAATATGGAGAAAACTTACTAGGCCTTTTTTGTAGGTTTTTCCTCTGATTCAGGTGCGGCAGAACTTAGTGATGTTATCTTCCCAAAAGACTCTTTTGCATCACCAAAGAAGTCTTTTACTTTATCCACGACTGTTTTAAGCTGGTCTTCCGTTGGAAGCTGAATTCCATTTGGAACACAAATATATATGTTAGAAGTAGATAAGGGCTATCTTACTCGGAATCAGCTAAGTGTCGGACATTAGTATGTTTCTAATACGAGATTGTTTAAATTTACATTTTCAAAATTTCCATGTATTTTGAGTTATCTTTGGAGAATCACATCTCAAAGAAGCCCTTTGATTGGGAGCTAAATTGCATTTTGTCCCCTTAACTCCAAAAATGGGCAAATTAATCTCTGTATGTTAGAGCAATAAGCAAAACTAATCATTTTTATTAAAAATTTCAGCCATTTTTACTATTAAATGCAATCCAACTTTTAGTATAAGAACCCCCATAGTATTTCACCCTCCACATCCATGACTGATATGCATTGGATATGAATGTCAGACATGAATATTTAATTATAAAATATATAAATATTTTCAAATATTTAATTCCTGTTTGACAGTTAAACGAGCTGTCAGACCAGTTTGGGTAAGAGGGTAAAACAAATCGAGCCACAGCCTGAAACAGTCATAGACAGGCTGCCACCTACATGGAGTATTATTATGATACAATATAGTATAGAGATTGATAAGTTAGAATTATAGAACCAAAAGGAATGCATATGCTTACCTCAATAACATCATTGGTAGAAAGTGCAGCTTTCACATTACCGTTTTCCTGCACATTTTCAGCACACAATCAAGAAAATGAAGCAGCGAATTTCTATGTTATCTGGACTCAAGTGCGAGATATGGGTATGTTCAATTCTTTTCAAGTATTTGGCATGTTTCTAGAAGGTCATATCCTCCTACCAATGTCTAGATATGCGTCCGACATTGGTATCAAACATAGGTATTTTAAGAAAAGGGTAAACTATACTAGTAGTCACCCAATTATTAGTAAATTTTTTTTATCACCTAATTATGAAAAATTACAAAATGATCACTGAACTATTCAATTGTCTTTTTTGGTCACCCAAATTAAACAATGTGCAAATGTTGAGGGTTAGATTTTTTAGAATCAAGACTAAATTGACATGATGTATAAATATTAAGGGTTAAAGTTGTTATTATTCCAATTTTAAAAGCTGCCACCGTTAGCCAGTTGGTGACCAAAACAGACAAAAATTGAATGGCTGGATGACCAAAAAAGAATTTTACCAATAGATGAATGACTACTAGTATAGTTTACCCTTAAGAAAAATAAAGAGTCAGAGTAGCATAGATGAATATATTCATCAAAAGGAGGCACAAACAAATAGTTTTGACAATCTATGCTACTCCAACTCTTCATTTTTGTTTAAGTATCCATGAGTATGAGAATATGGCCTTCCAAAGATGCTCCAAATACATGGAAACTTAAAAAAAAATGAACATATCTGTGTTAGATACATATATGTATCTGACATTTATGTTCAAGTCAAAGTAACATAGTTGATAATAAAGTGAGAAACCAAATCTGAACTAAATCTTATAAGTTATAAGGGAAAAGGAACATTACAACAAGTTTGTAGCCATATCTGAACTCAGTAGCAGATTGCAAAATTCGGAATTGTTTAAATGCTGTCTTTTGTATCTCCTTCTCATCCTATTTGCAAAAAGGAGCAGGTAATCAATAAAACCTGAGAACTTGGATTGAAAATAATGCAAAGTAATTAACTAAGAACAAGTCAAAATGTGAAAGTTATATTTGGCAAGTAAAATGAAACATGCATCTGCTACAGTGCTTCGAGTTTTCATTTTTCAATCTGATGCATATCTAAACATGCATATAGAATTATGATCCTCCAATGACTCTCCATAAAAATGGAAATCTTGGAAAAATTGAATATATTAATGTCAAATATATACCTCTGCCCCACAATCACACCCTAATCCAAGTAACAGTTTATACATGCTATTCGTTAGTGCTAAAACTGACTGGAATTTTATTAAAATACATGAGAAAAACTTCAAATCTGTAATAAATGCTCGAGTTGCTCAGCATAAAAATCAAAGAGTGAAACTAAGTTTAGGGGCGAAGCTGAAAAATTTTTTTTTTTTGGGCGGGGGAAGCGAAATTAAGTTGTATATTTTTACAATAGTAAAATGCAATTTCACCAGTTTAATAGCATATATCTTTATAGTTTTTAAAGGATTAAACCAAATTTTTATCATTTTTGGATAGCCAAACTTTTACCATTACTAATTTAAAATTTTATGAATTATAAAGGGTTAAAAGAGAAATTTTTCCTTTGGGGAGGGGGGTGGGCAGGGCCCCTGCCAGCCACCCTGGCTCCGCCCCTGAACTAAGTTCTTTTTCCTACAGCGTAGCCATATACAAGGGCCCAAATTAGAACTTTTGACAAACCTGTAAGTTCAGGTTCACTGAGTCCGTGACATTTTTTTAATACTAACATTCTCAACTTGAGTTTAGTAATCTTTACTTATACTGCAGTAACATCGTGTCTTCATTTGTGACAGTGGATATCATTATCTACACATTCAAAAAAAATATAGGAATTGTCTTGAAAGAGTTAAAGATCACAACACATAATCTCTGTTCCTATAAAGTACTGTAGAAAGTAGAACAAATTCATTAGCCCCAAAAAACCTAAAGAAAACCATCTAAAATTCGAACCTATAAAAGCAAAAGAATGTATAGAAGGCAAGTACTCCAAATGAAACCAAAAAATGATAGCTAAAGACTAAACAACTCTCAATTCTTGGAAAAATAATTATCTTAAGAAGAGATAATGTAAGGGTAGAGAGAATTTACTCTGTAAATAACTGCTGCGAGATTTCTAGCAATTGTATCTTTGTAGATGTATTTTCCAAGGAAATTGTCCTTTGCCGCAACCATGATTTTAGCAGTGGTGCCACCAGTTATAAGACTAAGTGGGTACCAAAGATTAACCTGCACAAAGAGTCTCACTTGTCAAGAAAAATGTAGCTATGCTATAATTTAGATTAAAACAATGCATACCATCAAGATAAATATCGTTGGATCGTTTTTGTCCCAACTCAAGACAATCAATGCCAAAGCACAATGTGATTAGCAGATCATAATAAATTAGAGTTTAAAACTTTGAGCTACCAAAAGTTGGCTTACAAGTTACAACTATCATAGAAGCTAAAATAAAATCATTTTACCATAACCCTATTGGCCCCCAACTAAGGGTGTATTCTAGCCAAGCTAAGCTCGAGATCAAGTTTGACTTGAAATTCAAAGCTTGAAAGTTGAAACTCAACAGTAGCTCAATTGAGTTCTACTTTTAAAGCTTAACTCTAATGCTCGATTTCAAGCTCAATTATTAGTACTGGAGCTAGAATTCAGTGTTTAAATGTTTACATTGAAGTTTTTCAATACTCATTAAATATAGAAAAAGTTGGATTAAGCTGATACGATACTCAAATAAAGTATTAGTATACTCGAATTCGACCACTTCAACAGCTCAAGCCCTAAGAAGCTTGAGCTCAAGTTTGAGTTGAGATTCAAAGCTTGAAACTCAACAGAAGCTCAATCGAGTTCCACATTTAAAGCTCAACTCTCATGCTCGATTTCAAGCTCAATTATTAGTGCTTGAACTTTAACTCGTGTTTAAATGTCCAAAATTGAAGTTTCTCAATACTCATTAAAAATAGAAAAAAAAGCCGAATTAAGCTGATAAGCTACTCAAATAAAGTATTACTATACTCGAAATCAACCAGTTCAACAGCTCAAGCCATAAGAAGCTTGAGCTCAAATTTCACTTGAAACTCAGAAGCCTACAACTCAACAGAAGCTCAATCGAGTTCCATGTTTAAAGCTCAACTCCCATGCTCGATTTCAAGCTCAATGATTAGTGCTCAAACTCAAACTCGTGTTTAAAGGTTTAACTTGAAGTTTTCCAATACTCATTAAGAATAGAAAAAAGCTGCATTAAACTCATAAGCTACTCAAATAAAGTATTAACACTCAAATTCGACCAGTTCAACAGCTCGAGCTACTTGAGCTTGAGCTCAGCTCCATAATGATTGAACAAAGTTGAACCTCAATAAGTAAATATAAGTATCTTGTTTACTCCTAGGACCAACTATATAGTTCTATCTAGTCTAGCTTGTCAATTTGCTAACACACAATAACATAATAAGACAGTAACTTCAAGAATCCATGAAAGGGAAAAAAAAACACAAAAAATAGAAAACTGAACTTTTTTCAGTAAGGAAAAGAAACAAACATTTGCCATGCGTATGAAGATAACAAACCGAGGGTTGCCATCGTCTTCAATCTTAGGCAAAGAAGGAGGTGGAGACCTTTGGAATTGACGAGCCGCCATTCCTTTCTTCCCTTTAGCTTCAACCACCAACATCCCTCCTCCATGTTGCCGTCTCCGGGTCTGCTGTGGCAACTGCAACGGCGTCGTTCTGGAGCTGAATAACGAGTGTTTCACCAACCCATCGACAGGTTCGTGATGGGCTCTTGAAGTACTCGATAAAGGAAGCCTCACAAGTGCATTTAGTGACATTCCCACCTCCATTTTTTCGAAAATGAAACTGTTTTTTTGTTCGTTGTAAAATGCTAAATAAAGAGAAGAGAAGAGATGAGATTATATTTGTGGAAGAGATCTTATCCACGTTCTGAGAATTTCTGAGGAAAATATAAAATTAAATAAAAATGAACCAGACACGTGGCGGTTCACCGTTTAACTGGTTGAAAGAATTTTGGGTCGCATGCATGAGAGTTCTTTCTTGAAACGCTGCGTTTTAGCCCGCTAACATTGTTAGCCTAAAAACGTTCACTCCTAACTTTTAACGGGCTGACCCATTTGAAAATATTAATTTTAGGAGAAATTACACCTAAGGTCACTAAACTATTAATATGTTTACATTTTGGCTACTGAATTATTCGGAAGTTTTCATTTAAGTCACCGGGCTCTTAAAATCGTTGTTGTATGGCTTTCTCCGTTTGAACTATTTGCACCAATCGAAAGCTCTTCTTATTCTTTTCTACAGTTCATCTTTTTATAAAACAATTTTGAATATTATGAATCTTCCGATCTCCAACACTAACCATCAAATTGATTTGGATATAAGGTATATTTTTTTACCCATCCACTAGTATTGACCCACCATATAGATTGTCAAATCATCACTTGGAGCTCACAGCCTAATGACTTAAAAACTTTCAAATAATTTAATGACTTAAATAAAATGTCTCAAATAATCTAGAGACATTTTGTGACTTTTTGAAATTGAGTGACTTAAACGTGAACTTGCTAACCATTATTTTTTCACCCACATAGTGGTGATAAATTCTAGCTAAATAATAAAAATAATATAATTTTTTTAAAAGTTAAATATAATATTAATAGAACTAAGTGGGCTTTGATTAGTTATTTATAAATATAAGGGAGTTTAGAAAAATTTGATATTTATATTTTAAGTCAGGTCAAACTTAGACAACTATGTATGGTATGTCTAATTTAACCCGTGAACATCTTTATTTGTAACCTATACGTAGACTAGATAATCCGTATGCTTGTGTGGGGAACATCCCCTTATGGTTTAATCTTTGAACTTGATTTTTTTTCAATTTGATCCCTAAATTTTTTTATTCGTATTAGTTCGTGAATTCATCATCTTTCTCAATTTTAATCCATGCGATGACATGGCACTTTGAGATAGTGCCACGTCATATCATTTTTTAATTAAAAATCATAAATTGTTAAATAATGATGTGGTATAATATCAAAGTGTCATGTCATCATATTGAGTATTGACCAAAATTGGAAAAAGGTTGCCAAATTCTTGGACAAATGCGGACAACAAAAGTTCAAGAACTAAATTGGAAAAAAAACCAAATTAAGGGTCTGAATGTTGTTTTATCCCTTTGATTTAAACAATTAATATTACGTGACGAAATAAGATAATTGATTGAGATATTTAAAGTTAAAAAATTTATGTTTAACTTACTCAAAAACTCTTTATTGATATGAAATTGAATACGTTTTAAAATACAATATTTTATTTGTAAATTGGATTATTGAAGTAGTTTTAGTAATAAAACAAAATAATTTGTGTGTCCATATTTTTATATTTTTAACAAAATAATATGTATTTATATATAATATATAGTTTAATACAGGAGTGAAGTTAGAAAATTTTTTGGAGACAGAATTAAATTATATATTTTTATGATAGTAAAAATGTAATTTTACCATTTTAATAGCCTATATCTTTATAATTTTTAAAGGATTAAATAAAAATTTTATCTTTTTTAGAGTGCCAAAATGCAATTTTACTATTACTAATTTAAAATTTTATAAACTATAAAAAGACCTAAATAAAAAAAATTTATTTTAAGGGGGCAGGCCTCTACCAGTCCTCCTGGATTTACCACTAATTTAATATTATTATGTTATACTAGTCAATAATTAGGGCTTCAAGTTAACTATAAGTAACAAATTTTACAACTCAAACTTTGACAAGACGAAAGATGACTCGAGACAATTGGATATCATGAAGGCCTTTGATAGAGATGAAATGGTGAGGCCAATAAAGAGATTTGAATTGTAGCAATAACATAACAAGGAGGAAGGTAGAAAAAATTTAAGAGGGACTAGAATTAAATTATAAATTCTTAAGGGTTAAAAGATAAATTTATATTTTTATAATTTTCAAGGGATTTTATAAGAAATTTTACCATTTTAGGGGCAAAGTCTTTGCGCACCTCCTTGCATTGTGTTTTAGATGACCATGAATTACGTTTACTCTCTGTCTTGCAAGCTCTCGATAATACTCAACATAGAATCTTTTCAATCCATTATAGTGTCAGAATGGCTAAAACATTATTTATCTTCTATTTAAAAATAAAATTAAAATAAAACCGGGAAAAATTGATTTTTTAGATATTGAAATTGAATTATAATCTTTTATAAAAGTAAAAATGTAATTTCTTTTTTATCGTAAGATTATAACTTTACAAATTTTAGGACTAAATTATAATTTTATCATTTATGAGGGATCAAAAATAAATTTATTATTCATTAACTAATAAATTTTCAAATTTTAAAAAAACTAAAGCACAATGTTTATATTTTAGGGAGATCAAGGTCCTTGCATGTTCTCTCCTAGTCTCGCACCTAAATAAAACCGAATTAATTTTAAAAATGAATTAACAAATTTCATCGTCATCATCATTATTGTTTTTACATCGCAGATAAACACATCGTCCATCCAAAAAAATCCTGAATCGATTTAATCCAATTACATCGAATGTCTTTTAGACAAGTAAATTTAACTTGTTAAGGAAGAAATGATACAATAATCTTTGAAGAAAAGAAAAGTATATAATAATCTACAATGCGTTCCCTTGTTTTCCAAGAAAATGAAGAACAACCATAAAAAATTCAAGGATTTTCTGGGAAAAATAAAAATTTGCTACGCAATTGAAGAATCAAAAGGTTAATTTTGATGCACGAAAACACAAATTTTAAGTCTATATATTTGTGTTTGGTGAGAAAATTAACCATCTCTCACAAGCTTTTTGACTTTTTTCATGGAATTTTTTATATAAAAATATTTTGAATTCAAAATAATTTATCCAGGTATAATATAAATTTAGCCCTTAATATTTACTTTTTTTATCACTTTGATCCTTTTTATCTCTTTAGCCCTAAACTTTCAAATTTTCGCCAAATCATTTTTTATAAATAAAAAATTTATCGGCCACTTAAAATTTTAACAACATTAATATGGCAATTTATGTGGTTGTTCATGTGTACTTGAAAAATAATTTTAATACTCAACAAGGTTCAATAAAGTTCAAATTTAAAAAAAAAAATCATGTCAACAATGAAGTTTACAGAAACCACCACGTGGGTTGTGATGTCATTGTTGATAGAAAAAGTGATTTAGGAAAAAATAAGGACTAAAGTGATAAAATAAGTAAAAATTAAGGGTTAAATTTGATATTATACCTTTAAAATTTTCAAAGGATTTATAAAAATATTTAGATTAACAATAACATAAAAAATAGCATTAAAATATTTTGTAGTTATAATTTTTAAATTAATATCCTCAAAAAAATTGTGTAATTTGAGCCATCTAAAGTTTTGTTCTTTTTGGAATTCCAAAATTTTAATTTATATTTTTCAAAATTCATTTTAGAACTTCAAAAATATTTGTAAATTCTTACCTCAAAATTACCCATCTAAATGTATAAAGACAAATTCTTAAAACTATTTTTTTGGCATAATAATAAATTTATCCATTAATTTTTATATTTTTATTCAATTTGACCTCTACTCTTTTATTTGAGCATATGACTCTCAATATTTCATTATTAATATAACTCTATTTTGTTTTTGTGTCCCATCTACAAATAATTTAAATTTTAAATAAAAATTATAATTTTCAAAATTATGAAGAACTTTTTATATAAATTTTAGAATTGTAATTTTTTTATTCTTACTTTTTTTTAAATTTTAAATTAATTGTTGATATGAAATATAAAATAAAATAGTGACAAAAATATTAAGGTTAAGGATTAAATTTGTTATTATGTCTTACTTTCTTTCTCTGTCTCTCATTAACATCACTATAAATATAGGCATGAAATTGGATTTTCATCCACAAGTGTATGTTCTTTGTTCACAAAGTTTGGCTTAGTGTAAAAATGAAGCTCAATGTTGAACTAATGTCCAAGGAGATCATCAAGCCATCAATAGTGACCTCCGATCAATTTCGTCATTATCAACTCTCGTTTCTTGATCAGATATCGCCTCCGGTTTATAATCCTCTCATTCTATTTTATCAATTTACCATCACGGAAGGCAATATCAAAACCGATGACAAAATCAAGATCATCAACCACCTTAAACAATCCTTGTCCGATGTTTTAACTTATTTCTATCCACTTGCTGGTCGGATTAAAGATAACATGTTCGTAAATTGTAATGACGAAGGCGTACCTTTCAAGGAAACTCGAGTTCAATGTAAAATTTCAAATGTTTTAGACAATCTCGTGCCGGATGAACTCAACAAGTTGCTTCCTTTTGTGCTCGGTGATGCCGATGAAGTTCCCTTCGGGGTTCAATTCAATGTGTTCGGTTGCGGAGGGTTCGCTATTGGAGTTTGTATTTCTCATAAAATCGCGGATGCATTGTCCTTTTTCACATTTTTGAAAACTTGGGCCGCCATTTGTCGCGGAGATCCTCGAAGTTCGATAGCATTTCCCGAATTCGTATCAGCTGAACTCTTCCCTCCAAAGACAACACTAGGGTTCGAACCAAGAAGCGGCATATCGACTGACAAAATCGTGACGAAAAGATTTGTTTTTACCGCCTTGAAAATACAAGAAATCAAAGAGAACATCGGAGACACAGCATACCCTTCACGCATCGCAGCTTTATCAGCTTTCATATGGACTCGTTTTATCGCTATAACACAAGCAAACGCCACACACGAAGGCGAAGACAACCGCTTCTATGCCATTGTCCATGCAGTGAACTTACGTAAACGATTCGACCCGCCACTACCGGACCATAGTTTCGGGAACTTGTACCGGATTGCAATGACGATCCCGACCAAAAATTCCCAACAAGATTGCCGCAACCTCATTAACCAAATTGGAGAATCGATACGGAAAATTGACGCTGAGTACATAAAGCAACTCCGAGATGGGTCAAGTCGACACTTAGAATTTATGAAGGAGAGCATGGAAAGCTTCATGAAAGGCGAGATGATCACGTTCAACGTTACGAGTTTATGTAATTTCCCAATTTACGAAGCCGATTTCGGGTGGGGCAAACCGGTTTGGGTCGGTTCGGCCGGGTTGACTTTTAAGAACCTAATTGTTTTCATGGATCCTATAAATGGAGATGGGATCGAAGCTTGGATTAGCTTAAAGGAAGAAGAAATGGGTACATTTGCAAACGATGAAATAATGCGGGGATTTGTTGTTCCCTAATTTTCCATAGAATTTAGGTTTGTTTGTAAAATGGTCCCTAAACTATATATTAATTTTCAGATTGGTCCTTAATGTTTTTCAAATAACCTTATTATTAAGAAGCGAACATAAACATAAATCACTATTATAAAAAAGAGTAAATTGCATTTTACCTCCTCTACTAAAAAAATGAATAAATTAGTTCATTTATGTTAAATCAAAGAGCATTTAATCACCTCTACAGATAACACTATGCGTATTATAAATTGCTCATTTTTAGACCTTTCATGTTTCTAGAAATTCAATCTCATCCATTACTTAAAATTATAACTTACCCACTTAGCTTACCGCTTAATATAATATATTAATTAATAAGATTTAAAAAACTCATATTACATTTTATTGTACATACAAAATTATCATAAAAAAGTTTAATCTAATGTTCAACTGCTTCTATTCATATATATATATATATATATATTACTGTAACACCCTGATATTCGACCCGATCACCGGATTCAAGCTATAAGATGTCACATTCGTTATCAGAACAAGTACAAATATTTACCTTCACTTTTGGGTCTTATACAAACTTATTAAAACTCTTTTGCTAACCCAAAATCGAATTAAGACCAAATTGTAAAAAATTTAAAATATTGAGTTGATGTCGCGATTTCGGGGATTCCTTGTCGCGACGTTGATATATAAAATATAAACTCTATTAAATATTCCAAATCCTTCAATGAGCTATATCCCTTTATATCGGAATTCAAAGGTGAGTGTAAGATCTTAGTTTGATTAGAGATGAGAAATCGGTAAGGTCGGTGCAGAAAAATCGAAAACCGATTAACTGACCTCCCTATTTTTAGGAACCGAAACAGAACAGATGCAAGGGAAAAATCAACAAACCTGACCGAACCATATTCGGTCGTTAACCGATTTTGATTTACTTCAATATATTTGTTTTCCAAACCTGATAAAAAGAAGAGATCAATTTGCAAATTAACCGAACCGAATTAACAGATTTTGATTGGTTAGATCGGTTAAATCGGTTTGAAATAACAGAATTTCAAGAATAAATAGATTTAAATTAACAAAAATGTTTATTAAGCTTCACTAATATAAGCTGGAACCCTAAAATACAGAATAATCTCATATAGAAATATGCAAGAAATTGAAAAATATATTTTTTAGTTTCATCCCAATATAAAATCTGATATAATCATAAAAATTACCAATAAAATCTATTTTATCTGTATCTAACCCGATGAGCCATTAGCCATCGATTCACTGGTCTCAACCGTTGCTTCACTACGGAAAGCTTTCTTTTCCACAAGTTCTTCCAAGCGTTTCCATGTATTTTCCCGTTCCGCTTCGACCTCGTCTTCCTTCGATTCGTCTTCCTGGAACTTGAGTAAGCATTCCTTGAACAGCTCCGGGTCGAGATCGTTGAAGATTTTGCGGACATTTAGTGTCAAGCTATGTACGGCTTGGTTCCAGTGATTTCTTGCGTTTTTCTCCAAGGCCGGGAAAATTATCGGCAGTATGACTTTGCGGTTTTGAATGATTAAGTTCTCGATATGATCATTGTTCCACAAAAACAAAGCCCGCTCGGCTACCTGAGAAAAGGAAAACACAAGGATAAAAATTATAAGTTCCATGAATGATCAAAATGGTATAACCGTAAGAAAGGTTTTCGGAACTGGGCCAGTAATCGAATCGGTCAGCCACCGGTTCACCAGTTCAACCGGTGTAACCGGTCTATCAGATTCAACCAGTTCATACCGATTTCCAGTTCAATTCCCCCCTCCGGTTACCGGCCAATCCAGTTCAAACAACCTTGACCCTAAGTTACTCAAATTTGGATACAGGTATCAGACAAGGATCCTAAGAAGATCATATCGCAATAGACATGTCCGGATATACATGAGAACGATCAGGCAAAGGCAATATCAAACAACATAAAAATGAATTCATAAATGAAATGAAGTAAAATTCATACAACATAAAAATGAATTCATAAATGAAATGAAGTAAAATTCATACAATATCATACGGAATCAAGGAACGATTAGTGAATATATCCAGCAGAGTGCCTGCCCAACATGGAGAGTTTTTCAATGAAAGTATGTTCAAAATATACAATATCACCAAACAGAAAGAAGAATCCGGAAATTATCGGCAAAATCTCCAGATTTTATCTTAGTTTTTACATCCATTACTAATCAAAATGAAAAGAAAATGTGTATCGCCATCAAGTTAATCAGGGGAGAAGCTAGATTTTTTTTTTAGGGGTCGAGAATTTGAATTATAAATTTTTTAGAGGGTTAAAAATATAATTTCATCATTGTATTAATGTAATATTTTACAATTTTCAAGGGATTAAACTATAAACTTCTTGTTTTTGGAAAGAACATAATTGAATTTTAAAATTTAGTAGAGGCCAAAATATTATTTTACCATTAAATTAACTTAAAACTTGCAAATACTCAAGGGACTAAAGGGGCAATTTTCATTCCCCTCTAGCGTTGCCCCTAAAGTTATTCTATATTATTCTGACTCTTTATTTTTCTTTAAGTATCTATGACTGGCACATCTCGAACCTGTGAATGGGATAGATACCCTAATCGAGCACAATCATATCCGACACTTACACCGGAGTCTGAGTAACATAGCAGTTATTAGCAAGAAATTTATGCGTCAGACTAAGATACTTCAACTAAAATAAAGTATCGAAACAACATAAAAAAAGGACTCTTACACGAATGAAGATGAATGCTAAATTACTACTAATAGAATGTTAATGAATTCAATAACACCACTTTAGAGGGTAATCTTGTTTCGAATTTACCTGGCAAACGAATTTCTGGATATTGAAATGTTATAAAATACAGTTTTTCTCTAAGTCTAGAATTCAACCGTATGGAAGAAAAGCTAGTTCATTCTGACTTGAAAAAGTCAACCCATTTTTCTAGAAGAATATGTGTAGGACACCCGTATCCAAAGCATAATCGGACATGGGTATATATATGACCCTTACAGGGAAAAATAACACAAAAAAACCCATATAGGACACATTCTCATATCCGACATTCACACCCAAGTCCGAGCAACATAGCTCTACCCTCCCTTTATCATTACGATCAACATGAAAATAAGACCAACAATACCACCTAACTACAAAATAATTTCCCAAGGAAAAGGTGTTTTAATTATCAACATTTTAAACTTCCCGAGCTATTCCAAGTTGACAATTACGACCACGGGACACGCTCGAAAACAGAAAAAGCAGAATCCTGAACCACACTACACTACTATTCCTGTCCATAACAGTACACCTATTTGTTAATTTCACCAGTGGAACCTCTAGAAAATAAAATTTCATAGGGCCTTGATGTTAGCCAATCCCGTTTTGGCAACCACTCAACCATTTCCTGACTCTGCAATCAGGTTCTAATCTAAACACCACCAACGGGAATGGCACTATACGTACAAACTGCAATGAAGATGAAATAGTCAACTTCAAGCTGTTCTAACATCATTAAACAAATTCAAACCACCACTTAAACTGACTGCAAAATCAATCGGCACGTATTGACCTATAACATTTTCATTTCCTACCTTTGTATTATACTTTTTATGCAACAATGAGATCATTTCAAGGAAAGAATAATGAAACTCAAGTTTTTCGATATTAAAAATTTAGCAGGCCCTGGACTTGAATTTGAATCACCAACAACCTTCGGCACAACTTGATGACATGGTAGACGGTACCATTCCAGTCCTTAACCAGTACCAAGTACTCTAGATTCTGTTTTATTTTGGTCTGTTGTGACCCATATACCAACTTGTGCCGGCGTGTACCAGCTAGTACAATTTTTTATAGTTAAACCTCCATTTTAATTTTTTATAATTACAGTTAAAATTAAAATATAATTATGAAATTAAGTTATTGAAACTAATTAAATGGATGTAACTAAGATATATTTGCATGTCTATATATAACATAGAATTTATTAAGAAACTAAAAATCAAGTAATATATATATGTGTGTGAAAAATATTTAAGAATATCGATAAACCCGAAACAATACAATGAAACACACCACTGCTGGTATGTAACAGGAAAAAAACAGTATTCTCACTGGTAGTACAAACTACCTTGCTTGATGAGCTCAAATAATCTCGGAAAATGTTGTGATAATGAATGACAAGACATTGACCCGTGGGGGGGGAATCACGGCATATATGAGGCATTCAATATTTGAGTAAAGACAATAAGGCCTCCAAGTTGAGATACAAAATAAAGAGATATAAAGCATCATCCATTTAAAATTAAAAGATGCATAAAATATACGTAATTTGCATAATTTTCTCACCTGAAAGTGCAGACTGTTCAAACATCGAGCAATTTGGCGAAATAACGGCATCATGCAGCGTTGAAACTCGGGTGGCTGAGTTGCTTCTAAAACTTCTTCCAATTCATTTAGGAACATGACTTCCTTCGAACTATTCGTGATAGGCCAGTACTTTAATAACCCCCTAATAACAGTATCGGCAAGCTTGCAGTCTTTCTCGACAAACTGCGTAATACAGTAAGATAACTGCTGATGATACATGGCTAAACATTTCGGTTTATGCAATGGAATCAACGCCCGAACAAGGAATACTTTATGTTCTTCTTTTAGTGGCAACGCAAACCCGTTAATAATACTGCCCAAAATTTCCAAAAGTTCAGCAATTCCGTTGTGTTTCTCGGTCTCAAAAATAAAACGGAAAAAAATGTTGTTTATAGCTTTCCGAATGAATGGTCGATGAACCATGAATTTCCCGTAGATGCGATGAAGAATTGTTTTCAAATATTCTCTTTCTCTAGGATCTTCGGAATCAAACAAGTCAAGTAATTTCAAGATGAAGGGTTGATCGATATATCTTTTGGCTAATTTTGCATCGGTCTCGGGTGAAGCTATAAACCTCAAAAGAAACTCGTAAACAATTTGCAAGTGTGGCCAAGCAGGATCCATTGAAGGTTCTTCCTCTTCTAAATCGACACCTTCTATGACTTTATTCTCACGCGGTTGCGGATTTAAGCTCCTAAACAAGTTCGTTGATACCATTTTAACAATTTCTTGTAACACAACATCTGAAAATTTCCCATTCGCGGAAGTCACGTACTCTACGAGCTCTAACAATGTCTGTCGTTTGATCTCTTTTTCTTTGAGGTTCTTTGTCGGATCGGTGAAATCAAATACGACGCAACACAAGTTAAGCTTCTTTACAAATAAGTTCTGTCTCTCAGAAGCCGGGACATCTTTGAAAGCAGGCATTGCTTCGTAAGAAGACAACATAAGGTTCCCATTCTGCTTTAAATCCGCACTTTTCCATCCAACATCTATCGTAGGATTAGATACGGGGAAAGATGAAACACTCAAATTCCCGGACTTACCAGTCCCAAAATCACTGCTCCTTGAACCACCACCCGAAACACTAGAATAATAAGCATTATGGTGTCCACCGTGTTCACGATTATCAGCCGATTTTGACGATTTCCGAGGAAGCTTACTTAGAATCTGTTTGAGCATGATTCACTCCCCTTCAATCCCACAATGCCCAATCCGAAAAATTAAGCAGAAAACACCTGGAAATATTCTAATAACTAATCAGCAATCCATCAATAAACAAAACCCTCCTTCAAAAAATAAAACCCGAAAAAAATAAAAAAAATTGGAACCAAAATACCCTCAGAACATCGAAAATGCAAACTACTAAAACAAGAGAAAATAATCAAAACTCCAAAATTTCCTAATTAAACCCTTATTCAACTTCAAGCCTCTTATCTGAAAATCAACCAACAATTTTTTCCAAAAACAGTACCCAATTGCAAAAAAAATCAAACTATTAAGCCTAAAAAAGCAAAACCCAGAATCGTAAACTCAAACAAAAAAAAGATCAGCCACACACAAGAAAGAAAAAAAAGAGTTGAAAAAAAAAACAAAGAAATTAAGTAAATTTCAGTAAATAACCGAGATTCCCATTTCTCCTTAACATGAATTAAAGGAAAAAAATGCAATAAAATCCAGAGTTAAAAATTTAGAAATTAAAAAAAGTGATAAAAAGATGGGCTGTTGAAACACTTACAGAGAGAAGAAATTTTCAAAAACTTTCCATCTTGGCTTGCTCGTTGTTGTTTGTTGACTATGATTTTTTCTTCTTCTTTATTTAAATATTTTTTCAGTTTTTTTTCTTCGATAAATAGTTAAATCTCTGGTTTTTTGTCTGTTTTATTGTCAATTGTTTTCAACACTTTTTTTTTTCTGGGACTTACTTAGTTCTTTCTTCATAGTCAAAAGTTTCAAATCCAAAATAGGAACAGAAAAATCAACAAACCCGGTGTCTGGTAACGACGTCGTTATGAAAATTTTTCTTTTTTGGTCTTTTTTATTTGGTTAAAATAAAATTTAAAATGGTATAATATAATTTTTGTACCTGAACCTATAACTAGGTTTACTTTAGTCTGTATTTTTTGTGTCTGTTTTGACGTTTGAACTTGACAATTAGGTCATTTTTTGTATTTGAATTTGAAAAATATAAAAGTTAAATAGTGTGACACTTTGAGATTGTGTCACATAATTTTCAAGTGATGCAATACAATTAGAGCGTCACATTTAATGTTTAATATACCAGACCAAAAATTCTTAATTCAACCAGTTCAATTGGTTTGATACTTAAACCAATGATAATTAAAAAAAATTGAATCGATTCAATCTGTTCAACTGTTGATTTTTGTTTTATTTTTTTTATTATTTTTCTAATTTTAAGTAATTTTAGAGTCACCCAATTATCGATAAGCTCTTAGCCTATTTAATCTGGTTATTTTCTAGAAACATTAGTTACATCATCAAATTTAGATAGAAACTAAATTAAGGGATGAAAATTGATTTAATTGTCAAGTTCAAGGACCAAAGTGAACAATAAAAATATAGGCACCAAAGTGAACCTAGTTGTCAAGTTCAGGGGCCAAAAATTATATCATCCCTTTTAAAATTTTATAAAAATTTTAGGTATAATGATAAATTTAACCTCTAATATTTACCAACTTTGCCCTTGATTCCTTTTTTTATCACTTCAATCCAACCTTCAAAATTAGTCAAAATTGTTGTCTTGGACAAAAAAAAAATTGACTAAAATGTTAAGATTCTAATGGCATTTTGGCGACTTCTATTGCAGATTATGTATACTTCATTGCTAACATTAATTTTTTTTAAATTATTAATTTTTTTATTTTTTATGAAATACACATGAACTATTACTTCAGTTATCATGTCGGTGTCATTTAAAATTTTATAGTTCAATCAACTTTTTCATTTACAGAAAAGTAATTTTACAAAAATTTGAAAGTTGAGAGTTAAAGTGATCAAAAAATAATTTGGCCTAAAGTGACAAGTGAGGTAAATATTAGGAATAATTTTATTATTATACTAAAATTCTACATGTTAAAATATTTAAATATAAAAATTAGGGATATATAGAATATATTACCGTTTCAATATTCAATTTAGTATTTCAGTTTCTTATTTTTAATTTAGTACCTATTTTTGGCTTCAATATTTAAACTGATACTTGATTTTTTTTCTTCAATTTGATTCTCAAACATTTCCTTTATCTCAATTAAACACATGAGTTAGGGTTCTTAATGGTCAATTTAGTACCTGAGATTTTTTTATCCAAATTAAGTGCTTATATTATTTTTACTAAAAATATTCTTTGGGCAACATGGTGTTATTTCATTTAGTTACAAAATTAAACATTGAAATTAAAATCAAATATAAAGTAGAATAATTTTATTTTTTATTTAAAATCCATAAAAAAATTTAAACTTAAAATATATATTTTTAAATATACTCACTCATTTGCTACGTGACGGTTTCCATTTCAACCATTATATTATAAATCTCAGATTGACTAGAGACCACTCTTATATTATAAATAAGTGTCTATTTATTCATCATTTCCCAAAGCCAAATTCTTAAAATAATGCTATTAAACCAAATTATAAAAATACAAATCAATATCATCGTGTATATATAAATGATATTATTGAACCCAACAAGTAATTCCAGTGAAAAAGAGGATGTTATTCATCTTAGGGGTCTCGGGTTCGAGCATTTGTATGTGTACCTTGTTAAAGGGTTAAAAAAGTATGAATAGATTCTACAATGTAATCACATTAGTATATTAAAAAAAATTATATTATTGTTTTGTAAGCTTAAACGTGTTTTTTTAAATTACAATAACATGATAAAATTTGAACAATAAACGCGATTAGCATGACTCGAACCCAAATCACACCTAAAACGGTAAACACCCTTGATCATCAAGTCATTATTTATCAACCCGACTTTTTTTTAACTATATTTGGTTATTAACCTTTAAAAAAAATCAATTTACATTTTAAAGGAAATGGTGATTAAGAAAAATTATTTTATGAACCATTTATTATCTATGGTTCATTTCTAATTATCTAATGATATTTCATCAAATTTTTCCATGTCATTAATACATAATTTTAGTAATTTTTTATTTTGAACACTGAATCCGAATCCTAAACCCCAAACACTTAGCCATAACCATAATCATAAACCTCAATCTTGAATCTTAAACTTGGATTTAAAGTTTGGGTTTAAGGTTTAGAATTAAAAGTTCAAGATAAAAAAACATCAAAATTACGTCTCAATGACATGAAAAAAATTATTGAAATGTCATTAAATATTTGGAAAGGGACTATGGATGATTTCATAAGAAGAGCCCATTAAATAAATATTCGGTGATTAAAATATTAATTTTCAATGATGTGGACATGACAACTCGCATGGCAATTAACGTATTTTTTATGTTGACATGACACTATTTATCTCATGTGTCGTGTCAACAAATAATTAAAAATTATAAAACATTTAAAAAAATAAAACTCAAATAATAAATTATAAAAAAATTATAAAAATTCAATAAAATTAGCGTGAAGTGTACGAGAATTATCATATGTGTTGTCATATTTAAAAATTTAATGTCTCGGTCAGCATTTTAGTTAAAAATTTATCAAAATGACTTTTTTTTATTTTTTCGAAAAATTGATGGCTAAATTCAACTCTTTTTGTAATATGACATTTATGTTTTAAATATGCTCCATGCCCAGTTTCAGCTGCTATTTAATGCTTAAACTAATATCAAGGCTAAGGTCTTGATTGATATGAATTTGTGGTTTGGGGACTTCAATTGAAATATTTCGATGTTTTGAGACAAATTTAAAATTTGTTATGATTTGAGGGTGTTATAGTGAAATTAACCCAATACTAAACGATCCACGCGTTTGAAGATGCAGTCATCGAGGATCCCGACCTGACACGTCATACAAAGTCAAAAGACACGTATCTCTCTCGTATCCTTGTGACCATCCGATTAAAATCTAACAGTTAGAACATCTCACTCTCTCGCCACATCCCTTATAAAAGAAGTGAATAATTATGAATATACAATGAAAAATAATTATTTGCATTAGACAGCCCCAAATTATAACTAAAATTCTTAATTTAGTCTCAAACTTCAAAACGTCGACTTACCAAAATATGCAATAAAAAAGAATTAATTCACTAAACACCCTCAAACTATAATAAAATTTTAATTTAGTCTCAAACATCAAAATGTTGAGTTAATCAAAATACAACTAAATGCTTGATTTGAGCTTAAAACTTTGAGGTGTTGCTGACATTAAAATCAAATCTTTCAAATTGATCAAATAAGGACTAAACCATTTTGCATTTCGCGCTTGCTCGCATAGGAATTGGACATTTCAAAGTGGACTAGCTTAAATCATTATTGTATGGATTTTTCTATGTTCATCACCTACACTAATAAAAAAACTTTCATTTTCCTTCTCTTTTATAATTAAGATTTTTTTCATAAAACATATTTGAACACCACGAATCTGCTCATCGATGAGTATTGATATCTTATTGATCATCGAATCATAGTTTGATGTTCGCTAGTCGAACTTAAAAAAACTTAACAACCCAATGACTTAAAAAATATTTAAATAGTTTTGTGACTTAAATGAAAACTTTCGAATAGTTCAATGATAATTTTATAACTTTTTCAAATTGAGTGACCAAAACGTAAACTTACTAATAGTTTAGTGACCTTGGATGAGTTTACCCTATTTTTTTAAATATTTTTTAGTACTGGCACGTGTCTATTTACCAATTATAATTCACCGTTTACCGTATATTTTCTTTCCCCTAAAAAACATGCCCTTCTCTCTCTGTTATCGTTTTCTATTTTCTATTTTATTTTCTCGCGTTTTCTCGCTCTCGACAGGAAAAAAAAAACAAAAATAAAGAAAAAAACAAATAAATCTTTTTTCATCGTTGATTGTTTGAATTGGTTCGAGTTTCCCCAGTTTCTCAACCGCCATCAATCCGAAGAAAAAAATCGATTTTTTTGCCAAATTCGCCAAATTTGGCAAAATCTCTGTCGATTGCGTTTCGCGGGAGTGAAATTAGGGAATCTTCTTGTTGGTAATCTTTTAATCTTAATGTGGATTTGATTATTGCTCAAACCAGGTTTTCTACTTTGATCTATATTTTTTATTGAAAAAAATTTGAAAAATAGTTTATTTGACCTGTTTGGCTCGTCGCAAACCCTAGTTTTTATTAGGTTTAGTTTTTTGAGGGTTTCAAAAAATAAAAAAAATTGTGATTTAGGAAATTTCATTGATTCTTTTTTGTGTATAGGTACAGAAGTTAGATTATGCCACTATTTTTTTTGTTTCCTCTTTTAGGAATTTTTAGTTGATATTTAGGTTTTCTTAAGGAAAAACTCTGTGAAATTTTTGGTGCGTTGTTTTAGTTTACCATCCAAAATCGAGGGTTTTTTAAAAAAAATTTTGTTTCATTTAATTTTAGCTGTTCTCACAACCCTCCCCCCGAAAAAAAAAAGAGAGAAAAATAGTAAGACGAGAGATTTTTAGGGTTTGCATTGAAAAAGTTAGGGATTTTGTTTAAATTAAGATCGAGGAAGGAAAGATCGGATAATTTGGTTGTAAATAGAACAATGGCTTTGAATTTTTCCCATCGGCCGGTCTTTCCTGCTAATTTGACTGAAGATAATCTGCTTTCTCCTATGAGAATCGCGAATGGATACCTTGTTGAAGGTGTAGCCGAGAAGAATGGAGATGGGTGTATGAAACCTTGTCATTCGGATCATGCAATGGAAGATTGCTTTGATTATGGAAGGGATAAGGATGGTGGTGATCGATGTGGTTCTCAGGAGTCTGTTTCTAATGATATTATTGATCTTTTGCCGTCGGATCCTTTTGGAATGGATATTACCAGTACTTTCACTGCAATTTCCGGTTGGCTTGAGGCCTTGGAATTCGATTATAGTCAGTATGTGAGGGATGAGGTGGGGACTGGTGATGGGAGTTATCAGTTTGCTGGATTGAACTTAATTTGGAACAATGCAATGTGGTTCCAAACGTTCCCTGGAAGTATGGGGTTTGAGTGTAAAGGTAGTGTATCGGATCAGTTCGGTGGTGGGTGTTCGCAGGTGCAGGAAAGAGGGGATGTTTCTCATCGTGCTGGTCTTGGATTGGACTGTAATGTAATTGACACTTTGTGTTCTGGGAATGAAGATATGATTTCTGTTGACCTGGAAAAAGAAGAATTTCAGGATTGCGAGGTTTATTCAGATGGACCCGAAGGAGCTCCTCATGAAGCTCTGATTTTGGCCCTTGGTTATCTGTGTGTGCGGGATCTTCTTATGGTTGAAAGCGTTTGCACATCTCTGAGGAGTGTCGTTCTAAATGATCCTCTTCTATGGAGGAGTATTCACATTGATCAGCCGCTAAACGAGAAGCTTACTGATGATGTTCTTTTACGAATAACTAATAGGGCTCAGGGTAGCTTGCAATGCTTGAGCCTGGTCGATTGCAAAAGTATTAGCGATGAGGGTCTTATGCGTGTGGTTGTAAATAATCCAAAGCTAATCAAGGTTAGTTTGTTGCTTTGAGATTTTGATTGTCGTGTTGGTTTCTATACCTTGCATTGTATTGGTGTGCTAAGTTGTAGGTGTACTTGTTCATGCACTTTTGGTTGATAAGCTGTATGTGAGTTAACCATATCATGTAGAAGAATTTATTTTATGGAATGTGATTGAAGATGTTTTCATGTTGTAGTATGCTTAATATTATATTCTGGCTGAGTGGTGTTGCTATCTACTCTTTTTGTTTTATTTCCTTTGTTTGCAGGAGATTTCTTTTGAAAAAAAAATTATAAACTCAGTTAAAGTCTAAATCATAATAGCCATTAGATTCATACACAAGAAGGTAAAAGTGTGTACCCTCATGGCTTTTGACTATATTGAACAAAGAACTAGTTTCTCTACTATGAGTTAGTTTGAATGTGCTGTTCTCTCCCCCCCCCCCCCTCTTAGAGCAACATATATATGGAGGTAAAATTCATTTACTGAACTGGTCCAATATTACTGTCAGCTTTGTTAGGTTTGAATGTTTTTAGCTTCTGTTTGGCTATCCTGCTTTGTTGTCCAACATAAATTAAAATTAGATCTTTGCATCTTAATGTAATGATAGGTATAGGAAATTTGTTTCGAGGGCTATTTTTTATTGCATGGAAAATCTAAGTTTGGAAAGAAAAAACACATCAGTGGTGATGTGGAGCAGTAGCTTCTAAAGCATTTTTTCAAAATTAATTGGGAAACATAAAAGCTGTCTCTTGTTTCATTGAGAGTCTGGCTTTTAATTTTATTTGCTGTAATGGTTTTGTTTAGTTCAATATATCTTTCTACAATTTGAATCAATATATATATTACTGTAAGATACTAATATTTCCTCCTCCTTGTAGCTGAGTGTACCTGGATGTACAAGACTAAGCATCGAGGGTGTTTTGAATAGCCTAAAGGCTTTGAAGTCTATGGGCACACGAGGGGTGAAGCATTTGAGGATCGGTGGGCTTTTTGGTGTGACACTGAATCATTTTGAAGAGTTGAAGTTCCTGTTGGGTATAGACAACCAGATTCAGCAGATTGTGCAGAAGCCACATTTTTATAACCGAAGAAATTTGTATATCTCTAGCGAAGATGATCGTGTCATTGATATTGAAATGTGCCCAAGATGCCAGAACATGATGCTTCTTTACGATTGTCCTGCGGAGGGCTGCCGGCAAAAAATGCATACTGCTCAATTATGCAGGGCATGCAGTCTTTGCATATTACGGTGTCTTCAGTGTGGACGGTGCATTAATGACAGCGAGTATGAGGAAACGTTTAGTCTGGAGTATCTTTGCTCAGATTGTTGTAAGCAAGAACTAGTCAAATCCCACGATAGGCCAGATAGGATGATTGGCTCGTCCAGTTTACCTGAAACCGGCAGCTTTCATCTTCATGGCTAGACTGAAATATCACATTTTCTGTTCTCTACTCTCAGTTAAGGTGTCGTGTTATCTCTCTTCTCTCTCTTTTTTTTTTTTTTACCTTTTAATCTGCTATTAGTGTCAACCATCTTGGGTCCTCGGAGCCAAAGGTTCAGAACATTCCCACAGAAGAGCTGAAAAGACAATAAAATCTTGTGCTGCACGCATTGTCCAAGAGAAATAATCTTCAATTGACATATTTGTGTTCATGGATCGTCAATGCTGCCAAGAATAAGGTGGAAATCATGATTTTGCGGACATGAAAATAGATTCCCCAAGGAAGCACTCAATCTATTCATATCGTCAAACGAGAAATATTTGTGGCCACCATCGCTTTTGCAAGGCAAGTCGCTTATTAATTATTATGTTAATGTGATTTTCTTTAGTCTCTGTTTATTGAAATCTTGATTCACTGAACTCGGGAAATACAATATCTGTTCTATTGCTTCCTGCGTAGTTTCCTTAGTAATTGGAATTTATATTTAATCTGCCCTGTGAATGAATTTGTCCGTGATGCGATGAATGTTGTTGGTATGATTAGAATACGATGTTTTCACATTTTTCAAGTTTAGATTTAAATTATACAAGTGAGCCTGAAGCCTTTTGCAGATAATGGTAGAGTTCCCTGTCGTTATGTATAGAATTATTGAAAGGTGTTAGGGCTGTTAGAAACCAGAGGTGAAAGTACCAAGGAATAGGGACTGTATCATGTTGGCCAAATTGAAATGGAGTTAACATTTACTACTTTTTTAAAAATAGCCTTATTTTTTTAAAGTTTCTATAGTTTTGTAAACGAATTGAACTGCAATTAAATGATAATTTTTTATACAGTTAACTCTGTTTTTATTTGATTTTTTAATAGCGTAGGAGTTAAATTGACCCATTAGGTATACCAGGTCTACCGTTAAGTACATACAGTTCTGGTCTAAATCGGATGATTAGGGATTAATAATTCCGGTACCAGCTCTACGGTTAAGTACATACATACAGTTCTGGTCTAAACTGGTTGATCTTTTAATAGTATAGGGGTTTAATTGATCCATTTATTAATTAGCGAGGGATTGATAATTTGGTAGCGGCTCTCTCTTTAATTAGATATAGTTTTGGTCTAAATCGGTACAGAGTAATTTAAGCTTTGCTGTTCGTACTATGAGATTTTAATTACTTTATAAGTGATTGAGCTTGATTAATACTTTTAAAATTTATGTTTACATTTAAATATTTGAAGATTATTGAAAATCCAAAATTATCAATATTAATCTCAAGTGATTCGTCCATCTGCGTGGCATTGATAGGTACTTGAATTCTTGAAATAATTAAAGACCTTCAATTAAAAAAAAAGAAATTAAGTTTGAATTTTTGAAATGCATCAAAAAAGTTTTTTAAAAAAAGACAATTAATTTTTTATTTTTAATTGGGTAATTGAACCGTGAAATGCATTAAAATTTTTTTTATTTTCTCATCATTTTACGTCACAAAAAATTAAAAATAAAAATTATTAAAATTATAATAAAAATAAATTTTTTTATAAAAATTATAAAAAAAATTTATAAAATGCATCAAAAAATTCTTTAACTATTAACTTTTAACGATAAGTTAATGATTTTCAGTTTGTTAAGTTAATGATTTTCAGTTTGTTTAGTTAAAATTATTATGTGAAAATAATAAAAATAAAAACAAATAAAATCATACAAAAAATTATAAAATGATTTTAGTGCAATAATTTTGTAATTTTTTTACGAAATTTATATTTTTTATATATCTTTATAAATTTTTATATGTTTTATAACTTTTTTACGTTTTTATATATATTTTTAATTTTCAATAAAATTTAAATATTTTTATTTTTTATCATCTTTTGTTGATGTTGTGATTTTAATTGAAAAAAGTTAAGAGTGATAAATATTTAATTGAGTGCATAAAAAAAAGGGTTTGATTATTTTTTTTAAAATTTGAGGGTCGTTGTAATATATTTTAAAAATTTAAGTATTTAATGGAAAGCAAAAAAACATAAAGGGTTTAATTATTTTTTTTGAAAAATTTAAAGATATTTTTAATGCATTTTTGATAGTTTAAGTATTTAATTAAATGTAAAAAAAATAAAGGTTTAATTATTTTTTTGAAAAAGTTTAATGATTTTTTACGCCCTTAAAGTTTTTTTTTTATCAAGAAACTTCGCGTATTCCCTAGGCCTGTGGTCTGTTTGGGTTATATAAAAAATAATAAAAAGATTTTTTCAGATTCTTTCAGTTTTGGAAGTAATAATAAGTTTTTTTTAATAATTAAAGTAATTTAATTTGTAAGTGAGTAATTGAGGATAATTAGTAATAATAATTATATATAATTTTGATTGGTATAATAATAAATTTAATTTTTAATATTTATACTTCACACAGAGAATTAAATTTATTATTATATTAATTAAAATTTAGTGATTAATGGGATAACAATTTTGAAAATGAGATGTAATGATATTCTTTTATCATAAAAATCGTAACTTGTTGAATCCTTTATTTTTTTTCCTCCGATTTTTTATTTATTTTTATTTTTATTGTCATATATATTCAATTTTGGATTCAACAAACCAAGCAGTCAAAGTGGATGACCCACCAAAATCAACGCCGTTTGTTTTCAAAGTGGGCGACTGAACTTGTTTTTGGACTGTAGGAATTGGGTTATGTGAACTTTTGTCTTGATTCATTGGTGGTATAATAATTTTTTTGCCCTCATTTCAGCTGTGTGTTTAATGTTTCCTATCTTTTAGTTTTTAAATTTGTATTTTTTTATCAATTCATTCTAAAATAAATGAAAAAAATTAATATTTATTAATTTTGTTCACATGATATATTTGTGAATTGTCACTTGGATGACATGTTAATATTTAATTATTTTTTAAAAATATTATATATATATTAATAATTTTAATGGTAAAATATTTAAAAATATTTTTTTTGAATTTTAATTTTTTAAAAAATTAATTAAATGTTGACATTATGCCATATAAATATTAATTTTTTATCTATTTTGACGTGATTTGATAAAGAAAACGTATAAAAAAAATAAAAATTTAAAATAATTTTTTTTAACTAGAGAGCTAGATATGTGTTTTGAATTTAATATTAAATTCAATTATCTGTTAATGTATGATCAATACGTAAAAATGTCACACTTTTGTTTTCAATAATAACAAGAATAAGATCTGTTATAAACAATATATCTAATTAAAATAATTAAAGGGTGAAGTCCACTGGTAATCAAATTTTGTTATTTGTCATCTATTTATAAAAAGTTACAGAATGATCATTCAATTGAATAATGGTGATAGTTTTTGAATTTGATATAATAACAACTTTAACTCTTAACATTTATAAATTATGTCAATATGATCTTAATTCTAAATAAAATTAACTCTCTATATTTATATATTGTGTAGTTTGATTTTTTTAAATTTGCATTTTATTGTGACATTAAGGGTTATATTTAAAAAAATGAGAAAAGAATGAAATTTATTATGTAGGGTTTTTGGGTGTATTTATTTTTGTATATTTTCAATCAAATTTAGTTGATAAAATTATTATTTTTAGCTTTTTAAGGGAAAGGTTTACAAGGAAAAATAAAATTGCAAAACAGGATTAAAATACATAATGTGTAAATGTTGAGGATTAAAGTAGTTGTTACGTCAATTTTAAAAGCTATCAACATTAGCCAGCTAGTGACCAAAAAAGATAATTTAATAGTTGGATGACAAAAAATTATTAATAATTGAATGATTATTAGTCTAATTTACCCTGAAAAAACACAAAAAATTGGAAAGATCTAAAGGACAACATTGGTATTTCCAAAAGAAAGTGTGGGTAATTCTATGGGTTAAGTCATTTTTGGGCTTAAATTTTGGTAACTATTTTTCACATTGGGCCCTAATTTTTTTTGTCAAGTTAGTCCCTAATTTCAACAATTATTTACTTATTGGGGCTTTGAATTTGGCAATTGTTGCTTAAGGTTTAAACCATTTTTGCTCAAATTATGCTTGAATGTGTGAACAGTTGCTAAATTTAAGGATTAATTTGGATAAAAAAATTCAAGTCCCGATATGAGAACAATTATCTAATTTAAACTTCAATATAAGAACAATTATTTAGTTGAAAGTCCAATTTAAATAAAAAATAAGTTCAAATTTTAATGTAAAAATAATTATCAAATTCAAATATCGAATAATTATTTAACCCCAAATGCAAATTGATGTAATGGGTGGAACAGAAAGTAAGTAGTTTATGAAAGCAGTGGTCCTGTTCTGTCATGAATGAGTGAATCTTAATATTTACAAATGGGGAAAGTTACAGTTCATTAAATATATATATCTATCTATATATATGTGTATCTTTCACAGTGCTAGTGTGTCGACATTGTGTGTTCATCCATTTCATTATAAATTTTTTTTTAAATTTATAAATAATTTATTAAAATTATAACAATTTTTCGTTTGTAACATCGATGATCATAAATAATAAAGTATATTTTTTATTTAATAGTTTTTTATAACAATTTTTTATCTTGAAATTTAATTCTATTCTTAAGTGAAATAAGAATCAATTAAGATAATTTAATTAAAATATTATAATTTTATATAAAAAGTTTATTAATAATATTTCTAAATGAAAATAATATCAAATTTTATTAAAATATCATCTAAATCTCATTAATTAATGTTATTTATAGTATATTTTAATTTTTAATTTTTAAAAATTTAAAAATTTAAAAATTTAAAATGATTTAAATCTCAATTGTTATGGGTGTATAATGTTGTTTTTTATTTAATTTAATTTATTGTTTTATTTATCTTTTCACTATATCATCCATGTGAAATTGATAATTTGAAAAAAAATTCACGTGTCATATTTTCATTGGTTGGTTTAGTATTTACTAAGGGTGTTAATTCCAAATGCTAAAATAATACACTATCAACTAACTTGAACATTTTTAAAGTATAAGTATCACATTGGAATTTATGAAAACATAAGTGCTAAATAATACACAAACTGATAGTTTAGGTATTACATTAGATATTTTATGAAAATATATGTACAAAACAATACATAATTGATTGTTCAAGTACTACATTAAACATTCTCAAAGTGTAAGCATTACATTGAGCATTTTATAAAAATACATGTACCATCTCAAAATTACGAAATATATTAAAATTTAAGTAAATATAAAATATCATAAGCACGATTATAATACGAAAAATGTACAATATAAATATATTTTTTAAACAATCTCATTATAAGTTCTGATTATAACTGTTCTTTTTTAGCGCAATACCTAAAACTACTCATAATTCAAAATCAGCTTTAAGGGTTGTTTGAAAGTGCAGTTGCCTCGGGCCCAAGGTTGAAAAAGATCCAAAAAAATATTTTTTTTAGCTTTTAATGCAAGAAAAAAATTTCAGGCTAAAATAAATAAATTAAATTCTTAAAGCTTTCAATTTTTCACCATATATGCTTTATCTATTAGGGGCCCAGAACATTTTTAACTTTTATTAGACTACATTTTATAATTTTTTTAAAGAGACCCAATTTATTGTTTAGTTTAGGGCTCTAAAAATGTTAAAAACGATCATAATTCAACCCATAAATAGAAAGCAGCGCACTCAAATCCACGTTTTTTTATATTAATAATGTCCATACCAATCGAGTTAAGACTCAACCGACACAATATAAATATTTAAATTAAAAGATCTGTTAATCTAAATGGATATTTGTCGTTTTGAACATTTATGCCTTTGAGAATATTAATAATCTAAAAAATTAGTATATGAACAGTGAATTCACTTGGCGATTTTAATTATTTTAAAGCCATTATTTTATATTTAAAAAAAATAAAACCTTCATCACCATCAAAGAGTTTAATTAATTAATTAATTTTATTAATAAAAAAGAATTGAGATATGGACAAAAAATTTTGTCGGTGAGAAAGTGATCAAATTAATTAATTAAAAGAATTAGAAATTATTCAATGGATATACCTTATGAATCCAAATAGGTATAATGAGCTGAAATTTTAATAATTTTTTTAATTAACAATATTTTAAATATAAATTACAATTTTGAATATTAAATAATCAAAATAAATATATGATGTAATTTAAAATTTATTATAAATTTCATAAATGTTAATATAATTGAAGAATTATTTATGAAAACCTCTCTTAAATATTTTAATAATTATTATAAAATATATTGTTACAGGTTTAGGATTTTGAATATATATTTTTTGAATATTAATCTTATTATTTATGTTATTTTTTATATAAAATTTAAAATTATCTATAATCCCTTCTCAACCTTTAAATAAGAGGGTAATGCGCTTCAACACACTCGAACTCACATATTCCAACACTGAAAATAATGTCAATGCAATCAAATTAAGACTTAATCGACTGCTTTTGAATATTTAAATATACAAAAGTAAAATAATAATTTTAAAAAGACAAAATATTCATAAGTTTATGTATTCTTCATAAATTTAGAATTTAGCTTAAGTACTTTAATTTTTAGGAATTTAATTCCTCTATTTTCAGATTTAAAAATTTAGATCTAATTAACACTATTAAAATTATTTTGTTAAATTCAAGTTCATTACAATGTCATTTTTTCAGTTACATGGCTATCAAGTGAGTAATTTTTTATTTCAAAATGTCACACCAATCAATTTAATAAAAAAATATTGGTAAAATTGTAATTTATCCTCTCTAAAATGATAAACATTTTGTTTAGTCCTTTTAAATCTATAGAGGTAACCTAATATAATGGTGAAATTAAATTTAAACTCTTATAAATCGGTTAAAATATGCTTATACCCCTATACTTTTTGAAAATTAATAATTTAGTCATTATACTTATATTTTCGGAAATTTTATCCTTCTATTTTTTAGATTTCGAAATAAATCTGATTATTAATATTATTTTTATTTGTTAAATTTAAATTAATTATAACATCATTTTTTAACAATAACAAAATTAACAAAAAATAATATTAACAATTAAATTTATCTTATACATGAAACTGGAATCTGAATACTAAAAATAAAGAGCGAATCATTTGTCACACTCATGTCGTTGAAAATGAAATCTGCAATAATGAAGAAATTCATGAATCTTGCCAAAAAGATTATTTATTTTTTAAAAAAGAGAAAACTAATGCCATTTGTACCAATAAATAATTCTTTATTTATATATATATAAAATAAATAAAAAGCTAAGTCCAGCTATGAATGACTTTAAAACACATGGTAACCACGAAATGCACACACAGCTCCACACTCCCTTTGCTTTTTCTCCATGTGTTATGTTCCCTTTGCCATTAGGCAAATGTCTGCCATTCTCTCCAACCTCACTCTCACTTTTTTGGTTAAAATTTGCCTATAGTCCCTGTATTTTCAAATTTTAGGAATTTAGTCTCTATATTTGTATTCCAAAATTCAAATCTAATTGTTAACATTATTATTATTTGTTAATTGATTGTTGTGACATTTTTAAATTAAAAAAAAGTACTTACTTGGAAGCCATGTAATTATAATAAAAAATATTGTAGTTAACTTGAATTTAACAAAATAATAATAAGAATAGCATTAACAATTGAACTTGAATTTTAAAATATGAAAAATAAAGGAACTAAATTCTTAGAAATGTAAGTACATGAATTAAATTCCTATTTTTCAACAAGTATAGGGACTACATTTTAACCTTTCTTTTTCAAACTTGGAATTATACAAATATGGTTTGTTGATTTTCAGTCCAAATGGTCTGATTTGGTTCATGGGTCAATTGATTTTTCGTTTCTTTTTAAATCGGTATCCCAATCAATTCGTAGTCTAATTATCTAGTCTAATTCAATTCAGATAATATTGATAAAAATATACATGTTAAATTACTATTTGAGGCTTAAACTTGGTAGCTATTATTATATTGGGGTTTGAACTTTTTTTATCCAAATTAAGCCATGAAATTGACTATTGTTACCATATTGGGGCTTAAGTTTTTTTTATTCAAGTTAGACCCTGAACTTGACTTACAATTGTTATCACATTAGGATTTGAATTTTTGTCTATGTTAGTACACGAACTTGACAATTGTTCTGACATTGAAGTTTCACATTAGAGTTTTTAAGGAAATACCAAAGGCTAACTTAAAAAAAAAAGTTTAAGTCCTAACGTGAAAAAAATTACCAAATTTAAAGCCTAACTTGAATAAAAAATTTAAATCATAATATAAAAATAATTATCAAATTAAGAATATGAAGATAAAAAAGTGATTTAAACGAATAGAATAATTATATTACTTTACTCTTGAATAGAGTATTTTTTGGCAGGGTTTAAATTTATATTTTTTTATCGATTGGTTTTACTATTTGAAATTATAAAAATTAAAAATAATTTATATAAACATTTATATATTTTTACAATTAAATTTAAATAAAAAATATTTTTAAAATATTAAAACAAAATTTTTGGAAGATTCGGGCTAGTCCCTGAAAACATTAACATAAATCATCCATAACCATTAAAAGTAAAGCCGACGTGTGAATGATAATGCTAACGACAAAATTATTAAAATATTAATAGAACAAGAAAATATATAAATTGAAATCAAAAGAAACGTTCACGTGTCAAAATATGTATATTTTCAGATATTATCCTTGGGTTAAATCAGTTGAATATATTGAAAAACAGATTAATTAGTCATATAGATGCTTTATTTTTTAAATTTAAAAAATAGATTATTTTTATAGAGAGTGTTTGAAAATATGTTTAATTGAACACGTTTTTTTTATATGTAAATAGAAAAAATCGTTTGACTGCACGTGTTTTTACACTCTCTTTACAAAAACATTTTATCTTCTTAAATTTAAAAAAAAATCAACCTTTTTATCATTTAATATTTTTCTGTATATTTGACTAATATAGTCTTATAGTTGTATTTAAAAATATTTTATATTTATATTAATTTTGTTAAATAAATAAATTTTATTATAAAAAATTAAATCTTTTATGGGTTCATATGTTATTTTATTTACTTTTATATAATATGTTTTATTTTTTTAATATTATCAAATTCCATTCGAGACCAAGATTGAGCTTGAGAGAGACTGAATCTGATGTGGTGGTCCCTAGATCTTTTTTGTGGGCTCAAAAGTGGTCCCCAGTCGTTGAAAAAGATCAATCGGCCAAAAGATCCTTTGATGGAGCTAAAAAGAAACCCATTATTTGTTCCAAAAAGAAAAATAAATAAAGCGAATGTCGCCACATGCATGCATGCGCTGTACCCTCTTATCAGTGGGCGTCAGGAATCTATGCATACACTGTAGGCCATGTTAGAATTGGATTAGATCAATGTTTTCAGAATTGTACGACGGAGTTGGTTAGTTCACTAATTTTTTTATTTAATCTGTTTGATTAATTTAATCAGTTTAATCGGTTAGGCTGAAAAAATATTAAAAATTTAAAAAACATATTAGAAAACAGTAAAAAGTTTATCGACCTTTTATTTTAAATAGTATCCCAATCAACTTTCTGTCCAATTGATTTAATTATTAGTTCAATTCGGTTTTAAAAACAATAGATTAGATTGATTGGTTAAATTGAAAATCAATTACTATATCAATATCATAAAAAAACAAAGATTAAATCGACAAAAATTCAGTTGAACCGATTTAAAGCTAGTTTATCATTTTTTCTTGTTTTTTATGATTTTTTATAGGTAAATTACACCAACAGTCACTCATTTTTAATATGAGGAAATAAACAGTCACCTGATTTATATTTCAATCACTCAATTTTAAAAATGTGACAAAACAGTCCCTTTTTCACGTTTTCCGTCACAGATGTCATGGAACAGTGACATGGCAATTGATGGTATCGGTGGAGTGTGAAAAACGTCCAGTTGGTTGGTTACATTTAACACAACAATCACTCAACTTTGAAAATGTGACAAAACAGTCACTAATATTATCGAAAAGTGCCAAAATAGTCACTAATAAAGAATACTGAAAATGAATGGAAGGGCGAGGAATCGAGAAAACCTTTGCATCCGAGGGTTTGGAAGTAGCATGAGAATTCTACAACTTTTTCTGACCTTCAGAAGAACAATTTTCACAAAAGAAGTGGTCAAGTCTTTTAGCCTCCTCTATTATCATTTCTATACAAGCAGGATGAAACTTGAATCAAAAGTAGTGTGTTGAATATGGAAACAATTTTTACAACATGCAAGGTAACCTTTAAAATTAGATATGAGAGTAAAACGGACGAAAAAGTCTTTCTAAGACTGGCCTCTAAAACTCGAGAAAACTAAATTTCCTAGCTAGGATCAATTACAAAGCTCAACCTACAAATATACATAAAGTGAAAATGGAACAAAAATTTGTCCATCAACATACTTCTGAACCACTAAGAATTCATCCCATGTTAATATTTTTTAATTTCATGGAAACAATCAGACTTCTGGATGCTGTTGTATCTTCAATAAAGTGTTTTAGGTCTTTATAACACAAACGAATATCAATTGACACCAAAACATAAAGTTAAGTGATCACTTCTCCAGATTTTCATACTTCAATACAATTTGGATTTTCACTTTAAAACCTACCAACTCAATGCCAATAATTCTAGATTTGTAAATTCATGAGCTATCATTGTGAACATTGTATCTAAGCAAAGATCATCCCTATTAAATCAATTCATATCAACACAATTAACTACACAGATAATACGAAGTCTAAAAACCTATATACCATGACCAAATCACCCTTCCCCAGCCCCCATCTGAGCAGGCTTTAAGGGATAAATAAATTTAAACTTAGGTCTAACACCTGCCCATAGCATTACAAAAGAGAACCATGTTTTCTGCCTTCTATTCTACTGAAGGACAACAAAGATTTTGGTTACACCACAACTGAATAAATGCCTCCCTAGCTGTATTACTAGTCAAAAAGTTGGGGGAAAATAATAATGTTCAGTTTCTATAGCAGAAAAGGAGAGGAAGGGATCATAATGGCAGTTGACTGTTTTGTCCCATTTTCAAAATTGAGTGACTATTATGTTAAATGTAACCGATCAGCTGGACTTTTTTCACACTCTACCGACGCCGTCAACTGCCATGTCACTGTTCCTTGACGTCTGTGATGGAAAATGTGAAAAATGGCTGTTTTGTCACATTTTCAAAGTTGAGTGACTGAAATGTAAACCAGGTGACTGTTTGTTTTCTCATATCAAAGTTGAGTGACTTTTGATGCAATTTACCCTTTTTTTATTTTTCATGTTGGTTTGATTGACCGTAAAATAGTGATTTAATTGATTCTCGATCTGATTTTTAAAACATTATTGGGCTATATTATTTTTTAGTAATCATACATTACTCATTGTTTTTTAGCAAAGTTTGTACTTGCAGAAGTTGTTTTAAAATATATTTTAATCCAAATACTCTTCTCAATTTTGGAAGTTAGTTTCTATTATTTTATTTTTTAGAATTTAGCTTTTCTACTTTCATATTTTAAAACTCAATCAAATTGTTAACAACATTAATTTTTTGTTAAATTTTTTGGCGTGACATTTACTAGTGGTAATAATTGAATATGAATTTTGAAATCTGAAAAGTGAAGGAATTAAATTTCTAGAAATAAAAGTTAAGGACTAAATTATAAATTTAGGAAGAGTACAAATACTAATGTCAAGTTTTAACATTTTTATACGAGAATAAGAAAGTTATGAAATAAAAAGCGTGGAAAAAATTAATGTGGCCTTCACAATATATTCAATAATGGTAGGCAAAAATTCATACCAAAAAAAGAAAGGTATCATACCCCAAAAAAATAATGGTACGCAAATTAAACTTGTTTTTGGCAAGATCATTGTTCATAATATATTTGGTAAGATCATCGTTGAGAACGATTATGCTACGGTAGTTAATATGGTCAACGGATGTGAGTTGGGTATGACTTCTGCGACCATAGTTTGACGAATCCAAGGAGTTCCAAAGCAGTTAGCGGAGTTCAAGATCCAACATGTCCGAAGGGTAAACAACTTGGTGGCTGATTACTTAGCAAAAACTTGTAAGGTCTATATGATTGATGTTAGGATTATTGATACTCCCAGTCAGTATGTTAACAAGCTATTGCAGACTGATATTCTTGTAGCACATAGTGCAGGTCTAAATTAATCAATAAGCAGTCTCTTTGCCTCTTTATTTACCAAAAAAAAAACTTGTTTTTGCTTAAATTGATAAAGCAAGTTAAAGCTTTCCAACACGTTTCTAATTCTAACTTTTTTAATCAATTCAACTTTTGCTTAAATTATAATTTTTTGGGGCCGGATTTGAATTATAATTTTTGAGTTAAAAATGTAATTTTGTCATTGTATAAATATAAATTTTTGATTTTTAGGAGGGAATGAAATATAATTTTATCATTAAATTAACTTAAAATTTTACAAATACTCAAAGGACTAAAGGGTTAAACTTTCATTTTCGGACTAGGTTCCCCTCTTGTTTAGTTCTTTTAAAAAATAGTAAAATCATAAACTAATACATAGTAAAATTATAGTTTGACTTCTCGAAAATAAATATAAAATATATAATGATAGGCAAATTAAACTTGTTTTTGGTAAGATCATTGTTCACAATATATTTGGCAAGATCATCGTTGAGAGCGACTGTGCTACGACAGTTAATATGGTCAAGGGATGTGTGTTGGGTATGCCTTCTGCTACCATTGTTCGATGAATCCAAGGAGTTTCGAAGCAGCTAGCGGAGTTCAAGATCCAATATGTCCGAAGGGAAAGCAACTTGGTGGCTGATTACTTAGCAAAAACTTGTGAGGCTGATATGGTTGATGTTAGGATTATTGATATTCCCAGTCAGTAAGTTAGCAAGCTATTGCAGACTGATATTCATGTAGCACATAGTGCAGGTCTAAATTAATCAATAGGCAATCTCTTTGCCTCTTTATTTACCAAAAAAAAAAAACTTGTTGTTGTTTAAATTGATAAAGCAAGTTAAAACTTTTCAGCACGTTTCTAATTCTAACTTTTTTAATCAATTCAACTTTTGCTTAAATTATAATTTTTTGGTCGGATTTGAATTATAATTTTTGAGCGAGTTAAAAATGTAATTTTGTCATTGTATAAATATAAATTTTCGATTTTTAAGAGATTAAACTATAAAGTTTTTGTTTTAGAAGAGGGCACAATTGAATTTTTAATCTTAAGAGGGAATGAAATATAATATTATCATTAAATTAACTTAAAATTTTACAAATACTCAAAGGACTAAAGGGTGAAATTTTCATTTTAGGACTAACTTTCCCTCCGGTTTAGTTCTTTTAAAAAATAATATAATCATAAACTAATACATAGTAAAATTAGAATTTGACTTCTCGAAAAAATATATAAAATATATAGTAAAAAATATATTGCTAATGTTATTTTTAAATAGTTAAAAAATATAATGTATATTCACCAAAAAATATAATATATATTATTTAATTAGATTAATATAAAAAAATATTACTAATATAAAAATATATATTATATAATATATTATTTAATTCGATTTATTATTCGATTTAAAATGAAATTTTCAAAAAATTATTAATTAATTTCCGATCAAACTTCAATTATTAATTTATTAATCAAATTAAATCAATTTCATTGATTAATTTGATTTTATCTTAAATATGACACTCTAAGTGCATGTGTTCGAAGCTAACTGTGACTCACCAAAATCTACTATTTAGAGAACAATGAGTGCAGTCATAGAGAAAGGCATGAGCCTCGGCCCTCGAGACTATATCACCATTTTTTGCACGATCACTGCATGAAACGTTCCTAAACTCGATCTTGTATATCAACATATCCAAACTTAACTGATGACATTTAATTTTAGACGGTTATATTTGATACTCTATTCGATTCTTTTAAGACTCTTTCATGCTATAAATAAAATTAAGGCATAATTTCAAATATAGCCCTCAAAATTTACATTATTTATCAAATTGACCCCTAATTTTTTAGCTAAATTTGGCTATTAACATTTGATAAAGAGTCAAATCATTTTTTCTAAACAAAAACGTTACTAAAACATTATTTTTATAACGATGTTAGTATAGCAACCCGTGTGGCAGCTCATGTGTATTTCATGGTAACATGATACTATTTGTCTTTTATGCCATATCAACAAATATTTTAAAATTATAAAATATTCAAAAATAAAAATATAAAAAGTTCATAAAAATTCAAAAAAAAAATGTGGATTACCATGTAGGCTGTCATGTTTAAAAATCTAACGTTTCAGACAAATTTTCATTAAAAAAATAGTAAATTGACTCTTTTTGCATGGTTAATGTTCAAATTTGACTCTTTTTAAAAGGTTAAGAGCTAAATTGATAAAATATATAGGCAACGAATCTCCAGTGAAGTGCATTTAGGGTCCGTTTGTTTACATGTAAAATGTTTTATGAAAAATGTTTTCTGTATTTTTTTGTGTTTGTTTCACAAAAAATAGCTTGGTCAATGGAAAATAACTTACAAATCAACGTAAAATAAACCATTTTTCGTGACAGATTTTTGTGGAGTCCAAATAAATATGAAATAAAAAGAAATCGACTATTCCAATTTCATCTCTATCGAATTTTAATATCAGAATAGTGGATATAGTCACGATTCAATGGGTTAGATCCACTTAC
Source organism: Gossypioides kirkii (assembly GCA_005610355.1). Lineage (NCBI taxonomy): Eukaryota > Viridiplantae > Streptophyta > Magnoliopsida > Malvales > Malvaceae > Gossypioides > Gossypioides kirkii. The sequence goes on along the minus strand of CP032245.1, from coordinate 963,360 downwards.
TTTTTCTTTTGTTGATTTCTAATCTTTACAATTCTTTACAATGGATTTGATTGGAATAATCTAATTCAAAATCAAAATATAAATATATATTTGCCGCTTCAAGAGATGGCTTATCATTATTCATTATAATTTCAAGTTTCTTTTAGAATTACTCTACTCTAACTCATTAGAATAATAACTTATTAGAGTTAAATTATATGATTTCTAATTCAATTATTATACATATACAATTGGGTTTTTATTACCAATAAAAACAAAATTCCTATTCTTCGTTTCAATATGAATACTACCATTTTTCATAGAAGTTTTATGAAAAAAAAGAAGTCAAAAGCCCCTTATCGGAGCATAAGTCATTTTTCGGAAAAGAGCTCCTCTATAGTTAATTTTATTTTTATATAAAAATATTCAATATTAATATTTTAATAATAAATATTTATTATAATTATAAATATATTAATAATAATGTTTTGTAGTATAAAGGTTAAAATATGTCATAAGTGTATGTACTCTTCACAAATTTGTAATTTAGCCTCTGTATTTTTATTTTTAAGAATTTAGTCCCTCTACTTTTCAGATTAAAAAATCAAGTCCAATAGTTGACATTATTAATTTTTTTTTGTTAATTTTGTTGATGTCACATTTTTAAATAAAAATACTCAGTTGGTAGTCGTGTAACTAAAAATTGACGTTGTAATGAACCTAAATTTAATAAAATATTTTTAATATATGTAAAAGCAATATAAAATATAAATTTATAGATATAAAATAAACTTAATTAAACAATGAAAAGATAAGAAAATCTCAAATGTATGTTTGTTTAAGTGAAAACAGCTTTTATGAAAATTTTTGAAGAAATCTGTTAAACAACAGAAACTATTTTACACAGATTTATCCTAACACCAGAAAATATTAGCTTTTCCAATAAAGTAAATCATTTTCCGTAAACCATTTTCAGTGAAACAAACGGACCCTTAGTTTTTTTTATCTAACGCTATAGTATCGTTACCACGGGTGAAGCCAAATTTTTTTTAAGTGGGACCGAAATTAAATTGTATTTTTTACGATAGTAAAAATGTAATTTCATCATATATATATATATTTATAATTTTTAAAAGATTAAATCAAATTTTTATAATTTTTAGGGGGTCAAAATGTAATTTTATCTTTACTAATTTAAATTTTTATAAATTTTAAAGGGATCTAAATGAAAATATTTCTATTTTAAGAGAGATCGGGACCCTTACCATCTTTTGACTACAATGTCTAATCTCATCGCAATTTTTATTTTTAGATTAATCTCAAGTAAATGGATCGCGAAAGTGAAAAATAACGAAAAGAGTAGGTGATGGAGAGAAAAATAGAAATGTCGACATAATTTAAGGCATTCCATTAGCCAACAAAATAGACAAATTACTTTAACATAAATAAGACATAATTTCATGAAGACTTAGGTTTAATTATTAAAAAACCTTGTTTTCAAATATGTTGGTCCAAAATTTCCATATAAAGGTTATTGGTCCCAAAAAAATATTCGTTCTCAAGTGTAATAAAATAATTTGCAGACACTCTTTTTTTTTTAAATATCCGTAAAAAATTTTGATTTGAATTGTAGTACTTAATTTACTAAAAAATAAGGTTTTAATGTCGATCAAGTCTTAACTCGATTAGCATAAGTATTGTTATAATGCAGGACGATGTGGGTTTGAGTACGCTGAAACTTATTATCCTCTTATTTATCGGTTGGGGAAGGGCTATAAATAGTTTTAGGAATTGTGTCAAAAAGAGTAGATATGATCAATATTTATAATGAGATTGTTCAGAAAAAATTTTAATCTAAAATATTATTTTTATTATCTCAAATTTACATTTGATTTTTTATATTAAATATTTTATTAATTAAATTTTAGCTCGATTAATATCAACATTGTTGAAAGTATAAAAAATTAAAGTTCGAATGCACTAAAATATATTTCAATTCATTATAATTATAATGTCATTTTTTAATTACATTGCTACTATATACCGATAATTATTTTCATAATAGAGTAAGGATTTGTTTCAACAAAAAAGTTGGGGATAAGGGGAGATTCCATTGCCCAGATGGTGACTGCTTTCCTTTGTTGTTTTTTTTTTGTTTTTATATATATTTAAAAAATAAAAAAAATGCAACTGAAACCATCAATCCCACTATATATGTAAAGCACTAAAGCCTCCTCATATTCACCAACCCCATTTGAAAGCAGCCACGTTATTATTGATTTTCAGTCCTATCAAAAGCACCTTTTGGCCCCCAATGCTGTGCTCTGCTTTCTTCAAAATCTTCAGCCATTAATGTCAGTGAGTGAATCAGTTTTGGGTTACAAGCACTGGGTATTTTTCTTTTTAAAATTGGTTCTTGTTTGGGGTGGTAAAGGGTGGGGGTAGGAGGGATTATAGTATTGTTTTAAAGCTTTAATGGAGGCTTTTTTAGAAGTTGTAAATGTACCATTTGCTATTGCTTTACTAGCATGGATTATTATAGATATATTGAAACATAGAGGAGGACATGCAAATGATAGTGATAATGATGATGTAAAAGGTAAAATAAGGGGATATTTAAGAGTTTTTAATGTTGTAACTGTTGTGTTTAGTATTACAATCTTTGTTTTAAATTTGGGTTTTGGGTTTTATACTTACTGGAATTATGGAATTGTCCCTACCAAAAGTGTTTGTTTAGCTATCACTTGGTTTCTAGCTAGTTTAGTGTTAATATATTGGATGAACAGTGGTTTTAGTGAACTTAAACCACGGCCTCCTTTGGTTTTGATCCTATGGTGGGTGTTTTCGTTCGGTTTGGTTTTGTTTTCAGTACTTGTTTATGTTGTTCGCTTGTTGGGGTTCGGAGAATTGCCTTACCGGTTGCCAGAACCCGACATTGTCGATGTTGTTTCCTTGCCTTTGCTGGTTTTGTTTTGTTGTCGTTGTTGTTGTCATCGTTTGTCTCATGGTGAACTCGAACGTCCGTTATTGCTTCGTAAGGAGAATGATGATGATAGTAGTTTCAGTAATGCTAGTATATGGAGCCAACTCACATTTCAATGGCTAAATCCTTTGTTTGAAAAGGGTCGAATTGAGAAACTTGAATTGCACCATATTCCTTCAGTTCCGGAATCTGAAACTGCAGACAATGCTTCGTTGTTGCTCGAAGAATCGATTCGAAAACAGAAAACAAAATCCACTTCATTGCCAAAAGCAATAACTGGTACTGTATGGAAGTCTCTGGCTATAAATGCAGTTTTTGCAGGTATTTTCCCTTCTTAAATCCATTTCAGATACTGTATATGCGACAGCATATTGTAATGCTTATGTTTTACTGTTTTTTGTAGGGCTTAATACAATTGCTTCATATATTGGACCTTTCCTTATAAGCAACTTCGTGAATTTCTTAACACAAAAGGACGATAGTTCAAGCTACCAATATGGACTGGTTCTTGCATTTATCTTCTTCTTTTCTAAGACCGTGGAATCGTTGACTCAACGACTGTGGTACTTCGGTGCTCATAGGATCGGAATAAGGGTTCGTGCAGCTCTCACGGTGTTGATTTACAAAAAGTCTTTATCAACTAAGTTTGTTGGTCCAAGCAATGGTAAAGTCATTAATCTCATCAATGTAGATGCTGAGAGGATTGGAGACTTTTGTTGGTACATTCATGGAGTTTGGTTGCTACCGATACAAGTCTTTCTAGCCTTGGTAATACTTTACTGGAATCTCGGGGCGGCTCCTTCAGTTGCTGCCGTTTTTGCTACGATTTTGGTGATGGTGAGCAACACTCCGTTGGCTAATAGGCAGGAAAGGCTTCATACCAAGATCATGGAAGCTAAGGATTCGAGGATAAAAGTGACTTCGGAGACTCTAAAAAGCATGAGAGTCTTGAAACTTCATTCATGGGAGCCTACGTTCTTGAATAAGCTTCTTCAACTTAGGGAAACAGAGAGGAACTGGCTTAAGAAGTACTTATATACGTGCTCGGCTGTTGCGTTTCTGTTTTGGGCATCACCGACTCTCGTGTCAGTCATCACGTTTGGTGTCTGCATTTTGTTGGAAACTCCATTAACATCAGGGACAGTACTTTCAGCTCTAGCAACTTTTCGGATTCTACAAGAACCTATATACAACCTTCCGGAGCTAATTTCCATGATTGCTCAGACAAAAGTCTCGTTTGATCGAATTCAAGAGTTCCTTGGAGAAGAAGATCAAAGGAAGTTCATAACTAGCTCTGGTCCAAATGAATCCGGTGTTGCTGTCGAGATCGAGGCAGGGGAATATGCTTGGGACTCAAGTAGCCAAAGCTTAAATAACCCAACCATCAAAATCACAGAGAAGATGAAGATAATGAAAGGTTACAAGATAGCCATTTGTGGCTCCGTTGGCTCAGGTAAATCGAGCCTGCTTTGTAGCATACTAGGTGAGATCCCTAGGATTTCTGGTGCAGTTGTTAAGGTTTATGGGAAAAAGGCTTATGTTCCTCAAACACCTTGGGTTCAAACAGGCACTATTAGAGAGAATATATTATTCGGGAAGGATATGGATGATGCTTTCTATGAACATGTTCTCGAAGCATGTGCCTTGAACCAAGATATTGAGATGTGGGATAATAAAGATATGAGTGTTGTCGGAGAGCGGGGAATGAACTTAAGTGGAGGACAAAAGCAGAGGATTCAATTAGCAAGGGCTGTTTACAGTGATTCCAATATTTATATCCTAGATGACCCTTTTAGTGCAGTTGATGCTCATACAGGAACGCATTTGTTCAAGGTAATAAACATCTCTAACTCTCTTTTTTTGAATTTTTACTTGTTATTCAAGCAACATACTTGGTGTTCATAGATTCATACTCTTACATGAAGTTGCCTCATGTTTGTAGAAATGTCTAAAGGGTTTGTTGTCTGAGAAGACTGTCATTTATGCTACACACCAATTAGAATTTCTAGATGCAGCAGACCTTGTTCTGGTAAGCTCTTACAGTTCGTAGTTTCGTGCTCTGATCGTAGTGTCTCATTTTTAGCTTTTTGAACGTTTTCTTGCAGGTGATGAAAGATGGTCTCATTGTTCAATCAGGGAAATACGAGGAGTTGATTGCTGATTCCGATGGTGAACTTGTTAGGCAAATGAATGCTCACAGGAAATCATTAGACCAAATGAATCCGCCCCAAGATGACGATTCCTTGATTGCCAAACCCTGTCAAATTAGTCAAATTGAAGTCATAGAAGAAAAATATGGAGATCCCATTTGCTTTGGCAAGCTCTTCGACCGGAGTCAAGAAGAAGAAACGGAAACCGGTCGTGTCAAATGGAGTGTTTACTCGACCTTTGTCACTGCAGCTTATAAGGGAGCTCTCGTTCCGGTTGTTCTCTTCTGTCAAGTTCTCTTTCAGGGACTACAAATAGGAAGCAATTACTGGATCGCGTGGGCAACCGAGGAAAATCACAAGGTATCAAGAGAACAGTTAATAGGCATATTTGTTATGTTGTCTGGTGGAAGCTCTATCTTCATACTGGGAAGGGCAGTTTTGTTGGCAACTATTGCGATCGAAACAGCTCAACGTCTCTTTCTCGGAATGATAACATCAGTTTTTCGTGCGCCCATTTCGTTCTTTGACTCAACACCCTCAAGTCGAATCCTCAACAGGGTTAGTTTCTTGTTTGCAACAAAAAGTTCATAATATTGCCTAATGATTAGCTCATAATACTCTCTTTTGGGTTATTGCAGTCTTCAACGGATCAAAGCACATTAGATACAGACATTCCTTACCGATTAGCTGGACTCGCATTTGCTCTTATTCAGTTGTTAAGCATCATTATCCTTATGTCCCATGTTGCCTGGCAGATCTTCCTTCTCTTCATTGCGATCCTTGGAATCTCCTTCTGGTATCAGGTAAGAACCATATACTCAAAATACGAAATGTTGCCAATGAAATTGCTAAAACAATGACTAATATAACCATAATTATCTGCAGACCTACTATATAACAACGGCTAGGGAGCTAGCAAGGATGGTCGGAAGCAGAAAGACTCCAATCTTGCATCATTTCTCAGAATCCATCACAGGGGCCGGAACAATTCGATGTTTCAACCAGGAAGACAGGTTCATAGAGAAAAACCTGAGCTTAATCGATGATTATTCTCGTGTAGCATTCCATAACTCCGGCACGATGGAATGGCTGTGTGTTAGAATCAACTTTCTTTTCAATTTTGTTTTCTTCCTGGTGTTAATCATCCTGGTGAGCTTGCCGAGGTCCGCTATCGACCCGAGTAAGTCCTTTCTTACTGGCTTGATAGTTTATTGTTTTTTGTTTTTGAAGTTTCTTAACTCTGAATACCATGTTTCGTGTATTCGTGTCATATATCAGGCTTGGCAGGATTGGCAGCCACTTATGGTTTGAACTTGAATGTACTACAGGCTTGGGTGATATGGAACTTATGTAACGTCGAAAACAAAATGATATCAGTTGAGAGAGTCCTTCAATTTACAAACATTGCTAGTGAAGCTCCTTTAGTGATAGAAGATCATAGACCGAAACCCGACTGGCCAACGGAAGGAACAATTGAACTCAAAAACCTTCAGGTTCAATACAAACCAACTCTCCCAGTGGTTCTTAAAGGTATAACTTGCACTTTCCCTGGAGAAATGAAGATTGGAGTTGTTGGAAGAACAGGAAGCGGAAAGTCCACTTTGATTCAAGCTCTTTTCAGGGTGGTCGAGCCTTCAGGTGGACGGATAGTTATTGATGGAGTCGATATTTCCACCATCGGTTTGCAGGATTTGAGGTCTAGATTGGGCATAATCCCACAAGATCCAACATTGTTTCAAGGAACCATAAGAACCAACCTGGATCCTTTGCAACAGCATACAGATCAAGAAATCTGGGAGGTAAATGTTAAATCCTGGTTTCTCTGATGATATATACAGGAGGAATGGTTACAGATGTTGGGATTCGAATCCCGAACTTGCTGCATATCGGGGTGGTTGAATAAACCAACCGAGTTAAACTCTGAGTTCTTCTCAAATTATCCGGTTTCACCGGATCTTTGCAGCAGTATACGGATCAAGACATAGGGAAAATGGTTGCATATGTTGGGATTCGAATCCCAAACCTACTGAATATTGGAGAGGTAACTGTTATATCCTGGTTTCTCTGATAACATATATACAGGAAAACTGGTTATAGATGTTGGGATTCGGATCCCGAACTTGCTTAACATCGTGATGATTGACTAAACCAGTTGAGCTAAACTCAGTGTTCTTCTCAAATTATCCGCTTTCGCCAAAAGAAACTCGGGAAAAAATGTTACAAATGTTGAGGTTCGAATCCAGAACTTGCTTACTATCAGGATGGTTGAATAAACCAACCGAACTAAACTCAAGGTTCTTCTCGAATTTATCCGGTTTCACTGAAAAGAAACTCATGACAGGTCCTTCACAAGTGTCGTCTTGCAGACATAGTGAGGCAGGATCAAAGGCTTCTCGATGCTCCAGGTATAAACGTTACTCTTTTTTTTTTTTTTGAATAACGTTACTCTTTTTTAAAGTTTCTTTCTTTCATGTATATCAAAATGCTCCTTGGAAGCAAGGACGAAGCCAAAGGGGTCAAGCAGTAGCCTTGGCCCCAAAAAAGATATATTTACCATTTAGTCCTTTAAAATTTTATGCAATTACGTGTTAGTATAATGGTAAAATTCTATTTTAACCCCCCAATAATTTATGATTCATCTCTAGTCTCCCTAAAGTAATTTTCTGGCTTCATCCTTGTTTTAAAGTAAGGACAAAGGGAAAAGAGGACAGGCAGTGGCCTTGGCCCCCATGGTAAATTTACCATTTAGCCCCTTAAATTTTTACACAATTACATGTTAGTATAATAGTAACATTGCACTTTGATCTTCTTAAAATAATTTTCTGACTTCATCTTCGTTTGGAAGTATCTATATCCCCCGCACACGTGACCGATATAACATCGGAAAATGGGTGTCGGGCAGAGTTATTTCGAGAAAAATGATGAGTTTCGAGATAACGTTATTCATGCAGTGGCCGAAGACGGAGAGAATTGGAGCGTTGGACAAAGGCAACTTGTTTGCTTAGCAAGGGTTCTTCTAAAGAAAAGGAGAATATTGGTGTTGGATGAAGCAACAGCTTCCATTGATACAGCAACAGATAATGTGATTCAAGAGACAATAAGGGAAGAGACAAGCAAATGTACTGTCATCACTGTGGCACATAGGATACCAACTGTTATTGACAATGACTTGGTTCTGGTTCTTGATAAAGGTCAGTTTCAATCATTTTTATCATAGGTTTAAATATTGGTCCCGAAATTATTTCCATTTTTCGACTTCGGTATTTTTTTTTATCCCACTTTAGTACCTAAACTATCGCTTTTATCTCATTTTACCTTTCAAAAGTTTTCTTTATAAGTTTGATCATATATATGTTTTTTTTAATATAAGATCTAAAGTTACACTTAATCAATTTCCAATCCATAAATAGTAGGATGATATACTTCAGCACAGTTAAACACATGTCCTCCTTTATTGCCAACAAATTTCATACCAATCGAGCTAATACTCGTGCTTAAAATAGCATTGCAACTTTGTCCTGTGCTTTTTTTTATCTGATTGAGAAAAAAAAAGTTATGTTTTCCTTTTCTTTTTTTAAATTGCCAGGGAAAATGGTGGAGTACGATAAGCCCGGGAACTTACTCGAAGACAGTTGTTCTTCGTTCTCGAAGCTGGTGGCTGAGTTCTTAAGATCATCATCCAAGAGTAATAATAATAATAATATTCACCACCGTTAAGTATCTATGTTAAGGATCGACGGTAATGGCGGATATGAACTAACAAAAAAATGTTGAAAGGGGGAATCGATGAACGGATCGTGGCTCGACGGCGAGAGGTTGTCGATCGTGTTCGACGGTTTCTGCCATGAAATCGTGAGGATCGAGTTTTTGAATATGGAGGGAAAAAGAAGTTGCAAAGATGATTTGTTTGAGCTCAAAATTATCGAAAATGGCGGCTTGGTGGAGAAACCATCGGGGATTTTCGTTTTGGTCCAATTTGACTTCGGTCCCTGTACTCTTTAGGCATTTGAAATTTAATCTCTATCGGTCTGATTTAGAAAATTTTAAATTCAACTGATAGTATTGTTAGTTTATATTTGTTATCAATTTAATTTTAATTTTTAAATAAGAACATTAAGTTTTTCTATTATTCATCTATGGAATATTTGATTTTAACTTTTTTGGTATTTTTCCTTTTAACTTTCGTTAATTGGAGTAAAAATATCATAAACGTCTTTCTATTAAAAGTTAGATTGCATTTTATCTTTTTTATTAAAAAAAAGAGTAATTTAATTTATGTATATTCGATCAAAGACCAAATTAATAATTCTATCAATAATTTCATCCATTTCTACTCTTAAAAGATAATCTATGTATATTAAAATGAGATACACGTGACACCTTACATGTAATTTAATTATTCTGTTAGATACTTCAATTTTTAACATTAGCTATCTAGTTGTTTTGTTGAGCCCGGAATGATTGAAAATGGCAACCTGTGAGAGAAACCAATGGAGATTTTTGTTTTGGCTTGATTTTAACCTCGGTCTCTATAAGTTTTAGGCATTTGAAATTTAATCTATTTACTCAGTTAATTTAATTGATAATAATATTAACTCACTTTTATCAAACTTGAATTTATGTTTTTGATTAAATTTTAATTTTTAATTAAAAGCTTTTATTGAAAAGGATATCTTCAATTTTAATGAATATTTATTAATAAAGTTATCGATTTAATTTTCAACTGTAAATAGATTAAATTTTAAAATTTTAAAGAATATAAGGATTGACAGCATAATTAATAATTCTTTTACATGGTTTGAAGGGAGATTTTCATTGATGAACATATGTTGGACACAAATGGCTTTGTCAAGAGTTTCTAACATTTTAGGAGAAGATTAAACTTTAATACGGATTGTGTTCTAGTTGTTGAGGTCATTTTGAATACGTTTAGTATAGTTTCATACAAAGATTTGATCCTATGAATTTAAAATTTATGTAGACGAGATTGACAAGTGATTATACAACAAATTTCAAGGAAAGCTAATATGGTCGTGCATGAATTGGTTGCTTCGATGAGGAATATTTTTTATGGTTTTATAGTGTTCTAGGAGACTCTGAATTTATTGATGGAGGAGTTCGTATAAATGTTCAACATGCGATTTTTAGTGTTACAGATAGTCTATAGTTAATTTACTTTTTATTTACCAAAAAAAATATTTGGGAAGTCCCTATATTATAGATATTAGATTAAATTAGTCTATTTATTATTAAATGAATCAGTTTAGTCTTTCTACTATTAAAAATAATCAAATAAATAAAAATCGTATTAAAGTTAATATTTACCATGTAAAAAAAATTGAAAATTATTATTTTTAATTGCAATTCAACTCCATACAAAAAGGTTTTATTTACAAAACCATAAAAAATTTAAAATTATTAACAAAATTTAAAATTATTAACTTTATTAAACAATAAATAATGTTTTTTGAACAGTAAGTGGTACCTCTATTCCAATTTGAAATTATTTGGTTATTTTTAATAGAACATGGACTAAATTGATTAATTTAATAGTAGATGCACTAATTTGATCAAGTTCTTATACTAGAGGAACCTTTTAGGTACATTCACCTATTTAATACACATATTAGAATTTTTATCACACGCGTATGCATGTGAAAACTATATATTTAAAACACAAAAGTGAGTTTAAAAACAATATACAACAAATAATGAAATAAATGATTTAAAACTAATTAATAATAACGCATGAAATATGTATGATATTAAAATAAAGTAATTTAAATTGGGAGTCAAGCGAAATTTAAACACGTATATACATCATATGAAAAATACTAATGCGATATAAGATTTTAATAATACAATTAACATTGGTTCAGATCCCATTATATATATATATTTTTTAAAATATAAAAAATTAAAATAATTTCAACTAATATAACTTATTTTAATTACGAAAAAGATAACTTTCCTAATAACACATGAAATATGTATTATATTAAAATAAAATAATTTAAATTGCGAATCAAACGAAATTTAAACACGTATATACATCATATGAAAAATACTAATGCGATATAAGATTTTAATAATACAATTAATATTGGTTCAGATTCCATCATATAATTTTTTTTATTTTTTAAAATATAAAAAATTAAAATAATTTTAACTAATATAATTTATTTTAATTAAAAAAATATAACTTTCCTAGTTGAATTGATTCTTGATCAAATTGTATCAAAAACTTAATAAGAGGTTTATATAACAGTATATATTCTAGCAACCATGATATCTCATTGATTGATTGGCCCTTTACCAAGTACAAGAAAGATCCCAATATTATCAAAGGTATAATTTCAAATTTACCCTAAATGTCTTGAGGTTTTTTCATTTTAGTCCTTAAAATTTTTAATCTCATCCATACTATTGCAAAATTCTTCAAATAAGATCAAAATTAAAAAAAACCCGTCAATCAACTGACGATCAACAAATTTGTCCTATGTGGCATGACAGCTTAGTGGATTACATGGTTGACATGACACAATACATCATCGATGATGTGGCCTTTATGATTATTATTTTTAATTAAAAAATATTAAAAAATTCAAAATTTATATAAATATTTAAAATTTTAAAAGTTGTAAAAAATATGGAAAATATAAAATTTTAAATTTTAAAAAATTTCCAAATATTATGTTCCTTTCCCTTCTTATTTCCACCTTATTATTTTTTACTCTATTTTTGGATAAATATTAAAATTATACACGAATATTGATAAAATTTACAATGTTATACATTAATTTTAATTTGATACATTTGTATATATTAAATTTTAATATAGGTTCAATTTTCACATTTCAATAATTTATTTATGCTTATGGCATAATTTATCGTTAAGTTATGTGTAAATTATTGATGTGACATTTTATTAAGTTAAAAAACAAACAAATTATGATAATGGAATTGTCACTTAGAGTTCACTGACCGGAGTTAAAAAAAACTTAATAGTCCAATGACTTAAATAAAAAACTTTTAAATAGTTCAAAAACTTAAATAAAGACTTTTGAATTGTTCAGTGACCATTTTGTAACCAAAATGTAAATTTATTAATAATTCAGATACCTTGGGTGTAGTTTATCCTATATATTTTTGGGGCCTAAGCCCAACCCGACCGAAATACGCCTCTAGGCCCAATACAGATCCGAGTCGGTTTAATTTTGACCCGGTTTCATCCTTTTGCTCACCGCTATAAAATCATAAACGGAAAACCTAATCTGATTTTTGTTCTATTTTTCTCTCTCTACAACCAACAGCGGAAGCTATTCTCTCTCTACAAATTTTGAGCTGGCAGCCGCCGTTGTTTCCGCCGGTAAACCTCTCTTATTCTTCTGATTCATTACTCCTCTTTATCTTCTTCGTCTCCGTACGTCTGCTTTAGAATCGGAGAATTCTCTCTCCTCCGTCGAGATCCGCCACCACTGACATCATTCCTGGCGGATAGGTTTTACATTTTTTAATCTTTTTTTTTTCAGTTACCGCTGTTTTTTATATATCTGATCTGCTTGAACGAAAAACAGGATCGAATTAGTGCTTTTAGGTAGTTTAAGCTTTTGGTTTTAGGCACTGATCAGAAAAGTGTAATCATAGGAGGTGTGTTAGAATGGCTGGAGGGTCGGTTTTTGATGCTCTTGCTGATGATGATGATCGGATGGAAGTGAATGAGGAGAATGATGAGGATGTGGTCGCTAAAGCTTTGAAAGGCAAAAAAAAGAAGTCTAAAGGGGGAAAGAAGGGTGGAAATAGGTTTGCAGCGGCTGCAATCGACGAATTGGATGAGGAGTTTAGTGAGAAAGTCGATGAGATGAAAGCCGAGGAAGACGATGTTCCTCCGATCTTGGATAAGAAAAAGAAATCCAAGTCGTCAAAGAAGAGTGGGAAAGCTATTGGAGGGTCAGCTTTTGATGCAATCGCTGCTGAAGATGATGATGGGGAGGTTGTTGATGATGGTGGCGATGTTTCAAAGGAAGATAGCAAGGTTGAGGTTGATGATGATGATGGTGATGATTTGATTGCTAAAGCTTTCACGGGGAAAAAGAAGTCCAAGGGTGGAAAAAAGGGCGGTGGAAATAGGTTCACTGCCACAGTACTTGATGAGTTTGGTGATGAAGAAGGTGTCAAAGAGGCTGTGGAAGATGATGTCCCTGTGTTTCCTTCATCAGATAAGAAAAAGAAGTCGAAGTCTTCTAAGAAGGTTGGTAATCCATTCAGTGCCGCCGCACTTGGTGAACTTGAAAACGAATCAGAGTTGAAAGAAGATGAGGAAGATGATGTTCCTTCCTTTTCTTTCCCAGATACGACAAAGAAGTCGAAATCAAAGTCTTCTAAGAAGAGTGGTAATTCTTTCAGTGCAGCATTGCTTGATGAAGAAGATGAAGGAGATGCTTCAGTATCTGAATCCACTGGTGCTGCTGCTACTGATGATTACGATGATGATACTTCCATGGTTGTAATTTCAGGTAAGAAAAAGAAGTCATCCAAGAAGAAAAGTAGTGCCGCATTTGCAGCCTTGGGTGATGAGGCAGAGCTGCAAAGTGAAGTTTCAGACATGGTTGAAACCGAACAATCAAGTTTAGGAACTAGTATTGTTGAAGCTGTTGATTCTAAAACCAACAACAAGAGTGAAGAGGCTGTGGAAACTTCGAAGAACAAGAAGAAGAATAAGAAGAAGAATAAGAGTGGAAGGACTGCACAAGAGGAGGAAGATTTGGATAAAATTCTTGCTGAACTTGGTGAGGGGCCTGCTGTAACAAAGCCCACAACAGCAGCCCCTCCCCAGGAGGAGAAAACCCAGGTTCAGCCAGAGCCTGAGCCAGTTATCGCTGCTGATGCGACGGGTGAGAAAGAAGGTGAGGATGAACCTGCAGAGTCTGCTGCAGCAAAGAAGAGGAAAAAAAAGAAGGAAAAGGAAAAGGAGAAGAAGGTGGCTGCAGCTGCTGCTGCAGCTGCAGCTGAGGTTAAGGAAGAGGAAATGAAAACAGAGACCTCTGATACCAAAAAGAAAGATGCTAAGAGTAAAGCTGCTGACAAGAAACTACCAAAACATGTTAGGGAGATGCAGGAGGCACTTGCTAGGAGAAAAGAAGCGGAAGAGAGGAAGAAAAAGGAAGAAGAGGAAAGGTTGAGGAAGGAAGAGGAAGAGCGACGTCGACAAGAAGAGCTCGAGCGACAAGCGGAGGAGGCTAAGCGTAGGAAGAAGGAAAGGGAAAAGGAGAAGCTCTTAAAGAAGAAGCAGGAAGGGAAGTTGTTGACTGGGAAGCAAAAGGAAGAAGCTCGCCGCAGGGAGGCAATGAGGAACCAGATATTGGCCAATGCAGGAGGCTTGTCTTTACCTACCATAGACAAAGAAGGTGCACCTACAAAACGACCTATATATCAAACAAAGAAGTCTAAACCAGCTCATCATGCTAATGGTGCTGCTTCTACTAAGCCGGAGGAAAATATTCAATCAAAGGCAAAAGAGCAAGAAGAGTCAGAAACCAAGGTCGAGTTGGAGTCGGTGGATGATGAGAAGGTTGATGAAGTAGAATCAAATAACACAGAAGATAAATCTGTAATTGCAGATGCTGCTGAAGGGAATGGAATGGAAGAAGAGGATGATGATGATGGTGAATGGGATGAAAAGAGTTGGGATGATGTTAATCTTAATATCAAGGGTGCCTTTGATGATGAAGAAGCTGATTCTGTGCCCAAGCCTGCAGTGCAGAAAGATATGAAGAGCGCTCTACCGGCTTCACGCAATGCAGGTGACTGTTACTACCTTCGTTGCTTGTTGATTTTGTTGCCTACTGATGATTGTTAATTTGTTTTTTATTGTGTTTTGCAGCCCCTCCTGCAGTTGCCAAGCCAATGGTTGAGGCCAAGAAACTGGTGGCTTCCCAATCAAATACATCTCAGCCTGAAGTTAAATTTCCAGACAAGAACTTGAAGAAAAATACTGCTGTTCAAAATAAGGTACCAAAATCAGATGCTCCCCCTAAGCAGAGTGAAGACCTTCGGTCGCCGATTTGCTGCATTATGGGGCATGTTGATACTGGTAAAACAAAGTTGCTGGATTGCATCCGAGGCACTAATGTTCAGGAAGGTGAGGCTGGTGGTATTACACAACAGATTGGTGCAACATATTTTCCTGCTGCTAACATTCGGGAGAGAACAAAGGAATTGAAGGCTGATGCCACATTGAAGGTTCCGGGCTTATTAGTTATTGATACCCCTGGTCACGAATCCTTTACAAATCTTCGGTCAAGGGGATCAGGGTTATGTGATATTGCCATTTTGGTTGTCGACATTATGCATGGTTTAGAGCCACAGACAATAGAGTCCCTCAATCTTTTGAAAATGAGGAAAACTGAGTTTATTATTGCATTGAATAAGGTAAAGCGGATCTTTGTCTGTACTTCTGATTAGTTGGTTACTTGTTTTCCTTACCTTTCTTTGATGCTTTATTTATTTATTATTTTTTTCTTTTCCTTTGAAAAATTGCAGGTGGACAGGCTTTATGACTGGAAAGCTCGCCGCAATTCACCAATTGGGATGACACTTAAGAAACAAACTAAAGATGTTCTATCCGAATTCAATAGGAGAGTTACACATGTAAAATTCGTATATACTCTTGTCATCTAATACTATGTTCTATCTGATTTTGGTGAAAATTTGTTAATTGTGTGTTCTCTTTTTATTTAAAGGTTATAACTCAATTCAAGGAGCAAGGGTTGAATACTGAATTGTATTACAAAAATAAGGAAATGGGTGAAACTTTCAGCATTGTGCCTACAAGTGCAGTCACGTTAGTCATGGATGCTCTACAAGTTTCACATCTACATGGTAACTGAATTTTGAGCACTGGCCTAACATTTTGCTGTTATTGATGTTTCAGTGGAGAAGGCATCCCAGATTTGTTATTATTACTGGTCCAGTGGACCCAGAAAACAATGGTTGAAAAACTTACATTCAGTGATGAAGTTCAGGTGTGTTTTATTCTCTCCTTTCTATTTAAAAATTATTTACTCTTCCATCATTGTGCAGTATGAAACATTTTGGAAATTGAATTTTGTGCCAGTGTACGGTCTTGGAAGTGAAGGTCATTGAAGGCCTTGGGACAACTATTGATGTTGTGTTGGTTAATGGTGTTCTTCATGAAGGAGATCAAATTGTGGTTTGTGGCTTGCAGGCAAGCATTTAAGCTTCTCATTTAGCTGAAGATTTTATTGAATTGCTAGATGTTAAATTCTCATGTGCTAGTTTCCTTTCTCAGGGCCCTATCGTAACCACTATCAGAGCATTGTTGACACCACACCCTATGAAGGAAATCCGAGTGAAGGTATGGTTTTCTGGTGGGGCTTTTCTCATATCTGTTTAAATTCTCTGGCTGGAAATGCAGTTTATATTGGAAGCTACTTAATGTTTATAGATGCGATAGAATTCTCTTATATTGGAATGCTATGTATTGCTTTTTAATGACGTTAATATTACTTGTTAATATTACTTGACGATGTCCTTTGTTTTCTCTGAATATGAATGAATGTTACCATAAGGCTAGGTATCACCTTCATGAGTAACTGTAATTTTATGGTGTATTTACTCATTCATATGTTGATGACAGGCAATTGCTTTGTTCTAGTCTGGTTAGCTGATAAGTTCCATATTATTTAAAATATTTGGGATTTTTCTACTCAATGAGGCCTTTATTTTTGGATAATTGTAGAAAGTGCAGCATGCTGACTTTTTGTTTGTATAATTGTAGGGAGCGTATATGCAGCACAAGGAGATCAAAGCAGCACAGGGTATCAAGATCGCTGCACAGGTTGCAAAACTTAGCAATACATTTGCTTCTCTTTATATCTGATAACTGTTTATATAAGTTATGAGTTAATTTCTTGTTATATCATTATGCAGGGCCTTGAGCATGCTATTGCTGGCACTAGCATCTATGTTGTAGGTCCTGATGATGATTTGGAAGATATCAAAGAGGCAGCAAAGGAAGATATGCAGTCAGTCATGAGTAGGATTGACAAAAGTGGGGAAGGGGTTTACGTACAAGCATCTACCCTTGGCTCTTTGGAAGCACTGCTGGAATTTCTGAAAACTCCAGAAGTAAATATCCCTGTTAGTGGTATAGGCTTAGGCCCTGTTCACAAAAAAGATGTAATGAAGGCCAGTGTCATGCTTGAAAAGAAAAATGAGTATGCTACTATTTTGGCTTTTGACGTCAAGGTGACCCCGGAGGCACGAGAACTAGCAGATGAACTGGGTGTGAGGATTTTTATTGCTGATATCATTTATCACTTATTCGACCAATTCAAAGCATATATTGATGGTCTCAAAGAGGAGAGAAAGAGGGAAGCAGCGGATGAAGCAGTCTTCCCTTGTGTTTTGAAGATTTTACCTAACTGCATTTTCAACAAGAAGGATCCAATTGTCTTGGGGGTGGATATCCTTGAAGGCATTTTAAGGGTACAACTATTCTCAGCTCTTTTAGTATATGCTTTACTAAATAAGTTTACAAATCAAGTTTGGTAGCCAATGCTGATTATTACATGAAGTTTTAAAAGGTTTTTGGATAAGTTCCTAAACCAACTTTATACCCTTGAACCTGTATTCTAGCTAGAGTGTTTACAAAGGCAAGAAGTGCTCAATCAATAGGTATTTAGTTCTTTTGAATAACCAAAATATTGACAGATATTAGGAGGTTAAAGTACCTGAGGGGTCCCTTATAGGGACTGGATCAAATTAGTCCCTATACTATTAAAAAGAACCCTTTCAAGTTCATTCACCAATATAGGATGTAGATCTGATGTCCACTTGTCATGGTATGGAAAGCTGACTCCAGGATCTTACTTTTAATATTTTTTCTAATGGGTGTAGTAAGCCATGACTCAAACAATTCATAGTTGATGAGCATACTTGCGTGGTTGGCCTGGTGTATCCTATGTGAAATCGAGTCTGAAGCTACTGTTTTGTTGTTAAATTCATTATTATTATTAATCTAGTGTTCACGATTTGTATTTTCCTAATACTATCTATATCGTGCAGGTTGGGACACCAATTTGTATTCCTCAAAGAGAATTCATTGATATTGGTCGAATAGCTTCTATTGAGAATAACCATAAACCAGTTGATTCTGCCAAGAAAGGCCAGAAGGTAGCCATTAAGGTATGATAGTTGCTTCTTAGACTCCTAAATATTTTATCACCTTTTAAATGTAACTGATTTCTGAATCTTAAGTTAACTAAGTGGATATGACATATGAAAATGTGACTGATTCCATGTCTTCGGATATAAACTATGGAAGCTGTCCTTGGATTAATCCTCTTTTAGTATAAGAAATTATGCAATAAAATGTTTAGTTATTTCCCCTAAATTTGGAGGTAACTCTCATTCTTGACTTTATTGAGCTCACCTTGAGCCCTCTAAGTACCAACTATTTCCACCTGTCCTTTAGCTTTCAAGTAACTGATGCACAAAGATTAGGTTTGATTCACACTATGAATCTTAGTACACATTTTACAGCACGGACCAATACGAACATGTATCATTTTTCCATACTAGCAATGGACTCTCTTTGTCTCCTCAAGTGGGGTTATAAAACTAACGCTTTTCCCATTTATGTTTTTATCATTTTTAAGATAGCTTAAGGATATATATATCGATTGTTTTAACTTTGCTTGTCTAGTTAAAAAAACTCTACCTCCGTTGTATGTGACAACAATCCTATGAACATCTTTGAAGCTTGTAATTGAACACCGATAAGATTGACATAATAAATTGTGGCAAATCTTATTCCACGGAATTTGAATTGTTCTTTTAACTAATTTTCTTAGACGGAATTGAAGATCTAGCTAACCCTTAGTGACCTCATAAGTTTTTAATCGCCAAATAATTTTTCTTTCAAAAATTACCTCATTCATACTTCGCTTTGAAACAATGCTTAGGCACTAAACTAGTACTTGGATGATTTGATGTTTCTTCGCATAGACATTAGTAATGCAACTCTTTACACCAATCCCTCCTTTTGTCCTTTTCAAATCCGAAAAAAATTACTGCGAAGGTACATATAGGATGACAGGGAAGAAGATAAAAGATGAATGTGAATTATGCTATGATAACAAATGCTTCTTCAGCTAGGGCTTTATCGAGTGCCTATATTGCTCCAATTTTTGATGATCTTTTAAAAGGCGAGTTTGATGCCCATATTTGATCTTTAAATATGTGCAAATCTTGGAAAAGCAAACATACCTGTATGTGATACTCACACTCTTTTTGTTTGTGTTGCAGATAGTTGGATCCAATACTGAGGAGCAACAGAAAATGTATGGAAGGCATTTTGAGCTTGAAGATGAGCTTGTTAGTCATATTTCTAGAAGATCGATTGATATTCTCAAAGCTAATTATAGGGTAAGTTATATGTCCGAAGCAACATATCGCATTGTTCTTAGCCATATTATAAGTTTCATATCCGATTTTTTATCGGCTTAGATAGTCTAAATTAATTTCAAATTCTTTTAGGATGATCTGACCCTTGATGAATGGAGGTTGGTTCAAAGGCTGAAGATCCTCTTCAAAATTCCTTGAACATCAAGACTATTATGGATCGGAGCTGTTGCCGGTAAGCTGTAAATTGCCGATGTTTGTTTGGCTTGAGGAAAAAAATGGGGAAATAGGGTTTCATGTCGATATTACTGTGAAGTTGCAAATTTTGATGTCGATTTTACGGTGGGACGAGTTCCTGATCGAGTTTTGAACGGATAGTTTATAACTGGGACGCTACAATCTTCACTTTGTCCTGGTTCAAAAGTAGATATTGAATTGTCTACAAATATATCCCATAAACTTACTACTTGGGGGCTTTCGCTTTGTTAATAATTTATTTTTGGGTCTAGTATTACGAGATGAGTAATAAAGGAAAAGAATATCATTTGCTTTCTATCTTTGAACTTTAAGATCCCTCACTATTAGTGTAACACACATACAAAAGTATGTGATTTTTTTTTTTTTGAAAAAAAGAGTCGGTTTTTGTGAGCGGTCAAGCCGGCAATGACATTTGCTTCTTTCATGCCTCTCTTTAGTTCCTTCAAAATTCCTAGGCTTTCTTGACTAAAAGAGATGCTAAAAAGATGTTTTGGCATTTTGGGCATGGTAATTTTGAGATTTTTATTATGACAAATATAACAGTAAGAAATTAAAATATGCTATGATGGCATGACATGACGGGGCGTTTGGTAATCATAATCTTACGATGTTTGAATTCCAACGTTTCGGTCAATTTTTAATATTACATGTCTTATCAGTGTCAAGTGTTGAAAGATGTATGTAGGATGCTATTTCATTACAGTTTCAGGTGGAATATGAATTTCAGATAAAATTACGGTATTTGTACAATTCATTCTTCGTTTATTTTTGGGTACAAGAAGAAATAAATTATAATTACACTAATTGAGATTAAGCCGTTTTAGAGTAATCTTTGTGCGGTAATTTGAGCATTTTATTTTGCGATTGTAAGAAAATATATCTACTTAACAATTTTAAGATTGCAAATATATTTATCCAACAATTTTGTACAATTCGTTTTTCAATTTTTTACCAAATTGAATTATAATTTAATTTTAAAATAAAAAGAATTAGAAGTTAAAACTTGGATATTGTAAATGAATTTAGATAAGTATAAACCTAAATAGCAGTCACAAGTTTTGTCAAACCTGAAATATGATTAAGGGGAATAAATGCAATGGTAGAAAACCAAGTAGTAAAAAGTATAAATTAGGGTAACTAACATTAACAGTGACCCTTATGAGTGAGTTTGTTAGGTGTTCAATTTACTTTAAATTACGAGAATAAAATTTAAAATATTATCAAACAATTTTGTACTCCTACTGTATCAATGCAAGAATGTGATCGTCGGTTTTGTTAACTCAAACAGTATCGAAGTGTACGATTGGTGTAGATAAAAGCTAAAATATACCGTTGAGTTTTAATTTGATTGGTATAGATATTATTTCTAATGTAGGAAGATATGGATTTGAGTGTGTTAAAGAGTGTTATTCTCCTATTTACAGGTTGAAGAGAGAGATTATAGGTAATTTTAAGCATTGTATAAAGAGGAAGCTATAATAAGATTATTCAGAAAAAAGTTAAAATATGATATTAAGGGGTGATACCCAGGGGTCTTGCTCCCTTAAAATATTTTTAATTGTTTTTCAATTTGACCTTTATTATATAATTTAAATTTGATTTAAATTTTTTTAAAAAATTAAATTTTACCATCAACTATATGAAAATATTAATTATTAAAAAAACTGATGTTTTAGCCTAAATTTTCATTTAAAAAGTATTTTGACTCTTTTTGAAATATTAATTATTAAATTTAGCTCAAAAAAAATACTGGTGACAAGAGATTGAATATTAAATTTGTTATTACGCTTTTTAAAAAAATTAAAAAGATTTTCCTCTCACACCCTCAAAAAATTTTCTAGTTTCGCGATTGACAATATTAACATCTGTTGAGTTAGATAAAAAGAAATTTAATATTTTAAGTAAGATCTCAAATTTAAACTTTTCGAAAGAATTTTCTCTATTTAAGGTTCGAGAATTCGAATCAAATTAGAATTTAATGTTATCTAATCTAATATCAACTAAAAAACCAATATTGAATTCAACTTGCACATTTACATTTTATTGGAGAATCTTGTGTAACTTTTTCTCTACAGTCTACACAATGACTGAGCAGTAATAGTAAAAGGAAAAATGATGATGGGCTGAGCTGCTGCCTGCCACGGCTGACGGAGGAGCAAAGCATTGCCGAGATCGGTGACTGATAGTTTAACTACTTGAAAACGCAGCATCTTTTCTTACCCTTTTTTTTCATCTCCAAAACATAATCATGATGCATTTGTACAGATAGATCTAAGCTTCGATCCCAGTAAAAAAAAAACAATTATTCATTGCTGCCCAGTTTTTTTTTCTACAAAATAAATAGGGATAGGTGTTAAAATTATATACGAACTTTGATTTAATGTGTAATTTTATATGTGAACTTTGATTTTGATTATATACTGCATGCACATATAATTATATTTTTTCGGTAGAAAAAAACAACACAAAGCGATTACATTCTTAAAGTACTAACGACGCAGAGAAACAATATTACGTTCAGCTATCAGTATATTTCGTATTGAATTTGGAGACTCACCATTGTACGTTACCTAATCCACTTGAAGGTATTTTGGCCATATAATTAGCAACCTTATTTTGAGATCTCGGAACGTGACGAAATCTTACTTTCCAATCTCGCTTAAGCAAATTATGTATTAAACGTAACCCTTCCCCCCCCCCCCCAATTTGTTATTGGTCATTCCACCAGCTAAAATTGATTCTACCAAGTTTTTTGCATCCGTTCTCCCATACATATAATTATATTTATCCAATATAAAAGTAAATTGATGTATTTATTTCTTTAATGTGTATGATTGGATCAAAATTAAAGTTTCATATATACTAAAGTTCATGTATAATTTTAAGATTTAATCCAAACAATTTTTGTGAGATTTTGAAGGCATATATTAAAATATAGATTTTCATGCTTTTTTTTATTTATTACTTTTTTTTATATAATAGTTATATCGAGTTTCAATTAAATTTGAAATTGAGTTGGGTTAGAATCTAAACAGAGAATAATGACTTTGCTTAAATCTTACTACTTGACCTAATAAGTAGTGTAATTGAATCTAGCTGAACTCGAATGGTGACAAATTCAAGCTCGACTAGATATTTGACTCAAGCTTAATTGAATATCAATTTATAAGCTTGAGCTTAGCTCCAAACTTAATTTAACTACTTGTGCTCAAGCTCAATTAAATTTTTTTTTATCAATTTTAGTGCTCAAAGTCGATTAAGCTCCTTTACATTTAATTTGTTTCTATGCTATAAGGATAAAAATATAATTTCATAATATAAAAATATTGTAAAATAAAATTTTAATTAAACTTACAAGTCGTTAGGATTAAATATTACGGATTTTCAATTCGTCTCGATCAATCGAATTCAAAATTTTTTAAAATCAAACTCAAATGACTTTGTGAGAATAGATGTCTCATTTATGCTCCATCTAAAAAATATTTATTGTTTATTACAGTTTCGTTTAACATCATTGCAAAAAGATGCTTGTACTTACATTTTCTCTCTTGATATATACACTTAAACATTTTTTATTTAAAACTATTTAAAATAATACTCGATTGATTCTGGATCAAATATTGAACCACAAATTTTAAGTATTGATGCAGTAGTAAAATATATTGTACTCATGAAAAAAATCCGAAGTTTTGAACTTTGAAAACAACATTATTGTAAGGGACAACTATAAATCCCGAACATAAACCGTAAAACATACATAAAAAAATCTACTATTTTTTTGTTCACTTTTTTTTTTCATTTTATTTGCAAAAGGAGAGAAGAGAGCTCAAAGTAAAAAATCGACATCAATACTCTGAATAATTCATACAAAAAATGTAAACAATTGAACTAATATCAAAATTTAAATTTCGGAGAAACATTTCAATGCTTAAATGGTAAATTATAGAAACAACGGCTATAACTCATTTTAATTTCTTTTCAATTAATATTTATTTAAAGTATTATCGAAACATATCTATGTTACTTAAAATTTTTTGCCTGAGATTATATATATACACGAAGTTGAATTATATATACAAAACCGAGTTACGGTGCAATTTCGGATTTGGTCATTATTGATGCTCATCACCGATAATCACTGCAACCCGATAATAATAATATTTTTTATGTTCGTAATTCGCAATAAAAACGAAAAATTCAACAAACAAACCAAAGAAAAACCTTTATTATAGAGTTAAAGAAAGCCTTTCATAGTTATAAAATATACATACGTACGTATGTTAATACATACATATAGAGAGAAATTGAAGCAAACCTATGAACAAGAAAGAAGAAAGCAATATATAAATCGGGTTGAGTTGAATCGAATACATGCATAAATTTTTGAGAGGAATGAAGCCTGGTCCGAAGCTTAAACCAAAACTGAAGTTGTATTTATTTAAGCTTCGAGCCAGCCAACATTCCCCTCAAAATCTATCATTTTTTTCTTTTCTTCTTCTTCTTCCACTCTTCAATGGCTTAAAACCACAATGCATCCTCTCTTATTTATAATGCATTCGCTCAGAGATAGTTTTAAGGTTTCAACTTCCAAATACATTTTAGGGTTATTAATGCATACATAACAAATGGGGAATGTACTTCTCAAGTCCCTCTATTATAGAGAACGAATCAATTTAGTCCTTTTATTATTAAAAAGAATCAAATAAGTCCAAATTTTAATAGTTATCATATATGCTTAAAAAAAATCATTTATTGTTAACAAAGTTGACATTTTAATTTGTTTGGAGTTGAAATGCAAA
This sequence comes from Gossypioides kirkii, assembly GCA_005610355.1. Lineage (NCBI taxonomy): Eukaryota > Viridiplantae > Streptophyta > Magnoliopsida > Malvales > Malvaceae > Gossypioides > Gossypioides kirkii. Next base: position 938,764 of record CP032245.1, on the reverse strand, counting down.
TGAAAAAAAAATCATATCATTTTTTCAATAGTAAATATTAACTCTTTTACAGTTTAGTCTTGTTTTATTCTTTTTAATAGTATCGGGAGCGAGTTGTATGCAGACCAACGGCCTTGTCCCACCCAAAAAATTCTGGAATATTTTATTTTTCTCTTTAATTTGTTAAAAAATTTAATTTGACTCCCTCAAATTTTGGAAAATTTTCATTATGCCTTTTATATGTATTTGAAAATTTTAATTAAGCTCTTCTAAATCTTTTCAAAATTCTCATTAATCTCACAAATTTAAAAAAAATTTAATTAGACATCCAATTTTTTTGGAAAAATATCTCATTAAACTCCTAAATTTTTTTAAAGTTTTAATTAAACCCCCTTAAAATTAGTCCTTAGATCCGCCACTGAATAGTATAAGAATTAAGTTGAAGTATTTAATAGTAGAGGGACTGATTTAATCTAATCCCTATAATAGAGGGACTTGGTAGGTGATTTCCACCCATAACAAATAATATTAAAATTTCAATTATTTTTTCACATTAAAAGACATACCCTGCAAAACATGAATGACGTTTTGCTATAATAAAGAATAGTACCTAGTTTAATGATGCCTCCATTATTGGTTGTGCCACCTCCTCTAAACAACCCAAAGATATAAAATAATTATGAATAGCTGAAATTATTAAGAAATTTTATTATTAGAGATTTTTAAATCGATTTTTATCTTTGAAGTATCGTCCGCTTAAAGTTGACAAATCTTTCAACATGTAGATATTATCCTCAAGTCGAGCCAACGTTTTATCTTTTAATTCTTCGAGAGATCGAACTTGATGAAAGATTTTATCTTGTATCATATTGGTCACCCATCAAAAGGATGTGTGCATCTCGTAATTGTAGGATTTGGTCTTTGACCCATATGATATAACCCTAAATCTCATTCCCTTAAAAATAACCTATATCCTATAGGTCAAGCGTGAGATGCACACATCTCCTTAGTAAGTGGTTTGTGCATCATGCATGGTTGAGCTTGATAAGGCATTCTTGTTCCATGAATTTCGCTTCAAACTTAAACTGTTGATGGAGTCGAGAGACAAAGTTTCGACTCAATTCGAAAACAATATTGATCCATTGAGGGATCCATAAATTTCGATCAAATAATACTTCGAGGAGTTCAAACCTTACCAAACACGAGATATACATGTTCCATTCAATAGGTGGCTCGTGCATCACGTACAATCAAACTCAACGAGACACTCTCACTTTGCGAACCCTACCTCAAGCTCTCAACAAAAATAAAATTAAACTCTGACTCAATTCGAAAACAATATTAACCTATTGAAGAACCTATCAACTCTAAACAAATGACACTTTAAATATTTTTCCGGAAAGAGTAAGTTGAAATTTAAAAGTACAAATAAATAGATGAACAAGTTTTGAGGTGCATTTAAATTAGTACAGCAAGCAACGAAACCCTGTCGTTTATTAATTGCCCCAACTGTTTTCATCATTACGTTATTATATATTTTGGGCTTTCAAATCACTTTACTTTCATGTCATCCCTTTGGTTTTTTCTTACCGTTCATTTATTGCCCCTCCAATCAAACGGTTAGAATTTATTTCAAAGATTTCTTTGTAACCCCCAATAAATGCTCTAATTAAGGTAAATGTATTTTTATATTCTAAATTAAAATTTTATTTTATTTTTTTAAATGAGTAATTTAGTTTTTATTCAAATTAACGAGTAAATTATTTTTTTCAGTTAAATTTTTATTCATTCCTATTATTAAAAATTTACGTATCTAAATAAATAGTAGGACAATTATATTTGGTGTGTTATAAGTATCTCATGTTGTCGTATAAAATTTCGTTTTTAATAATATAAATAGATAAATTTTTTAGTAAAATGATTGATTCACTTTTAAATTTAACGTATATGAATTAATTTATTATTTTTAATAAACAGGAAAAATGTATAATATTTGTTATTTTTGTCATTGCCTATCCGAATAATGTATAATAAAAATTAATAATAGCATATCAAAGAGACCAGTTTCAACGATTTTTAATGTAACTATATAATTTAATATTTGTTTATATTTTATCAATTTGGTGTATTACTATATTAAACGAAATTGATAGTTAATGATGTTAAAGTTGTGTGACCCGAATCTCGGTTTGAAAATTTCGAGGTGCAATTCACTCGTTTAATAAATAAAATAGAGAGGAGAAATTGGGGATTTATGAGCCGCACAAGTTGAATCTGTATGAAACTATACTTCTTCTATTAGACGTTGATTATAAAAAATTGTTTAACTCTTAAAACGTGTGTAGTAAAAAACCTCGTGTTTGTTGTTTTTCAACATTAGTGAATTTTTCTTCCTTTGCCCGTGATTTTTTCCTAAAGGAGTTTTCCATGTAAAATCTGTATATTCTTATTTTTCTTCCTTATTGCTTTGTAATCATTCATACTGCCATCATCGACATATAATATAACAAATGAAATTAATAGAAGTTATTGATTTTTCATTAAGCTAAAAATTAGATAAATATCCAGCATCTATCCCTTAATGGGCCTACAAAATGTGAATGAGTAATTATTGGGCTCACTCCGATAAATATCTTAAAAAATATAAAAGAGATAAATATGGAGCAAATTGAATCTCGATTAGAAGTCGTGGGTTCGAATATGTTTAAGCGCATGATATGTTTTATTTTAAGAATTTGGGGTTATATATAATTTAGTCTTGAAGCCTTGAACCCCAAGATTTAAGTCTCATAATGTGCAAATGCCATGAATGGATTCTCTCTCAAATTATTTCGGGCGGGAGGTTACTCTAGGTCCCACCATGCATGCACTTTTTAGATTTATATTAGTTTAGGTTTGGATATTTTTTTTATTTCAATCAATTATTCAATTTGCTCTGTTTTATATTGAGTTAATTCTAGCTCTAATTAATTAAACATGTATTGTTTATTATTATACCTATAATTGTACTTATACCTTTCTTTTGAAAAAAAAATATTTTGTATTATTTTTATTAATAGAAAAAATACTCGACCAACATGGGCCGAGTCAATTTGGGTAATATAACAGGCCCATGAAGGAGGGGCATTCTTGTTAATAAATTAAAACAAGAGGCTAAAAGGGAAAAGAACGATACTCAGTCCAGCCCAACCCAACTCATAGATACTTTTACTAGTGTTGTTTATTGGGCAACTTAAGAGCCCATTGATTTGAGTGTTATTATCTAATTTTAATTCAAATTAAATAAATTATTTGTCGTACATCCAAATTTATTACTAATTTTAAAAAATAAAAAAATTTGGATGTAGAATTTCAAATATTTGGATCTGAATCTTCATCCATAAAATTAAAATAAATTTGGATAGTGGATATAGAACATAAAATCGTTATTTCCAAAAAAGAAAGAAAAAATTAATGTTGAATATCTAAGTTAATATCCACATTTAATCCGTATATTGCTTTTCGAAGTTGAAATGGAACTAAATAAACTATTAACTAAATATCTTAATTTTTTAATTAATAATTAACATATTTTTTAAAATAAAGTGGATAAGGAATTCGAATATTTAAATTTAAATATTTCAAAAATTAATATCTACATACACTCTAAATTCAATGCAAAAAGTAATTAAAATTTTAATTTTTAAATATTATTGAAATCCGCAATATATACACGGGTGAATGCAAGGAGAATAGGCAAGGTCGACCCTCCAAAAGATGAAAATTGTAATTCTGACCTATATAAACGTTCAAACTATAAATTAATATATGGTAAATTTATACTTTAATCCTCTCCAAAATAAAAAATTCTATTTAATCTCTTGAAAATGATGAAAATATAATTTAATACATGAAAAATCTATATTTTTATATTTCAATAATTATAATTCAATTTTGACTCCCTAAAAAATTTCTGAATTCACCCTATATATACAATATTTAATACCATCCCTGATAAATGAAGGCAACTTTGTGAATGTAGAAAAGATGAGTGCATTGAATTATTGGTAGATGAGATATGAGCCTTGATTGACATTAGTCTACCACATGGGGGAATCAAATGCCCCATTGAATGCAAATAAGGCAAAAGTACCCATCCATGTTAATTTTATATATGTATTATTGTTAATATAGGAGGATATAAGTTCGAGCGTGTTGAAGCACATTATTCTCCTATTTATGAGTTGGAGAAGAGCTATGAGTAGTTTTAAATATTGTGTAAAAAAAAAAAACAGATATAATCACAACTTATAATAAAATTGTTTAAATAATAATAATTAATTTTTTTATAAAAAAGTTTAATTTGTTAATAAATCGAATATATTCAATCGATTTTTTAAATGATAAACTATTTAAAAATATATTTAAATTACTGGACTGTTATTTTTTTAAGTTCGATTAGCAAGCTTCAAGCGAAAATTTGAGAATTGGTATGGTGGATTAATGCCTGTCGACGAGTAGAAGAACATACTTTAAATTTAAGTTGATCTGATGGTAAAATTCAGATATCAAAGAAGAAAGATGTTTAATTTTCGATTTTCAAATTCGTGACATTCAAAGTTGTTTTATGAAAAAAAACTGAATTGTAGAAAAAAATAAAAAGAGAGATTCCAATTAGTACAAACGGTATGAAACGAAACCATACAATAACAATTAACAACTTAATGACTTAAAATGAAAACTTTAAAATAATTTTAATGACCATTTTATTATTTTTTTTGAAGTTTAATGACAAAAACATGAACTTATTAATAGTTTATTAACCTTGAGTATTGTAATTAAGAGTGAACAAAACTCGATTCAATTAAAAAAAATCAAATTTCAAGTTAATTGAATCGAATTGAATTTTACAATTCAAATAATTCAAATAACAAATTGATGGGTATTTAATTCCTGTCAAGTTTGAAAACAAGCAAATTGATCACTCTCTCAATAAAAATTACAAAATAATTTAAAATAATTTTTAAATTTCAAAATATTTATAAATATTCTAAAATTTATAGTTTTTTAAAAAAATTATAAAAAATTCAAAAAATATAAAGAAAGTTAAAAATTTTAAAATTTTCTAAAATAATAATTTTGGGACATTAATAATTCAAGTTTATTATTATTTTATTATTTTGCTTTGAATTTTCTTTTTAAATATATATGGTTTGATATTTATATGCTATAACATAAAATTAATTATACTATAATAAGATTTTAATTTGATATTTTTAATTTTTTTAATTTAACTCGAACAATTTCGTTTGATTCGGTTCGACTCGAATTTTTTTTTGGTGTAAAAATTCAACTCGAATTTTATTTCACTTACTCAATTAAAAAAAATTCAAATCAAGTTAAAATAACAAAATAGGACTCATCTATTCGATTAACTCGAAATTTTTCACTTAATTCGATCAAATACTCACTCCTAAATGTAACATTCAAATATCAAATTTCAAGTCGAATTATTCTATAATCGAAGAATTTACATAAAATAAATTTTTGTTAATCGGCAATAAATTCTATCATTATGTTCGATTTCAAACTTAATTATTTGGCTTCGAATTCAATATAATTAAAAATACAAACAAAAAAAATCATATAAATCTACTGTTCTTTAAAAATTGGAGGCAGCCCCCAAAATTCTAAGCCAATTTATTCATAGCTTTTCTTCTTTTAAACCAATCTATCCAATGATCAAACACCCACACTATACTAATCAAAATGGCTGTAACAATCACAATCATCCAAGAAACCCAAGCCCATACCGGGATTGAATCCCCAGCCATCTGACTTATGTAAAACACCCCCATTTTATACACAAAGAGAGGTCCAATGATACCCCTAACGATAGTATAAAAGGCAAAAAACGGAGGAGACATAAGGTCGAACACCTTACCCGCAACAGGAATATCAGCTTTACGATACCCAGCAAGAGTCCGTACGTTTTGACAAAAGCTAGTGATTTCAGCTAAGATAAGAAGAACAAGAAGGGCAAACGACCCATGGTGAACAATGAACCGACAAGTTAAGAACACGTAAAGGGTAGCTAAATGATGGAGGATAAAGAGGGTATCATTGGGGAAAAAGATTAAGTAATGAAGAAGGTCGATTGAAAAGTAAGAGATGCTGAATTCGAGAACGGTGTCATGGTGGAAAGTGTTTGGTGAAGAGAAAGTGGGTGGAGATGGTAATTTGGTGGTGTGGGTTGTTAACGCGTGCATCGCCATGAAAACAGCGGGGGTACCATGGGTTAATGAGATGAAACAGCTTGAAGCTTCAGCACGGTGTTTGGGATCCCAGTTATGGAAGATACGAAAGTAAGCTAAGAGGTAAGTGGAGATGAAGAAGAAGATGAATGTAGGTAAAGTTAGGGTTTGAAAAGAGGGGATCGCCATTAAAATACAGTAGAAGAAGAAAAAAAAAAGGACAGATTTTTTGATTGATAAACTAAGGTGAGCTTTTTTTTTTAGTGCTTTAAAAAGAGAGGGGAGGAGGGGAAAGCGTGAGGCCAATTTATGTTGTCGTTCCTTTATTATGCTCGATTTTGTGATTTAGTCCTTTTCTTTTAATTTTAATAAATATTCTAGTAATTTAAAGATTAAAAAAAAAACGGTGATATAACTTTTCATAATTGAATGATAAAAAAGATTATAATTAAGTGATTACTAATGTAGTTTACTTAGAAAAAATCAATGCCAACGTAATGAGTTAGAAAATATTTTAAATAAAATTAATCGTATTTGACTATTTAAATTAATTGATAACGTTATAAAATGTAAAAATACATGTCATCATGTCTTTTATCGAAGATAATAACTTATTTATCGCATAATAGAAAATAAACTTAATAATTATTTTAATTTATTTAAGATTATATTAATCTCTATCAAGTAATATAATTATATTCAGTTTAATAATATAATTAATAGATTTTATTATTTAAATTTAATAATTATTTTTTCAACACTTAATTTTTTTTAACTTATCAAGCGTGGTCTAAATTGATCCGACCTCTGTAGTAGAAGGACATGTCGAGTACTTTCACCATTATTAAAAATATATTACTTATTTATTTTGAACAATTTCGTTATAAATTTTGATCATACTTGTCATTTTTAGCACAATGCTTAAAATTACTCATAGCTCCTTTCAACTTTTAAATAGGAAGATAATACGTTTCAGTACACTCGAAGTCTCGAACTCACATTTTTTTATACTGACAACAATGCCCATACCAATCAAACTAAAACTCGATCGGTAAAAACATATTATTTATTAAATTAAGATATAAAATTAAAATTTCAAATTTTAGCAGGGACCAAAATCACAATTTCCACGCCTCGAAACGGTGATAAAAAGGCGTATCCTAGTCGGTGATATGGAGAACATGTTGGGGAGATATTTTCCGTTTACTTGACGCTTGGGAAATAGAGTGCGTGCACGTGACTAACATTAGATGATTAGTTTGAATTCTCATAGGATTAATATATAATTTGGTACCTAAATTTGATTTTGATGTTCAATTTGAAACTATTAAACAAAAAAATATTAATTTTGGTACCTGAGTTTTTTTTTTCAATTTGATACCTAAGTTTGACTTCAAATTTCAATTTTGTACCCAGTGTAATCAACCCAATGAATGTTTGACATGTGTACTCTATTAAAAAAATAGGTACCTAATTGAGAAAAAAATAAAGCTTGTGTGCTAAATTAAATATTGAAGCCAGACCAAGAGTTTTAAAACCAATCGATGATCGAACCGATCAAATTGTCGATTATTGGTTCGATTAATTCAATCAACTGGTGAGGTTTTAATTAAATAAGTTATTAACAATTCATAAAAATGAAAATATAAAATATAGAAAAATCAGTTCAACCAATTTTTTAGTCTGGTTCCAAGTGATTTGCTCAAATTCGATCCAAACTCGAGTCAAATCTTTGTTTGGATAGATATACTAATTGATTCTGAGTCTAACCCATTTGATTGGCTAGTTCAATTTGGTTTGGTCCCAACAATCACGAGCTAAACTCAAGTACTTAACTGAAACAAAAAAAACTCAAGTATCAAATTGAAAAACCCTAAGTACCAAAGTTAATATTGAAGCTAAATTTAGGCATCAAATTAGGAAAAGAAAAACTTGAGTACCAAATTGAATATTGAAACTAAACTCAAATACCAAATAGTATATTAACCTATTTATATATATTAAACTAATGATACTTTAATAATTTATTAAAATATTATTTATTATATATAAAAAATGCCGTTTTAATTAGTCTTGTGTATGGTAAAATTACATAAATGACACGCTAGTTGCGTTATTATGCTTTGTGCTGTGTAGGATATTCGCCCATTCGGATATTTTCAAATGTCAGCATAAAAGTATCTTCCTTTTTCCATTCCCAACAAAACAAGTTATGGAAATGGATAGGGACGGGAACGGATAATATCAACTTTATGTTGTATACGATTTTATCATTTTACCATTTTATAAATTTATGATTTCCATCATTTTGGGGTTAAAGCTGCCGCTTGTCGCGCCCCTTAAATTTGCTTAAAGGTGGACTATTTACCTAAATATGAAAGGGTTTAAATAAAAGTATGAGGCTCGAATCTCTTTTAAATATTGAAAGAGTTTGGGCTCCAACAAAACTCAACCCATTCTTTTCTTTGTAATATATTTCAAGTCGAACATTTTTCTAAATATGAAAAGATTTGAATAAAAATAAATTGTGTGAAAAATGAGTTTGTATAAGAAAATTAGATCTATTTAAAATATGAGCTAGGTTCAAGCTCTATGTAATTTATATCGAATAAAATTAAGGGCAAATTCCACTCGTTATCTCTAAATTTTGGTCAATATTACGTTTTGATCACTCGACTTTTTTTGCTTACGTAATAGACATTAATGTTATCGAATTGTTACATATTTGCCACTCATACATTACCTTCGATTAAATGATGATGTGACACATTAATTTAAAGTGCTAATAGCTAATTTGGTCCGTGAAATGTAAATAATATATTGTTATGATATTTTTAATTGTTTTCTTAATAACTATTCTAAAAATGTTTATAAAAAATATTAAGAATAAATTAAAACAAATTATAAATAATTAAATAAATTGAAATTAATTATCATAGATCGAAAATTGAACCACTCAAAAGACAATTGCAGAAAATAACAAATTGTAAATTAGTTCTCGACGTCTTGTATACTTGTTATTTTTCCATGTAAGTTCATATGGAACATACAATGTTATTTTATATTATACTTGGATTGTATGATTGCATTTAAAATTTTCATGTAATTAAATTATAAATGCGTGTACGTTTGGTTGTAAATTATTGCAATTTGGTACAAAAGGTAAGTTGTTTGTGTTTTTAACTTTAATTTTATGTTTGTTAAACTGTTGAGATAATATAGAAGTTTCGTCTATGATGATATCTTGAATGATGTTTTAGATTTTAAATGGTTATTTGTTCCTTTAAATTGTTGTTGTCCGATTGTTGTGATGTCAAATGTTGTCCGAATGTTTATTGAAAGGTAGCCAACCATGCTGCTTCTTTAAACAAATTCTTTTGCTCTCTTTTCTTTGCTCGATGTTGCTATACCGATGCGTTTTGCATTTTGAGTAAATATTTGGTAATTTGTGAATGTGCCTAAACGGTGGATTTATCTTAGTTGGAGAAATGATTTGGCGGAGGGATGTGATTTTAAAGAAAGGAAAATGGCTTTGCGGAGGGACGTGATTTAAGAAGAGAAGGGGAATGCTTTTACGGAGGTATGATATGTTTAGTTCGAGCATTGCATTAGGAAGGGTCCATGATATTTTCTTTAATGGTTTGCTATCTATGCATTGTTTCGTACTTTAATTCATGCAAGATTTTTCGAATGCATGTTGTATTTGATTCAAGTTATTTTTTCTTTTACTTATCTCTTTGATAAGTTAAGTTATGCCTTTTCTTGTTCGGTTCTGGCGTACTATATGAAATTGGTTGAAAAAGGTACATGCGATGCTAACATGTTGAATGAAGCGATATGGTACTCGAGAGCTCCTACTTATTTGAATCGGTTGAAGGAACTTCACATTGGTGTTGTGCAATATTTATGTCACGCAAGCTATGTCAAATCATTTAGTTTGTCGTGTTATTTGTAATTCGAGGTAAGTTTAACATTTTATGCTTATGAACTTATTAAGCATTCAAAATGCTTACTTTATTGTTGTTTCTTTTCTATGTAGATTGTTTGTTTGTGGAAGCTATTGACTGAATCGCCTCGAAGCTCACACTTTCCAACTATTGATTTGGTAGACTTTTGATCGTTTCAATTCGATTTTATGTGGCATGTACTTAGGAGTTGTTATTTTACCTTAACATGTTAAATTTGGTTTGGAACCTTAATTGCTTTGAACTTATGTTGTAGTTGGCAAATGATATGTTTGCATAAACTTTGTAATATGTTGAGTTAAATATGTGTACCTATGGTTGCATATTTGAGCATGAATGGGTTTGAGAAAATGAATGGTTGAATAGCTTGAATTAGTACAAGTAGATTTGTTGTGAAATGGTGCCAAATATGGCATATTGGTTAAATGTTTAAGAGGATGATATATGTTATGTTTTGGTATGGTTTTTAGATGTATTGAGCAAATTTTTATGATGCTAAGTGCATTAATTTTGATATCTTTGGATGGTTGGTTTGAAACAAAGGCTAAATGACTAATTTTTGCACAAAACAGAATTCATCTCGCGACGTTGTGAATGCTCGTTGTGACGAGAAGTGAACTTCAAGTCATGTCGTGATAAGGAATTTGTTGTCGTACGAGGCAAAGTCAACTTGTCATGTCTTGACGAGGAAACCCCTCATGTCACGATCTCATTCTGAACTTTTTAAAATATTGCAATTGGTCATTGTTCATTCTTGACTCAATTTTAGAGTTCATGTAAGCTCATATAAGGCTCGAGAAAATTTTCAAATTGTATTGAATGGTTGATATGACTAAAGTTATTAAATTTTTTACATGAGTTGTTTATTAAATGTTTGTAACTGTTCCGTTTTGTATTGTAGCATTTTGTAGCTCAATCCCGACGTTAGGGATAGATGAAGGGTGTTACATCTGAGCCTGACCCGATTCATTTTCTATTTATGTATATATATATTATGCTATTTTTATATTTTATATAAATTATAACGCATAAAAATTAAATTTACAATAATATATAATATTATAGTGTAAATATAAAAAAATGTTAAGATGTCTATATATAAAAATATAATAAATGAAAAGTATATAAAATTATTAAATATTAAATTGAAAATAATATAAATATATATTTTTAAAAATTTAAAATAATATGGACGAGCCTAATGTGGATTTGGGTTAATCATTTATAAATATAGTAGACTTGAGCAAAATTTAAGCCCATATATTAAATCAAACATGGGCGAACATAAAGTGTGTTAATATCGTACTCAAATCCGACTTGATTTGATCCATGAACACCTCTAGGCTAGACCGTTAAGGAAGAGCTTAATAGATACTTTTAAGGTTTTAGGATCAATTTAAAATCTAATCCATAATTTGAGGATGCCTTTTAAAATTAACCCATATCTGTTCTCCCAAGTAAAATAAACCACATCGTTTCGGTTCACATAATCTTCTCTTAGCCTTTCGCTTTCTATTTTGCGATTTCTCGCGATTTCGAAAGTCGAAAGCTCTCTATTTTTCATATTCCCTATTTTGTCCCAGGCGAACCGGCGGCGATCGCCGACTTTCATCGTTGCGTCCATGTTTTTCCGTTTCCGTCGCTATCGGTAAGCCCTAGATACTCTCAATTTCCTTTACTCTCTTAATTTCGTTGAGGGATTTGAGAAAATTGAAGATTTTTCATCGATACAGCTAGGGTTTATCTTCTTTGTCTTTTACCTTGATTCCTATTATGATCTGATTGTTTTTCGAGCTACACAGCGAGAGTCGAGGATCTGATACTTTTCTTCGGTTTGGTTGTTTTAGCTGCTTTTTATTTTAAGGTTTCGTATTGATTAACCTAGCTTTGGGCCTTTTTTGGTTGAAAATTGGGGGAATTTTGGCTGGGCTTGTTGTGTTCGAGGGTTTAGGGTTTTATAAGTGAACAATTCGGAGGGAATTTCTTGAATTGGAAAGCGGTTGGTTTCTTAATATTTTGAAATTTATACATGGCTGCTGGGAGAAATGGGGGTTATCATGGTAATGGGTTTAGGAATAGAGATTCTGAATTTGAGGTGACGAGGAGGGAAATTGCTAATTCTAAGGATTATGAGCCTTCTAGGAGTGATAGCCGTAATAATGAAAGGCGAGATAGAGTCAGGGTTAGACAAAAGGATGTTAAGGAGAGGGAAGTGGTAAATGGTGGTTCTCGGTCCTCTTCGAGTAGAGATTCTGGTGGCAGTGGTGGTGGTGGAGGAGGTAGTCGGGGACCCAAGCGATGTGAGTTCTCTCGTAGGGTGGTAGATAAGGAGCCGGGTGAGTTGTCTAGTGAAAGTGGCTCTGAGGATGCCATAGAGTCCGAGTTGGCTATTAAAAATAGTGAGATTGCGAAAGCAATGGATAATGGGCCTCAATCTCCTGTGGGAAAGAAAAGGAAGTTTTCGCCTATAGTATGGGATATAGATGACAAGGTATTAAGTAATTCATCGAAAAGTAGGATTTCACAAGCAGTTACAGCTGTTCCTCCTCCACCAGTGGTGCCTAAAGTTTATCACAGTTCACCTAACAATGTCTCTGGTGGTACTGTACAGACATCTCCTGTTAGAGAAAGAAAAAAGCAGAAATTACAGCCTCCTTCACCAGTTGCTGCTGCTGAAATTGCTGGATACTTTGCTTTGGAATCTCAAACCGATTTGGATTTTTCCCCACCAAAAGAGCAGGTTAACAATCAGGATGCTGGGCAGCTTGACGATGAAGATTATGTGCCAACCAGACATATATCTTCCTCAAGATGGGCATCTGGTGATAGTTCTCCTGGTGATGAGGGTGAAATTTTAGAAGATGAGGAAATGCCTAAAATGAGGAAAAAGTTGTCTCTTCCGGAATCAGCCCATAAAAGATTTCGGAATAAGTCAGCAACTCCAGAGCTTGGGGAGCTTAACAGGGAAGGCTCTGAGGGAGTTAGAGCTAAATCATCTGAATCTGACGAACGAGCTGCCCGTTCCAGGTCTGGAAGTGGGAATGATTCAGAGAAGGATGACTACATGGAGATTGATGTTGAACATAATAGAAATGACAGTAGTGTAAGCGAGTCTGATAGAGATTCTGAGAATGAAAGTGACTCTCCGGGTACACCAGAACCTCTAGCTCCTCCTTTAAGAAGTGTAAACATGCTTCAGGGATGTAGAAGTGTAGATGAATTTGAGAGATTAAATAAGATAGATGAAGGTACTTATGGTGTTGTTTATAGAGCTAGGGACAAGAAGACAGGGGAAATTGTGGCATTGAAGAAGGTAAAGATGGAGAAAGAAAGAGAAGGTTTTCCTCTGACCTCTCTGAGGGAAATAAACATTCTTCTCTCATTTCATCACCCATCGGTTGTAGATGTTAAAGAAGTAGTTGTAGGGAGTAACCTTGATAGTATCTTTATGGTTATGGAATACATGGAACATGATCTGAAAGCGCTGATGGAGACCATGAGACAACCATTCAGCCAAAGTGAGGTTAAATGCTTGATGCTTCAGCTACTGGAGGGTGTCAAGTATCTTCATGACAACTGGGTTCTGCATCGAGATTTGAAGACATCTAATCTGCTTTTAAATAACCAAGGTGAATTGAAGATTTGTGATTTTGGGTTGGCTCGTCAGTATGGAAGCCCATTAAAACCATATACGCATTTGGTTGTTACTCTTTGGTACAGGTGAGATGCATGCCATTGATTACTTTCCTGATCATAATTGTAATGAAATAAAGTATATAGGAGATTTCTTCTTCATTATATTTTCATGTGCGGTTTGTGAATGGGTGTTTGGAAAATTATTCTGAATTGTGAATTTGGGTGTGCAAATGGTAATTATTGACAGAAACATCCTTTCTTTTGTTATTATTATATGTTTTAATTCTGAATAGTAATACATCTAAAGTCTTGAGGTAGATGCCTTTTTGAATTGATGAATTGTCATCTGTACTTCCCTTGTTGTGGTTAATGAGAAGTATGAATCCCTTGTGCACTATGGTCCTAACCTTTTTTTACTGTTTGTAAACTTTTTAGGCTTAACCTTTTGCTTTTGCACTGTTAATTTGTCTTAAGTTTGCTTGATTGAATGGTTAGTTGGACTTCTCTCTTTGTGGTTAATGAGGAGATGAGCCCCATATGCATTAGGTTGCTAACTGGTTTTATTGTTTGCAACTTTTGCTTTTGCACTGTTAATTTGTCCCACGTTTGGTTTATGAATTAACTGAGCATTTATATTCCGGGACTCAAGTAGTTAGGAGTTCTTTATGTTGGTTTTGCAGGGCACCAGAACTTCTTTTGGGATCAAGACAATATTCCACTGCAATTGACATGTGGTCTTTAGGTTGTATAATGGCTGAACTACTTTCAAAAGAACCACTTTTCAACGGGAAAACTGAATTTGATCAACTTGACAAGGTGAATTAAATTAGTTGATCTCACCATTTATTACCATCTGCCTGTATTATATAGTTCAATGTGCCCATGTTGGTTAATGATCTTCGATTTGTCGCATGGGTTCTACCATTGCAGATTTTCAGAACACTGGGCACACCAAATGAGACAATATGGCCTGGTTTTTTGAAGTTGCCTGGAGTCAAGGTCAATTTTGTCAAGCATCAGTAAGTATTAGATCTATATAATTTGATTTTAGATTCAGTTGAGTGTAAACTTTAGGTGGTCTTATTTTTCCCACTGTTTTCCCAGGCTTCCAGCTTTGGGTGATTCTGTTCTGGCTTTCTGGCCTCCATTGGTGACAGTACAGTAACACAGCATTCATTTCTGTTTGTATTAATGACTGATGTATTTTCCTTTCAGGTATAATCTATTGCGCAAAAAATTTCCTGCCACATCGTTCACTGGCACACCTGTTCTCTCTGATGCAGGATTTGACTTATTGAATAAACTCCTTACTTATGATCCTGAGAAGGTAAATATCTTGGCTTGTGTATATGTTTTAGTTACTTTGCCATTGTTTCTTTCGGTTGATTTATTGAGCCTTCTGATATCACTTTCAGCGTATAACTGCTGAAGCTGCTCTTAACCATGAGTGGTTTCGTGAAGTTCCTCTTCCTAAGACCAAAGCTTTCATGCCCACTTTCCCTGCCCAACATGCTCAAGACAGGTATTGAGCAACAGAAACTGGAAGACTTCACATGTATTTTATCCTAGTAAATTTGCGTTTGTATTTATTATTATAGTTCTGAATAAGGTCTTTTGCATAATGTTAGGCGAATGAGAAGAATGCTGAAGAGTCCAGATCCTTTGCAAGAGCAACGTAGAAAGGAGTTGCAACAAGGGGAACTAGCGACTGGTGGTCTATTTGGCTGAGAGAAAATTCATCCATCAGTGCCCGTTTGATCTTCATGTTTTAGAATTTTCTCATTGTTGTTAAGAGGGCCGTGTTTGAGGTGAGAGACATGCATTCAACGGAAGTTGCGAACTTTGTTTTTAGAAGATCATTCTTGCTGTTTTTTAGCAGGCACTGATGATGATTTAGCTGGAGATATTGGTTGCCTCTTCCTGTGAGCCAGATATTTTGCAGGTTATATTGTTTTCCAGCTTTGTTCATCATATAAACATGCATCTGACACTGCTTGCATTGCAAGGTGTGGCTATCAGCCTTTCTTCTTTTAGAAATCAGTTTCAGCTGAGACTTGTGTAACATATTTTTATTGGAACAATGATGTAAACCTTCCTTTTATATCTGGTTTTGAATATTAAAAAAAAATCTGGATTTCTTCCATCTATCAGTTCCAGCTTTTTTTAATATTGACATTGTGTTTGCAAGAGACGGTTGGTGTGGAGTGGAGGAGACATTCTTTGCATTTCATTGACGAAGAAATTGACAGTAACCATTATGCATCTAAGGTAATTTATTAATTCAATATCTGTGGCATGTTCTATAGGCTTATGCATGTATTGTCCATCCATGAGGGATTGCCTTTGCTGTGGGAACAATTATTTGTAACTGTGTTGGAGATGTGGAGGAGAGTTGTTGTGACCTGAAATTGCTGCCATAAGAAAAATTTCTTTTCTTGTATATGTTTTTTTAGGATGGTGTTTGCTTGAGTTGAAAAGAAAATTTGAAGAGCTGAGATGTTGCAACCGTTTCTCATTCTTCCCTGTTATGATATGTCCAAGATTTGTTATTTTGTGATTGTGTGTGCTTTCATGGGGACAAGAGGTATAAAACCTAATTTATAATTTGCCAAACATTAGAAGTTGTCTTCCAAGCTATTTTTCATAAATTCCTTGTTTATTGATTTGACAACCAATTCGAACAGCTAATTTGATTTCTATACTGTTTATTTGTAACCGTGAACAAGCTATTCGTCACCGATTAAGTTGAAGAACATGCAGTTTATTTTATGCCTTTTCATATGATCATACCAAATGCTATGCTTGTACTTCCCAGCAGATGATTGGTTCTTGTTTCTACGCCTAACTTGGTTCTTTAGGATTTCTAGGAGAAAGTGGGTTGTTGCTGGGATGCTGGTTCTATTTCATTTAGGATTTTGTATATACTTGAATTCACTAAAGTTCAGCACTAAGTTTATGGCCATGAGTTAATGATTTACATCGTCATTTGTCGGTAAAAGTATCATAGAGACCTTTGTACTAAGAGTCAGATTGCATTTCGTCCCCTTTACTTAAAAAATGGGCAAAATAGTAACTGATTCTTTTGTTAAAAATTCCATTCATTTCTACTTAGTTTTTGTATGTCAGCATGAGTTATACATGGCTGTTTAGTTATTCTGTCAATTACACGAGTTTTTAATGGTAGAAATGGACAAAATTTTTAACAGAAAGGACCAGTTGGCTTTTTAATATAACGAATGAATGGGGATTAATTTGTCCATTCTTTGAGTAAAGGGGACAAAATGCAATATGACTTTTAATATAGGCGCGTTCACGGTACTTTTACCTCATTTGTCTAATTTTAACTCAAATGATAACCTTTAAACTTTCTCTAACTTACTATCAGGTTCTCTTTTGTACTCATTATTTTAGTTGATCTGCTGAGTGTAATTTGGTTGGTCTGCAATTGAAGCATCTCCTAAAGGCATGAACATTGATTTGTAATTTGCTATTTGATTTTTATTATATTTCAGTTATGGCCTCAAGTGATCCAAGCTTATAATTAGCTTCGGAATCCTTTATGACATATCTGTGAATGTAACTGCAGTCTCAAAGCAAGCAGGTTGAGGAGGTTACCTGCATATTGTGGATTTAATCTAACTTCCAATTAATTGTTCCTTCAGGCTCAGTAGAGGTACCATGCAAACTTTGGTCTGTTACAATATCTTAGATTAACTTTTTCATTTTAATATTCCTATACACTGGTTAAGTAGCATTTGTCATTGTGTTATTTAACGGTATTACTGAGATGTGTTTTTTATTCTATTTAATTATAATGAAAACATTAAAAAACTGAATCGAGAACGAATGGACCTTTCTGTATCTTCCATTTATAGCTTATCTAATGACCCAATTATGGTTTTGGTCTCCCTTCGATGCTGAAATTTGTGATTTAACCCCTCTAGTTTGGTATGATTTGGTCGCTCCACTTTTATCCATTAGTTGCTGTTATTCAAGTGATGATGTGTTTTTTTCACTATTATTCGTTCACTGTCAAGGCTACATGAAAATTCAGTCAATCATGTTCAAGTAATGATAAATTTACACGTCATTTGAATATTTGAAGGTTGTTTCTTAAAGAAAATTCATGTCATCGTCTTAACAATAGCAACCAATGGTATTATTGATTTGGACATGCAAAAACCAAATCATGTCAAATTAAAGGGATTAAATCAAAATTTCAACATAATAGAGAGACTAAGCCCATGATTAGATTATCTAACCTTTGGGAATAGTCAGGATAAGGTTGTCTGTATAGTTAGAATGGATGTGATCATTGTAATTCTTAAGAGTTCCATTTAGCTGTATGCGCCACTCAGACTACCTTGGATTGCAGTAGTTAGTATTAGACTTAGAATGCATACAGTTCCAATTGATGTGCATGACAGTTTTTAGCATGGAGTTGAAAATGCCGAATTATTGCGTAGATGTATATGTTCATTCGTTCCACTTAAAATGTTTTGAAATTTTGTTAGTAGTTTTTTTGTCTAGTAATGCTTCTCTAAACTCTTTTTACATTTTACATTTAGTCA
Source organism: Gossypioides kirkii (assembly GCA_005610355.1). Lineage (NCBI taxonomy): Eukaryota > Viridiplantae > Streptophyta > Magnoliopsida > Malvales > Malvaceae > Gossypioides > Gossypioides kirkii. The sequence goes on along the minus strand of CP032245.1, from coordinate 920,380 downwards.
CTCTAACTTTAATCCTAGGATTTTAGTTCCCCTATTCTTTTAATTTAATTATAATTGGAATTCAATTGACAATACTGCCTAAGAACTTTCATCAAATTAGATTGTGGTAATTTTAGAATTAAAGACTTTGCACACGACAAATATGACATTGTGCAAGACTAAACAAGCACATAAAAATATAGAATATGGGATTAAGGTTTTTGATTAGAGTAAGTATTTGGTATATTGATTGTATATATATTAAATTGACATGTATTTTTTTAAATAGATTCGTATAGGACACTTGTAAATCTCTAATTCATAGTGTATCAAATATATTCTTTTTTTGATTATATGAATTAGAGTTGTAAGGTTTTTTTATCACTATAGTGAAAGTTGATACCTTTTAAGCTAATTTAAATTGGTAATTAAATCGAATGAGTAGAGATTAAATTTTTGGAATAAAATATGTGATGAGTACGGGGACTGGACGCATAATTATACTTTTTCTCCTGTTTAAATTGTATTCCATGGAGTTTAGTTGCATTACTGTCTACAGTTCTATTTAAGAACTTCGGATATGAACATCATCGACTACCATTTAGCAGAAAAAGACTTGCAGAAGCTGCGATGGCAAACATATGGCCACAACTCCAAAAAATGTCATCGAGTCGTGTTCAGTCTTTAACGCATTTGCGGGAGACAAAAACTTGGATTGTGGACAGTAGTTGGGTGATATGTTTCTCGTCGAAACACAGCAACACCGAAGGTGGATTTCGTGGTATATTGTCTTAAAATCATCTCTCAGACTTATATCGTACTCCCCAAACAATGACTTCAATTTTAAGATTGTTGGCTTTCAAGCATCAACGCCTAGGTCCAACGTGTTGCATAGGAAGTTATAATAATCGATTCCAAATGCACAAATTTATTTTATTTTAACTAAACAATTTTGAGGGTATTTTAATATAAAGTTCTTGCTCCTAATAAGATAAACACTGTCACACGGAGGAATCAATGAAATCATTTTGAAGTTTAAATAGTAACTTAAAATTTGAACCGTACCGGTCGTTACATATGGATAATCCCAAATTTTCACCAATAATCATAGGGTTTACATTAAAAGACGATTTTAATCCTTGAACTGCTGTTAATGAGCTTGGGCATCTGTCTAGTTCATTTGAAGATTTAAATAAAATTATCTGATTCAAAAAATAAACCTAACCATCATGCAAAATATAAAATGAATAAATTGAATTTAACCCGTTTTATTTTTATAATACTATATAATTTAAAACACATTAAAAATTAAATTTATGTTAAATATATAATATTATTTTAATATAATATTAAAATAACTAAATATAATATAAGTAAATTTAAAAATGAGTAAATTCAGATAGTCCATATTCTAGATTGAATCAAGTTTTAATAAATATAAAAAATATTAATATCATATTTAATTCCGATTTGACGAATATTGATAACAAAAATTAAAAAAAGTAGAGAGGCTTGAATACTAACGTGGAGCGAAAAGATTCAGAGAAAAGTAGTCAATGAATGAGTCGTTTTGAGTCAAGTGACGATCTGATACTTTACCCGTACCAGAAATTGAGAAGCAGAATTGCAATAAGAAGATAATGCTTGAGAAACTTGGCACGCCACCTAGAATTAGTAAATAGTACTAATGCAGTAAATCTGATCAAAATGTGGTAACTGTAATACCAAGATCAGCGAAACTTGGGAAGTCGCCGGTTGCATTTTATTTCTTTAAACGATCATAACATTCAGAAAAGTGAAAGTTTTTAGAGCATTACTAACAGAGGCTAGAAGAGGAAATAGCTCTGACACGTGGCAACCTCACCATCGGCTTTCATGATACACATTCCACGATGATCGTCACATTCCTTTTCTATGATGCCGTACAATGTTTCAAAACAAAAAGTAAAAACACACGGTGAAAGTTTTAGAGCATTCCCGACTGAGGCTAGAAGAGGAAATAGTTCCGAGACAAGGGAACTGTTGTTGCGGCATCACAGTCGAGAACCTCGCCATCGGCTTTCACGATATACAATTCGGGATCTACTTCGATATGCGGGAGAGCATCATTGAGCTTCATGTCTAGCTTGGTTAGATTTCGGGTATTACCAATAGCTTCTACTCTCTTATTCAGTCCGTATAACTCTTTGATTCCGCAATCTAAAGCAGCCTGTTAGCAAAGGGTTGATGTGAAATTCTACTAATTCATCGTGTATGGCTGAAACCGGATAACCCAAAAACCGATTCCTACTGTAATGTTTGGTCTGGTTTTGATTCGGGTTTTATTGAGTTTGATTTGGTTTCAATCGGATAAGAATTCAATATGTTTTGTTGGGTTTCCTCAACAGAATTAAATTCTACTTTCTGTAATACAAAAGTACATATTTTATTTCTAAATTAATGAAAGAAACTTAAAAAAATGATGCTACAAAAAACATTTTTAGAAGTTTTAAAACTAATGAACCGAACTGATACGAACGAATGGACATTTGGTTTAAATAAAAATCAGTTAGGTCATCTATGACATTTGGTTCGGTTTTCAAAATCACGTTAATCATATATATATTAAACCAAACCAAAACGTTATCAATCCTAGATACATGTGTATGTGTGTGTATATATATACAGAGAGAGATTCGTGCCTTGCTGATGAATGCAATAGAGTTAGCACTTGCAGCCTTGCCGAATGCTCCATACATTGGCCTTGACAACACCTGTTACAACCGATATGGATATATTCAAATTAAAAAAAAAAAAAATTCATGAATTTTAATAGTTATATTTCCTACTCATGTCCAGATATGAGTTGAAAACAAACATTAGATCCAAATACTACAAAGCGAAAAAAATAAAAAAGGAACAGTAGAATATAAAATGTTACCGGTTCGGGTGTCGGAATGCTTGCATTAGCATCTCCCATGTTAGCCCAAGCAACTTCACCACCTTTGATCACCATTTCAGGTTTTGCCCCAAAAAAGCTCGGCTTCCATAAAACAAGATCAGCCAACTTTCCCACCTGAAGAAGATATTCGTATATTATTGATGTAAGTGGGCATCATAAAATCTTGAGCCAATGGATTTTGAACCGATCTGCTTCAAATGAGGAGGCTCAGAACGGTTATAAATGCAATTGACATCCAAGGAAAATAAAAAGTTGAAGCAACATAGTAAATAAAGTACCTCAACCGAACCGACAAATTCCGCAATCCCGTTAGCAATGGCTGGATTTATTGTGTATTTTGCTATATAACGTTTGATTCTTAAATTGTCGTTGTCTGAGTCTCCGGGACCAAGTGGTCCCCTTTGTGATTTCATCTTGTGGGCAGTTTGCCAAGTTCTGCATATCACCTGGAAAGAAATTCGAACTTATTTCAGCTTTATATCACATGCAGAATGAGAAATGCATGCTATACATATGTATTTAACCCTCCAAAAACCCTCTAAATATACGGAAAAAACATAAAAACAATTGAATATACCCATGTAGGACCAATGCCCGTATTTGACAATTATACTTATCATGGTGGAATATTAATGCTCACCCGATAGGTACTTTAGAAAAAAGAAAGAGCTGGAGCAACATAGGTCGAGTTAAAGAAGACATGTCTCTTGTTTCTAACAATGTTGAAAGAACCGAACAAGATTATTTATTGGTTTGAACCGGTTTAAAGCCGGCTTGACCAACCAATGTAGTCCGAATTTTCCACCCAAGGTTTCTACCTTAGATAGTCATTTAATTATACAAAAGTTCAGAACAAAACCTCGCCAATGCGACCCATTGCCTGTGAATCCGAAGATATAATGCTGATTGCCCCCATGTCGTGCAATATGTCTTCTGCAGCAATGGTTTGCTTCCTAATCCTTGATTCCGCAAATGATACATCTTCAGGAATATCCGTGCTGAGGTGATGGCAAACCATCTGCTAAGATAGAAATGCATGAGAATGGAAAAAATTGAGCTCATCCCCCAATTCCAAACAGCAGAGCTGTCATTCTTTTCATACCAGCATGTCAAGATGCTCATCTATAGTATTGGAAGTATAAGGGCGAGTCGGGTTTGTTGACGAAGGGAGGACATTTTTAATGCCGCATACTTTGATGATATCCGGAGCATGACCACCACCAGCACCTTCACTGCAAAAAATTACATCAATCATGAACATCAATGACTAAAACCAGACCGGTAAAATTAAGAAACAAACACAACTCCAACTTGTTCTGAAACAACATACACATTGAACTCGTAAAAGTCATAAACATTTTAAGATTTGCTTCCACAAAGCACCCAAATAGCCTTTAGTGAACTTAGTAACCCACAAATGCGTCATATATCCAATTTCTTCTAACTAGTCAAGCTGCTTTTTATTTATGTGTATGTGTCAAGGTTTTCAGAAGTGGACCGGTGGTCGTACTACTCAGGCTACCGGTTCACTGGTCCAACTGATTTGACCAGTTCAATTAAATAAATCATTAAAAAATCATAAAAACATTAAAAATTTGATACTCCGAACTGTTCCTAGTCTAACCGGTCTGACTGGCCAACTCAATTCAAACAACCTTGGTGTGCATGCAGTGGGGTTGGCGTTAAGAGTGAGTAAAATTCAATTTGATTCGGAAAAATAAAAAAAATCGTATTTTGAATTATTTGAATCAGAATTAATCGAATTAATCTAGTTAATCGAGTCAACTCGAATTTTTTTTTCGAATTTTAAGCTCGAACCGAATTGAGTTTTACAATTTGAATAACTCAAATAATTCGAATAAATCAAATATTTAACTACCCCACCCCCCACTCAAGCTCCCCCACCCCGTTTCAACCCCACCAGCTCTCTTCGACTTTTTTTTTTTACTTTCCTTTTTTTTTCAATTTTTTTTTTACTTTCCCTCCTTTTTTACCCAAAAATTCAAATCCCTAACAAATTTTTTGTTCCTCTTACCTCCAAAAATCGTTACTTTCCCTCCCCTTTTATTCCCAAAAATAAAAATCCCCCAAAATCTTTTATTTCTCCCCTTTAGCCCCAAAAATCAAAATCCTCTTATTCTTATACTTTTTCATCAGCTCACCTCTAGTTGGGGCAATGATTTAAAAACTGAATTCAATTGGCCGGTTCAACCAAGAGCTATAACTCCTGCTGTTCAACTATAATTATGTAACCGAAAACCAGTGAGAATTGAGAATCAAAAACAGGTTAACCAAGTAAAAACTCGGATGGACTGAAATTTGTTAACCAGAAATCAGAAGTTTGACTAGTTTGATCTCCATTCCAGATTTTTATTTATTCATTAATTGGGGAATGGGAGACATGAGTTCATACCTGTGATAAGTGTGAATAGTTCTTCCTTTAAATGCATTAATTGTTTGTTCCACAAATCCAGATTCGTTCAAGGTGTCAGTATGAATATTAACCTGCCAAAATTCAATCGATATAAACAATGAGTTTATGGTTAAAATGTAACTAAAATAAAACGAAAAATTTCGGAAATAATTGGCAATCTTGTTTATCTGACTTGGATATCATATAATTCTGCAACAGCCAAACAACTGTCTATCGCAGCAGGTGTAGCTCCCCAATCCTCATGCAGCTTCAGTCCCATTGCTCCTGCTTTGATTATTTCATATATTTCTTCGGGTTTAGAACCATTTCCCTATATAAGAAAAATGAAGAGTCCGCAAAAATAGAAAACAAGTCATTATGGCTGAGCTGAAAAACCAATAAAAGCTTATTCAACCCATAGTGTTCGATTTGGTTCTGGTTCAGGTAGTAATTGAGTATTTTGTTCAATTCATGTTCTATTTAGAGTTAAAAACCGCAATTATTCAAACTGAACATGATTCCTTTTTTGTTTTGTTTTTAAATTAGTTTGTTAATTTAAAAACAATGACCTGATTTGATCTGTAAAGAAAATAATAATGAAGATCCTAGTCAGTTGGATTATCTATGATATTTGGTTCAGTTTTCAAAAACAAACCAAAATACTACACATTAACGGTAACTTTTCAAAAACCGAACCGAACTATTATGTAAAGAAAATTAAGCTTACCTTCCCTGTGAAGCCAAAATTTAGAGGGAAGTCATCAGTAGACTGCAGCATCATTTTCATTTGCAACGGAGCTGGCGTACAAGTAGTTGCACGTGTTCCTTCAGCCGGTCCAGTCCCACCTCCAATTAATGTTGTGATGCCTACATAAATTTGGAAGAGTTCAGTGTACAACATATTAAATATTAGATGTACGATTCGATGTTGTCCTAATCCATGTCCAATGCTTAGCCCCGATACATATTCAGACATTGATATGAGGTATGATGCTCTACATATATAGAAAAAATCTAGAAAAAAAATGTACTCATATCGAACAAGTACCCGTATCTAACACTCATCAAAACCTCAGAAACATGGACTTTATCCCTTTTTAACTATCTTGCTCTAACCAAAACAAGCACATAACATAATGTACTGTTTGTGTATATTCGTGATTCGGTAAAATTTTTTAGTTAATGTATGCCTGAAAATGTAGCTTACCACTTGATATAGCTTCATGAACCATCTGAGGACATATGAAATGCACATGACAGTCGATAGCCCCTGCAGTTATGATCTTTCCTTCTCCGGAAATAACCTCGGTGTTAACCTGCAAGTCAATGGTATCGGCCATTAGTACAGCAGATAATTATACTCAGACACTGACTTTATACGAGAAAACTTACACCAATGGTCATGTTTTCAGATACACCATCCATGGTATCTGGGTTGCCTGCTTTCCCGAGTCCAACAATACAGCCATTTTTAACACCAATATCTGCCTTAAATATACCAATGTAGTCAACGATTACAGCATTTGTTATAACAATGTCTAAAGATTTATCTGGTAGATGCCCACAAGATTGTCCCATGCCATCTCTTATAACTTTCCCGCCACCAAATACGCATTCATCACCATATATGGCAAAATCCCGTTCTATTTCGGCATACAAATTTGTGTCACCAAGCCGGATCTTGTCACCGGTAGTAGGGCCATACATGTTAGCATATTCCTCAGGAGAAACTGTTGTGGTAAATTCAGAATCTTCTCCAGTCAAGCCTTCGCTGCAAAATGAGCCGTGGTGTTAAAATTTCCATATTTTAAATGGATTTAAATAAAACAGACAACACTAAGTTTCTAGCTGAAGTTGTAAACCTAGCATCCGCATCTTCTATATTCCCATAACCTTCGGTCCTTATGGTTTCCATCACCGTTTCGATATTGTTGTAGTCAACAGGGCCATCAACAATTCCGTTTCCTCCTCTGATCACTTTGTTACCAGCAATGCTAACTAGCACAACTGGTTTACAATCTCCAGGCTGGAAAAGGTAAACATGTTTCAGTCAAAGAATAGAGTTCGATTAGATCGAATTTGATCTTGAAACCACAAAATATGTTATTCCGACTCTTCATTTTGCTTTTTTAAGTACTCTTGTCCAATACATATCTAGACAGGGGTATGGAGATATGACCTTCCAAAAATCCTCAAAATACACAGAAAAAAATTGAATATACCAGTATTAGACAAATAACCCACGAATATACCAAAGGAACATTTAATTCAATTCACTATTCTGGATGAACTTTTATCGTAACTCTATATCTGCTAATGTAATAATAACACTAGGAATGACCCCCATATATCAATAGAATACTCGGTTTTCGTAAAGAACAAAATTATCATTATAGATTCTGAGGCTTCCTCCAAAATCAGTGTCTATCGAACCAACATAAGTTTCATTAACTACCAATATCATGAAAAACATCAAAACCATGTTTTGATGCCATTGATTCCTATCACAACTACAATTTCTTGCATATCCAGGGGTAAATTTCCTAAATAAATGAAAATAAGAATTACTCTTATAAAAAACAAAGCGAGAGTGCCACTTTTTTTTTAATAGAAAGGGACCAATCTATACCAATGCTGTTTTTTCATTTTACTTAATAGAACAGCTGTATCCAACACATATTCAGACATGGTAATGAGTAGGATTCTCCAAATATATATAAAAAAAAAAGTAAAAATTGAGCATCCTTATGGCGGACACAAATAATCAATGAATAACCATTAATTGCACTTAATCGATGAATCAAACAATAAACTTCACTACAGATGAAGGTTAAAAATGCTCAACCTCAAATCTTGTAGCACTTCCTGCTTTTATATTTAGCCGCATACCATATGCTCTCCTTCGATCGAAACACAAGCAAGGATTTACCTCGATAAAGTGATAATGGCTTCCTATCTGAAAAATTGCTGAATGATTAACACAAAGATAGTTCAATTCTTCCTTAGAAAACAATTAACAAAAATGTATTGGTTAGCTATATGGTGCAATATTGTCTGTCACTTCTGTCCCTATGTAAAGCATGTTTTCATATCAACACTAACGCTCTAAGCCCAAGCAACATAGGTATATACACAATTATAAAGTGATAACAAAAAGTTATGTTGTTGGCACTCTTCATGCAATACATAAACATATGGGGATATCATCTCTAAGGATTCTTCATACAAACTTAGAAAAATCTAATCGTATATTTATCTCACACTCAAATCCTAATAACATAGACCAAAACTGATATGGAATTGATCAAACTAGGTAAAAGTATCATTGAAGCCCCTGCACTAAAAGTCAGATTGTACATTATAAGTTAGACCAAAGAACAAACTGGTCTTTTTATTAAAAAATTCATCCATTTTTACCGTTAAAAATTGATCCCTGTATGTCAACAGGAGGTACATGTGGCATGCCATGTGTCATTGTCTGATTATTCTGTTAGCCACTCTACTTTTTAACCGTACAAAAGGATGAAATTTTTAAAAGAAAGAATCAATTTGTTCTTTCATCTAACGTACAGGGGCTAATATGTGCATTTTATTTAATAGAAGGGGCACAATGCAATCTGATTCTTTGTACAGGGGCTTCCATTGTACTTTTACCATCAAACTCTCCACGAAAAATAAATTATATGAATAAGAAAAAATGGTTTGAAACACCTGAACTGGCCTGTCTCCTCTGTTAGTGACGTTGAGTCTTACTGCTTTCCTGCCTAAATTAAGGCAAATAATCCCATCTTTGAAGATCACATCACCAGGGACCATTTTATCTTCCATTTCGGGAAATTTTTCAGGGGAAGGCGCTGCATTATCAATGTTCTTTTAGTTCCCATTTGGACACTTCACATTTTCAAGCAGTAACAATTCCAATCCAACTAAACTGCATAATCTACTAAATCTTCAAATATAAAATAAGTACGAAAAGACTTATATGACAATTTTATCTAGGCTTAAGTGTAAGTGTCGGATATTAGTATACGTCTAATACGGATGGTACAAAATTTTCCAGGATTTTCATGTACTTGGAGGATCATTGGAGGATTATATTTTCACTCGTATTCATATATGCATCAAACACAGTACTTCAAGAAAAATGAAGAGTCAGAGCAACATAGCTTATTGATATATTATGAGGTTTGGATTTCAAAAAGTCAAGTAGGTTAGAGGCGAAAAGAAACGGAGAAAAAAAAAATAGCAACTTGAGATGAATGTAGTTTGAGCTTGAGCCCTATTTTTCTATTTGAGGCCAAACTAGCAAAAATCTGTGTAGAAAAAATGTTCTCGACTTTCATTTTATTTCAAATATCCATGTCCAACGCATATTTGAATATGATTGTAAGGATAAGACCCTATAAATGCATGGAACAAAACTTGGAAAAAAAATATAACATACCCCTGTTAGACACATCAATATCCGACACTCACACTTGGGTCCAAATAACAGATAAGAACCAAATATATTTTCCATGTATTCTTCGAGGAAGTCTATATATCCAAATATATACACATAAATGGCCTACCAGGTAGAAAAGAACCATATAATGCACGGTGAAGTTCTCCATTTTCACTAGCAACCGGATTATGAACGGTGATTAACTTCGTCCCATCAGGAAATGTCCCTTCAACCTGAAATTAAAATCACAATTAGTTTACTTGCATTGTTGATTTTGACAGAAAAAAAAAGAGTTTATGAATAAGCTGAGAAAGTCTGGTACAAGGACACTTCATGCCTATATTTCTCCAAGTTTTTATTTTTCTTAAAGTATCCACAACTGGCACTTATGTCCAAGTCATGGATATGAGGACATGACCTCCAAAGATCCTCTATACACGTGGGAAAATTCAGAAAAATCTGGCCATATCTATGAAGAATCCTTAGAGGTCATATCTCCATATTATTGATGAATTGCAAAGGAAAATTCAATACCAGTTATGATTGCTTAAAACATAGTTACCTGAACAGAATCCAATAGATGTGGAACTGCTGGAAGAACTTGCCTCCTGCTTAAACATTAACTAAAGTTACCGTTTATTCAAAGCAAAACATCAGTGAACGCCTACGTTACTCGGATTTTGATGTTAATCCGGGTATTTGTCCAATATGAGTACGTTTAATTTTTTTTTCTAGTTTTTTTTCCATATTTTTGAAGGATCATTAGAGGATCATATCTCCATATCCATGTCACAGAATGTATCAAACATAAGTGTCAAACACCAATAATTCAAGAGAAATGAATAATCTGAGCAAAATGGTTTCATACCATCCCAGAAGTTTTGCACCGATGCACATCAAATCCGCCACACTATAGTTACCATCACGAGCAAACTCGAGAATCTATGGTAGAAAAACATATCAAAAGGGATATGAGATTGAAATTTTCATTTTCTTTGAACATCTTTAAGAAAAATCAGAAAGGGAAAATCGGTACACAGCAAACTATAGGCATGTAATTGACTTAGCTCTTAAAGCCAATAACTTGATTAATGAAAATTTTCTAGTGAAGTCCTTTGTTAACAATCCACCCCATGAAGAAACAATGAAACTAAATATCCTGGAGCATGAGAACACCAATTACATAAAAACACACATAATTTTCATAGAGAAACATACACAAATTGACTTTCATGGGGAAAAAAAAAGCTCAGCAGAATCAAACAATAAATCATCAGGTTAGAGAAACGAGCATGATCAGCAGGCATTAAATGATAAGTTTTAAAAATGAGTTCATTCCCACGATCCCTAGACTCTTCATTTTTCTTAAAGTACTAGTGTCCATAGGTGTCTGACACATTCTCCGAAGATAATCATACAAGCATCCAATGCTCACCCCAAGTCCAAGTAACAAACTGGCATTCCTGTAATCAACTTACCCTTATCACTTATCAGAAATACACTCATACACGTATCCAATACTCACCCCAAGTCCGGGTAACAAATTGGCATTAATAGAGGATGCATATATTATACAAAACTGACATTGAACATACCCTCATTGGACTATACCTGTAATCAACACTAGGGGTGTACTTGAGCCGAGCTGAGCTCAAATAGTAGCAAATTCAAACTTGAGCTCGACTCAAAATTCAAGGCTCGATACTCAGCTCGAGCTCAATCGAACATTAAATAATCAAGCTACTAGAGTTCAACCTTGATTAAGCTCATTTATTAATTTTTGTACTCAACTTCAACTTCAGCTCGATCAAACTCATTCATACTTAAGCTCTTTCTATATAACGAGGGTGAAATGGAAGTTTCATAATATAATATATTGAAATGAAAAGGCACGATTAGGCTCGCAAGTCGTCCTGATAGAGTATTACAGTACTCGAATTCGACTCGATTGATAACTCCAGCTGCTTGAGCTCGAGTTCAGCTTGATAATTACCGAATCAAATTCAAGTTTTCTTCTAGTTGAACTCGCCCCTGTCTAACACTCACCCCAAGTTTAAGTCACAATTTGACATCGTAAAATCAACACATACACAAAATTACGAAGCATAGGAATCACCTGAGTAGCAATGAGAGCAACAGCTTCAGTATAATTGAGCCTAAGGCCACGAGCCAGACGCTTCTGAGCAAGGTACCCTGCATTATGAAGGACAAGCTTCTCCACTTCTTTTGGGGTTAATTTCATTCTTGTTTTAACTCTTTATTGAACTTCTTTCTTTCAAATTCAATGCCCAAACAGTTTCTTCACCGCCAAAAAAACTCCTAATCAAAGATGTATTATCATTTTCATAAAAATGATTAAACTGCTTTCATTATTAAGAACCAAAACTTTTTTTTTAAAAACCCAAAAATGAAAAGCAAAATTTCAACTGTTTGATCTAAATTGACTAAGAATTCCAGTAACTTTCCAATCAAAATCTGAAAAAAGAAAAGTAGATGATAATGATAAATTCATTACGACATTCTCGTAATTACATAAATTAATGCTATAATTTCTAAAATGAATTTTTTTAAGGAAGCAAATAAATAGAGAGAAAATTAAAGGGTTACCTTTCAAAGGACGCTGAAAGTGTTGATAGTTACTCCACCGGACGGTGTTCATTATATAACATGAGAGACTGCCTTGGATTTTGAGAACCGTCTATAGGATGCTTGTACATTATGCTGTTAAGGTTGTACCCTACCTACTTCCATATGCGGTAAAAATATATTCTGACATTGTACTATGATATAAATCATCTTTCGATGATTACTATGATGTAAATGGTAAAATTACCATAAAAATTACTATATTAAAAGTTGAATTACAATTTCATCTTTTTATTAAAAAATAAATGAATTAATCTATATATCAAATTAAATATTAAATAAGTCTTCTTTTTAAAATTTTCATTAATTTCTAAGATTAAAAATTAATCTATGTATATTATTAATATGACATATTCACATACTTTAAAAAAAAAATCAATCAACTGATGCATTAAATAAGGAGAAGAGAATCTGAATACAAAAATTTTTCCGTGATGCCCTTATAAGTGTTCAACGACTAGTGGCTAAAACAGGCGGTGCCTTGGGTAACTCTAACTGCCTTAATACCTAAGAAAAAACCAAACCGCAGACCTAATCCCGAAGCAAAATGTGAAATATAAAAACAAAACCAATAGTCGGAAAAAAACAGACTTTACAATAAACCTAGAAAACAGCCCCTATCTTGCATCGGAAAAGATTAATTTGTCTACAAAAAGGTAAAATGTAATCGCATTTCTATAACAACAGTTTTTGTAATATTTTTATTCGTATAAATTTTAAATTTAGGTAAAAATATTATGAATATTTTGTATTAGATGTCGGATTATTATTATTTTAATTAAAAAATAGATAAATTAATCTTTTTATATTAGATCAAAGAATAAATTAATAATTTCATTAAAAAAATTCATCCATTCTCTTGTTAAAAATTAACATGATTAACAAAATAATCAAATAATAACATGTGACGTGTTATGTGTACCTCATGCTGACGTAAAGAGACCAGTTTTTATACGTAGAAATTGATGGAATTCTTAACGGAATGACCATTTAATTCTTTGCTTTAACATGCCTAGATTAATTTATCTATTTTACCCTCAAATTTATCACTGTAAAATATTAAAATTTGAGATTTAATGTGCTAGTTTAATTTGGTATAATTAATTAGAATTTCATTTATATAATTATATTAAATTAAATATAATGTATCAAATTATAATGAAATAAAATCTTTGTATTGGTCTGATTGTCAAAATGTTCACCGTTCCAGGTGTGATCTTGATTCAAGTTATGTTAATCTTTATTTGTAATTCACCAAAAAATATTATCATTAGATAAAAATTCATATATAGATTTTTTTAATGTTTATCCTCTAATTTTAGTTAATATATATTATTTTATTATTTTAAAATATATTTAGAAAGTATGTTATATAAAATTAAAAGTTTTAACCAAGATTCAAATTAATTTCTATTTAGGTTTTATTTCTCATACTTGAAACGTAAAAAAGGGAAAAAAATTGATTTAATTGACTGAACTAATCAACGTTAAGTTGATTAAGTTAGGTTGTTATTACCAAAGTCAACCGGTTAAGTAGTTAGTTAAAGTATGATGTTGGTTGGTATAAATTGGTTTAATAGACTGAATTAACTGAATTAACAGATATTAAGTTGATTTGATTAAATTGGTTTAGACATAAATTGATTAGTTAGTAAGTTAAAATTTAATTTTTTTCACTTAACTAGTTAATTGAAGTGTTATTAGAATCAAATTGATCTGGCCGATTGGATTGAGAATTGGTCAGTATATCAAATTCGGTAATAAAATTGAATTGACCTTCGATTAAACTATTTAGAATTAGTAAAAAATTGAAAATCCAGACAAAGAAATAGATGGTTCAACCTAATGAACAAATTTATAAAATTTTAATTAAAATTTATGACATATTTAATTAATTATTATTCAACCGGCAGTTGAAATTAAAAATTGATGATTTAGCTGGTTTGATCATCGATACAATTTTTTAAAACATTGTATTACATTGGATTGGATTTAGGGTTTGTAGACATTATCTGAATTCAACCCATGAATGTAAAGTCCAATCCGTCTAAATATGGGCTTACATAGTTAAATCAATGGTGGTTTCGGATCATATCTCGGGCCTATTCGCTACGCTCAATGACCCAAGCAAGCACGCTGCCCCTTTGCTCAAGAAAACTCCCATTTAAATATATCAACTCCCCCCCCCCCCGCCCCCACCCAAAAAAAAAAATCTATATTTATTTTTGCTGGATCTCATTTGATTTCTCTTTTTCTTCCCGCCGATAATTTGCAATCTGTTTGAAAGGTAATTTTTTCGAACCCATTTTTTGTTTTCCCGGAAAATAACCATAAAAACGCTTGGAATTCCCTAATTCAATCTCTGCATTCTATATATTTTGTTTAAAGAAGAAAAAGACGAACATGAAGCTTGACACCACCGGTATGGAATTGGCGGCGCCGGTTTGGAGTTCTCATAATGAAATTGTTGATGGATTTTCGACTGCTCCGTCATTCGAGCTCCCAAATACTACTGATGTGAGTTAAAATTCTTGTGCTAATTAGTAACTTTTTTTTTTTTATGATAGAAAAAGGGTTGAAGTAGTTGGGAGGTTCATGTATTATAGAGACCCGATAAAATTAGTCCCTCAATTATGAAATGGATCAATTTAGTTTAATAAGATTAAAAAGAATCAAGTAACATTTATCGTATAAATAATATCTTGAAACTCTTTTTTTCAATTGCAGTTCAATTCCAAACAAAAAGATTTTATCCATATTCACTCTGTTAAACGGTCTAAAGATTTGTTTCAGCTGCAGTTCAGTTCTAGTTTTTAACAGTAAATGTTTACTCTATTCCTGTTTGGTCTTGTTTGATTCGTTTTAATAGCACAAGGATTAAATTGATCCATTAATAATAGAGGGACTAAATTGATGAGATCTCTATAATAGAGGGACCTCTTAGGTACACTAACCTAGAAAAAAAGGGGAGATTTGTGGGTTTTTTTTTTTTAAATTTTTTTATGTTTGGTTGTTTTTTTGTGGATTGCAGTTTGATGGCTTTCAAAAAGAAGCTATTCAAATGGTGAAACCTGCTAAAGGAACCACCACACTTGCCTTTATTTTCAAGGAAGGTGTAATGGTTGCTGCTGATTCTAGAGCTAGCATGGGAGGCTATATATGTATGTGCGAGTGTTATTTTAAATTGGTTTGTGTGATGAATTTTGAATTTTATTGTTTTGATTAGAAATTTATTTGTAGGGAAATGATTTGTTCGTTGTAATATTGGATTAAATTTTGAGCTTGAAGCAATTCATAGAAGTCTTGCTTGCATTCTTTTGTTATGTTGGTCTGACCCTTCATTTTGCTTGAATTATCGATATATTAGGACAAAGGTATTACTGTATGCCTCTCTAAGCAAAAAATTTATGAAAATACTTGGTGTTTGACATATATTTGTGCCCTACACTGACACCTGAGTTTGAGTAACATAGTTCTTCTGCTCTTTGTTTTGCTTAAACTATCCAGTTCGACACATAGCTTTCCTGCTTCATTTTGTTGTTTTTGGACGCTAAGAGTGGAACTGTTTTTATCATTCATTTTTCCTGTATTTTGGCAGCATCACAGTCGGTGAAGAAAATTATTGAAATCAATCCATACATGCTTGGAACAATGGCTGGTGGAGCTGCTGACTGCCAGTTTTGGCACAGAAATCTGGGAATCAAGGTATGAATTCCTGCCATCCGAGTCCTTTTTCGTGTTAGCTTTGTTTTGCTTGTTTTGTATGGAATTGTATAGAAAAAGTAGTATATCCATGGCTTTTATGCAGAATGTTTCATATTGGCATTGTTTCTTTGTGTTTTTCGTTGGTTCTTGTGCAATTCTGTTTTTCTAAAACCTTGAAAGCGCAAGTATGTTACAAGTAGCATCTCAGAGGTTTCAAATGACAAGAAAATATAGTTTTCCTAAAACCCAATGTTGCTTGAACTCTTCTTTTTTCTTAAAGTGCTAGTGTCCAATGCTCTTGTCCTACGCACATCCGGATGTTGGTATATACATGAAAAACTTCCAAAAGTTGAAAATACCACTTTCGGATGCATATAAAGATTAACCATTTTGAGTTCTGATTAAGCAAATTTTTATGCATGATATTGATATTAATGTCTATGAGTATATGTGTATGCAATTGTGTGTTAATAGCATAATGAACCTAGATTCCTTGTATTAGATCTTCTTTCTTGTTACTGAAACGAATTTCCAAGGACAAAGTCGTGAAAATGAGTTGAAGCATAGTTCCTGTTTCCGTAGGAGTTAGGTGATTGAATTTAATGCATTTTATTTTCGTAATTGTTTATATGAAGAGCTAATGGATTACTGTTTACAGTGCCGGCTGCATGAATTGGCAAACAAACGTAGAATTTCTGTTACAGGTGCATCGAAACTGTTGGCAAACATTCTCTATTCTTACCGTGGAATGGGACTATCAGTTGGAACCATGATTGCTGGATGGGATGAAACGGTATTTGAAACTAAATTTTACTTTGTTTCTCTCCTCCGTTCCCCTTTTTTCTGTAGCATTTGGTGCATACCACTGCATGTTTTAAAATACTGCATAATGTGAATTATAGGGTCCCGGACTATACTATGTGGACAATGAAGGGGGAAGGTTAAAAGGAACACGTTTCTCTGTTGGGTCGGGTTCACCATATGCTTACGGCGTGCTGGATAATGGGTATGCATTTATCTTCTTTCATAGTCATTTTTGTTCCGTTATTAAACGAAAACAAATGATGGAAAAGGTGTTATGGTCCTTCTAAAGTTAAGATTTGAGAGTAAGTTCATCTAATAGATATTATGGATGTACCAGTCAATTTCAACCTGAATTTGAAAACCTAATCCGATAGATCCAAACCAAATCTAAGCTAATCAAGTTTGAACTCGAAATAATTAGCTGCAATGACCTGAATTAGACCATTTCTGGCTGAACCCAAACAAGTAATTTAAGATGATCTGAACTTGAAGATTTTTGGATGTATTACTTGTTTGATGATAAGCAGTTAGCAAGAAACCAGTTGTGTTTAAAAGTAAGATAGCACTGCCTCAATCAGGAATTCTTTTTCGTTTTTCTTGCATTATGCTTAGCTCTATCTATTCATGATCGTTAATTTCTGTTTTCGGGTGAACTCCGTACTAGCTATCGGTATGATATGTCAGTTGAGGAGGCAGCAGAGTTGGCTCGAAGAGCTATTTATCATGCCACATTCCGAGACGGAGCCAGTGGTGGTGTCGCCAGTGGTATTTCTCTCTTCCTTGAGTCTTATAAAAACATTCCCTCTGGTTCTGTTTTTACGCTTGTCCTTATCCTACTTTTAACAAACTTTTATAATTCTTAACCAGTTTATTACGTGGGACCGAATGGCTGGAAGAAGCTATCAGGCGATGACGTTGGAGAACTTCACTATAGATACTATCCGGTGAGCACGGTAGAACAGGAGATGGTCGAAGTAACCGTAGCCTAAGAGGATCATCCTTGACCTAGACCTAATCGAAGATGTTTGCATTCACAGAACTGCCGACGGATCTACAAAGACAGTTCATTGATAGACTTAGTTTGTCATTGTTGATGTTGAAATTTCTTAAAGAATCAAATTAGTTTAAACGGGAACTTGTTTGGAAGTTATTCAGTTTCGAATCGGAAATGAGTCGAATTTTAAGTATTTTAATGCCTGAATGGAATAGTTGACGACTTTAATTGAGCTTAATTTGAGTATGAAATAAATTTTAAAAGCAAAAAGCACCATCAATTTTTAAAATTTAAGAATTTTCAAGTTTTATAAAATATTTTTTAAAAAGGATGTAAAGCTAAAAAAAAAAAGAAAGCAAAATCATAAAAGTGAAAAAGGCATTGAAAATTCAGAAATATTTTATTTTATTTTTTAAAAAACATTATTATAAATTTTGAATTTTTTAATACTTTTAATATTTTTTAATTTCTTCCTGTAGTTTCTTGAAGTTTCGCTCTTCTTTATAATGAATTTTTAAAAGAAAAAATATATTTTTATGTTTTCTGATTCTTTTAAAAGAAAAACTTTTTGGTGCGACGTGGCAACTAAGCATTAGCCCTTATAAATAATAAAAAAAAACCGCGCACTGTCCGTACATAGTAAACACACATTTCCTCTTTCACTAGAAAAATGTATGAACATTCATACTTTTCGACTCTCAATTCAAAACTGTAAATTTTTTTAAAGAAAAAAATTAAAAAATCAAAATTGTTTAACGAAATCGATTCCCCACTGAATCCCGATGCCAATCACTTCATTTTCACTGTTCCGCAGCCGTTTACCCACCATAACGACCGTTCTCCGCCGTCACTCACCACCCTTCCGCCACCTCTTTATCCTCTCCGCCAAACAGACCCCTTCAAATCCCAGACAAAACGTATCCAAGAAACCCCAACCCAACAAGAATCTCCTCAGAGCCAAACACACCTTCAAAGACTACTCCTCTTTAGCTCCCGTCCTTGCCCCTAATGAAACTCCATCTCTTTCTGATTCTCAAGCCGTCGGCGCCGTTGCCGCTGCTCAAGCCAATTTCATGCGTGTCATCGTTCAACGGGAACCGGAGGATGGTATGAAAACTGGGTTGGAGTTGCTTTGTGTGGTGAGGGCAGTTTTGAAGAAGATAAAGAGGAGGGTTTTGGTTGGGGATAAGGTGGTGGTGGGTTCGATTGATTGGGTGGAACGGCGTGGGGTTATTGAGAATGTGTTTCAACGGAGTTCTGAGATTGTTGATCCGCCGGTTGCAAATGTCGATCGCTTGCTCGTGCTTTTCTCTATGGAACAGCCGCCAGTGGAGCCGTTTATGCTTACGAGATTCTTGGTTGAAGCTGAGTCTTATAGGATTCCACTCACGCTTGCTTTGAACAAAACGGAACTCGTTGATGAAGAGGTTCGAAGCTTTGACTCTCTTTTGATTGTAATTTACCATGAACTGTTAGTTGCTGATGTTACTTGCACTAGGACGAGTCGAAGAAATTGTCATATTCAATTGTTTTAAGCTTATTTACAATTTTTAGTTGCAATGTTACTCGGACTCGGGCGAAGGCAGAAATTTTTTTAAGGGAACCGAAATTAAATGGTAATTTTTACTATTATCATAGTAAAAATGTAATTTTTAATAGATTAAATTAAAATTTTATCATTTTTAGACAGTCAAAGTGCAATTTTACCTTTATTAATTTAAAATTTTAAAAATTTTAAAGGGCTTAAAAGGAAAATTTTCCATTTTAGGGGGCTAGCGCCTCTGCCAGCCCCCCTCCTGGGTTCGCCCCTGCTCGGAGTCGAGTGTTAGTGTCGACCTGTAATGTTACACCGAGTCGAGTGTCGGCCTGTCAGGTACAATATGCATTCCCCATGTCCGAATATGTATTGACAATTGTTAGTTGCAATGTTACTAGGAGTCTAGTGTTACTGTTAGTGTTGGCCTGTCGGGTTCAATATGCATTCCCCATGTCCGAATATGTACCCATGTCTGAATATGCATTGACATTGTTAGTTGCAATGTTACTCGGAGTCGAATGTTAGTGTCGGCCTGTCGGGTACAATATGTATTCCCCATGTCTGAGAATGTATTGACAATTGTTAGTTGCAATGTTACTTTCCTGTTGGGTACAATATTCATTCCGCATGTCCGAGTATGCATCGACAATTGTTGATTAAAATGTTACTTGGAGCCGAGTGTTAGTGTTGGCCTGTTGGGTACAGTATGCATTCTATACGGTTATATCTAACTTTTTCTAACTTTTTTTTTTGAAGTATCATATACCATGTTTGAATGTATATTGATACGAGTGTTGGATGAGTACTGTAAGAAAAATGAAAATTCGGAGCAAGATAGGTTGTTCATTTCACATGTTTGTTATGGCATTGTAATTTGACTTGTTCTTAGCAAGTTTTTTATCCTATAAGACATAGGAATTAGATAAACAGATTAGGGGCAACTAGTTAAGACAAAATCAAATGGAAATTTACACACACACACACACACACATATAAATACTAGTAGCTCTAGTCTATTATTTGAGCTTATGTAGTTGATAGTTGCTTGTTTATAATAAAGAAATGGATGTTCTTCATCTCATGGAATATTCTATGTTAGTTAGAGTCAGGCTTGAGTGTTTAATCTTTTCTAATTTTACAATATTTGAGAAGTACTTAAAGGTCGTGTTCTTGTATTATTGTATAAATTTGTGTTGGGATATTAGTCATCTTCTTGAAGTACAAGGGTACTTCAAAAAAAAAAAAAAAAAGTTGGCGCAACGAAACATCGAATTCCTCGAATTTCTGTTTTATAATCTACGAATCACATTTACATTGTCAAATAACATTTGTATGATTCCCTTGGCATATGTGCATATTGGGGGACTTTGAAATGCTTTTGCAGACTCTTTTCGCATGGAAGAATAGGTTGCGAAGCTGGGGCTATGAACCGGTCTTTTGCAGCGTTGAGACCAAAAATGGACTTGATTCTCTTGCATTTTACTTGAGGGATCAAACAACTGTAATTGTTGGTCCTAGTGGGGTTGGGAAATCAAGCCTTATCAATGTTCTCCGAAGTGATCACCGAGCTTCTGATTCCCTTGGAGATAATTTGTTTGATCCTGTGGGTTTGTTTCCTTATTCCTTAATACTTCATTTTCATTTTTCCTTTGAGTTGAGAATGTTAAGTGTAGATTATATATATTGATAATTGTGGGTGGAGTTGCTAGGGTCGAGAGCAATGAGTACTATATATATGTACATGTATGTATGTATATATTGCTGTTTTTTGGGGGGAGGGGGTTAAATTACACTGGTAGTCACCCAACTAAAGTAATTTTTTTTTTTTGGTTACCCAGCTATTCAATTTTATCTTTTTTTTTCCCCAACTAACTAACAATGGCAACTTTTAAAATTGGCATAATAGCACCTTTGACCCTCAACATTTATAAAATATGTCAATTTAGTCTTGATTCTAAAAAATTTAACCCTTAACATTTACACATTATGTAATTTAGTCTTTCTTTTTGTAGTTTTGCTTTCCTTTTAGGTTGAGAACAATAAGTGCTATATATATGTATGTATGTATATATTGATAATTTGGGGTCGGGTTGGTAGGGTTTGGATTTGAACTCTCATGCCTTACAAGCCACTTGCTATAAGGCCAAGAGGTTGTTAGTTTCGTATATTTCTCTTACTTAAAGAACATCTCTTTCTGTAGATTTCAGGCAGCAAGTGGTTTGAAGATCAGAGGGTTGGGGAGGTCTCAACAAGAAGTGGCAGAGGGAAACACACTACGCGACATGTTTCGTTGCTTCCACTATTGGGAGGGGGCTATGTTGCCGATACTCCGGGGTTTAATCAACCTAGCTTGTTGAAAGTAACAAAACAATCTCTTCCACAAGCTTTTCCGAGGTTGTTTGCCTGCTAATTGTGAATATTATACACAATTTGGTTGCACTTGACCTTCTATTTGCGCTTTTTGTGGTACCTGATATCTTTGTTATGATCTTTTTCCTTTTCAGATTCGGAAAATGCTAAAAGACAGTGAACCTGCAAAATGCTCATTCAATGATTGCTTACATATTGGTG
The DNA here is from genome assembly GCA_005610355.1 of Gossypioides kirkii. Taxonomy (NCBI): domain Eukaryota; kingdom Viridiplantae; phylum Streptophyta; class Magnoliopsida; order Malvales; family Malvaceae; genus Gossypioides; species Gossypioides kirkii. The sequence goes on along the minus strand of CP032245.1, from coordinate 898,346 downwards.
AACCTGGGTGCATTGTGAAAGGGGATTGGGAAAGATATCCATACTATTTCCAACTTCTTGATGAGATCCGAATCAGAGAGGAATTTCAGTTGAGGACATTCGGGACCAAGAGAGAAGGTGATGTCAGGTATGTAAGACTAAAACAATGTTACTCCGATTCTTCATTTTTTTAAATTAGTCATCCCTAAAACCCGACTTTGGCGCATATCCAGACATAGGTATTTGTAGGCTCTCCAAATACATAGAAAAAACTTACAAAAAAGCTTAACATGTACGTGTCATACGCATACTTGTTCAGACATTCGCATCCAAATCCGAGAAATATTGTTCTTTACATTTCTGAAAATGGTAGTCTAGTGAGAAGCTTAGATTCTAAAGTTTACTCTTCTAAACAATGTTTTATTGCAATGCACATTTCATTTTTGTTTATGTCATTAAGTACCATTATTAATTTAACAAAAGGCACTTTTTTAAGTAAAAGTACCATGGAGGCTCTTGTGTTAGGATTCGAATTATATTTTGCCCTACTAAAAAATGGGCAAATTTGTCCCTATATGTTAGATCAAAGAGCAAATTGGTTCTTTCTGTTAAAATTTTCATCCATTTGTACCTGGTCTGATTGAAAGAGTAACCGGACAGTAGTTCATGCTAATATATAAGGACCAAGTTGCTATTTGATCTAACGTGCGGAGATTAATTTTTTCATTTAGTAAAGCAATTACTATATCCTACTTCTAATATAGAGGCATTCATAGTACTTTTACCCTCTTCTTTATTTTGCTATGCTATGACTTCTCATTTTTCTTAAAGTACTTGTATCCAACATGTGTCTGACATTCATACCTTTCGAATGGGGAACCTGTGATATATTTTTGCTTTGGTTTTGGAATCTAAAAATGCCATTTGCAGGTACAAAGTGGGAGATATGGGTGTTCAGCAAGCTGAACCTCGATTGGAGCGGAAGAAACATCGAAGGCAATCACGGAAAAGGATTAACCAGTCGTTATTAGACGAATTAGATGAATTTGAGGATGATGATGATAGCTTAGACTTAGAAAATGACCCAATTGTTAGAGCAATAGAGAAGGAAAACCAGTAGGTTAACTCACTGGCCTTGCCTTTTTAATGCAGTGTAGAAATGACGAGGTTTTTACTCTGAACCAGTCAATGAAAAGCATCTAAATCTCTTGTATCCTTGAAAGAGATTTGTGCAGTTTTTTATACATAAACCCTCGTATGACTGCTTTTTCACTAGTTCATTCTTTTCTCTTATGATTTTGGGCTTAAGAGTTTATGAATAAATAACCGGATTTATTTATTTTTCCGAGCAATATTTTAAGAAATAAAACAGTAGGAAGTATTATGAAGTGCCTATGTTAGAAGTTGGATTATATTTTGTTCTTTTTACTTAAAAAATGAGTAAATTAATCATAGTATGTTAGATAAAAGAGTAAATTATTTCTGTTAAATTTTTTATTGATTGATATTATTAAAAATTAGTATAATTGGTAAAATAACTAGACAGTAGCATATGATGTTTTGTATTGTATATATCTCATGACATATATGGATTAATTTTTTTAAAAAAAAAAAAATTAAAATTTTTTAATATAATATATTTAGTAAAGATGAAAAATGTAATCTGATTCAGTTTATTTTGATTATAAAAGTTAACAATTGAAGAATTGATCTTGAGTCGGCAAGAATCTAAACTTACTTGAAATAATCAAAATGATTCAAATTCACTAAAAACTAGATATGAAAGTTCCGATCTACAAAACCAAACTTAATAACAAACCTAACTCAAAATTTGCTTGAATCAAAATAACTCAAGTTTTAAAGCCCCAATTAACCTTAAACCAGAACGACTTACCCATTGTTTTATATTAAAAGCCATATTACATATGAACGTATTTAGAATTCAGTATAATTAACTGATTAAGTATTAAATTGAAAACATTGATGCATCAACTTGAAAATTTGTGAATTCAAACGAGTTTAAAGTTATATCCTCCGATTTAATTAGGAAATGCATAAAAAATCTATCTTCGAGTCTATATTCATATGCATTTAGTATATAAATGAAACATAACATAAAACATTGTAATTGAGATAATCTCCAAAAAACAAAACTCAAGACAACATTCGACTAAAACATGCTTTGAAAATAAAAGAAACCATCCCAACACATCTTAATGTCAAAAACTTCTTCAAAAATAACGTATGAAATCCAAAGACCAGAAATCACTACATTAACTGGCTTGATGAAGTTTCAAACTTTTCACTCAAGATGAAGCTTGGGACTTCTTGGATTTGCTTGCTGCCAATTGAGTCTCAGGCTGAAAGCAAAAAAGGAGGATGATTAATCAAAAATATACGATAACGGTATAGATATTTCTGTTCTATGTTGCTTGGACTAACTCTTAACTTTTTCTCGAAGTATCCATGTTAAATACTCATGTCCGAATGCATAAGTGGATAATTCATATTTGAATATGAATATAGAGATATGACTCTCCAAATATGAGAAACTTTTGAGTATGCTTAGACCTGTAAATCTGACCTGAATCTTAAAAACCAACCAGATCAACTCAATTCCAAAACCAATCTAATTTGACCACAAAAGCCAACGACCCGAACCCAGACTTGAATCTTGAATGACAAACCCAAAACAACCCCAACCTAAAATGGCTTGAGCTTGAAATGACCTGAACCTAGATTACTTGAATCCGAAATGACCCAGACCCGAAGTAACTTGAATCCAAAATAATCCAAAACTGGAAATGACTCGAAAATTTTTTGAAACAGAAATTATATGACCCAAAACTAACCCGACCAGCTCAAATGACAGGTCTAAGCATACTTGTGTCATATACAAGAATGTATATTAACAGTCACACCTGAATCCAAGTAAACATAGTTTATTCATTAGGAAACTTAAGTTTTAATCAACTCACCTCTTTTTTGACAGGCTCTTCCTTCTCGGACAAAATCAACTCAATGTGGCAAGGAGAAGACATGTAAGCTGAAAAAAAAGATCCAGAGTTCCATTAACACGTGAAAACAAATAAACCCTAAAAAATTATATGCATATCAATTGTTTTAATACATACGGTTGATTCTTCCATGAGCTCGGTAAGTACGACGTCTTTGTTTTTGGGCCTGGTTAACCTGGATGTGAGAAATATGGAGTGCATCAACATCTAAACCCTTAACCTGGGAAATTAATATCAAATTGTTAGGAAAGGAAAGCAATGGAGTTGATCATGAAACTAGAAACCATAGAGTAGAAATACCTCGGCATTACTCTCAGCATTCTTCAGCAAATCTAGAATGAACTTAGCCGATTTTACAGGCCAGCGACCTTGTCCGTTAGAATGCCTGTTCTTTGCTTGTGCCGTACGTCCAACACCCCCACAAAAGCGTCGGAACGGTATGGCTTGCTTGTGGGCCATAACATCCTCCAAATACCTTTTAGCCTTAACCAACGGCAGCTTTCTAATGGCAAAAGCTGTCTCCCTTGTGTTCTATAGAACAATAACTAGATATAAGACTCATTGACAATGACCGGCAAACTAAAACAGCACATAATGAGAACGATAAACCAAAAAAACAGGATGGGGAATATATCATAAAACCAACATTTTGATAGTTCACAAAGTGGACCAACCAAACATCGAGACACGCCAGCAAAAACAATTGAGCAAACTCATTCTCAGATCACAGCTAACTCAAAAACTAAATTCTTTTCCGAAGAATTACGAAATGTAGCATCATTTACTGAACCTTCAGTTACTAAGAAAATCCAGAGGTTCACCCAATAATAATGCAAGTAATTTCCCTGAAGTTTACGAGAGCCTTGTTCGAAAAATGGCAACAAGACCCTGCTTTTGTCATCAGGTTTAAGAACTTAAAAATCATTTTCCAACCATATTCAATAATTTAATCCAATTATTAACTATGATCTATTCAATTATACATATAAGACATGTTTAATAAACACGATTAACAACACATTACACTCCTAAGAAAAGAACTCAGGTTCAAATTCTAGAGATGACATTGTTGAAGGGACAACATGAACCCCAAAAATATTAGTCTAGGTGGACAGTAAAATGGACATGGAAGATTCTTTGGTTCCAGCAAAAGAAAAAATAAACACGATTAACACACCAGATTTAAACATACTGTGAGTGTATATATATATATATATATATATATATATATATATATATATGCTGATTTCATTCTTCATTTATTAGCACAACATGATTTACTGGATCTTCAACAATACATGATAGACAGAGATTTCTAAACAACAAGCCGACAAATACCCAGAACTTAATATCAATAACTAAATAAAAATTATATTGGGTTTGATGATATTACCTTAAAATGAACCCTAAGATCAGAGCCCCTTGCCTTGCAGGCTGCACAGAACCAACACCAAGCACCATTAGCTTCCAAGAAAAAAAACTAGGGATTCTTTAGAAAAGGGGGGAAATGCACAAAAAAGATTAAATGGGTATTTACATTTGGTGGGATTATCGGGTTCCTTCGAATACTTCACCTGCAAAACGATTCAAAACAAAATTGTTTTTAATGTTAATATAAAAATGAAAAAAAAATAGAATTGAAATTAAGGAAGCGATTGAAGGAAAAACGAGCACCATGGCTGCTGATATGTGATCTGAATGAAGCCTCTGTTGCTGCTTAAGAGTGCTTCAATTGGGGTCTGCCTAGCAGTATCAAAGCGGCGAATTGAGAGTAATGGTGCAAATATATAGATTCTAGGGTTTTTAAATGGTTTCTTTTTGGAATAATTGGGCCTTACTCCCTCTACTATGCTGAAATCTTGATTTAATCTTTCTATTTTAATTTGATCCTCTATTTTTTATAATCTTTTAGTAGGTTCAAATTTTATAGTAGGGCCAGGCCATAAGTTTTTTTGGGGTGAGATTATGTTATATATCTTTATTGGAGTTAAAATAGAATTTTAACTTATATTTTTATAGTTTTTAAAAAATTAGATTGGAATTTATTGTTTTTAGGGTCAAATTATAATTTTATTATTCATCAAATTACAAATTTATAAAATTTAAATTTTAAAACATAATTTTTCAATTGGGCTGGGGGCAGGGCCCTACCTACCCCTCCCTGTTTGATAACTAGTTTGATATCAGAAAAAAAAATTGATAACACGATTAATCATGGTTACATGTTTAAATTAGGGCTTAATCACTTAGAAGTTATTCGTGTATGGGTTAAACCTTTTAAAATGGTCAAATTAAGATTAAACATTTTCGTACGTGCTCAAATAAAGTATTTTTAAATATTGTATATAAGTTCCAAATTATTTTTTAAGTAATAATTGATTTTTATTACAAGCAAAATAGAAGTGCATGAAAGCCCTCATTTGTGCATTTTTGTAAAGATTTAGCCTTTTATATGACAATTTTGAAATGTTTGGCCATTATATGAGTAACTCTTAAAAAGTTTAGCTCTAATTTGAATATTTAACCGTTAATTGTGTTGCTAAAGTGACAACATGTGAAAAAAATTAAATTATTTTGTTATATAATTAGGATGGCCTGAAAAATTCAATAAATTTGTATGTCAATCGAATGCTTAAAGCTATTTAAATAATTAACATATTGCTTTTAACTGTAATAATTAGTAGCATTATTAATTTAAATATACTAATAAAATTATAAAAAATAAATGGACCAAATTATATCGAATTAAAATAAAGGGATTAAAACTTAAATTTCAACCTAATAGAAAGACTACAACCAGAATTAAACCTTTCCCTTTTCAAGCTTAGATTAAGGAACAATTGGATAGAAAAAAATTTTAAATTTTAAATTAGTAAAAGTAAAATTACACTTTGGCCCTCTTAAAAATGATAAAATTTTAAATTAATCATTTAAAAATTACACTTTTACTATCGTAAAAATTATAATTTAACTTCGACCCCTTAAAAATATTTTCTGGTTTCGCCCCTGTATATAATTATAATTTAGTTTCAAGATTTTTAATAAAAAATACTATATAAAATGTAAATATAGCTAATCATATATGTTTATATGGAAATTATAAATAAAATTATTAATCGAGTTCAATATCTTAATTTGAAGAAAGAGTTAATAACCGGAAAAAGTTAAATATAATTTAAAATATTTAAACCTTGTTAATAATTAGTATTGATTGATACAAGTCAATATTTAATTCTTAAATATTTGTAATATCGAATTCATATTCTCACATTTACACTTAATTTCATATATCAAGTAAAATTTCATAAACCCAAATTATATAATTTATTTTGAATTTTAAATAAGTTGATTTCATATTTTAAAATTTATTATATTTACTAACTAAATTAAGTGCACGATTTATATGCTTCATTTAATATTTTCTAAAAGACATATTTTTTTATTAATTGCAATTTTTCCAATGACAAAATAATTTTTGAAAAAAAAATCCAATAAAAAATTTCAAATTTGAGTTTTAATTATTTTGCACGGTATATTCAAATAATGTAATTATATTATGTAATTGCAATAAAAAATTTGTTTTATTTAAATTAATTATAAAATATATTAATAATATTAGAAATTTCATCATGTGTGTAGAAAATATATATTTAGTTAGCATATATAATAAATAATGAAATATAGAGTTTAAAATTAATTGATAATAACATATTAAATATGTAAGATATTAAAATAAAAAAAATTGCGAGTAAAATAAAAATTAAACACATAAAAACAACATGTTGAGAATATTAAATGCACTATAATTGTTTATTATGGTATTCCTATCAATCTTAAGTTAGTATCGAGTTGATTTGTGACTAAATTTATTCATGGACCGGGTTATCTGCCCAAGTCCAAAGGCTTGCACAAAATTTAGGAGGGTATAAGCAAAAACATTAGGCCTAAAAAATAGACTTGGATAAAAAAATTAAACCTGTTTAAAATATGAGTCTGACTTTTTTTAGTTTGTAATATTTTATATTATGTTATTTTTATATATTACGTAATCTATAACACATAAACTACTATAATGTGAACATTGAAAAATATTACAATGACCATATATAAATTTTTAATAAATAAATAAATAAAATTATTTAAAAAATAATATTGACGATCCTAAAATGGCTTTAGGTTGGTCAATCACAAATATGGTGGGCTTTGGCAAAATTTTAGGCTTACATTTCTGGTTGAGCTTGGGCAAGTGTCTGGCCTCGGCTCGATCCAACTCATGAACACCTCTATTTTTGACACCAACTTAATCAATAATATTATCAATATATACAATTGATGAAAATAATAAAATATGCATAACAGTTAAAATGTAAATACAATATTAAAATAAAGTTTTGGTTCAATAGTAAAATTAACGTTTTATTAATGTAAATAGCATGGGTTCAAATCCCATCACATGCAAAATTTTATTGTTTTTTTAAATAAAAAGATTAAATATCTTCAAATAATATAATTAATTTTATTTAAGGAATGATATTTTTATAAATTTTCTAACCAAGTTGATGCTCAATTGATTCGTAACATCAACTCAGTCATGAGCTTTGTTGAGTGTTTTTGTGTGTCCATCTCTCAAGGAGGCTAATTTCTCTATTTATATTATATAGTTTTGGATGTGACGTCCTAGGTAGGTCCTCATGCATGCGAACACGTACTCTATCCTAATATTAACACATGTTCTTTAGATGTGAGTTCGCTTGCATGATGATGCAAACTCACCACGTGCGAGCTCATGTAAAGATGCGAACTTTACAGGCTATCATTATTGAAGTAAATTGGATCAGATCGATCCCAATCGGATAACTGGATAGCTCGATAATGACAAACATCATAACAGACTTAAATAATAATATAAATATAATAAATTTAAAATATTTTAATATTATTCTAAATAATAAATTAGATTTTCAAATAAATGTCAACTTGAGGGAATAAATAAAAAAGAAAATTCAAATTGTAATTTCAACAATCCAACCACTATTGACAAAAATAAACCATTTTTGATGCACTAATAACAAAAAAAAAATGTTCATATATTCGTATTATGTTTATATTGTTTGTATTATATTATATTCTAATTCTAATATTATATTATATTATATTCTAATTCTAATTTTATAATTTTAATAACTTATATTTTTTATAATTTTTAAAGGATTAAATAAAAATTTTATGAGGGATAAACAAAAGTATGACTTTAGGATCCATTGCCTCTGATCCCATAAGTCTTTTTCACATATGGTTTATGGAGAGAATCAAATAACAATTATCTTTACCTAACATAATCATCTTCCTGTATAATTGAATTAGAATCAAATTTATGTGGGTTACTAATTAATGGTTTGTAGTATGAAAATCAAGGGCTAGGGACGAATTTAAAGGGTAGGCAGAGTCTTTGGTCTCTCAAAATTGAAAATTATTAATTTAGTTCTCTTATAAATAATGAAATTACAAATTAATACATGATAAAAATTAAACTTTAACCCCAAAATAAAAAAAAACACTGTTCCTTGAAAAATGAAATCATAAATTAATAGATTATAAATTTATATTTAACATCTAAAAAATCTATAATTAAAATTGGATAAAAGTACTATGAAGATCATTATATTAGGAGTTGAACTATAATTTATCACTTTACTCAAAAAGTGAGTAAATTAGTCTCGATACGTTAAGTCAAAGAGCAAACTGGTCATTTTATTAAAAATTTGGTCCATTTTTAATATTTAAAATTAATCACTATATGCCAGCATAAGATACAACTGGCACGATACGGTATTTGTTTGATTATTTTATTAGTCATACCAATTTCTTTATTGTTGTTCTTCCTTTGGGACATCGTATTTATCCTTAATGATTTCCATAATATTTTAATGATACAATTAAAAGTAATATTGGATTTTAGTTATAATGTAATTAAAGAAATTAAATTTTTTTATTAATATGGAATATATTATAGTAACTGCAAAACCCAATGATTGTAAATATTTAACATCCATAAATTAATTAAGTGGAATATTAAAAATATTATTCATTATACTAAATAAAAATGTGAGATTATTTTGAATTAGTTGTAATTTTATTTAAAATTAAATTGAAAAACATTATATAATATTAAAATATAAATACAGTATGTTTAGTTTTAATGGTGTACAATGCATGTTTAGGTAGAGAAAATATTTTCAATAAAGAAATTTGACTAAGTCCATTTGTATTTAAAATCCATAAATCTTTTCAGTAGAATAATTGAAATTGTTATTTACTTTCTATACTGACATAAAAAACATTAAATTTAAAAAATTATCGGTATTATTATTAGTACATGAAGATGTGGGTTCAAATGCACTAATGTGCATTATCCTCTTATTTAAGGATCGAGGAAGGACTATAAATATTTCTAAGCATTATATAAAAACTTATAATGAAATTAATCTTATATATATATATTAAAAGTTCCAAGTTGACAAGCAATCAATTGTAATATTTCTAACTTAAGAAAAAAAAAATTGTAGTATTTCTATTGAATCTATTTTATAAAGGTAAACTGCGTTAATAGTTATCTTTTACAAACTATCATTTTATTTTTAAAATGTTTATTCTCACATATTTTCTTCCTTTCACTAAACACATTTAATGATCTATGTGAATCAATAAAATTTTAATTCGATTGATATTATTATTGTTACAACAATTAAATAATCGTGAAACTTAATACGCTTAAGTGCATAATATTTTCAACTTTAAAAATAGAAGAATTACAAAATAATTTAAAAATTATATAAAAAATAATTATTGTCTCTAAAGTCAATAACATTATTGGTTTATAAAAATGTGTATGAAACTTTTGAATTTGGCAAAAATTGGAGCAAAGTCCAAAAGGTACTAATCAAACAGTAGGCTACCAATACTTTTAAGCAACTCTCCTTTTAAGAATTTATTTACATAACTAATGTTTTTGAATAGTCTTATGGCGCAGGTTGCATGCGTTTGAGAATGTTTGAATTTCTGAATTTCAATTTTTTTAGTAATTTTTTAGTAAATTAGTTCCTATTATAGGTACTTGATCAGATTAGTCTTTTTATTGTTAAAAAAATAAATAAGGTTAAATTGGAATATAGTTAACATTTACAGTTTAAAAAATATCATTTGTTGTTTAATAAAGTTAATCTTTTTGAAGTTTTTATGGTTCTGTAAATGAATTTTTTTTTGTTTGGGATTGAACTGCAATTGAAAATTTTTTTAAGATACAATAAACTTTAACTGTTACAATTTAAATTTATTTAATTCTCTTTAATATTATTAAGAAAAAATAATACATTTAATAATAGAGAGATTAATTTAATCAAATCCCTATAATAAAAAGACCTCTCACGAAATTTAACCTAATTTGGATTGAATCCTTAAATTAGAGGTAAGCTCTCATGGAATTGTTTTATCTGTCCGCAAAAGTTGACCAAGAGGACGGATGGTAATGGGAGCTGGTACGCCTTGCCCTACCACAATTTTCTTGAAATTTTTGTTAGACCCCTCAAAGTTTTAATTAATCTCTCAAATTTTTTAAAAAATTAAATTAATTATTAAATTTTTTTTCTTGAAATTCCTATTTAACTTTTTAAAAATTTTGAAAATTTTTATTAAACTTTGAAAATTTAGTCAAGATCCATAATTGTTTAAACTCGAACTATTAATTATTACAATAACAACAATACTGATTGAGTTAAATCTCAATCAATCTTAAACTAAACGAATCTTAATATATACGTTGCGATATATATATAAATTCAAATTACAATCTCTTTCATGAAAGAAAAAAGAACTAACAAACAAAAGAAACCTACTCCCATGTTTAGTCGGCTGCCATTTTTTTTTCTTTTTAGTAAGAAAAAGAAATTCAAAAGTTCTAACTTTTTATGACGATAGCCTCACAAACTCTTAAATCGGAAAAAATATATATGTTTTTTATATATTTTAATCCAAATTCTTCTAATAATAACAATGTTAATTAAGTTAAATTTACTTACCTTTTTTAATAATAATCCTTAAATTTATTGTATTTAGTATTACTTTATATTCATACCGTGTTATAATTATATTTAAGGTCTTATATGTATATATAATTTTACTTAAAATCACTAAATAATTAATAAATTTACATTTTGGTCACTCAATTTAATTTTTTTTTTTTAAGTTATCAAACTATATACCAAGTTGTTGCAACAATAATGGTACCAATCGAGTTAAAATGAAAACTTTCAAATAATTCGATGATCATTTTGTAACTTTCAAACTCGTATATTTATATATTCATGTAATCTTTTTTCGTATATATTATATAGGGTAAACTACAAAAATAGTCACTTTTGTTTGCCTCCGATTACATTTTAATCACTTATGTTTGAAATGTTATGTTTTAGTCACTTACGTTATCATTTTGTTATGAAGTAGTTACTCTGCCATTAAGCTCCGTTATCTCCCTACGACAATCCTACGTTGCAGTCCAAATGGGTTTTAAATACCAAATTGGATGTCCAACTAGGATGAGAATAGTTTTTTCAATCAAAATGAAAAAAAACTAAAAGAAAAAGGAGATGAATGGTTTTTCTTTTCCAATTCAAGGTGTATTTAATTTAAAATTTTCAATTAATTAATTTAAAATCCATTTGGACTGCCATGTAGAATTGCCATTAGGGAGGTAATTGAACTTAACGACAAAGTGATCACTTCGTAATAAAATAATAATGTAAGTGACTAAAATATAATCGGAAGCAAATAAAAGTGACTATTTTTAGAATTTACCATATTATATATGGTAGGTTTACCAACTAATAGGCTATTTACCCAATTACAACGACGACGACAAAAGAAACTAATGATTCATCGAAAGGGAACTGCTAACATAAAAATATGAATATCATTAACTTTACAACTAATTTTCAACTAAATTTTATTATAAATAATAATAAAAAAACATTATTTTTTTATTTTGCCCTTCGCCTGCAATTTTCAGTGTTATATAGAGGGAAGATGATAAAATAGCTGAAACCCTAAATCCTCAATCGAAATCTGCAGAAAGCTTTGTAACAATGGCGGATTGGGCTAAGAAGACCATCCTTAGAAACGAAGCTCTTCAGAAGGTATTTTTTCTTCATTTTTTTCATAAAAAAGAGAGAGAATTATCTGTTTTTTCTTCAAAAGGTATTGTCTTCCATTTTTATCTTCTTTGCTTTCTTTTTCCATTTTTCTAAAGAAGTTAGTCCCTTCGACTTTATCAGAATTTGTTCATTATATTTTATTAAAGGGTTAATATACATTTAAGTCCCCGAACTTGACATTTAGGTTCATTTAGGTAAATGTCCTTTTTTTTTTTCTCTATTTGGTATTTGAACATGACAATTATGTTCATTTTGGCCCATGAACTTGGCAAAATGTAAAAGTTTGATGATATGGCAATCTTAGAGTACCGCATCATCAAATCATGATGGATCCAAGTTCAGGTATCAAAATGAACAAAAAAAGTATAGGTATCAAAGTGTATATAATTACCAAGTTTAGGGACTAAAAGTTATATTAACTCTTTATAAAACGTGATAAGTTAGTCCAATTGTGGGTAATAGAAGAAATTGACTTGCTAGTTTTTTGCAAAATCGTAGTGTATAAATTACTGAATTGTTGATTTATAGGCCCTTGTTTTAAAAGCAATGTTTAATGGTATTACATAATTGGACTAACTTATCAATTTTTGTAAAGTATGAGGTTCAAATTTTGACAAATTAAAATAGTTATTAACTTCTCGTTTTTCGTGGATGAAATAATAATGAATCTAAATTGTTTGAATTTTGAATTAGAGTAAGTATTAGATATTAGCATGTGTCCGATATTAAGGGTGTAATCAAACTAAATCGAGCTAAAATTGTAAGAAGGTTGAGCTTGTGTTATAACTTGAAATTCAGGGCTTTAAGCTCAACTCATAGTTCAAAGCCAGAAGCTTTGCTTGGACTTGATTAGAAAAAATATTTTAATTTTTATAAGGACCAAAAAAGTAAAATATTTTTATATTGCAGTATATCTATGAAACAAGTGCTTATCCCAAAGAGCACGAGCAATTGAAAGTATGATGATTTGTAAACATTTTACCTTAATTATTTCATTTTTCCCTTTGTGTAATTTTAGATTCTATTAATAATTAGTACATTTAATATAGAAATTATAAAAAGGTAAAATTTGGATTTTGGTCCCTCTATTATACTGAAATTTGGAATTTAATCATTGTGCTTTAATTTAACATACTTTGGCCCTTTTACTTTTATAATATCATTAGTTAGTCCAAATAGTTAATGGTGTTAACTATTTCGATTAAACTGCTAGCATTTTTTTTCTTAAACACATCCACAAGAGTGAAGCCGAAATACCTTTTAGAGGGGTTGAAATTATGTTGTACAATTTTATGAGAGTTAAAATACAATTTTAATATCTCATATATTTATAGTTTTTTAAATGACTAAATTGAAAATTTATCATTTTAAAAGGTTAAAGTGAAATTTTACCATGTACTAATTTGGTCAAATTTAAGTTTCACATTTTAGGGTCTCAGGCCCCTATCAGTCCCCTTAACTGCTGCCCCTGCACGGCCATTCCAACAACAAAAAAGATCCAAATGCAACATGATCAGGCCCGACCCTAGGGGTAGTCCAAGAGTGCTACCGCCCAGGGCCCAAAGTAGAGAGGGGTCCATTTTTTTTTTGAATTTTTTTTCAGTTTTTTTAAACAATAAACCCATCATGATTCATGCATCAAATTTATTGGTAATGGGGAAAAAAAATTGCAGGTTTTAATTTGATTGGACATGACATTTTTTTATTTATTTTATTAGTTTTGTTACTTTATTTTCTTTTATTATGAAACTTGCTTTTGAAATTTTCTTTCTTTCTTTTTCTTTTTCTTATTTATTTAAATTAAATGTTCAAATTTATTATTTAAAAAAGAAAAAAAAAATATAAACTTTGGGCTTCCTTTTTCTATTTGATTGTAGCGAAGAATAAAACAAAGAAGTGTGGGATTAAGTTGGACAATTAATAAAATAAAAATATTTGTCATTTTCCATTTCAATGTATTTTTACTATATTGAGCAATTTTGGGTTGGCGGTGAAAATTGTAATTAGTCATTTTGCGGGATTAAAAAGGGAAATATACTTTATTTTATTAAGTGGACAATTAAGCCTATGAATAATTATTAGTCAAACTATTTCAATAAGGGTAAACTAGTAATATAACAATCTATTTGTGAAATAAACAATTTGGTGAAAAACCCCATTAGCATTTGTCTTCTTCCTTGAGTTGAATGAAAAGAAAAAAAAAAAGAAAAACACCATTGAAGAGAAAGGAAGGTTCGGTTGGAAAAGAAAACCCCTGTAAGTGTTTTAGCTTGAATTTCTTGTTAATTTTTTATATTTTGGGACCCTTGAAGCTAAATTAAGCTTAATAAGAGGCCAAATTGAGATAAATGGTGACATGTTAGGGACTGATTTTTTATACTGTTAATGTTATTAAAAATGCTCGAAGTATTGATGAGTTTTGGGTTGTGATTGAACTCTTTTGTGAGAGACTTTTTGCTAAATATTCATCTTTAGGGAGTTAGAAATATGAAGAATAAATTGAAAGAGTAAAAGCTGTAAATTTAATGGAATAATGGATTGTTACTGTGCAGCATAAATTCAGTTAATTGAAAAATAAATTTAAAAGGGGTTAAATAGTTAAGGCTTGAACAATGACTAAATTGTATATGAGGAAAAATATTATGAATCAAATGAAAATTTTGTTGTTGTCCATGGGGGAAACATTAGATGTCCAAAATTTAGGAATTTAACATTCAATTTTCTATTTTCAGCTTATTTAATAAGTACATTGTTGATGATTTAAAGCTATTCAAAATTTGACTTCTTAATATGTTATGTTGAATTTAATTTTTGTATTATTGGAGATTTAATGTTGTCTAAAGCATGTGTTAATATTGTTAAAATAAGATTTATTTTAATATTTTATGCAGAATTTAATGTTTGTAAACTTATGGTTTCAGCATGTAAATACGGTTTTGAAAATGTTGAATTTTTTTAAAAGGGGTCGAATTATTTTTTTAGCTAAGAGTCTAAAAAATGTCAAAAATGGGCCTGAACATGATGAGTTGGAAATGCCGTCTTTTAAGAAAAGTCTGTCAACATTTGTATTGAAATAATTAACTAATTATTTGGATTTAATTATGTCAAACTAAATGTATGAATTTGAATATATTTAAGGGACCAAAACCATAATTTAACCTCAAAATTTTACATTAAAAAATACTATATATTCTTATTTATTTATTTATTTTAGGAGCGTTATGAATGTACCTGTGGACGAAGCCCAGTTCTTAACCTTGCTTTTAAAGCTAATAAATGCCAAGAAAACACTGGAAATTGGGGTTTTCACAGGCTATTCCCTTCTTACTACTGCCCTTGCATTGCCTGAGGATGGCAAGGTATGCTTTTATTTCAATTTCTCTTATTCCAACGATGTGTATATCAGTTTGTTGAAGGATTTTCGACTCCTTCAAGAGAAATCTTCGAAATATCATTCGTTCAGAGTTGACAGACCTCTCAACACGTTTGATAAAATAATTATCACTTGAGGGATCCATCTGCTTAGAAGTATTCATGAGCTAGATCGAGTTTAAGCATGATTTTAACTTTATGCTTACCCAAATTTGACCCGGTTCAAAATATGAACTTAAAATTTTGTCCAAGTTGATTCATATTTGTAAATGGCTAATTTAGACTCATTTTAGACCAACCCAAATTTTTAAAAATATTTTATATATTTTTAATTGATTTTTTAATAATTTTCTATATTTCTTATTTATTAAAAATTTATATACAACTATCTTAACGTTTTTTAATGTTTACATTATAATAATATTATATATTATTATAAATTTAAATTTTTATGTTATAAAAGTAACTAATATAAAATATTACAAACTTAAAAAATAGACTAAGCTCGGACCTTAAATATTCAAGCTCAAATTCGACCCATATTTTAAATAGATTTTTTTTTTTTACAAAAATCCTTCTAAATTTTAAACCTTTAACCCGACTATGAATATATCTATGTCTACTCCCGACGAATGACACTTTAAAAATTTTGCATGCATTAAATGCTGTTTTTTAAACATAATTTTAATTAATTTATTAGTGAAAAGGATGTTGTAGCTAATTAACTTGATTAATTTTTAAGCACAAATTGAACCTAAAAAATAAAAATCAAAAATCAACAATTTTTTTGGCAGGTTTTATCAATTGACCCTGATAAAGATACATATGAGGTAGGGGCACCATTTATTAAGAAAGCTGGAATGCAGCATAAGATTGAGTTCTTCCCCTCAGATGCCTTTTTAGTTTTAGATGATATTATAAAAAATGTAAGTACCTTTTTTATACATTTTAAATAATCTTAAAATAAAATATTATTTTATTTCAACTTAATTATAAATATAAAATTATTTCTTCGAAAAATGGGATTTTAGGGCTCATTTGATTTGGGCTTTACTTAGGTCCAACCCTATCGGATCTTAATTGACCCATTTATAAATTTAATTATATGTGAACTAGTCAATTGGGCGTGTGAAATTATTTTTGTGTCGACTTAATCTGGATTTGATAATTTCGGATTTAGGTTGATTTGAGTTCGTATTGTTCAAGCTTAAAGATGAGTTTTTAGGTAAGGTTGTTACAGGTTCAGATCATGTTGGGTTTTGTTAACTTTAGATTTGTGTGATTTCGAGTTACTTGTTTGGATCATTTTTGGTATGAATCATTTCAAATTCAAGTTATTTTTAATTAGGTTCAATTTCAGCTTTCAAGTAGAATATGTTAAAATTGTTGATTTGTTATAATTAAATCAGCTTGAATTGAGTTTTAATTTAGATTAGATTCTCGAGTTTGGGTAAAAAAATGTCTACATCTATATCCCTATTAAATATATGTTGTCACTCTCCTCAAATTGAGATAGCAAAACTCTTTTCAAACTTTGTAGGGCGAAGAAGAGAGCTTCGATTTCGTATTTGTAGATGCATACAAAAGCGATTACCTAAAATTCCACGAGCTGACATTGAAACTAGTAAAGGTGGGAGGAATTATAGCTTACGACAACATGTTATGGTACGGATCGGTTGCGCAATCAGAGAAAGAAGTAGTGGAGCATCTCATTAAGAGGTATCGGAATTTTGTGATGGAATTCAATAGCTTTATCGCAGCCGATCCTCGAGTCGAGTCATCGCTACTTTCCATCGGTGATGGGCTCACCCTCTGCAGGCGTCTCTATTAGAACATAAAAGGAAAAAAATTCTAGTTCTTCTTGATTCTTAATGCTTAATAATGAGGTGTTATCATGAGATTCACTAATAATATTTAAATTTATATATCAACCGTTTAATAGATACAAATTCTATATTTAAGTCGAGTTAATATTTGATACATTAATAATATATATTTTTTATTATTTTACAAGCAGCTTTAAAAAATTGTTATATATCTCTTCCTTTTAAATATTTATTGCTTTTAATAATTTACCTATACACTAATTAATCTCATGACACTGTTTATGGAATCTAAAAAACCTTAATTGAGAGTTTCCTAAATATTTTCCCATTTAAGTATTTTATATTTAACATACTTTTCGTTTATAAATATAGATACGAAAAAAAATAGGTGATGCTATACAACCATAGGTTCAAATAGATTACTTTTAGGTCAAATTGTAGTTTAGATCCCTCTATTGTACTTAAAATTGAGGGTTATTCTTTTTATTTTTTGACATAATTTGGTCCATTTACTATCATTAATTGGTTCTAATAATTAACACTGTTCAAATGCGAAGACAAAAATTTTTTTAAGGGGCCGAGATAGAATTTTAAAATTTTAGGAAAAATCGAAGCTAAAAATTATTATTTTTGGAGGGACTAAAAATATAAATTTATTATTAATCAAGTGATTAAAAAGGCTTAAATTGAACAATTAATTATTAAGATTGGCACCACTAACTATTCGGGTTAAAAATATGTAGGTGGATTTTCTTTTAAAGACAAAACCTGTTCTAGAAATTTTTAATCAAAATTGTTAGTAGTCTAATTATCTGATTCAACTAAAGGCATTATAAAA
Source organism: Gossypioides kirkii (assembly GCA_005610355.1). Lineage (NCBI taxonomy): Eukaryota > Viridiplantae > Streptophyta > Magnoliopsida > Malvales > Malvaceae > Gossypioides > Gossypioides kirkii. The sequence continues at coordinate 880,108 of CP032245.1, read as the reverse complement.
ATAAATAGATTAAATTATGTCAAATTAAAATATAAGGGTTAAATCACAAATTTCAATGTAATAGAAAGATCAAAATCAGAAATTATTCTTATTTGTAATGTTTATTAACAAGGTACTGTATTAAAATTCAATGATATTGAACTCAACGAGTGACTTCAGTGGTAAAGAGGATGATATTCATCCTAGGAGACTCGAGTTCGAACACCTGTGTGTGCAAGGTGTGTGTGCCTTGTCAAATGGTTAAGAAAATATGAACAAATACTACCATGTAATCACGCCATTATATTCAAAAAAAAAATCAATGATATTATATAAATTGTATAATGTGACCTAAAACTTTTGTCTAAAATGATGATATTAATGTGCTACATTAACTTACAGTCACACCATTAACAGCAATTAACGTCACCATGATCATAACATAACAAATCGATAACATTAGCGACAATATAGTAATTTTTAAAAGTTTGATGATCAAAACATAATTTTAAGCAAATATAAGTGATTAAACTTGCAATTTACCCTATATTTATATAAAAATAATGAAGTAATTAGAGCATAATAGAAATTATTGCAAAATGAATGAAAAAAGAGAATAAAATTAAAGAAATTTAATTTTTTTTTAACATTCTCATTATAAGTTTTGATTATATTTATTTTTTTCGACACAATGCTTTGAGTTTTATAGTCTTTTCTCAACCCATAAATAGGAGTATAATGCGTTTCAGCGTACTTAAAATATACATCCTCTTACATTGACAACAATATCATGTCAATCGGATTAATACTCAATTGGTTATCACGTAATATTATTAATAGCATGTTGATTATTAATTAAATTCCAATATTATCTTTAAAGTTAAATTAATTAATGTTTAATTCCTTTAAGTTACCCCATTAAATTGCTTGTTTGATTAAATGCTATTTACTTTATCGACAATAACGGCAATTTAAATCCAGAGGTTGCCGACGTTTGCTATAAAAAAGGTCTCGTTTTGGCATTTTATCGAACAGCTTATGTGCAAAAGAGCTTGAATGCTTGTTTTCAACTATGGCAGTCTCGAGCTTGAATCACAAGTCCCTCATCGTTCACGGCCCCATTTTAGAGGTTATTTCAAACAATACTCATTATTTTTTTTAGGTTAATATGTAGTTTGTCCCTTGACTTCTTTAAAAGTACCTAGTTGGTACCATAATTTTTTTGTGCCTAATTGATATTTGAGCTTGTATTCCGTCACTTAAATTGGCACCTCTGCTCTAACACTGTTAGTTTGTGCTAATGTGACATTGATAGTCAATCTAGTGATGACATGTGGTAGCTTCTCAGTATGCCATGTGACGAGCATAAATTTAAAAAAGTTTAAAAATTCTTTAAAATAAATTAATTAATAAAAAATATAAATTTTTATTTAGATTCATTCTTGATTTGAAAAAACTATATATATATATATATATATATATATATATTTTTTTTTTTTTTTTTAATTTTTATAAATTATATATGCCATGTGGCATATTGATAGGCTGTCACATGTTACCAATAGATTGATTATTAGTGTCATATCCGTCTAAATTAATGGTGTTAATGCAGAGGTACCAATTTAGGTGGTGAAATACAAGTTTAGGTATCAACTAGGTTCGAAAAAAAGTTAAGATACCAACTAGGTACTTTTGGACAAATTTAGGGGGAAAACTACATATTAACCCTTTTTTTTACTAAGATTGTAAAATATTTAGGATTAATATATCATTTGGTACCTGAGTTTAGCTTCAATGTTTAATTAGGTACTTAAGTTTTTTTGTCCTAATTTGATCCTTTGTTTGGTTTCAATGTTCATTTTGGTACTTTCCAATTTGGTACTTGAATTTTTTCGTCCCAATTAAGTACCTATATTTTTTTAGTAAAGTACACATGTTAAACATTCATTGGGCCACATAATACTATTTGGAACGAGTACCACATTGAACATTGAAGCCAAAATTAAGTACTAAATTGAGGGTAAAAACTCAAGTACCAATTTAAACATTAAAGCTAAACTCAAGTACTAAAAAGTAATTAACTCAAATATTTGTGTTTGATATAGGAAGAAATGAGTTTATTATTCCTTTCGATATGTATTCGAATCTGAATAATATACATAAGATAAATTATGCTCAAAATTCATGTACTCTTCATACATTTAGAATTTAGCCTGTTTATTTTTATTTTTAGGAATTTAGTTTTTTTTTACTTTTTAAATATCAAAATTCAGGTTCAATTGTTAATATTGTTAAAATTATACAGTTAAATTTGTTGATGCGATTTTAAAATAAAAAATTTACTTGGTAGTTATGTAAAAAAAAAATAATAAATCTGAATTTAATAGAAGAATTTTAATGGTGTTAATAATTAGACTTGTATTTTTAAATCTGAAAAGCATAGAATTAAATTCTTTGAAATAAAAATAAGAGGATTAAATTGTAAATATACAAACAATATAAAGATTTGGAGCATATTTTAACCTATAGAGAAATAGTGTAACTAAAGAGTATTTTGTTGCAGTACATTTTAGAGGAAAATGCATATCCAAAAGAGCATGAGCAACTCAAGGAACTAAGAGAAATTACTGTCAAGAAGTATGAAAAAAAGTAAGTTAATCTCTCACATTTATGTTACTTGGATTCGAGATACGAGGGAAGGTAAAGTTATGTATTAGGCACGAGTTTCATTGTGATTCAAACTTAAAAATATGATTTGATTAGTCCGAATATGAACTTCACCTAAATTGATTTAATAATAAAAAGTCAACCATCCAAAATCTGAAAATAATACGAACCCAAAATGACTTTCATCTAAGATGACTCAACTTAAAAAACAAATTTCAACGATTAAATCCGAAGTGATACAAAAAATTTAAAATCAAAATTAACCTAATTCAAAAGCCAACTTGATTTGCCCACTTAATAGGTTGGCCTGTCATGCAGGGACAAATTTAGAAACTCTTTTAGGAGTGATCAGAATTGAATTATATATATTTTTAGAGGTCAAAATATAATTTTGTTGTATATTAGTTTATGATTTCATCCTTTTTGAAAAGGACGAAACAATTTTTTTTTTATTTTTAGGGTCCAAAATATAATTTTACCACATAAATTTATAATTTAATAATTTATAAAGGGTAAAATTGCAATTGTCCACGCTTCCCCCCCCCCCCCCCTTTACATTTTCCCCTATGATGAAGCAACATAGTTAAAGGTTGTTTCAAAACAATTTTACTTGATTTAACTGCAGGAGCATCATGAACGTGCCGGTTGACGAAGCACAGTTTTTATCCATGCTTTTAAAGATCATGAACGCGAAGAAGACGATGGAAATCGGAGTTTTTACCGGTTATTCTCTTCTCGCGACCGCCCTCGCATTGCCCGATGATGGTCAGGTAATCACAAGTTTCAATCTTTTCTTCAAGAGTAAGATTTATCCCTCAAATTCAATAATTTTGATCCTTTGACAGATCTACTTCTCATTGTCGTATCGAAAAATTATTGATATTTGTAGATAACAGCAATTGATTTGGACAATGAAGCATATGAAACTGGATTGCCATTCATACAGAAAGCTGGAGTTGAGCATAAGATTAATTTCATTCAATCAGATGCCTTTGTGGTTTTGAATGACCTTATCGATGGTGTAAGTATATAACATTAGCTTGATATAATGGTCATGAATTTGAGAAAATCGGGTATGGATCGTAATCGGTCTCGTCGGCCCGAACCAAGTAGGGTCTAGATCCAAACCTTTGGTTTTAAACAGTAAAATAAAATTTCCAAGTCGAATTATTTCGAGTTCATGCTTATAGAACTTTGGGCACTTTAAGTTCTAACATGCTTGTGGTGAAATTCATGTCATGGTCTACTTAGTCCATTGACAATGTTGAAATTTGAAATTTGAAATTTAATTTTTTAATTTTAATTCGACATAATTTACTCTATTTATTTTTATAATGTCATTAGTAAGTATAAATTAACAACACTGATACTTGTTGTCATTAAAAATGATGATGTGGAATTTTTTTTATAAAAATGTCATGAGTGTTCTATTGACATGTAAATTTATTATTTGTCAAACATCAATTGAGGAAATTATCAGTTTAATGAGGACAATAAATATATCAATTGATTCAATTGCAGGAAGAAAAATCGAGCTTTGATTTCATATTCGTGGATGCCCAAAAGGAGGATTACATGAAATTTCACGAGAAAGTGATGAAATTGGTGAAAATCGGAGGAATTATAACTTATGATAACACTTTATGGCTTGGGTCAGTCGCTTACAAACAAGACGAATATGAGAAACACAGTGAAATGCCTGAATCTGTGTGGAAAAATAGAGATTATGTGATTCAATTTAATAGCTTCTTAGCATCTAATCCTCAAATTGAATCCTCTCTTCTTTCAATTGGTGATGGCCTAACCCTTTGCAGGCGTCTTTATTAGTCATTGAACTTTATCTTATAAGTTATTACGATTTTGTTTATTGTAAGTGGAGTTTTATTTAACTATATAAGTAAGGTTAATGAATAATATGGCCATGTTTTGATTTTATTTTATTTTTTTAATATGTATAATAATAAATTTAGTTTTTTATATTTTTTTGTCACTTTGGTCCTAAATTTTTAGGCCACTTTAATCCTCTTAAAAAATTATTTAAATTGTTTTCTTAAACGAAAAAATTTATCAAACTGTTAATAACAACATTATTGTATTAGTTCATGTGACAATCCACATGCACTTTAGTACCGCCATAGATAATTTTTTAAAAACATTATTTTCTTTTTATTAAATTTTAAAAAAAATTATAAAGTAAATGCGTGCTACCTTGTCATTGCTATTAAAATTTTAGCAATCCAAATAGCTTTTCTACCCATAGAAAAGCATTTTTGACTCAAATTTAAAGATTTAAGTTCAAAGTAATCTAAAAAATTTTAAGACTAAAGTTACAATAAAAAATAAATATTAAGGGTTGAATTTATTATTATGCATTTTTTATCATCTAAAAACACGTCACTATGTTTTCCTCATTATGGAGTTTTTTATAACTCCACTATGCCTATTTATGGGCCTATGCTAAAAAATTTTACGTTCAAACTCAAATTCAGCTCGATTTGACTCAATTCGATGACTTGTTTTCACTGTTCTTATATTATAAATTGTCATTCTTAACTCAAATTTTCAAGCTTTGCATGACTTAAGGTTAGTTTAGCAATACTTTTTAAAACTTTTTAAAAGTACTTTTGAGCCAAAAAGCACTTTTGAGAAAAAGTTAAAATTTTTTCCATTTCATTTTGATCAAAAAAATACTTTTTCAAAGCATTTTTTGTGCCAAAAGCACTTTGTTTAGTATTATTTTTATCTCAAAAGTGCTTTTTGTCCTAAAAGTGCTTTTGAGAAAAGTGCTTTTGAGAAGTAATGCTAAACAAAAACTTAATCTAATGTTTTATTCCACTTAGAGATGTTTATGAGTCGAGTTATACTTATGTTTGATAACAATACCATATATATTCATAACAAGGATAAATAAAACCTGTTTAAACTTGTCCATTTTAATTTTTTATTTAAAAAAATAAAATTACGTTTATTTAATATTTAGAAATTATTTATATTTTACTATCAACATTTTTTTCAAATTTCTAAACATAAATAATTTAATATACGTTTTTAATATTTTAAATATGTTATAGTATATTAAAATTTCCCTATGATACAAATTATATAATATATAAAAGAAAAAAATATATAATAGAAACTTGAAAATAGGTTAAGTCGAGCTTTGAATATTGAAATTCAAATTCAACCCAAATTTTAAATTGTTTTAATTTTTTCATCAAAGTCTACTATTCAAACATAATATTTTTTATTTAAACGTTTTCAAATTTTGGATAGACCTTCGAGTTTATTCCGTGTACAACGAATGTAAGCTGAATAAAAAATTAGTGGAAATATGAATATTTAAATTCCTCTCTTTGGGTGTGGGATCCAGGGCATTACAGGCTATTTCCCTCCTGGGGAATGACATGAAATTTCACCCTCATAATATTAAAAGTTTGATACAAATCATAAGTGACACTAGGCATTGTTTGGACCACTTTTCTTAGCCTCTGTGCATTTCACTGTCTTTACCTTAGAAAAGGTCCATATCTTTTCATCCTTCTTTACACTGTTTGTGAGTTTGTGTGACCTTAAAGAGCATTCAAAGGGTTATGCAAGTATTGTTTCCCTTCTAACTCTTAAGAGGAAGCTAATAGTACCTACAAACTTTGATGATTGTTCTTGTAGATTATAGGGTTGTAATGATGCAAACCCTAAACCAGGAGCAAAGTCGAGATTTTTTTTTGTTTAGAGAAACCGAAATAAAATTCAAAGTTCTTGGAACCAAGACATGAGTATTGCATTAAAACCCTTAATTTGAATGATAAAATTTTTAGAAGGACTAAAATCGAGATTAACCCGTGCCTACTCACCCTTGGATTCACCTTAAATATTAAACTCTAAATCCTAATTTTTATGATATAAAAATAAATACTTTATATTTAATTTAGTGAAAATAATTTAAAAGTTGTTGAAAATTCATTGTTTTCTAGAAATATTTGTGAAAAAAATTTCGAAATTTTATCAAATAATATATTCAAAAGTTAAAAAACAAAGCTTATTTTATCAAAATAAGTCTAAGAAATCAAAACAAAAAATTAATATAAAAAACTGAAAATCGAACTGAATTAAACCAAATTATGATGAATAATTCAAAAAATCTAAAAAAATCCAATCAAACCAACCGATATCACCTCTAACTAGAGGGTCTAACTTAAGAATTTTTTTTTATTTAATAAAAAAAATCTTAATATGAAAATAATATAACGGGTTATAAATGCTAAAAATTCAAATTACGAACTTGTTGAATATAATATTTTAAAGTGATTACATAAATCATCTAAATTAAAAATTCAAACTTTGAAAGATTTGACTTTAACCATTTTTTATTATGGTTTTTTGCCACTATAGGGTTATCAAAGTTTTAACCAATGAAACCTTACAAATTAGGGACTTGATTGCATATTATATTAGTCTTAGGATATGCAATGTGGGGGTATAATTAAAAATGTTATCAATCTTCACTAAATTTAGTCCCCACCACTTCTTCTTGGAATGGATACCATTGGTGGTAAGTTGGCCAAATTGGAGTGTACAGCTTGCTATTAGTGGAAACAAATCTTTAGCCATTTGCACCCAACTTTTGTAGCAAATCAATGGTTTCTCCTTCATGGGTTGTGAAAGTTGGGATTTTATCAATCATAAATCATCAAATATTAAACTAATAAAGCATGCATTCCACTTCGTTAGTTTTGGGTTTCCACTTTGGTTAAATTTCAAAAGATTCCCTTACAAGGAATCTCATTATATATACACACACATATTGTGGCAAAGTTATGTTGTTTGTTTGCTATTAGTCCAAATTACACCATCTTTAATGGGTTCTTTGCTAATTGCTATTAGAGATTTTATTAATGGCTTTCGTGAAGGATTCTTTTTGCCTTTACTTTTATTATTTGGCATTATGATAAATTTAATGTAGGTTTGGATGAGCTGAGCGGTGCGGTGTGTTTAGCGTACTACAATATCTAATCTCATCGTCATCGTTATTTTTACATTAACCGCAAGTAAACGTACTGTCCATTCAAACCCATACTCAGTCACTAATTTTTACTTTTTTTTGTCAATTAAAATGCAGTTATTTTTTTGAGGGGATCACTTTGACATTTAACTTTCAAATTTAATCAAATTATGATTTTTGGACAAAAAAACTGATTGAATTGTTAAACTTTTAATGGTATTGATGTGGTAACCTGTATGATGGATCATATATACTTCATTGTTGATATAGATAGTTTTTTGTAAAGAAATTTATGATTTTTTTTTTGAATTTTTAAGATATTTTTTATGAAGTACATGTGGATTACCTATCTCGTTAGAGTCGTTAAAATTTTAACATTTCAGTTAGCTTTTTTGTCAAAAAATAATTTGACTAAACTTTAAAAGTTGAGGACAAAACGATTCTAAAAAAATAGGACCAAAAAACACTAGGGACTAAATTTATTATTATTATTATTATATTCTTAACATATATTCAAAATATGAATATGATAATGTGGTCCTCTAAATATATATATATTATATATATGCGGCTAAGACATCATGTTTGTGTATTATTTCTTCCAAATATATGATCTTTAATTGGTTCTTTTGCTAATTGCTATTCAAGATTATATTATTAGCTTTTGTCAAAGATTTGTTTTTGAATTCGGCTATATAAAAATACAAAAATGTCAAAAACTCTCTATATAATTTATAATTATTCAAATTAAAGTATTTGTTTTTGACATTTTTGTATTTTTATATAGCCGAATTCGAATATAAAGATATGATTAAAGAAAATTGCATATGCTTGTATTAAAGATTTACCCATATTCGACACCAACCGCTAAAAATCAAGCCCAATAATAAAAAAATGTCTTGGTCAATCCTAAAATGAGAAATTACTTCTTTAAACCCAAAAACTTATAAAATTTTAAGTTAATATATAGTAAAATCATAGTTCGTCCTCTTAAAAAAATGTTAGAATTTCAATTTAATTCTTTTGAAAACCATAAAGATATAAGTTAATATAACGGTGAAATTATATTTTAGCTATTATAAAAATATATAATTTAATCTCGTCTTCACCCCCTAAAAATTTTTTTAGCTTCGTCCCTGGCGCTTCCTTTTTCTCCAATAATACAAGGTGTGAACTCGTACAATAATCATACTTTACCAGAATCTTCTTCTAAACTTACCATAATCCTTCATTTAACTTAAATATCGAAAAATATATCAAAAAACAACTCCGACACTCAAATTCAGATAAAATATATTTGGTCCACATATCACATTTACGCACTTCCTTTTTCGCACCAATAGATACAAGGTTATTCAAGTAATGTAGGAGATAGTGGTTGTTGTAAATTGGGTAGCCAATATGGTAAAAGCAACATATTTTGATATTCTTAATTTTTAAAAAAAATAATAGATTCTTCAAGTGTGAAGTCCATTTACTAGTGTCCTTGAATTAAATATTTGATAATCTAATATTATATTTATTCTAAAATATATATTTGTATTATAATATTTGTTGGATACAGATGTCAAATATGGTAGCTATATCCTATAGATTGTGTAAAGTAGAAGTGCAAACAAGACAACTATACTTACATACCGCTTCAATTTGACTCAAGTGTTTTTGCGTCGAATCGAGTTTGGATTATATTCGATTTTATAATTTTTTTAACTTGATCCATCTAAATGACTCATTATATTGTTTAAAACTAATATTTTTCTTATTTAAAGTTAATTATAAAATAAATTATTTTATATTAATATTTTATTATATTTAAACAGTAAAATGAGTTAATTCGAATTTGACTTACAAACACTTTTACTCAACGCGAAATTAGACCATCATTATTCGAAACGTGGCTCTAAAATCCAAAGTGAGAGAGCCCATTATGACCCCTTTGACTATCATTATGCACTAGACTTACCTTTGGTCATTATTTGTCCCTTAGATGTACAAATTCAACGAGTTTGTCATTGTGAATTTAGATTCAGATATTTAAGTTTGGTTTTTGTATAATAATGCGTATTTGAATAACGGACATACAAAAAGTAATATTATAATTATTCTGATTTCGTTATTCCAATTTTGTTATGGATTATAACTATAATACATTTATTCGTATTTCTGTATAATTCTATTTTTAAAAGAGAATATTTATTGATACTTGATCCACATTATTCATTGTCAATTTCTTTTAGAAAGAAACTAAAAAAGAATTTAAATCCAACTAGACTTATCCATCGCCCGAACAAGCCAACTCGCAAGTTAGTAGCGAAACATGTCATGAAAATTTTAAAACTTTTGTAAGCCTTAATTAGTATTTTTTTAAAAATTTAAAGGGTCTAATTTTCATAAATCTTAAGTAACATAATGAAAATTTTCCAAAATTTTGAGGCCAAGGCCCCCTCTGGTTCTAACGACATTCTGTCCTTGCAACAACTCTCGAAATTTCTTGAATTTTTTTTGTTGAAGCTCGTTATTTATCCGACACATATATATTCATTTAATATTAAAAAATTAGACAATTTAAACTCAATTCAAGATCTTCATGGGTCAGGTCAAGTTTGCGTCAGGCTTAAGTATAATATTAACATACTTTATGTTTGTACAAACTTGGAACAACTCAAAGCCTGGACCTAAAATTAGCACACCTAAAAAATGAGTTAAGCTAAGTTCAAGCCTTGAATGTTTGAGCTCGAGCTTGATCCATATTTTGAAATTGTTTATTTTTTTTCCAAAATCCATTTCCAAACCTAACATTGTATCCAAATCTTTTTAAATTTTAAATCAGAGGCATAATTATGAGGCCGGCAGAGGCTTGACCTCCTTAATATGAAATTTTTTATTTAAATCTTTTAAAATTTTTAATTAATAAAAGTAAAATTACACCCCCTAAAATGATAAAAAAATAATTTAATTATTTAAAAATTATAAATTTAATTTTGGCTCTTTCAAAAAATTTCTAATTTTGCCATTATTTTTTTGATGAATTACAAAAAGCGACTAACACGATTCAAATTCAAATCATATCTAAAATGATGAACACTCTTGATCATCAAAATAATACATATGATTTTTTTGCCACTATTTTAAATAAATCTTTTAAACTTAAACAAATAGCCCGAGGCTTGAATAGTTATGTATCCATCATTTTCTTTATTTGCCAATGATAAAGGAAACAAAGTGGCGATGCGTCGGTCGCAGGTGAAAAGGCCTGTACACCAAATATTATTATGTCCCGCGCAAAGGGGTGTGAGTCATATAGTACGGACTGGTGCGCTACCACCATTATTGCCAAGCTTCATCATCTACCCCACCCACATGTTCTCTTTTTTCAATTTAATCTTTGAACTATATTATTTTCCTCATTTTTAATATATATTATTTAATATTTAAATTATTATTTTCATTTTAATTTATTTTAAAATATCGCTACAATGTCTTAATTATTATTTAGGACTAATTTTTTTGTCTTACACCATAATATCGTTACAGTATTTAATCTCACCGTCGTCGTTATTTTTACATTAATCGCAGGTAAATGCATCGCCCATGCAAAAAGGCCCTTAGTGTGGTTTGAATTGACGGTGTGGTGCGTTTAACTTTTTTTTTTATAACATCATTACAATATATAATCTCATCACTACCACTATTTTTACATTAATCGTAAGTAAACACACCATTCATCCAAACTCACCTTTAATCTACTCCTTTGATGACTCAAAGGCTAACTTCAACTCTTTTCTAAGTCATTTAAATATTGGGAAAATAAAATCTAGCTTAAAATATCATTTTAATGTTACATTTTTATTATTTTAAAATAATGGTAAAACTAAATTTTGCTCCCCAAATTATTATTCATTTTAATCTTAAAGTAATTTTATTGCTTCGCCACTGACAATTGTTATGGTTTTGTCCAGTAATATTACAATTCTTTATTATTTTGTATTTTATATTTATAATTATATTGTGCTTGTTAAAGTGCTTTCCAATGTTTAAAGAATTGCACTGATTCAATAAATGACCGATTTTAATATATTAGTTAGATTAAACATGTAATTGGTTTTCGATTGAATCGATAATTGATTAGTTTGAATTTTTTCTCAGTTCGATTTGACTTGTACTTTATTTTATATGAAAAAATTAAGAATCGGAACAAATCAAATTATCATAAACAGTTTGCAAAATTCAAATAAATCTAATAAAACTGAATTGATGTTACTCCTAAATCAATATGAGGTACACATGGTAAGTCACATGTCATTGTTTAGCTATTCCATTAGCCATGTCGGCTTTTAACATTGCAAATGAATGAAAATTTAACAGAAAAAACCAATTTGCTCTTTAATTTAATATACAAAGACTAATTTATCTATTTTTTAAGTAAAAGAGACAAAATACAATATGACTCCTAATATAGATGCGTTCATGATAATTTTACCGATTTATCTCTATTTTGAATAAAACAAGAGAAATGAGGGATGATAATTTACTCTTTAATTTAATATACATTCCTTAATTTATTGCTGCTTCAAGCAATTATTTGTACCTTGGCTCCCATACACAGAATAGCTTTAGTCCAGGTTACTGGTTCTTTTCCATGTGGGATGCTTGGCCCTATACCACCCACCCTGGCTTCGCACCAGCCGCTCAATTCCTCCATTTAAATTACAATTGGACTACCATTCACTGTAGTTGTTGCGGCTGGGTCGTGTTAATTTATTCGAGATTGTAGATGTAATATATGGTATCATAGTTTAATCATAAAGAACACTGAAAATTGGAAAGAAATTTTTTGAAATGACAAAATAACCAATTTCTTGATCCCTCCTTCAAAATTCCAATTGGATCACCATTTATTGTCCTTGATTGTTGTTGGATCGTTTTTATTCGAGATTGTGGAAGTAATATTCAATATCACGGTTCAATCATAAATAATATCGATAATGGAACAAAATTGAAATGACTAAATAATCGATTATTTGATCACTTCTCTTAATCTATAATTGAATCGTTGCCTTCGTGTTCTTGATTATGGTCAACACGTGTTTATTCAAAGTTATGGATGAATATTGAATATCACAGTTCAACCATAAAAAATATTGATAATAGAACGAATTTTGAGATAGTATGTGGTGAAATTACATTTTTATTCATAAAATGATAAATATTTTATTTAATTTTTTAAAAATTTTAAAAATTAGAAATTATTAAAAAATAAATTTTCATTTTAACTTTCATTAAATTATATAATTTAATTTCGTATCATGAAAAAGTTTTCTAATTTCATTGTGCGAATTAACTAAATTTATCGCTTTTTATCGAAGTAAATTTAAAAAAATTATCACAGGGTCGTATTATCATATTGTTTTAATCATTTAATCATGGTTAGCAAACTCAACTAAACCCTTAACCACAGTTACACTCTTCCGCGTGCCTATATATACACTTCATTCCCTAATGCAAATCCCTCTCATGAACATACCCAGATTTTCTACACAGTTCCTATTTACTTTCCTTTTAAAATTTTCTCAGGAAAAATAAAAATGAAGCTTTTGATTCTGGGAATTAATCTCTCTTTGTTCCTGTCTTGTTATATTCTCACAACGCACCAAATTCCATGGCTTTTCGCCTTGTTTTTCCTCTTGTTATTGTCTCTTTCACCTTTTTGGCTCGTCCCGGGCGGCTTCGCATGGCGGAATTCATCCCTGGACGTTCCCGGTCCAGTCGGTTGGCCGTTACTCGGGACGTTACCACTAATGAATGCAGCCGCACATCGTAACTTAGCTGCTGCGGCCGCGTCACTTGGTGCAACGAGACTGATGAAATTCAGCCTTGGTGCAACGAGAGTGATAATCAGTAGTCACCCGGATACCGCCAAAGAAATCCTTGGCGGGTCCGCGTTTTCAGACCGACCCATCAAAGACTCAGCTCGGTCCTTGATGTTTGAACGCGCCATCGGGTTCGCACCCTCGGGTGCGTACTGGCGCCACCTACGTCGAATCGCGGCTAACCATATGTTCTCCCCTAAGAGAATCTTAAATCTCGACCCACTCCGCCAACAAGTGGTTAACCACATGGTGGTTCAAACCCAACGAGCCATGGAAACCAAAGGGTTTGTTGAGCTAAGAATGATATTACAAAAAGGGTCATTAACTAATATCATAGAGACTGTATTTGGAAGCTTTTTAAGTTCAACAATGGCGGATGAACTAGGGCTAATGGTGAAAGAAGGGTATGAATTAATCGCTATGTTTAATTGGGAAGATCATTTCCCTTTAAGGTTTTTAGACTTTAATGGTGTTAAAAGAAGGTGTCATAAATTGTCGAGCAAGGTGAAGATTGCTGTGGGTCGAATTGTAGAAGAAAGAAGAAAAGAAGCTTTGGATCAGAGCATCAATGGCGGAAATCATGATTTTCTTACAGCTTTGTTGACTTTGTCTAAAGAAGATCAGTTGTCTGATTCCGACATGATTGCTGTATTGTGGGTAAGAACTCTTTCCTATCATCAAAAAAACATATCGTATATATTTTGCAAAGTTGGATTTAATTCATTGATAATAGCATAAAATTAATATACAAAATCGAGGGACGATATTGGGTTAGATTTGTCGAAGGGTTGGATACCTGGTCCGACTTGACTAGGATAGGGTTTGAATAAAATTTTCGCGCATGAATGGGCTCGTATTCAATTCAAATAATAAAAAAATATTTTTTAATTTAAAGTTATTTATAAAAGTTTATAAAATATCAATTAAAATATAATTTTTAATATTTTATTATTTTTGAATAGTGAAATGTGCTTTTTGGACGGATTGGGTCAACCCAAAATGAATCTAAAATTGAAATTTTTTGAAATTGGGATTTGACTTGATTCGACCCATGGACACCTTTAATCGAGATAGGTAAATGTTTGGTTCCCTTGATTCCTTCTAATGTTATTATTAGTTAATGAAATGATAAAATTGTATTTTAATCCTCTAAATTATAACATTTCATTAGGTAAAAATACAATGGGGTGCTTATACTAGGTGTTGTATTGCATTTTGCCCCTTCTATTAAAAAAATTGCCAAATTAATCCCTATACATTAGATCAAAGAGCTAACTGATAATTTTTGTGAAAATTTCATACATTTTTACGATTAAAAATTGACATAACTGACAGAATAACCAAACAGTGGCACATGGGGTGTCATGTGTATCTCATAATGACATACAATGACCAGTTTTTAATAGTAGAAGTGGATGAATTTTTTAACAGAATGACTAATTTCCTCTTTAATCTAACGTACATGGACTAATTTGCCTATTTTACGAGTAGAAGAGATAAAATGCAATCCGACTCTTAGTATAAGGACCTCCATAATACTTTTACCCATTTCATTATAGAAATTATTTAGAAGATGCCTAAATGAGATAAATGTGATAAATAACAATTCTTAAAGGATCTTTAAAATAAATATTAATAAGTTTATTTAGTATTATAGAGAAATTTTTAAAATTTTGGATTTATATATTAAAAAATTTAAGGGTCTTAAAAATAATAGATGCATGAAGTAGATTTTCAAATATAATAGATATTTAAAAAGTGACAAAGCATGATTTTATGATTATTAAATTAAATTTAGGTTTTATTTTATTGTTATTTTTAAATTAATCTGATAGTGAGTTACTATTATTAAAAATACACTTAATTTATTGTATTTTTGTATAGGAAATGATATTTCGGGGCACCGATACGGTGGCTATATTATTGGAATGGATCATGGCTAGGATGGTATTACACCAAGACATTCAAGCCAAAGTCCAAGAGGAGATTGACGCTTGCATCAGCCACCGTGACGACCGTTGTGTTCGAGATTCCGATCTCCCCAATCTGCCTTACCTTCAAGCTGTGGTGAAAGAGGTTCTTCGACTACACCCACCAGGTCCACTTCTCTCATGGGCCCGTCTAGCGATCCATGACGTACACATCGGGAAATCCTTCATCCCAGCTGGTACAACCGCAATGGTTAACATGTGGGCCATAACTCATGACACATCGATCTGGAAAGATCCGTGGACCTTTAGACCTGAAAGATTCATCGAAGAGGACGTTTCCATCATGGGCTCGGATCTTAGGCTAGCGCCTTTCGGGTCAGGTCGAAGGGTTTGCCCTGGTAAGGCACTAGGTTTAGCAACCGTGCAACTGTGGCTTGCACAGTTGCTCCAGTCTTTCAAGTGGCTCCCGACAACGATGGCTCATCAACGTGTTGACTTATCGGAAACATTGAGGCTTTCCCTTGAAATGAAGAAGCCATTAACATGCCGTGCGATTCCCCGAGCTCACTGAATTAAATAGAAAATATATAGTACTTATAAATTATGTAACAAAAGGGTGTGGATTCATGGGGAAAGAACTAAGAAACCATGAATTAACTAAATAAAATTAAGGCCCCTGAGTTTGTAAACTAGTCATGTTTATTAATTTGAGTTTAATGGGTACTTCTTTTTTAGGTTAGTAGTTAAGGAATATATATATATATTTAAAATATTTATGTTTAAAACATATTCCAAAATATGTATAAGATATATCTTTTATATTTATAAAAATTAAAGAAAATGATGAATTGAGTCTTAGTTCGATTGGTATGGGTATTGTTATCAGTGCAATAAAATATGGGTTAAAGCGCATTATCATTTTATTTATGTGTTGAGAAAAGATTATATTAAGTTCTAAATATTATGTCATAAATAATAAATATGACCAAAATTTATCATTAAAAAATATAAAATAATATGATACAAATACACTAATTTATATTAACATCAATTTTTTAATTGTCAAAGTGAAAGCATCCTAACCCTACTGACTTGTACGGACAATGAGACCTTTTCAAAAACGGAATCATTATTTCATGCACGAATATTGAATAATTATATATAATCGACAAAAAATCAATATTTTTTAATATTGGAAAGTAACCCCCACCTCCACCAAAAAAGAAATATTGGGTCACGATGGCTTTTAAATCATGCAAAGCCATTAGAGATATTCCAAATGTAGGTGTTGTACTTCGAATAGAAAATATAATATATATACAGGGAGATATCCACTTATCCACGTAAAATTAAAGTAATTTTATATAATTTTATAATTTTTATATAATCAATATTTTAATAATTTAACTAATCAAAATATTTGTACTTGATATTAATGTAGATTTTCTATTCAATTAAATATTTTTATCACATCGATTCAAAATATATATTAGGGGTGAAGATAGAATTTTTTTTAAGGGGATCGAAATTAAATTTTAATTTTTACGATAGTAAAAATGTAATTTCATCATTGTAATAGTCTATATATCTTTATAATTTTTAAAAGATTAAATCAATTTTTTATCTTTTTTAAGAGGATAAAGTACAATTTTATCTTTACTAATTTAAATTTTTAAAAAATTTAAAAGACCTAATGAAAAAGTTTTCATTTTAAGTGGGACGAAGCCTTTGTCAAGTCCTTTTCTACGCCCTGAATATTATCTATATTGTTATATATATAATGGTTGAGTTTTTTTTACATGAAACGAGTAGTCAAAAATTTTTAATTTTCATTCGGAACTTAACATGCATGATCTAAAAAAATGGAACATGAAATATGATAGTTGAATTATTAAAATATTAATCGTATAAAAAAATTATAAAAGGACATAAGGTGGATCCCTCCCTTAATATAAATATAGTTTTGGAATAAACGTCTTCCTTAAAGTCTAGTCTGATATGTTTGGAGGAATCCCAAAATTTTTAAGGATCGAAATTAAATTATAAAATTTAATATGTCAAACTAAAATTTTATCATGTATTAGTTTATGATTTCATTATTTTTAAAGGGATTAAACAAATTTTCTCAATCTTGAGAGCAAAGTACTATATATATATTAACTTATAATTTCATCATTTATGGAATGATTAAATTACAATTTTTTTATTTTTATTGGGTAAAGCCGCTTTTATTCGTCTATGGTTATATGATTTAGATTCAAATTTAAGTATTAAGATGATAAACTACGAATCAAAAAAAATTTAACTATGGAGTTATGCTTTGCATTTTTGGATTAAATAGTGTGTGATGTCACAATGAGGAAGTGTTCTTCATCCCGACGAGTAGTTGACGTCACTAGGAGAAGAAAGTCCTTGTCCCGATGACGCGATGCCACGTCACAATGTGATGATGTGCACCTCAAGTTTTTCAACTTTTTTCTCCCAGTTAAACTTTGTTTTTAGTTTCTCGCATAAACTCTAATTAACTTAGGTTGTTATAGTCATGTATGCTATGAATTTTAACCTATAAATAAGCCTTAGTTACTCTATGTTTTATGATAACATAAATATTTAAATTGAAAAAATTTTGTTCTTTATTTTGGAGGATTTTTTTAGGGGGGGGTTTCGAGTTTTTTTTAATTCTCTCCATTTTTTTATCATCTTTGTACCCTCATTTATTATAATGAAATCTTTTTTTGCTTGTGATTTTTATCCTCTTATGAGGAGTTTTTTTTTTATTTCGGTTTATTTACTTGTTCATTGTATTATACGGTTTAATTTCCTATATTAACATTTATGAATTGTAAAATATGAATTATACATTGATTAAAAATAATAATTTAATTAATTATAAAGAACTTTAAGCATTCTAGATACACTTAAGTATAGGCTTTGTAAATATCCATACCTACTTTTTTTTCTTTCTTTTGCTTTGTTAATCTAATTATAAAATATAATATCAAAGTCCAAAAAACTCTTTAGCTTTTTTTTTAATTTTAATATTAAACATATATATATATATATATATTATATGTTAATGCTCCACAAATCTAATTTTTGATTGAAAAGGGACCCTCCCACATAATCGTAAATCCTTAAGGCGTGTTGTCCTTCTATTTGATTCTATCGATTAATCATTTAGGTTTTTTTTTTTTTTTTTTTTTGCTTTTTTCTATAGTGATTTAAAAGAGATACTTATGTTGGAAAGCTATTTGAATTTAATTTTTATTAAAAAAATCGAAATTTATTTATTAAGATTAATTCAAATAATTTTAAAATTAATTTAATTGTTTTAATTTGTGATTGGAATAATGTTTGATGCATAGTCATTATATAAATCATGCATTGGCTGTGAATAATAATATGATACTTTATCATCGAGTTATAAATAAATAATAATTTTATAGATTAATATACTATTTGATATCTAATTTTGGTGTCAATGTTCGATTTGATATCTAAATTTTTTTGTCCCAATTTGGTTTTAATTTGGTTTCAGTGTTCAATTTGGTACCTATACCAAACGACATCATGTGATCCAATGAACGTTTGTCACTTGTACACTAGTGGAAAATATAGGTACTTAATTGGGATCCAAAAAAAACTTAGGGTACAAACCCCGTGTGTTGGTTTGATTGTTAGGATGTTTCTCGTCTCAGGTGTGGCTTGAGTTCGGATCGTGCTAATCGCGTTGCTGTTAAAATTTTGCCTTATTGTAATTCACAAAAAAAAAAAAAAAAACTCAGAGTATCAAATTAAACATTAAAGCTAAATTCATGTCCTTAACCGGGACAAAATAAAACTCAAGTATCAATTTGACAAAACTCAGGTACCATTGAAGTCATACTTAAGTACAAATTGGGATAGAAAAAAAAATCAAATACCAAATTGAATATTAAAACCAAACTCAAGTAACAAATAGTATGTTAACCTTATTTAAAAATAATAAAATTTACTTATATAAATTTATAAAACTAAGGGATTATAAAAAAAAAATCTAAAACTAATGGGTGAAAGACCCAATACTTAGGGTTAGTTTAGCTTTTAAAAAATACCTTTGAAAAGTTTGGTTTAAGATTTAAGTCTTTAGTATAACTATCAAAAAGTGCTTTTGAGAAATAAAATATCCATTTTAGACATGTGTTATAAAGTAATAATAAACATTTAAATAATATTCAAATTAGTTAATATTATAATATTTTAATAAGAATACAGAAAATAATTTATTATATTTTGTTATTAATATTTTAATATATAAAATATAAATGTTAAATATTTTTTAAGTAATTAATCAAAAAAGAGAAAATAGCATGTATTAGAAGGATGAAAACGTAATTAAACTGTCAAAAGTGCTTTTTGGATAAAAAAGTTAAAAATTTTAACTTCTCCATTTAAGGAAAAGTGCTTTTGAAAAGCTAAAAATTACTTGTTTAGTATTGCTTTTGATTCAAAAGTACTTTTTATGTCAAAAGAGCGTTTAAAAAGCATTACTAAATAAAACCTTATTAAATTTGTTAACAAATTAGAAAATATTGGGCCTAAATAAAATATTAGCCCAAAATTAAATTAGATATATCAAATAGGCCTACAATTCAAATTTGTAAAGCTAGTCCAATTAATCTAAAATTTATCAATCAACTTTAAATAATCCAACTTGAATAAGCATTAGTGCAAAATATAAGTCTAATAAATGAGTGATTTTCTGGGCTCTTAAATTTGATAGTTCAAATTGGGCCAAATTGATTTTTGGACCTAAATAAAATTGAGTGTCTTAATATGAAATTTCAAAATAAAAATTTGAGCAACTCAAATTCTTCCTTTAAATTCCACTGGTGGATTTTCAAAATTCCTCCACATCTCTTTATTTAATTCATAAGGTATCACCATAAAATAAAATAAAAACTTAAGTCATAAAAATATAATTTTGTGTTCGATCCATGCTCATCTCACCATTATTAATACATGATTTGGTTGGTAGCTCCATTAATCAACTCATCGGTTAGAGTATGCAAAAGAAATGGATTATCCTGTAAAGAAGAAGGAAAAAAATGGAGTTTTCTAGAGAGCCCACCCTTCTAAAAGTCTTTAAAAATATGTAAAGGGACTTTTTTTTGAGTACAATGTGATATTTATATTATTAATAATATTGATACGTTTTATAAATGTAATAATACTCGGATTGCATTTTTTCATTTTTTTATTCCTTAATTTTCTCTTATAATTATATTTTATCTTATGAAATTTCAATAACTTAATTTTATATTTATATATATCCAAGCAAAATAATTACAAATACAAGCATTTTGAAATGAGGGATTTTTGTGTTTGGATAAAAAAAATTTAAATTTTAAAGACTTTCAGAATGCTAGCATTTTAAAATTTATGATTTCAAAATACTCGCATTTGTTATTATTTTGTTTGGATAAATATTTTTTTAAAGAAATTTCAGGTTAATAAAATTTATTAAGTTAAAAAAAAAAGAAAAATAATGATATTGAAAATAAATAATATAAAAATAAGAAATGTGGATATCATTAGATTTGTTAAAATATTTAAATATTGTAAATAATATAAAATATAAAAATATATATTGGAATTAAATAAAATGTATTTTATAGTTAATTTTTTATTTTAATATGGACCACATGGATTTAAAAAAAATTCTCTTTAGGTGGAAGTTGAATAATGTATTTGAGTTACTCAAAATCTTTTTTAAAAATTCTTAAAAAAAATTAAATTTCATTTTAGTAAAATAAATCGCCAAAGGCAAAATAGCTTATAAAATTAATTCAAATTAAAAGGATTGGAGTCCATCAAAAAAAACTCTTGAACAGACTGTGAAGGAACATCTATCAAAACCAAACGTGTCGGTGTGGGACTAGCAATTTTTGTCATATCATCCGCAATTATATTCTAAGTCTGACGCATATGTCGAAGTCAAATATCTCAAGGGCGATTAATCATGCCATGTATAAGTCTGAGTTCCAACATTTTACTACTTGCAACAGCACCACCCACCAATATAGATTCAACAAGCAAACTATTATCACACTTCATCTCTACTTTCGGGTAGCCTCAATCTTATGCCAAGCGAAGCCCTTCAAGCATCACATCTAATACTTTAATTTATTTTATTTTTAAAATTTTAAAATTTTTACTAAAAGTAAAAGTATCTGAATTTCTCACCTAACACACTCTAATTTCAAATTTCTGTAGAATTTTAAAAGTCTCCCATCTAATGAATTGTAAAGATTAAATTGAAGAAAATAGAATATGGAAACTACATTATTTTAACATATCTCATTGCCACCTATGGCCCACTCTCCTCAGCCAAAATATATTAATTGAAACAATTTTTTGAAGCCAAGAAAGTAGAGACAAGTTTGAATTATAAATAAAATATAAATAAATCTATCTATTGAAATCACTTCGGGTAAAAATGATGGGAATGGAGAATATTAATGGCTGAAATCAGAAGATACTTTAGAGGTGAGAAATTAAATTATAAATTTTATGATAGTAAAAGTGTAATTTTATCATTTTAATAGTTTATATTTTTATAACTTTTAAATGATTAAATTAAATTTGTATATTTTTAAGGGAGTTAAAATGTAATTTTACGTTTGTTAATTTAAAATTTTAAAAGATTAAAATAATTTTCCATTTTAATAGAGACCGATGCTCTGCCAGCTTCTCTAATTTTCGCCCCTGAGTATATTATGATGTTATTAAAGAAAATAAACCAATTGATTGATTAATTATACTTTTATATAATATATTAATCGAAAGTTTATTGCAATCATTTTTGAGTGGAAAGTATATATGGGTTTATTGCATCAGTATCCTATTAATCAAGTTATTTCGTAAATTTGATAGCTTAAGTTAGGTGTTAAATGACATTTTAAATCTGATAGAATAATTTTAAAATAAATGGATCAAAGTGCACATAAGTGTGTAGGTGTTAAATGACCTTTAAAATTTGTTCCAAAATGGATTCAAATTAAGGATCAAAATAGATCTAGTTGTCAATTTTAACGATCAAGGTGGACAAAAAATATATATTTACGAAGGTGGACCCAAAAAAAATATAGTTATAAAACTAGATCTATTTGTTAAGTTCAAAGGCAAAAAAAAAAAATTATAAATTTTTACTATTAGATTGTATTTTGTGTAAGTTGTGGATTAGGTGCATGTACTTTAATTTGATCATTTTAGTCTCTGTACTTTTAGAATTTGAAATTTTTAGTTCTAACCAAATGATAACTATTAAATTCATTCAATTAAGTTATACTATTTTTAAAATTTAAAATGTCAAATATATTATCACATATGTAATGCTATGTCTGTTTTATTATTTTTACATCTCACAAAAAATTCAATTAATAGATTTAATAACTGTCGTTTTGTAACATCCGCGTTTTTGAAACGGAGTTGGAACGGTATAGGGAAGGAGTCAAGAATTAGAATATGTAGCTAAAATAAGAAGATTAGGAAAATTTAAAGATTAATTAGTAATTGTGAGAAAGGAGGAAGGATTAAATAGTAATTTATCCAAATTGAATTATGAGTCATTATGGGAATTAGATTGATTAAAAAGGGGAAAAAGAGTAATTTGGTGGAAGATATTTTTGGAGGCAAAGTTTTGGGCCAAAATGTAAAGTTGGAAGGCTTAGGGACTAAAAGTGAATTTTACCATTTTTATTAAGTGAGATATTTTAAGAGAAAATTTTAGAGAATTTGAGAGAGGGAAAAATCAATTAAAAAGCAAAGATATCAGCTCTCTCCATAAGCTAGCCGTCCAAGCCTTCATCTCTCATTTCTAACTTTTGCTTTTATTCCAATTTAGTCCCTTCACAATTGTTAAGCCCTCCAAGCTTCAAAATCCTCCATTTTCTTTGAAATTTCCTTAAGAAAGACATAGAGGGAAGTTAGTAGACACCTTAATATCCTCATAGAGTCCACTTTGAAGTGTTAAAGTGGATAGGGATTGAATTAGAATTTTGGAAATTCAAGAGCAAAGGTAAGAGATGATTCAATTTTCATGACATACATGTATATTTACATAATCTAGCATGAAAAAATATTGAATTTTAGTCTTAAGCTTATATGTGTTTGTATGAAATTTAAGAAAGAGGGAAGAAGGAAAAGGACCAAATTGAAGAAAAAGGAAAGGAGAAAGCTAAGGTGTGAGAAGAAATTATCTACAAGTGAGGTAAGTACTACAAGTATTAAAAGGTTTAGAATTAATTAAATTAAAGTGTTTATAAATTTAACATATATGATTAATTATGATAAAAATGGTATGTTTAATTATAAATGTTGATTATGTGTGATTAAATGAAATTTAGTGTAAAGAGACATGAAAAAGGAAGCAAGCCCATTAAAACAGTTTGGACAGAATAGAGGATTAACTTTGAAAATTCACCAAAAATTGTATAAAAAGAGTTAGAGGTTGAATTAAATATTTAATTAAAGCTTATTGAGTGTAGTTTCATATGGAAGAAACAGTGAAATAAAAAGAATTGTATATTTCGAGATATACTAGTTTTTGTGTAACAAGATCAGAGTAGGTTTGAGCTCCCCTGTTCTGACTTTGAAAAATCATAGAAAAATGTAGGAAAACTATTATAGACTGAAATTTATATGCTTGAATCCTTAATGAGTCTATTTTCAAAATAAATAGATGGGAAAATTATTGGATTCCTTTACTAAAAGATAAATAATTTTTAGTGAAGAAAGGCCGAAACTGTCAGGTAGCAGAGAAGGGGTAAATTAGGAGAATTTACTGTACAAATTGGCTAAAGTAAAAATTCTTAAATTTTTATGGTAAAAATATATGTGAATCTAATTTCAGAAACATTAAGCAGATATTAATTTCGAATTCTGTAGCTAAAGATATAAATAATTTAGTGACTGTGACGCAAGTGGATAGCTTTGAAAATTAATGTGAAAATAAAAGTAAGAGGTATATGATGATGAATATGTGAGAAAAATATGTGTGAAATATTGTGTGGTTAATTATAAAGATTGATTGTGTGATTAATTGGTGAAATTGTGGATTTATTTGAGGAAACAAAGGTGAAAAATACATGAATATGTATATTTGAATTGAATTTGAATGATTTGTGATCAAAATTAAAAGTGAAAGTGAAAGTGAAATTGGAATTGAAAGTGATATGAATTGTAAATTGAAAATCACTATTAACTAGTCGGGCTGAGTCGGATATAGTTGGCATGTCATAGGATTGGAAGAGTTCAGGGATAATTCGACCTTGAGTCGATGAGACACTGGGTGTCATTATTTTACTTCCGATAGATTCAATGAGGTATTGGGTACCACTTTATTTCGGCTAGGCCGATGAGACACTGGGTGTCACTTTATTGCTTCGAACTATCCGATGAGGCACTGGGTGCCATTCTGGAGTGTTTGGTTGGATTTGTGTATCCGTCAAGGTCCGAATCTTTTTAATAGGCTAAACAATGTGAAAAATGAAAGAATGTGCAAATTGTGACATTGAGGTAAGTGAAATGATAATCACATGAAAGGTAAGTACAATATATATATAAGAAATCAAAGAATGATAAAACTAAGTAAGCTAAGAGGTTGAAATGGCTGAAATGTGAAATGAGGAAGAATATATGAATTTATAACACTATTGTAAGTTAAATGTCATATACATAAAAGGTATGTATTTTACATGAATAAACAATTATATGAATGAGTTTGAAATGAGTGATTAAAAGATGAATGATTAATGACACTTGTAGTACTTAATAAGCTTTCACCGGCTTAACGCGTTTACTTCAACGTGTAGATATAAGACCTCTGAGAAGCTAAGGTTGGATTAGGTGCCTCTCATCAAATCACATCAACATCGGAAGATTGCAAGGCAAGGTATATTTATTTTGTGTGAAATGACATGTACAAATGGTATATCTATGTGTCTCTAATAAATGAGTTACTAATATTGTTTTAAAAATTTACATGAATTGAAAGAAAAATTTTATTGTACTCGTTTTTAATTCTCTGATATTGTATGTAATACTCTTATATCGGGTTGTACGTGTGAACCAGGTATAGGGGTGTTACACCTTTGCATTAAGAATAAAATTTGAAATTAAAAATAATATAGCCACTAAAAATGATCCAATTGGTGAATATGTATTAAATCTATAACTTTACGCAAAATACATGACTAATGACATAATTTAACCGAATAGATCTAACCGTTACCATTGAGTTAAGATTAAAATTTAAATTTTAAAATTCAAAAAATATAAAGACTAAATTTGATCAAATTAAAGCACAAATATTAAATTGATAATTTACACAAAATACAAGATCTAATAACAGAAATTGATCAAAAACTATATTATCCCTATATTTTAAAATAATACAAGTTAAAAAATAAAATAAAATAAAATATTTTAAGTGATTTTTTTATTGTTATATTATCCGGCGTGTTATCTCTATCCACGTGTCCATCTCGAAACCTCTACTTTCTCCGAGGAAAAATTTAAAAATAAAATCCCGTTACAAAGGCCCATCGTTTTCCCATCATTAAATCCATTAGCAGCCGTTGGATCCTATCAGCAACCCCGCATTATTTAATGGTTTAATTTCTAATACCTTCCCTCTACTTTACCGAAAATTGAAGTTAGCTCCTTTATTTAAATTTTCATAATTAGGTCCTCATGCTTTATGAAAACTAAGAAGTTAATTTAATTGGGTATTAATGTTGACTCTTTCCATTAAATCATTAGCTTAAAAACTAGGAGCTCAGTATTTTATGTGTAAAAGAAATTATCAAAAATTAACAGCGTAACAATTTATATGTAACAAGTTAGAAAAAAAAACAATTGTTTAAGTTTACATCAACAACTAAGTTAACTTTTCGGTTTTCAGTAAAGAGTATCATAGGGACCCTTATATTAGCAGTAAAATTTCTTTTTGCTCTCTCTATTCAAAAAATAGGTAAATTAGTCATTGTGTGTTAGATTAAAGAGCAAACTGATTCTTTTACTAAAATTTCATTCATTTCTAGTATTAAAAATTAGTCTATGTACATCAGTATGAGGTACACATAGCATATCACGTTTCACTGTTTGATTATTCCATCAACCATACTCATTTTTTAATCGTACAAAAAGATGAAATTTTTAACGGAAATGACCGATTTACCATTTAATTTAATGTATAGGGACTAAATTATCTATTTTTTAATAGAGGAGGCACAATAGAATCTAATTCATATTACAAAGGCCTCTAAACTTGACAAATTAAAATAAATGGACTAACTTCTGGGTTTTAAAAAGTTGAGGGATGAAATTCGAAATTAAATTTGTGCACTGAGCTCTATAAATTAATATAGAACTCCATTTACTTTATTTTTCCTTCCAAACTAGCCCACATTTCAGTTCCTTTTTCTGAAAAACCTCGAGCAAGAATCACAGATAAAGATCATGGAAAGCATGGAGATGAAGGTATTTTCATTTTTTTCGCTTGTTTTAATCTTTTAATTTTCTCTTTTTTTTATTTTCTTTAATTTTTTAATTTATTTAAAATTTAGGAGGTAAAGTTCGAGAACAAGGATCTGAAGCACCTAGGCTTCGTGAGGGTGGTTGCGATCCACGCCTTGGTTTGCGTGTCGAACCTCTACGAGTACGCTAAACAGAACTCCGGTCCGTTGAGATCCACCGTCGAAGGCGCCGTTACGAACGTCGTTGGTCCCGTCTACGAGAAATTCAAGGATCTTCCTGATCATCTTCTTCGATTTCTTGATAAGAAGGTATATTCGGTTTTTTTTTTTGTAATTCCTTGTTTGGATCAAAAAAGTTTCTGGAATTCACTTTTTTTTGTTTAATTCATCAATGATTGAATTTAGTGCTAGATTTATTAGTGAAGCTATGAGATATATGTGTTCTTAAGTTATTGGAATTTGGCTTGTTCATAGTCAAGTTCGAGATTGAATGAGCTGGATTTGAATATCTTAATGTTCGATTCAATAGTTATGTACCATATATTTTATTTTTAGTTACTACTGAAAATTTGCAGTTTGAAATCGAGCTCGAACTTAAGTTCAATCTTAGATAATTGAGTTTGAGTTTGAATATGAGAATCGAACTTACTTTAATCGGATAAACAAGTTTAATCAAATGAAAGTAGTTTGATCTTTATTTTGATTTGAGCTCAACTTTTTACGTTAAATTTGAACTTAAGAGAATTTCAGTTCAATCTCAAGTAATTGAATTTGAGGTTGAGTATTGCTTCACTTTAATCTGATAAATAAGTTTAATCAAGTGAGCTAGAGTAGTTTATCTTTATTTCGATTTGAGCTCGAGTTGAGCTTCAAGCTTCGAATTTCGAGTTGAATTCGAACTCATTAGAATTTCAGTTCAACTTGGCTTGATTACGGTCCTAGTAGTAAATGTTAGCTAGAACTGAGTTCGGAAGTTGTAAAAACTAGTTTGATCTTTATGTCAAATCGAGCTGAAATTAAGTTTCCAGCTTCGAATTTTGAGTTGAATTCGAACTTATTAGAATTTCAGCTCAATTTGGCTCACTTTAATCGGATAAACAAGTCTAATCAAATGAGCTCCAATAGTTTGATCTTTATTTCGAATTGAGCTCGAACTCAACATAATTTTCAGATTGAAAACGAGCACAAACAATTGAGTTTTAAGTTGAGTATGAGAATTGAGCTCACTTTAATCGGATAAACAACTCTAGTCAAATGAGCTCCAGTAGTTTGATCTTTATTTCCAGAAATATTTTTCGGGGTCAAAATTGAATTATAAACTTTTGAGAGGTTAAAAGTATAATTTTATCTGAATCTCATGTAATGACCTGATGGTTAAGGGTGTTCAGCGTTTTAGGGGTGACTTAAGTTCGAGACGCGTTAATAATTGGTTGTTAGGACTTTGCCCTATTATTGTAATTTACCAAAAAAAAGTATAATTTTATCTTGTATTTACTTATGATTTCTTCACTTTTGAAAGGATTGAATAGAAATCTTTTCATTTTTGAGGGAGCCAAAGTATAATTTTACCGCATAGTAACTTTTAATTCTATTATTTATAAGGGAACTAAAAAACAATTTTTCATTTAGGGCCCCTCTAAATTTGCTCTTGATTGACTCTACTCGAATGAGCTTTAAGAAATGAAAACTTGAATCGTGTTTCAAGCTTCGAATTTTGAGTTACAACTTCTTGGAACTTCAGTTCAGCGCTCGATTACACTTCTAGTTGTAAATCTTAGATCAATGAAAAATAACTGCAGGTAGATGAGGCTTCACACAAAATTAATGATCACCTTCCAGCCAAAGCTAAGCAAGCAATTAACCAAGCCCAATACTTGGTTAATAAAACAGCACAACATGCTTGGAAACTAGTCGACGAGGCACGAACCAACGGACCCCGAGGAGCGTTGCACTACGCCACAGCTGAGTACAAGCACCTCATGGTCATAAACTCAGCCAAGTTATGGGTCAAGCTGAATCACAACTCGGCTTTCCACTCGGTGGCTGATTGGGTTACTCCAACAGCAGCTAATTGGTCCGGTAAGTACAACAATTTAATTAACGATATGCGTGGCAAAGGTTATCGTGTTTTTGGTTATTTGCCATTGATACCTCTTGATGAATTTGGTGAGGCAATTAAGGTAGCTAAAGCAAAGGAAAAAGCACATTTACATGATCATAAATCAGATTCTAGTTCTGATTCCGATTAGGGAGTTTTTTTTTTTTGCTTTGGTAAATAGAAAATCTAAGTAATTTGTGTTGGTGAGAGGCATATTGTGGATAGTTGTCAAAGTTTGCCACTATAAATTGGGTGTGTTTGCTTGTATATATATAATATATATGATAGTGTTGAACATGGTACGAGTACGATATGCAATACGATGTTTATTGTAAATACAATATGAATGCGTAAATATGGCATGTTTATTGCAATACGATGTTTTAAATATATGCAATGTATTATCGATTGAGTCTTAGCTCGATTGATATTGATATTGTTGTCAATGCAAAAAAACGTGAATTTGAGTACGTTGAAGCGCATTATATTTCTATTTAAGGGTTGGAGAGGAACTATGAGTAGTACTAGATTAATGTTAAATATATATATTTATATGCAAGGAATTAGAGAGAAAAAAAAAGTTCATGTCTTTACATATTCGTATTTGATGTTTGTTTAATTTTAGGTAATATAGCTTTAGGGTACTGTCAAGTTGTTTGAATCGGATCAGATTGGTCGGTTCGATCAGTTGAATCGGATAAAAAAATAAACCAAAATTATGTATCGATGACATGAAAATTTGTTGAAATATCATTAAATAATTAAAAAAAGATCATAAATAATGTGGTAATAAAGGTACATAAAATAATTTTTTTCATCACAACACTTTTATGAAATACAATTTTAAAACATATGCCATAACTTAAATTGTAAGTTTTTTTTTTAAATATTATTAAATATTAGTTTCCTTCTTTATATGTTTTTTTTTTATGTGTGAATTATAAGAAGAAGGTAAAGTCCTAACAACAATACAATCAGCACGATTTGAATTTAAATCACATCTAAGATGATAAATATTTTGCCCATCAACACGAGATTTTTTTTTATGTGTGTGTAATCATCCAAATGTGAAATGGTTCTAGCATGGGAAAGTGACTTAATGATCAGCTCCTGCATTAATTTTTACTAAAATTTAATTAATAAACTAATATGGGGACCTTGCTGGATTGCAGATCGAGGATTATAAGATAAAATATATTGTTATTTTTACCTATTTTTCAAAAAAAATATATAGTTCAACTTTAGTATCTATATATAAATAATAAATTATGGTATTTTAATTCGATTGGTATAAATATTATTGTCAATGCAAAAAGACATAAGTTTAAGTGCGTTGAAACGTAATATCTTTCTATTTATGGATTGGGAAGGATTATAGATAATTTAAATATTATATCAAAAAGAACAGATATAATCAAAATTATTAAATAATGAGATTGTTTAAAATATATATAAATAGTAAATTAATATGAAAAGAAAAAGCTACTTCTTATAAAAAGAGAGAAAGTATCACTTTTGAATTAGTCAATGGCTAAAACATTTCATTGTTTACATTACACCCCTTCATTGTTCCAAATGGTTAAAGAATGTTTTTTTGTTTTAAAAAAAGCTAAATGCTGTTTCGATCTTTTAGGGGTGGTTTTGGGTCAAACTTTTTAGATTTGTCATATAAAGGTTTAAGCTTTATAAAAGGTTTAAGTAAAAGTTTTTCTTCCACTTTAGCTTTGTAGTAAAAATTAGATGAATTTTGATGTGTTTAGAATAAAACACATGATAATTGAATTATTGCATAAAAAAAAGAATAAAAATATAATTTGAAATCTGATTTATGATCTTTGAGAAGCTCTTATTTGACAACTTTCAAAAACTTTTGATCTTTATTTGAACACTTTTGTAAATGTTAGATTCTTATATGAATATTTTGAAAAGTTTAATCTTTATATAAGCAACTCCTAAAAGATAAGATCCTAATTTAAGCATTTAATCTTTAAAAAGCAATGGATTCGCATCCACTGAATGTTGGATATGGATACATGTTTAAGAAAAGTTTGTTTTGTTTTTTCAAAAAAAATTAATGATTATATTCATGTTAGTATATAAGTCAAACATAAGTGTCAAACACATAGAACTAGGAAGAATTCAAGAGTTTGAGTAACATAGATTATGTCTACTCTAGACACAAGGAAAAATCTTATTTCTTAAAAATAAATGTCATATATCTATCCTTCAAAAAAAATACCAAGAATTTAAGCAAATTCTAGGCTTTTAATTACACCAAAACATTTTTGAATCTTTTAAGTATCGATATACTGTAAAAAATACCCTAAACGTTAAATGTCAACTCAAATTTGATATGAACCATATTTAAAACGCGTATATCAATTATATAAGCAATTTAGATTTAACATAGTAAAAAAAAAATCAACGTCTATTTTAAATATGCATCACAATAAATTTAAGTTAATATCTAATGCTCAAATTTAATAAAAAATCTCATTATCATTTTAATGATTCAATCAATTGAATCAATTTAAAATCTAAATTATAGTTAGGGAATCTCTTAAGGGCAAAATAATGTTTGGAATCAATTAAATCTTCAATCTTTGTCAACCATTTTCTCATGTTCTTCATTTATTTTAATCATTGGGCATCAAAATTCATTCATATCAAATATACCCACATCTTTTTCAATTCACTAACTTAGAACCTTTCTAACACTATACTTATCCAGAGATTTTTGAATTATTAAGAAGAAGTTTATGAAGCATCGTCTATTTAAAATCGATTAAACCTTCAATATGTTTGGCATTGTCTCTGATAAGATTTTGTTTATCAACTTTATCGAAAACCCAAGTGATTGAAGATGTGACAAATTGATGGAGTGAAAACGTATAGTCAAAACTTTAATTAAGTAAAAAAAATTTTGAAAGCTTTAATTAAATTTTCATTAGTAAAATTTGCACTATGCTTTTAATTTTTTTGAAAGCTTTAATTAGGTTAATTTACAAAAATAATCCAAAAAATTTGATTATTTACGAAAATGACCCAAGTTCAAAAATATACACCAAAATGATCTGAAATGAACAGTAAAAGGTGAACAGTACTCGGCCAATGATTGGTGTCAGACATAAAAGTTTGTGTGTCAGTATTGGCCATGCATGGCTGACACGTGTGTGTTTTTTTTTAAATACGATATTTTCTTGATATACGAAAATACGAGAATTTGGAAAAAAAATTTGGGATGTTGGCCATTGCATGGCCGACACCCTCTGTTTCAAAAAAAAATTTAAAATTTTTTGGTGTAGGTCATCAAATGGCCGACACCTCCTTTTCTTGAGAAAAAAAATTACATTTTTGAGTGTTGGCCATTGCATGGCCGACACCTCGTGTTTCAAAAAAAAAATTTAATTTTTTTTTGTGTTGACCATCAAATGACCGACACTCGCTGTTTCAAAAAAAAATTCAAAATTTTTTGGGTGTTGGCAATCAAATGGCTGACACTCCCCTTTTCTCAAGAAAAAAATTTCAAATTTTTTTTTGTGTTGGCCATCAAATGGCCGACACCCCCTTTTCTCGAGAAAAAAAATTCAAATTTTTTTGGTGTTGGCCATCAAATGACCGACACCCCCTATTCTCGAGAAAAAAATTCCAATTTTTTTTGTGTTGGCCATCAAATGGCCGATACCCCCTTTTCTCGAATAAAAAAGTTCTAATTTTTTTTTGTATTGGCAATCAAATGACCGACACAACTTCTCTTCATTCTCTATAAATAGGGTTTAATTCTTTTATTTTGAAGTAAGTAAAAAATATTTCTCTCAAAATAAGAAGAAAATGAGAGTATTTTATTTTTTATCATTAGATAAGTGTTTCGTTTTGGAGGATAGTTGTGAAGTGCACAATCGAATTTCGGGGTTGAGCTATATACTGTCATGTATTTTAGGAGTTGAATTATATACTGTCATATGAAGCGGCAAAGATATGGCTTCAGTGGTTAGATGATTTTCTGCGCCATGGAGCAAAATACTATATGTATATGATATAGTTGCCTCTAAATTTAACTATGTGGTATAACCGTAAATGTTATGCTATCAAAGGTCGGTTAACGAAATTCTGTCATCGAACGGTCGACCGAGATGACTTGGCCGGGTATTCAGGCAATATGGACCCATATTAATTGAGGGTTAGAAGAATTTATTGAAATTGGTCAGGTATTCAGGCAGATGAACATTATCTAACTGAGATGAGTTGCGCAAGTTTAGGGTATTGTAGGTTATTTTGTATTATTGTTCAAAATTTAAAATTCCGTGTGTTAATATTAACAATTATTTATAATTTATTTTATCTGTAAATTTAATTTGTATTGTTATAATATTCAACAAGATTTATATTTTATCGTATTAATATAATTTTGATTTATTAAATATTTTGTTGTGAAAATGTTAAGGAATAAATATTATCTGCAAATTAAAAATATATTAAAAATATTAATTAAAATTAAATTTACGAAATAAACGAAAATAATCAAAAGAAAATAACACAAGTATAGTTAACGGTAGAGATCGACTTTTAACTCCAGCACCAGATATATATATATATAGAACCGTCAGTACTAAAAATTTGAGTTTTTTGTTCTCATTAACAATGCAACAATTTCTTTGTTTATGTTCAGTTTTTTTTAATCTCAAGTTTTTTCAAGATGAGTTCCAACATTTTCTTTGTTTATGTTTATTTTGATGGAAAAATTATCAATACAGACGATGAAGGTTGTGTATTTGAAAGCAGAGAAAAATTCGGAATGAGACTGAACAAGCGTGTTTCATTGGATGAATTGAAACGGAAGATCAGTACAAAGACAGCTACTCATTGTGGGAAGCAAATGTTGAGACTGTTTTACAAATTTCCGGTTTCATCAGATCCAATAAAATTCTCTGAAATGGAGCTTGTTGATAATGATGATCTAGGGACAATGATTAAAATTTATTACCCATCTGAGATCGAAAATCCATGCCCTATTGAGTTGTTCGCGGAGATATCACACCCCGAACCAATTCAAGTTTTAAATCCAATAAGCCAGCGTTCTGAAATAGATATTGATCTTAATGTATGCTGGGAAGATCAATCGGGTTATGGAGGGTCTACTCCAGAAAATCCAAACACCGGTAGATTCTCGTATAACATCAAAAACACATGTCATCTTCTACAATTTCATCCGGAAGTGCTGGCCCCAATAGAAGATGATGAAGAAAATGAAGCTTTGGAATACCCCGATTTGGATGACATCCCCGAAGACTTAGATGAGGAGGGGTCAGTGGAGGGTGATGATTTTAACACCCATTCAGGAGGAAATACGAGCCCGAGTATAGTTATTAGGAATAATCCGGGGACCTTCATGAGCGACGTAGACCCAGATGCGGGTCGAGCTCGAGAGTTTTCGGAATATAGAAACATAGTTTCAGCTCACCTACTCGACGAACAAACCGACGAAGAAGAGTTGTTCGTAGGACAACAATTTGAGAACAAAAAGGACTGCTTAAATGCAATAAAACAATACAGCTTAAAGTTAGCTGTGGATTATAAAGCAACGAAGTCGTCGCAGTCTTTGTACATCGGAGAATGTTTGAAAGCCGAAAGTGGGTGTAAGTGGCGTATCCGAGCTGCGTTAATGCAGCGGTCTCAACTATGGACAATAAGGAAAATGGAAGGTCCGCACAGATGCACCATAGCTCGTATGACGCAAAACCATCGGAAGTTAGATGTAAAGACCATATGCAACTGTATCATGCCTATGGTCAAAGAGTCTCCATTGAATAAGGTATCGGTCTATATTTCGGTCATGCAAGCTCGCTTCAATTATAAGGTTTCGTACCAGAAGGCATGGTGGGCGAAGAAAATGGCGATGTGGGAGTTGTATGGTGACTAGGATGCGTCGTACAACGAGCTCCAAGGGTGGATAGCCACGATGCGAGAGTATGTGCCGGAGATTGTAACTTATTTACAAACACTATCGTATGAAGGTCCGGACGGGGTCATTGACTCGGGGAAATGACGTTTTCACCGATTATTTTGGACGTTTGACCCGTGTGTTAAGGTCTTCCCTCACTGCAAATCGATGGTGCAAGTTGATGGAACCTAGCTGTACGGTAAATACACGTAAATACTACTGATTGTTGTTGCACAAGACGGTAACCGAAATGTGCTTCCGATCGCATTCGCCATAGTCGAGAAATAGTGCTTCGAGTCGTGGGAATTTTTTTAAAAAAATCTGAGGAGGCATGTTGTTAGGCAAGACAACATTTGCCTTATATTGGACAGATCGAAGGGACTACTTGCTGCAATAAGGCGATCGGAGGTTCCTTGGAGGTCCGTTTATTGCATCCGGCATATGTCGGTAAACTTTCATAGTGATTATAAAAATAAAGAATAGAAAGCAGAACTTGTGCAAATGGGTAATAATTATTGTTTGTATTTTTTTATTCAATTCAATTTAATTTTAAATTTTATCAGTTTGTGAAATATAAAAAATACTTATTCAAAATTCCATATGCATATGCAGCTCATCAATTTGAACCGCGGAAATTCAGACAAAAATTCGCAAAGCTTGAAGCTAAGATGAAACGTTTACCAAGTGACAAAAATCTTCGTGGGTGGTTGGGTAGCGTCTAGACGTATCAATGGACACAAAGTTACGATGACGGGGCTCGGTATGACCAAATGACGACCAATCTAGTTGAGTCAGTTAACTCTGTCTTGAGGCGAACACGACATCTACCAATTGCTGCTGTTTTCTCGGCAACCTTCTATAGGTTGGCGACATTGATGCCTACGATGGGGCAGACAAGTGGCGTAGATAGAGGCCGGACACGTGTACGTTGAGGACATTCGAAGGGCCGTGGAGACAAACAGTCAAAGAGCTCGAACGATGAATGCAAAAATTTATTCGCGGGAGTTAGAGATTTTTCGGATTTCAAAGTACACCGGTCGTCGCTCGGGTGTTCCACCGAGGTCGTGCGTAGTTGATCTGGCAAACAGGCGATGCGAGTGCTTTAGATTCCAAGATCTTCGATATCCTTGTGCGCATGTTTATGCAGCTTGTGTGACTGCAAATTTAAATGTCGACCAATTCATAGACGAGGTGTACACACTGCAACGCACATTGCGTGTATGGGAGAATGAATTTCCCGTAATGCCCGATGTATCCAACTGGGAAGTTCCACCGGTTGCTTTTGAGATGCTACCGGATCATAGTCTCCGTAGAAAGCCTAGAGGTCGACCACATTCAACAAGGATTCACTCTGATATGGACATTAGGGAGACTGGGAAACCGAAATTGTGCAGTGTTTGCCGAAGGCCTGGCCATAACCGATCCACTTGCCCACATTGCGTCTATATTTCCGATCAATCCTCTCGTAATGCCGGATTGTCCGACGAAGAATGAGCGCATGTCCACTAGTATACACGAAGTATATTTGTGTAAAAATTAATTTGGAAATTAATGAACATGTTTAAATTTAAATAATTTAAACTTCATAATTATATAAGTTTGAATTTAAAATTCTACTTTAAATTTGAAGTTGAAATTTAAAATACATTTAAAATGTATTTAACATTATTTAAAAAAAGATAGTTATTATATTACTATTTATATCAAATATTATATTAATTTGACAATACATTATTTATCAAATTTTCATATTTAAATTACAAATTATTATTATTATATTATAATTTTTATCATATAATGTGTTGATTTGATAATACATTATTTATTAATTTTATATCTTTAAATAAAAAATTTTATTATATTACAATTTTTATCATATAATGTGTTGATTTGACAATATATTATTTATTAATTTTATATCTTTAAATAAAAATTTTATTATATTACAATTTTTATCATATAATGTGTTGATTTGATAATATATTATTTATTAATTTTATATCTTTAAATAAATTTTTTTATTATATTACAATTTTTATCATATTTTAAATTTATTAACCAAAATAACCTTGGCCACCCAAAAATTACAAAAATGCCATCAATGGTCCCTTATTATAAATAGCAATTGGATCACCCACTTTCTACATCACTTAAACCTATTCCAGCTCAGCAAAACCAAAATTCCAGCTCACCAACGTCCCGAGACTGCCGTTGACCACCGTTGACCGTCGTTGACCGCCGTTGATCGAGTTTCATCCATCATATTATGGATCCCAACATCATCATAAGTAGTCATGACAATCATCGTGTGGGCGCGATCCGAGCCAATCTGAAATTCTATAGGATGGTTAGATCCCGGCATCATTATCCGGGTTACAAACCCCATAGATTGACTAAATAATATATCGAAGATGCAGGGTTCGGGATTGCTGCCCTCATTAAAAATATGAATATTCGGGCCGATTTAATAACGGCCTTAGTCGAAAGATGGCGTCCCGAGACTCACACATTTCACCGCCCGTGTGGAGAGGCAACAATAACTTTAGAAGACGTTGCAATCCAGCTCGGGCTACCCGTTGAAGGTGAAGCGATAACGGGTCCGGGTATACTAGACGATCCTTGTGGCACTTACTACCGGTTACTTGGCAAGGTGCCCCCGGATACTGAAAACGAAAAATTATCATTTTTAAAGTTTACGTGGCTACACGAAAACTTTAGACATCTCCCGCAAAATCCAACGCAGCTAGACATTATTTACCATGCTCGCGCTTTTCTTCTATAGTTACTAGGCGGTATCCTTATTCTGGATACCAACCAAAATAGAATAAGCATTATCTACCTTCCATTATTGGAAGATTTCAAGGCAGCCGGGAATTTAAGTTGGGGCTCAGCAGTGTTGGCGACATTGTATCGGGAGCTTTGTCGAGTGACAAATCCCGCAGTTAACGCCATGAGAGGCTGTACATATCTTCTCCAATCATGGATACTAACTTGACTGCCTTCCATCGCCAACGTGGAACACATGCCATACTCGATGCCACTAGTTAATAGGTGACTCGATGTCTCGATGTTATATTTTTTAAATTTTATTAATTATTATTTTTTTCTAATTATTTTTCAATTTTTAAGATGACATTCAGTTCCAGGACTTGGGCGACACGAAAAAATGTCCCCATATACGTCGCTGGTTAGACAAACACGGAGGAGATGATGTAAGATATATTTTCGAATTTTTTATAAGAT
Organism: Gossypioides kirkii; assembly: GCA_005610355.1. Classification (NCBI taxonomy): domain Eukaryota; kingdom Viridiplantae; phylum Streptophyta; class Magnoliopsida; order Malvales; family Malvaceae; genus Gossypioides; species Gossypioides kirkii. The sequence continues at coordinate 841,861 of CP032245.1, read as the reverse complement.
TTTTTCTATTTTCGAAATGTGTTTTATATTTTCGAATTTTTAAAGAAATAAATATATGATTTTTTTACAAATATTTTTTTACATTTTCGAAATATAAAAAACACATTTTAGACGAAATTCGTGTTTTTTAGATTTTCAATATTTTTGTTAACTAAATTCGTGTTTTTATATTGTGCAGTTCGTGTAGCAGCCTTATATTTTAGACGAAATTACGCTTCATCCCACCATTTGTTTACCAGCACAATTACCAACTTTTTTCGTGTAATGTGTCGGTATTCAATTTTCATATGGTGGAATGGTATGCTGGGGATCGGGTTTTACGACAGTTTGGTGGTATACAACATATCCCGAACCTTCCTTTCCAACTCAGTGAGGTCCACCAACTCGACAAAAAGGGACAAGGTATAAATCGAATAAATTGGGCTCACGATCTTCAAGCATATATCGTGCTTTGGAATGACCGGTCAAATAGGTGTTCATCCTTGTATTGGTGTAATGGGGATTATTCCGGTACCTCAGATTACAACCAATGGTATACTGCATACGGGATGCCGGTGCTTGATTCCCGAGAGTATATGCCAAGAAGACTTATTCCGGAAGGCAACCGATGGGTTCCGACGAATAACGCATATGGACCTCGTGGTCGGATCCCCGGTTCAGATTTCGAGCCTGAGGATGAGCCCAACGACGAGCCCGCGGACGAGGCCTATTACCAGCCCGGTTACGAGCCTCAGGACCAACCTGAGTACTAGCCGGAGCACCAACCCGATCCTCAGTATCAAACATCTGGCTCTTCGTCTTTTTTGCTACACGAGTATTATCATCATTCGATTGAGGACATTTTTGGCGTCGATCCCGACCTTCAACATACATATTACTCCGGTTCTTCCTCATATCAACCGGAGATCCATCCGGAAGAACGTACTCCAAAAATAGAGGATATTTTTGGTTCGGCACCTCAAGTTACTCAACCTACTCTCGATGACGTTGATGATACGTACGATTTTACCGACTTTCTTCGTACACCAATCGAGACAGCCAACGTTGACGCCACTGAGGATGAGCCGACGAACACCAATGTAGTGCCTCCTGAACAAACTGTACTACGATCTCGGCTTCGCCGAGTCCGAAGGAAGCCGGACTGTTACACACCAGCGCCGGGGACGTCGTCGGGATCTACTCAATTTTGATTTTTTTCCCTTTACTTTTTAAATTTAAATTGTAAGTTTGTTTTTATTTTAAATTTAATTTCGAATTTATTGTATATTTTAATTTTTCTTTCTAATTTCATGTATATTTTAATTATTATTTTTTTAAAATTTATATCATCTTTGTCAATAATATTTATTGCCCCACATTTTGACAACATATTTAATATTTTTATATATAATTCAAAATTATTTTAATACAAGAAAATACAAATATTGCATTTGAATAATAATATACAACAAATTAAATTTACAGATACAATAAATTACAATTATTTGTTAATATTAATACACGAAATTTAAAAAAATAAATTTTTACAGATATAACAAAATACAAACATAGATAATGTCCATCTGCTTGAAAACCGAGCTGCAAACATTAGTACCGAGAAACTTACTCGGGTTGCAGTTAAACACAACCTTTTTCAGTTTGTCAGACACAATGCAGTCGATCTCGGTTACCTGTTAAATGACGTCGAAAGTCATCCAACTTTTGACAGCATAACCTTTACGGTCTTACCACAGCGTAGCTCCTACATAGAGCAACAATATATCTACGTTAGAATAGCTATTCGACAGTTTTGTTTGTGATAACAAATTATTCTAACGTAGATAATATTTATCTGCGTTGGGTATTTCGGATAGTCTTCAATGGGGCAGAAAATCGTCTTACCACTGAATATATATCTTTGCCGCTTCATATGATAGTATATAATTCAACTCTGACAAAACATGACAGTATATAGTTCAACTCCGAAATTTGATTGTACACTTCACAACTATCCTCCAAAACAAAACACTCATCTAATGATAAATAATAAAACACTCTCATTTTCTTGTTATTTTGAGAGAAATACTTCTTACTTACTTTAAAATCAAAAAATTAAACCCTATTTATAAAGAATGAGGAGAAGTTGGTGTCGACCATTTGATGGCCGACACCAAAAAAATTTGAAATTTTTTTATTCGAGAAAAGGGAGTGTCGACCATTTGATGGCCAACACCAAAAAATTTGAATTTTTTTTCTCGAGAATGGCCGACACGAAAAAATTTTAAAATTTTTTTTTGAAATTTTTTTCTCAAGAAAAAGGGGGTGTCGGCCATTTGATGACCAACACCCAAAAAAATTTGAATTTTTTTTTCTGAAACAAGGGGGTGTCGGCCATGCAATGATCAACACTCAAAAATGTAAGGGGGTGTCGACCATTTAATGGCCAACACAAAAAAATTTTGAAATTTTTTTTCTGAAACAAGGGGTGTCGACCATGCAATGACCAACACCCAAAAATGCAAGGGGGTGTCGACCATGCAATGACCAACACCCCAAATTTTTTTTTCAAATTCTCGTATTTTCGTATATTAAGAAAATATCATATTTAAAAAAAATACACACGTGTCAGCTATGCATGACCAATACTGACAAACACAAACTTTTATGTCTGACACCAATCATTGGCCGAGTGCTGTTCACCTTTTACTGTTCATTTCAGGTCATTTTGGTGTATATTTTTAACTTGGATCATCTTCGTAAATAATAAAAAATTTGGGTCATTTTGGTAAATTAGCCCTTTAATTAAGTCCTTTAAATTTTTAGAATATTTTTATTAATCTCACAAAAATTTTAAAATTTTTAATTAGATCCCTAATTTTATATAATCTCATTAGACTCTTAAAATTTTGAAAATTTTAATTCCACCTCAAAACTTAGTTGCAAGATCCACCACAATCCAAGTCCACAAATTTCATGGAATTTGGAAAAAAAATTATAGAAAAAAGTCATTGAATAGAAAGAGTTGACTTGGAATTTAATATATATTTCATGCAAATTTTTACTCATGAATTGTTAATCTTTTACACAGTTTCTTCAAATTCTTAACAAAAACTAAACAACAATTAAGCTATAAGAATCTGAAAATAGTTTCGCTGTAAAGATTACAATTCAGCAACTATTGATTTTACTCTCACTATTATATTACATTAATTAAATTTAAATAAAAACTGTAAAAATATATAAGAGTTTAAAGAGTCCAAACCCGGTTAATTAAGAGCTCCGATTCGTCGGTTGACGTACAGAAATCTGAACCGGAATCGGTCTACCGGTACCAGACCCACCACAACTGCTACACGCCATTCGACCGGACCCGGCGCAAGTCCTACAACCGGTATCTCCATCTGACCAACGAGTGCAAATGCACGTGATGCGACCCGTGCCGTTACAAGTCGGGCATCTTTGAAACGGACCGGCCATGGGTTTTTGATCCATGACGGATTTGACTAAGACGGCACCAGCTAAAACGCTTAAGCCGGTGGCCACCTGAGTCAAAACGGCCGGAAACATGTCGCCGGAGATGGGATCGGAAGTTTTCCTTTTTGGGATTTAATGAGAGTTATGAGCAGCGAAGAGGAAGAAGAAAGAACCAAATAGCAGCCAAAGAATAAATAAATAAAATTTGAGAAATTTAAAAATATATATTTGAGTTTTTTTTTTTAATTGAGGAAAAATTAAAATAATTGGCTGTGAATTTTATGGAAAAAATAAATTAATTAAAAAAAAAGTAGTTTTGAGAATATTATATAAAAGATATTATATAAATGGGTAATTTCTTATTTAGTCATTGTACTCTTATTCTATCAATGCCAGTCTCTATACTTTTCAATTTTTGAAATATCAGTCACGACTAAAACGGCAGCAATTGAACCCATTATGGATTTAATCATGTTCTCGAATTCAATCATTTTTAATTCTTATATTTTTTAATTTTTAAAATTTCAATCCTTATTCAATGGTTATCGTTAAATCCATTAAAATAACATTACTTTTTTAATGATATTATGTGAAAATAGTAAATCAACACGCTATTACACATACGATACCTTGTTTGTCACATACAATTTCCATGAATAACTTAGCGAATTCAGTAACAACAATTTCACTCGGGATTGAAATTTTAAAAAATCGAAAAATATAATGACTAAAAATGAACTTACACATAATATAAAAGCTAATAGCATAAATTAACCAAATACTTGAATTTAACTCGACTTGATTTAACCGGTTCAATGTATGGACCACGTTGCTTGCTTATTCATGGGATGATAACTCTCGTTTTGGATTTCAGCTGAATATGCTGTGATGGAAATCTCCAGATTCTTATGGAGATAACTTTCCTTTTACAAATCGGTCCTTTTATCAACGGCTATGAATTAATCTTCTTTGGTCCAATTTTAATCCAATTGACATTGAAAAGGATAGGTTTCAATACGAAATACTTTCAATCTTTATCCTAATATATTTATCCCTTAAGAAAAATCATAGATTTTTTATTTATTAAATATCATCTGTTAATTAATTCAAATCGTCACATGTATTTTTGAATTTTTTGGCTCTAAATGAAGTTATTTTTTTTGTTTGAAAAGTGGATGCAATCATGGGTGAAGCCGAAATTTTTGTTTTGCAAGAGTCGGAATTTAATTATAAATTTTCAAGAGATCAAAATATAAGTTGATTATGTATTAATTTATAAATTTTCAAGCACGAGTGAGTAATGTGGAAAAAATAAAATAAAAATGTCTGGAGAAGGTTATGCAATTTTGGAATTTGGAATTAAGGCTCAAATTATACTAATGTAAGAATATTAGGGACCAATAAAGAAATTATTACATACCAAAGTCCTTAAATAAATAATAGAGATACGGAAGGGCTCTTTAGATATTAATTTTTGAAACAGAATCTGAAATTGTGATTATAAATAATTTAAGTGGACTTAATGCCTTGTAAAATTAATGAAGAAACATGGAAGGGCTTAATTGAAAGATGATACATCAATTTTGTAAAAAAAAAGTATTAGTAATAAAAATAAAAGAATATATTTTATACATCAATTTCAATAATTTTTATTAGGGAATATAATTCATAAAATAGATTTTACAATATAATTTTAATTATAGTATCAATAATGATAATATAATTCATAAAATCTATGCATTTATCACAAATAAATGAAATATATCTAATAAGAAATAATAAAAACTTTATGGTGATTTAATTCACGAAATTATTCATCATATATTAAATCACCATAGAATAATAATATATTACATAATATTATTAATTAAAGTATTTTTTTATCTTTATTATAATATTGATTTAGAAATATATTAAAATAGTTGATAAACCCGTGAATGAATTAATATATTATGATAAAAAATATTATGATAAGAAATTATAAATATATTATTTTAATATATCATCAATTAAAATATTTTAGTTTTGTAATAAATCACCATTAGATTAAATCACCAATATTATTATCATAAAAAAAATTATAATATTATTATTTATCTTAATTGATGATATATTCTATAAAAAATCATCCATCATATTACATTTATTTCCGTTAATCTTAATAAATAGATAATACTAAAATATGTAAAAATAATTTAATATAAACATTTGATTGAGTCAAATTGATTCAAAATAGATTTATCAATAAGACAAAATCGAATTGATTTTGAGTTGAATCAAATTAAATTTAAAATTATTCAATTTAGTGTCAAATCAATTTCATGTTCGAGCTTTAAGTTTAAATTATTTTTTAGATTAAGTTTTTTAAATCGAGTAATTCCAAATTTAAATAATTTTAAATTATTTTAAATATAAATCATTTTAATTTGGGATGATTTTGAATTTTATCATTTTGAACCTTAAAATGGAAGTTGATGGTATAAAGCATCACTTTGCGTACAAGTAATTCATTGCCAAGTTGAAGGCTTTGCGTATAAGAATTAGGAAGAAAGTTATGATAAGATTAAAATTATCCATAAATTTAGAATTTAACTCATATTTTTATTTTTAATAATTCCTCTATATTTCAGAGTTTAAATTTCAAATCCAACTTTTAATACTGTCAAAATTATTTTGTTAAAGTTAAATTCATTGCATCATTTTTTTGTTACATTATTACAAAATGAATATTTATTATTATTATTTTAAAATGTCACACCAATCAATTTAACAAAAAAAAAAACAGTGTTAACAGAACCTAAATTTTGACGAAATTTAATAAAAATTCTTTAAAATAAAAGTACAATGACGAAATTTCATATTTGTGAAAATAAAAGGACCAAAAGATCATAAAACACAAATTGTTGAAACAAAAAATTTTACTAAATAATTCCTTGTTTTTTTCCCTACAAAATTGTTGGGTACATTACATAATCAATTACCAAGCAGCTTAAAGCATGGATTGAAAATGCCATAAGACATGATAAACTAGTAATTTGAAACACTAAACTTAAGTAATTGAAAAGAGGTGCATAATCAAATGGCCTTCCCTTTTTTTGCTCAAACTAAATTAAAAGACTTGCCTGATATTGATGTTGATCCTTGAAGTTCTTATATAGTCCAAGAAACAACGGTCATCCTCGTTTGAAAACCGTAATTCAAGAGGTGTGATTTCAGCATTTTCTTCGTCTGTGAATATGCGAGGCACACCTGCAAGAATTTCATGTTGCTAGGGATGATTAATTCGTTATAAAAGATGCTAGAGAAGAAAACAATCGATCAAATAAAATCGATAAGCCAATGTTCAAGCTAAAAGTATTCCTACGTACAAGTCTATACCTGATGTTTCTTTCCTTTTTGGTACAAAAAGGGGATTTTGAATAATGGGATTCGAAACCCGAACTTGCAAGATGTCACTCTTAAGTGTAACTATATGATCTAACTAGGCCAAGCCTCGGGTTCAGCTGATATTTCCTTTTGGGTAAACTACACTTAAAGTTACTAAATTATTAGTAAATTTAAGTTTTGGTCACTCAACTTCAAAAGGTTACAAAATGATCATTGAATTGTATCTATCAACAAGTTGAAAAACATACCTTAGATCCAAGTCGATCTGATAGTAAATGTCGAAAATCGGAAAAGAAGTTTTATGAAAAAAACTGAACTATAGAAAAGAATGGGAATGACAGCATTCAATTGGAACAAACGGTGCAAACAATTTTAACAGCCCAAGGACTTGAATAAAAACTTTCAAATAGTTCAGTGATCATTTTGTAATTTTTTGAAGTTGAGTGACCCAAACATAAACTTACTAATAGTTTAGTGACCTTAGGTGTAATTTACCGTTTCTTTTTAACATAATGTATCTGTAGCTTGTTTGTTATTTAAGGAAGCAAAGAGGGCAAATGCCAAATATTTCTCAAACAACTTCGATTGCAGCATTTGGATCAATATCGATGGATAGAATGATTTACAATCGAGTTCAAGTTCAGAAAATTCCAAAACCATAACATGGAAAAGAAAACTATTGGGAAGTGAAATCTAACCGTGAAAGCATTCCCTTGCTTCTCCTGCCATAAGTACAACATCACCACTTCGGAGAAACATCGCTAATGGTTCATCCTGTCTAGACTTTCCTCCGAGAAGGAAAATAGCTTTACAGCCAAAACTGAGAAAGAAAATACAGTCGAAACACAAAAGTCAAAATTAAAGAGGATGCTTACTTTTGCCTTTCTAATTTTGAGGAATTAAATAATAAGAAGGAAATAGTAAGTTACCTCATGCTTACAATAGGTTTACTCCAATCCGCTTCCATATCATCAAGGTGACCACCGAGTGTATCACCTGGAAAGATAAAAGAGAGTTTTCAAAGCTGAAAAAGGTGAAATGGGGATGTAGAGGACTGCACAAAAGTTCTCTCAACCATACACACACACACATATGTAAATATATACGAGTGTGAGGGTATGTAACAAAGAGTACATTACTGAAGCTTGAGAATTTCTAAGCATGAAATCATTGTATTCAAATAATACCTGACCCAAAATAGTTGACAATCGCAGCCTCTGGCTGGAACTCTTCTCCAATAGGCATTGCAGGCTCAGCCATTCTTTTAGCTAGCTGACAGAGTGCATTTGGTATTTTGTTATGAGGTAAAGACACAGCATAGTTCCGCTGCACCATAAATACATTCAATTTAGAAGTCATCTCAACATAAAACAACCTCCTTTAATTTAATTTTCAAAGAAAAGGAGTAATTACAGACTTATCATCATGCATCAGGTTAAGTTAGGAGTATGACATCACTGTACTTGAATAATGCCTAAATCTAACTTAATCAACAAGATCAAATTGAAGAACCCTCAAATTATATCAGGTGGCTATTCCATCAGTGAATGTACCTGAGAGATCCTTCTATTATAGGGACTCGATCAAATTAGTCCCTCAACTATTAAATGAATCAATTTAAAAAAAATTCAAAACATTTTTTATACAGTAAATGTCAACTCTGTTATAATTTGGACTTATTTGATTCTTTTTATAGTATAGGGACTAAATATATCCATTTAATAATATAGGGATTAATTTGATCCAGCCCTATAATACAGGGACCTCCCAAGTACTTTAACCCTATTCAATCAGTATAGGTGCTATAATTAGACAATAAACATCTCACCAACAAAAGATACAAGAAGATCAAGGACTAAATGAATGAATACCTACATTGGACCAGTCAAATTGAAGGCCAAGGGTACTCCACCGTAGCTTTCGCAGCAAAACAGAAGCAGGCACTGTTTTGCAAGTCTTTCCCCTTGATCGTGCGATGTCTTCCTCATAAAACTTCCATCTATGAGAATCTCCATTGCTTAAAGAAGCACTTGATCCAGAATCCAAGCCGTTGTCAGACCTTTCCTCCTCAATGAAAACTTTACCTTCCTTTGCCGCAACAAACAGGTTACTTATAGGTCCATAAATAACATTATGATTTGTTCTGTTAGGAGGTTGCGGAAAGTTAGTTAAACTTTCCCTTATCCATGTACATTGTTCATCTAAGGTTAATGCGCCGGGAATAAAATAGAACCCTGCATTTTCAAAACAATTCATCGAAAATAGAACCAATGCTATGTTTGCAAACATGAAATTGAAATTTGGATTTCATTTGCTATATAAATTGTGTAAAAGGTATACATACGTTAAGTATGAATTAGTTGAAATTTAATTTGATTATATATTTGAGGCATATAAAACCATGAATTTTAAATTCATAAGCATCACAACGAATTATTTCACTAGACATCGAACAAATTCATTAATTTAAAAAATAATGACGGATTCCACTACTTTTAAAATCCAAATCCAGTCTTTTCAATTTCAAATTCAAATTCGCAACAAAACAAAACAAAATTGTTCTCTATTCGAAACTAATTGAAGTCAAATGGAAAAAAAAAAAAAGATACCAGGGCGATTTTCCAAGCCAAAAATGGGACGACCAAATCCACAATTAACATGTACAACTCCTGGAGGAAGTTCACCATTTTGATTGAATGACTCTGAAATAGATTTGAAATCCAAAACCTCTGATAAATCGACTTGTTTAGGTTGCTTCGTCCTGAAGAAATTCAAACCAAAATAATCAATAAAGAAGAGAAAACTTATTTCTTTTCAAAATATAAGCTGAAACTTGACGTACTTTTTGGAGGATTTCGAATTTTCGTAATAAAGCTTGTACTTCTTCTCTGTTTTTCTAAAAGCTGTTCGCTCTGCATCGTCACCGGCTCTATCGGATCCGTACATCTTCCCCTGAGCCGGCGAGTTAACTCGGAATCACTCGGAGTAAAAGTACGCTGGTGATTTCAAAATTAGGGTTTTAATAAAGTTTTAGCAAACGTTTTTATTTTTCACATAAAAGAAATTATCAGGAGCGTTCGCTACTATTGTAAATTAGTAAAAAAAAAACAAAATTTCCTCATTCGGTTGAACCGATTCAACTGTTGGTCCAATAATAATTAAATAAAATTAAAAAATTTATAAAATCAGTTTAATCACCAATTTTAGTCCCAATATTCATTTTTTATCAATTCCGAAAGATTAGGTTAGAAATCGAGTCAACTTTTATGTTCACAACAAGGTATACATAATCGGATCGATGGTCAAATCGATCAAATTCATTATTTCATTGATCCAATCAATCCTTCCGATTTGATTAAATAAATCCTTAAAAAATCAATTCAATTAATTTATACTAATTATTGAATCAATTAGTTCGATATCTTTATCCATATTTGTGCCCCATTTAATTTCTAATCCTATCAATCGGTTTGATTCAAAAAAAATTATTTACACCGATATACAAACAAGTTTTCAATCCATCCGATTGATCCAATTTAGTTTGAATAACACTAAGATAATTTCAACTTAAACCTCGAATTGACGCAACAAAAATTTAAATTCGAATCAAAATTAACTCGAACCGTCCAATTGAGAGGACTGAGTTAGTGTTGTAGTTAAAGAGAAAGGGCAATTACGTAACTTTACTAGGATAAAAAGCCTAGATAAGCGAAAAATTGGGGCGCCCGTATAACAAAACCAGTGAAAGAGAAAAAATATCGTTAAATTTAACGAACAAAGCCTTCACATATATATATATAAAGGAAACGCCTAAAGATTGGAATAAATTAAAAGAAGAAAAAAGAGCAAAACAAGAGGATCGGAGATGGCGTGCAGAGCGGTATTACGTTTATCGTTAATTTAACGAACAAAGCCTTCATATATATAAAGGAAACACCAAAAGATTGGAATAAATTCAAAGAAGAAAAAAGAGCAAAACAAGAGGATCGTGGATGGCGTGCAGATTGGTATTACGTTCCATTTTCATGACGGAGACGTGGAGGCCTCTACGGCGGAGCTGGGATTTACTATCTTTGAGGAGCTTGGGAACAACAACAACAACAACCGCCGCCGCGAAGAGAGGGAGCGGCGGATGTTACGGGACAGTGGTTGTTAGGGCTCGAGAGGTTCACTTTTGGAGTGGGATTCAGAAACTGAGTTGCTCTGGAAATGAAGCTCCGTCGAAATCGGAGGATGAGGTTGATCAAGGACCTCCTCGGGAAGCTGTTCTCAAAGCAATTTCAGGTTCATTTTTTGAATTTCTTTTTGGGGATGAATTATTGTTTATTACTTGATGAGAAATTTGGTTAAATTAAAGATTTTTAGTTGATTTTTTAAATAAAGAGGTTGATGTAGCTTTTATTACTAAATAAATTGAAGCGATGCCAATGAAGTTCACATTTTTCAGTAGTTTAAGCAGGAAAGAGCCAAGAGAAGTGTGATTTAATTAATCATAATTCTGCTTAGCAGCTTTAAAGTTAGAAACTTGGATCCAGATACACCCGAGTTCGAGTAAAATAGGAAGGAACTACTCTCCCAGTCTCCCTTGAAAAGCAAATAACATGGTTCTTTAGTTATATCAGTTTACAAATGGACTTTGATGCCTGCTTAAAGTTTTGCTTTGGTTCTAGTTGTCATTGTGTTTTACTTATAGAGGAATTTGTATTAAATTTATTGATATAGACTTTTGGTTTTGGATTTCAGAGGTATCAAAGACAGAAGGGAGAGTTAGACAAACAACAAATGTGGTTATAGGTGGTACAGTTGCCGATGATTCGACAAATGAATGGCTCGCTTTGGATCAGAAGGTATGTTATATCACCTCCTAATTCAAAGTTTTCTCAAGTGGTTTGAGACAACAGCTATTCATTTGCCTTTAAACTATGTCTGTGGTACTTGGAAGTTGTTATATTTTAGATGCTAAAAGAAAAAAGCTTTGATATTCTTTTGGCTGCTATGTTGTTTCTTTTTACCTTGTCAGGTCAACTCATATCCTAGTGTTAGAGGATTTATAGCGATAGGAACTGGAGGTGATGATTTTGTGCAAGCTATGGTTGTTGCCGTGGAATCCGTGTTACAACAGCCAATTCCTGAGGTACTTTTACTCATTTTTTATAGTGAAAATCAATTATTGATTGATATATCTGGTTATTTATGCATTTGAATATAGACAACAAAACAGATTTTGGGGTTATTAGTTTATATAAGTAAGATGAACCTTGGTGTTTGTGATGGTGAAAACTTTCACGATATCTCATAATATCAGTGTAGAGCTCTTCTGGACTTCATTTAGTGTTAGTTTATGTAGAAGACATTTTGTTTGGTGTGTATGCCAGAGCTGATGTAGAGGCAAGATCTCAACTAGCATGGCTTCGGTTAAAAGTACATGCATTGCCCTCTTATATTGCACAATCCTTGATTTTATAGAACTAAACCTGATAAATTGGTACTTTGGGAGTCTTCATTATATCATCCAAGTATAACGTAACAGGATTATTTTGACTGAGGAAAGAAATTGGAAATTTTGATAGAAGTAGAACATTAAAGGATTAAATGGGAGTTTTGATAAGAACTGCTACAACCATTGAAAGTAAGTACAAACTCAGACATTTGAAAAATCTCAGTCTACAGAATAACTGCCAGCATAAGTCTGAAAGACTTTGTTGCGGGTCGTTCAACGAGGTATTTCAAGAAATGGCAAGTGATTTAAATAATGAATAGAGATATGATATGTTGGAATTGCTTTGCACAAAGAGTTATCTGACTTGTCTTGAAGCTGAAACTGGTTTAACTTATTGCTTGATGACACTAGTTCAACGGAAAACCTTGCATTTCAAGGAACATAATTTGTTTGCTGTAAGCCTGAGTTCAAAGGAAGAACATGCTTGAACTACAACGCTTCCTGGTCAATAACATCGGCATCTATATTCGAACTGTTATTTCCATTTTGTCTTCTGCTTTCTCCTTTGTTTTATCAAGAAGTTGCATTTATTCATCCATGCAAAAGCTAGAATGGAAAATTTATATATATACATATACTACATTGACAAGGTTTCCTAACAGGGTCGAGTGAGGCGGAAGGTATCATCTAGGGGAAAATACGTATCTGTCAACATTGGTCCCGTTCAGGTCATTTCTAGTGAACAGGTCTCTCTCTTTCTCTCTCAATCTCTCGCGCACACACACAGACATGCACGAATACACATACACATACACAATGGCATTCATATACATGCACGCATGTAGCCAGATACGAGACTCATTGGATTGTACGTACTCTAATCGAACTTGCTGCACCATATAGGTTCAAGCCGTATACAATGCTATGAGGAGAGATAATCGGATGAAATACTTCTTGTAATCTGATCAAGAAAGTAGCCAATGTTATTGCCCTTACTCTTCATCATTGGATTTTTTTTTTTAATAGTTTCTTTTAAGTAGTCAATTAATGTTCTTTGATTAACCAAAAGGCACTATCATATAGGCATACATATAGAATCATTGATTGTGTATTTGTTTATTTATTTTATCAATAAAAAATTAGTAGGGTAATAGCATATATTATTTTATCATTCTTCTTTGAAATAGAAATATATTTTTGTAATTTCGATGCATGAATTAGTAGACCTCTTTCACAAGCTTTGCATGACAGCTCGATTTATTGTTTTAATTTTATTTTTTATATTGATATTTATATACTTTATAATTAAATAATAATTTGGGTTAGTCTTGATTCTTTTAGCATGGTATATCTTCAGGGGTGAAGCCAATTTTGTTAGGGTTAAAATTGAATTATAAATATTTATAAGAGTTAAATTGTAATTTTTCATGGTTAGTTTTATAATTTTACAATTTTTATGAAGGTCAAAATGTAATTTTATTACATATTAATTTATAGGTTTTTTTCCTAATTTTAAAATGAGTAAAGCATTTTTTTTTATTTTAAGGATCTAGAGCTCTGTCAATTTCTTTTTAGTGCCTACTTGCTTATATATTATAACCCTTATTATGCATTTTATTTCACGAATAGTTACGATATACGCGGGTTAATTTCACTTAGATGTCTCTAAATTGTTATCCAAATTTTAAATTGATTTTCAAATTTCAAAATATTTCAATTAAATATTCAAAATATCAATATCATATTAATTTGTCTTTTGTTATCAATTTAGTTATTACATTGATAGTTTAGATGTGGAACATATTTAAAAAAACATAATTAAATTTTAAATACATATCTACAAAGAAAATTAAAATTCGATACATTAAACAAAAAGTAAATATCCTTACTAAATTTGATTATGCTTTATATACATTTGAAACTAATCTTGATTTGTAATTAAATTTAAACTTTTTGAAGGGCTAAAACAAAAAAATTGTCGTTCTATTAATTATAAAATTGCAAAATTCAAGGATCTATATAACAAGATCGCCAAATTAAATGGGGCCAAGACTCTTGTCTGTTCATTTATTTTCGTCCCTGCCATTAATAAATTATTATTTAAGCAAAAGAGTATTTAATGTTTTAATGATCTTTTAATAGCATGTTTTAGATTGGGTGGTTTAATTAATATCTACAAACACTAATTAAATATTATTAATTATTATAGATTTTCGGTATTTAATAAATTAATTTTATTGAAATAAAATTACGAATGACCCATTCAATCCCTATTTAGTAGGGATGATAGTCAACCATGCAAAATCAAATATAGGCAAATATTCTATTAGATTTTTCTGGATTCAAATATCCTAAATTTTCGAATATAATTAATGAAAATAGAATATATTTATTATTTAAATTCACAGATAATAGATTCAAATATTCACATATATTATTTAATTTGTTGAATTTGAATATTTAATATTAGATTAATAATGAACTCAACAACTAATTTCAGTAAAAAAGAGATGTTGTTCATCCTAAGGGTCTCGGGTTCGAGCGTCTGTGTGTACATTATCAAAGGGTTAAGAAATATGAACAGATACTACCATATAATCACATCAGTATATTCAAAAAAAAATATTAAATTAATAATATTATTTAATTCACATGTTAATATATATATATATATATATCCAATCTATTGTCATCTTTTTTACTATTAAAGAGCAAGCCTTTCCACTAATACAAGTGGAATTTCCTTTTCAACGACTATCGTTGACTTATCAGTAACCAATTTGAGACTTCTACGTATGTGCGTTAATGGTAAAATTCTATTATTAGTCCTTATATTATATATAGGTTTCAAATATACTCCTTGTACTATATGTAAATTATAAATTTAGTCCTTGTACTCAAATTTAGTTAATTTTAATCTTTATATTTTTCAAATTGGTCGATTTTGGTTCATGTACTTTTTAAATTTTGAAATTTTAGTCCTCAACAAAGCATAGCAATTAAATTTGTTTGATTAAATTATATTGTCAGCCTTGCACTATGTGTGAGTTGTGTATTTAATCTATATTCTCTAAACTAAATGTTGCTTTATCCCAAATATAAAGACTAAATCTATAATTTATGCATAATATAAGGACTTAATAGCAAAATTTAACCGAAGTAAAAACTGGTAGGCTTTTATTGTCTTAAACAATCAAGTGGAACCAACAGACAGGACAACACAATCATTTTTCACCTACAACTATTATTAAAAAAAATTATAAAAAAAAGCTATTTTTAAAAAAGTATATAATTTATCATTATTTATAATACGTGTCAAATTATCCGATATTAAACTATTTTATTTACAAAAAAAGGGAAAAATAAAAATAAACTTTTTCACCAAAAACATTTAAAATTAATAATAACAGTAATAAGTTTAATATTTTTAAAACAAATTTAAATTTTAAACCAAAAGGGTGCATTTTAGCAAAATCGATGACCTTCATGGCTGCTCAAGTTAGCAGCAGGCGGGATCTCGAAATGCCATAATCTTCCCACGCTTTTCACTAAGTACTTCTTGCACAAAAATTCTCTGGCGAAACCCTTCTCTACTTTACGATCAACGTCGTGCAAGAACACGTGCGTCGCACCGGAACCTTTTCGGTTCCTCGCCATAACGGTCGCCGAGTATATAGCCGCCATCCTCCCCGGCGCTTCCGGGAAATACCCGCGCGGTGCGTCGATCATGATCAGATCCCACTCCGTATCGTAAAACTCATCGGGAAACCCCGTCAAGGCGAGCTTACACTTATCGTTGCCGCGCAAGTAAGCTTTGGAAGGGTGACAGTTCGGCTCCGATTTGTAATGCGCGAGCAGAGAGCCGGCTTGTTTGAGCTGAGTACGGTACTTCACGGCGTGTGCACGGAGGCTCGGCGCGTCTTTGAGAACGGTTTGGATCCATTTCGGATCTTCTTCGAGGAACAAAGTGTTACCTCCCGGGTTAAGTGAAGTCCACATCAGCGAGTCGTAACCGAGTCCGAACACGAGGAAATTGCAAGGAGATCGTTTCTCGAGAACGTCGAATGTAACGGAGATCTCACGGAAGTTTTGTTGAGGGACGATACGTGACGTCGCGTAATGGATGATGGCTTTCAGTTGATCCGCCGCGGTGGAGAATTCGTTGATGGTTTCCGATCGGGATTTTGAGAGAGAGCAAAGAGGAGAGTAATTGGTGGTTTTCATGAAGCTTGAAATAAGTATAGCTCCGGCGATAAGACCAGCGACTGTAATCGGAAGAAACCATTTCTTATCAGCGATGAATTGCCGATTCTTAATAATCTCTTCTCTTTTCATTTTTTTAAATTAAATAAAAGGATTTGTTGGTGTTTAAGGATTAAGCTAAGCTCAGTTTAGTCATATATAAGAAAGAAGCTTGAAGTGAAATACGGAGCAGAAATTGAAATATATTTGGAAATTATTATTTTTATTCCTTCAAAAAACTATTTTTTAATAAAAAATAATGTTATTAATTATTGAACTTTTATTTCAATTTATTCTTTTTTATTGTTGTTAGGTCCTTTTGCTATAAGATTGGATCAAATTTGAAATAGATTAATTTAATCTTTGTATAATTAAAAAAATCAAGGTATACTATCAAATCTAGATCTCAATGTTTACATTTTTTTGTTAATTTTGAGTTAAATCTGACAATAAAACTTTTAAAAAGAGTCAAACTAATTTTTTTAACGAAAAAACTGACCAAAATTTGATTTTTTTAAACAATGTCGGTGTGATAACCCATATGACATACGTGTATTACATGTTGACATAACATTATTAATCTTATATGCTATTCCAACAAATAATTTATATGTCGGTGTGGATTGTCATATTTAAAAATTTATCATTTTAGTTAATATTTTCATTAAAAAATAACAATCCGACTCTTTTTAAAAGGTTAGTGATTAAATTTGATTCTATTTAAAAAGTAAATAACTAAATTTAACTAAAAATATATAATAATTAAATTGATGGAAATGTAAACGTTTAAAACTAAATTTGACTTTATACTAAAAATCAAATAAAAAATATTATATTTATTTCAATTTCACTTTATTTGACTTTTTTTAATAACATATAAATTAAATTGTTTTTATTTAATTAATAGTGAAATTTGCTGATAAAATTTGGAAGTTCATTTTTTATATTTAAAATTTTTTAAATATTTAATCTAATTGACTATGTTAATATTTTGGTTTGTTGATGTTGAAAATTTTAATTTTATGATAGTAAACTTCAATGCCTAACTTTATTTATCTATACAAATAAAATATTATTTTTGGTGGATTTAATAATTCATTGAAAAAATTAAATAAATTCAAAATTAATATTTTTAATTATTTATTTTTTTAAGCATGTAATCTAAAATAAAGACAAATTATAAAACTTTTTTAAAAAGTGTGGAAAATTATGTAAAAATTTTCAATTCTTTCTATTTTATTTTATATTATCTTTCAATTATTTTACCTTTATAATTTTAAAAATTATATTCATCATACTGACTAATCACGTTATGCATTTAATTTTCAGAAATATATCAAATATTTTTTTAAATTAAATTCAGTATTTAATTTTTCAATTTATCATACAACACTTTAACTTTAATCAAAATTAATCAACAGTTAGTTTTTAATATATAAACTATAATTATTCTCCACATTTGTTGGGATTTTAAGAAAATGTAATTAAATAAATATTTGTTGAATTTTTATGATTGTAATATATTTATATATGGAAAATAAAAGTAGGCATAATGACAAATTAAGTCTTTAACGTTTATAATTTTTGTCCATTTGATCATTATTATTTTTTTAGTTAAATTTGATCCTCAATCTTTTAAAAAGAATTGAACTTGACCAATAATTTTTCGAAAATAATTGAATTGTTTTTTTTTAACAAAAATGTTGACTAAAATGTTAAACCGTTAAACATGACAGTCGACATGACAATCCACATGTACTTTATGTTATTTTATTAATTTTTATGAACTTTTTATAATTTTTTTGGATTTTAAATTTATTTTTATTTTTTAAAAAATTATAAATTATAAATTATGTATTAATGTGATATGTAAGATAAATAATATCATGTCAACCTGAATTGTCATATCTGCCACGTCAATATCGTTAAAAAATAATATTTTAATTAAAATTTTCATTAAAAAATAATTTAATTCTTTTTTAAAGATTAATTATTAAATTTAACTTAAAAATAATGATTAAATTAACAAAAGATATAATGTAACGATCCAATTTTCATCGAAAAAACCAGTATTATAACCAAATTTATTTAATAAATTTATTATGACATTTTCTATCTTTCTATATTTTATATAATATTTAAATAAAAATAAATTATAAATATTGAAAAATAGATAAATTGAACAGAAAATCAATGTATTAATTGATTTGACTTCTTTTTGTCTTTGGGTCCAATTTAGGCCTTAGATGGCGGCCAAAATGATAACCGTAGACTAGTATGCCTCTGGAAAATTAATTATACATCAATTTTGTACTTCAAAATTAATGAATATTAAAAGACGAGTGGAATATTGAAGAGAAGTTACTATAATTGGTGTGGGTGGAAGTGGATCCCCCCCAGATTAAGCTGTGATGTTTGTCTGATTTGGATCACTGTCTCTAAAATCGTTTCATCTTCAACACACAAAAGGTAAGAGTGTTGAAAGGTAATCAAATTAAATTAGTATTAATTAAATTTATTAAAATTAAAAATATTTATTTAACTGAATTAATTGAATTAGTCATAATATAATACATATAATATATTTTTACGATATTAAAATATAATTTTATTATTTTAATAATTTATATTTTTATAATTTAAAAGACATTAAATAATTTTTTATCATTTTAAGGTCATGATTTTTTGGATCTCTATTACGCTCTGTCACAATCGAAAGTCGTTTTTATTTAGTAAAAATTCACTTGTTTCCATTCAAAATAAATAACGGGTTAGTGTCTTTTCAAATAAATAATTTTTTTTATAAAATATTAAATTTTGTCATATGATATAAGTAAAAGAAAACATTTCATGTTAAAAATTACTTTTTAAAATTTTTTAAACGTATTGTAATATTATTGGTTTTTGAGTTTATAATTTATAATTTTTTTTATTTAAAAATAATATAAAAATATGAATAGAGAAAAACGTGATCATAATAATATTAATTATAATTTAAAAATAGTTACTACTTTAACTTTATAATTAAATTGGTGACAAGCTAAAAGTCACATTAACTTAATAAAGTACTTAAATATGTGTATTAAATTAAATATTAGATCATATAAAAATAAATAACATAATTACCTTAATATTTTTAAGGGCAAAGTCCATATATAATCACCCAACTATCAAAAAATTTCATTTTAGGCACACAAAACAAAATGTTTACGATTTAAGCACTCACGTTATATAATTCAATCATTTTGGTCACTCTTGTTAAAATCCAGCAAACTGACATAACAATTAAAAATATTGATATAATAACAAATTTAACCATCAAATTTTACATATTATATCAATTTAGTCAAACATATAAAAAATTAATCCTTAAAATTTGCAAATGGTTCCAATTTAATCCTAATTTAAAAATTTAAAAATTATATAAAATACATAAATAGTTTTTTAAAAACATAATAATAAATTAAAAATATATAAAAAGCTATTGTTGATAAAAATAAAAATATATAAAAATAAATACATATTTTCAAAAAGTATCATAATGAATTTAAATTTCATATTAATATTAATATTAAATAAAGTAAAAACCCTTACCCCTCGCTCCCACCCCCTCCACCGTCTCTCCCTCTTCCCCGTCTAAATGGAAAACATAATCTTGAGCCAAAATTTGGAAATTTTCCATAAAACAGAGAGTTTCCACCGCTCTCCACCGTCTCACCTTTACAAATTCCTGCCTCACCGTATATATTAGATAACAAGGTATAGTATCAAGTTCATCTGTATGAATATCTACAAGCTCTTCTTCAATGGTTTTGATCATGTCATCATGTGGTGCGGGGGAGAGGGATGGTAGGGGGGAAGGGAGATAGACACGTTGGTGGGTGGTGGGAGGGAGAGGGACAGGGGAGACAGTGGGCGGGCGGTGGGGGCGAGGAGAGGTACGGGTGGGACTTTGGAGAGAGGGAGAGGATTTTTATTTTATTTAATATTAATATGAATGTTAATATAAAATTTAAATTTATTATTATATTTTTTGAAAATATTATTTTTTATATATTTATTTTATTTTTTAGAACTAGGGTAATTTAAGAGTTTATTTTTTAAAATTATGATTAAATTTATATAATATGTAAAAGTTGAGAGTTAAAATTATTATTATATTGAATTTTTTAACTGTCACATATTTGTCGTTTGTGATTTAATTGAGAATAATTAAAATGATCGAACTATGTAATGTACTTAAATTGTAAAATTTTTTATTTTTGAGTTTAAAATAAATATTTTTTATAATTAGGTAATTATTTATATAATTTTCCTTATTTTTAAATATAATGAATATTTTATTTTTTTAATTAATTTGATGCGTAAATAACTTGTTATATCAACTTGACAAGTTGTTTATAATATTAAAAATTTAGATAGTTCCAGTTTATTATTTGGATATTCATTTTCTAAAGAATAATTTGAGTTTGAATCATCCTTATACAATAAAAATGATAGTTTTCATGAAAAAAGAATGATAAACTATATCATTAGTCACTAAATTATAAGTAAATTTTTGTGTTGATCACTTAACTAAAAAGGTTACAAATTGTCACTAAATTATTTGAAAATTTTCATTTAAATCCCCGAACTATTCAAAAGTTTCTTTTTTACCAAACGTTCCTCCAACGAACTCCAAGTCACAATTCGATGATTGGTATGATAGATCAATATCGAACATACCTTAGATCTAAGTCAATTCGAAGACTAGTGTCAGAAATTAGAAAAAAAATTATTTGAATATTGGTTCGCAAAATTAATAACGTCTAAAATTGTTTCATGAAAAAAACTGAACTAAATTATAGAAAAGAAGGGAAAATAGTTTTTGAAATGGGCGATGGGAAACAATATTTTTTTTAATTTAAAGCTTCCCTAACTACTTGAAATGGGTCCATTATTTAATTTGAAACAAAGAAAAATATTTGATTTGTTTTAGTTAATGTTGCTAAAATCAGATGGTTTGGTTTAATAGGTCGAATTGGTAATAGACATATATTGAATCAGTTAAAAAATCATTAGAATCGAGTATTTTTATTGGTTTAATGATAGAATTTCGGTTCAAATAACATATTTTTTTAGCCCAAATTATTAAACTTAAAAATATAAGATATAATAATTTATTTGGCTTCCAACTTTATAAAAAAATAATTTTAGCTTTTAATTTAATTTTTTTACCTTTTTTTTTAGCTCTTAAACTTGTGTTAAATCATCCCAAGATGAATGAAAAAAATTAACGTTTAACGTGTTAACGTGACATACAAGTGATGCCTCATCAGCAATTATTTAATTTTTTTTAAATTTTCAAAAAATTCAAATCAAAATTATAAAAAATAAAAATCATAAAAATATGAAAATTATATTTTTATTTTTTAAAATTAATCAATTACTAACACGGTATACACATGGATGCCACACTAACATCCTCGTGTCACGTTAGCAAAATTTATAGACATTAATTTTTCATCTATTTTATGGTGATTTGATATACAACGCAAATTCAAGAGCCATAAGAGACAAAAAAAAATTAAATGGAATGCTAAAATGACTTTTTTTATAAAGTTGGAACCCCAAATAAGTCATTATGCCAAAATATAATTATGGTCCAAAAGAAAATCCACATACAATAATTAAAAGTTACAAAATATCACCAATGTTTTTTTTATCGTCCGAATATTTTTTTAAACAATTTCATTATAGGTTCTGATCATATTTGTTCTTTTTGACACAATGTTTAAAAATACTCATAATCACTCATTAACCCATAAATAGGAAGATAATACACTTCCGTACACTCGAACCCACATCTTATTATATTAACAACAATGTTCATGTCAATCAAGTTAAGAGTCGATCGACTATTGTCCGAATATTTTAAATCGATTGTAAAGATATTATTTTTTGCTACATATTATAAAGAAATTATGAATCAATGTGAATAAACAAAGATGTAGGTTAGACCTATGGAGGGTTTTATAAGTGTGAACCGGATTTTTATCTTTTCATTGGCGGATAAAGTGGCGGATATGGCGGTGGCAGCCGAGATATGGTGAGTTTGAGAATGGGAAAGGAGAGTGTGACTTCCAAAAAAGAATGTTAATTTCATACTTTATTCATTGAAAAAATCATATAGTTAGGAGATTTTTCATATATTTTATTAGATCATGGTGATTTCAGAATAAATAAATTATTGGAAATCGTGCACATAAAAATTAAAAATTTAAATCACTTTTGGATCTAAATTTGATAATTATTTTTATTTCGGTGTTTAAATTTTTATTGTTTAAGTTAGATTCTAAAGTTAATAATTATTCTCATATTAGAGTTTAAATTATTATTTTTTGTTCAAATTAAGCTATAAACTTGATAATTGTTTTTACATCAGGGCTTAAACTTTTTTGTTTTTCAAGTTAGTCCCTGATATTTTCTTAAAAACCTTAAAATTTAGTTCCCAATATAAAAATAATTGTCAAATTTAAAGTCTAACTTAAATAAAAAATTTCAAGTCCTAAATAGTTATTTAACCCAAAAATAAATGATAAATCCTCGATGAGGTTTTGATAGTATTGACAAAAGTTGAGGTTTCAAGATTTTAAGTATTTCATTTTGAGTTTTATGTGCAAATGCCAATGTGTGGGTCTTCCTTGGAGTACAAATTCATTATGATGCAAATTCGAATATATATTCTAGTTTCAGTTTATTGTGCTTTTGCATTGAGTTGATTCTAAGAGTTCTATTTGATCAATCCCGCATTAGAACATATCACTAAGTTATGTAGAGATCAACTAAAATTTTCAAAAAAATTTAAGAGGTTCAATTATTTTTAAAATAGAAAATTAATGAAAATTTAAATGATTTAATTAAAATTTTCACAAAAATTTAAGGGCGTAATTAAAAATTTTCAATAATCTATGGGGCGAAGGCCCCTCTAGCTCCTATGATGTTTCACACTACATTAGACATGTTTGTGATTTGTATTGTTTTATATATTTTTTACAAATAAACAGGTACCTTACAACGGGAGAAGGGGTTTACAAACATAAAATCAAATTGAGGTGAAATTAAAATATTTTCGAGGGTCGAAATTGAGTTATATATTTTTATAAGTTAAATTGCAAATCACTATTGTATTGGTTTACATCTTTATATTTCTTAGAAAGAGTAAATCAAAATTTTATTATTTTTAAAAATAAATTATATTTTTATCATGTATTAACTTATAAGGTTATAAATTTTGGGAGGTCTAAAGCACAATTATCCCAATTTAAGTTGAATTTCGTGCTAATCAAGCTGAATATATCACTATTAACATTTTCAATACATAAATAAATTAGTTCCAATGTCATTGATTGATTAAATTTTGATTTGATATATTTAATTAAATTATGATTATCAATTATATTTATATTGCTAAAAACACAATGGAAGTGAAAAAATTTGTTTTGAGGTTGCCTAAGTAAGACTATAAAATATTTGAAGATTCAATGTTTCAATTAAATTATTATTTTTAAAATAATTAAATCAAGTTTTTTCTATTTAATTAATGTAGAGGGATTATAAAACAAATTTCTCATTTGATCAATGGGTGTCAAGACTTTTGCATGCCCCTTTTTTTTATTACTCAAGATCTCTATTGGAGTGAGTCCAGTAAATAATATTTCGCATTTTGTAGGCCCATTAAAAGGTAGATGATGACCACAAGTTTTAAAACTGCTTCATATCCAATATAATAATTATTGTTGGAGTCCAATTTGTCCGGGCCCAACCAAATGAAAAAATCCAAATAAAAATATATTTTAAATTAAATTTATTTAATTTAAAATGTTTTTTACAAAAAAAATCAATAAAAAACCAAATAAGCCCAGATCTTAAAACTAAGCCCAAACCTTAATAAGCTCAAATACACTAAAAGTGTAAAAACTCTAATCTGCTGAATGTTGAAGCTTTAGTCTCCTCTGCCCCCATGCCTCTACCACGTCAGCAGCCGTCAACGCCCACCGTCACTACGTCGTCGTCGATTCCGTAAAATCCAAACTCCACAATCCGCACGTCACATGCCTGTACCGAAAAATCTGGAGAACTTTGTTGCAAATAGGGTTTATAAAAACCCCACAATCAAATGTAATTTTTTACGAAAAAAGATACGGAAAGAACACACGAAATAAAAAGAAAATCCAGTATACAAGAGGAATCAGAAGCATATGTTTTAGCAATCAAGATCCAAGTAAAAATCCCAAGCAAAAATCGAAGGAGAAGATACCAAATTATAACTTTTTTTGAAATAAAATTAGTAGATTTATGTTGTTTGGTTCAGAAATACGAAAAGAAAAACAAGAGTTAGTGTCGATTTGTTTACCTTTTACACCGTCCTCCCCTCCTTGCCGCTCACGGTGATCGTCGGTGTGGTGGACGAACGGTGAAGGACCCTCACACTTAATCTGTTGAACGGTTGAAGAAGGAAATAAAGAGTTTTGTTTTTTAATGGAAATAATCAAATATTTTTTATTTGATTTTTTCTTTAAAATTGGGTTAATTTCCCATTAGATCTCCCTTTTTCTTTTAATTGTTTCAATTAGAATCTTTTACCTTTTTTGTTATTTTCAATCTATCCTTATAATTTCGCTTAGCTTTCAATTTGGTCCTTAACTCAAAAGTTTCTCAAAGACTGCCACGTGTCATTTTTGAGTTTATTGCCCATGAAGCCTTTACTTATTTTAAAATCATTTTTTGACCACCAAAGTTTTCAAAAATTCAAATTTGATCATCAAATTTTCCAAAAATTCAAATTTAACCCCCAAATTTTCCAAAAATTCAAGTTTAACCCCTAAAGTTTTCAAAATTTAAAATTTGACCCCGTTTTAATGTAATTTTTTTCCTTTTATATATGCATATGTATATTATTTCATTTTTATTGTAACTTATGTATGTATTATTTTTTATTATGTATACTTGTAAATCCTGTGTATACTTTTGCATGACATTAAAATTTGGTTTTTAAAAAAAACATAAATTGTTTTAATAAATCAAAGCAATGTCCTTTGTTTCAAGAATTTGAAAAATCATGCCCTAACTCACTGGGTGTGGTTTTTTCTTTGAACCGGAATAATCAAATATCCTTTTAAATTTTAAATATGAGTTTTTTTGAAAAGCTCGTCATTTTTTAATATTCGAATTGTTATGTCCTAACTTACTGGATGTGACTTTTCCTCGATTAATTCGGAATAACGAGCTTTCTTCGGAAACAAAATTTGTTTTCAAATAAAATAAATTTGACATTAATGCATTTAAGGATCGCAATTTAAATTTTTCTCAAATTTTTAATTTTCAACGAATAAGATTTTGAATGATCGATTAGGTACCAATTTTGGGCGTGTAAGGGTGCTAATCCTTTCTTATGCGTAACCGACTCCCGAACTCGTTTTATGGTTTCAAAGGCCAAAATTATTTTAATGATTTAAAAAAAAAACTCGAAAAGTGACCCAATTACACCTGCTTTAAAAATTATAGGTGACGACTCCATTTTCATTTTCTAAAATATAAATCGAGACTTATTTTTATTTTTTCAAAAAATGATTTCGACAATTATTATTTGTGAATGGGAGAAAGCATAATTATTCCAATTTAATATATTATAAATATGGAAACAAAAGATAGGGTATTAGAAAGTTGAATTTAATTCAAGCCAACCATGTATAAGCTGTGCTGACTGTATATTGAGGGACGTCTCAATCTTAAGCCTGAATTTATTTATTATGTTCATTTGTTAAATCAACCCAAATTTATTAACATCGATCGAAGTTAAGTTTTCGGTGGAATCAATTAGATTATCGATTTAATTGTTTAATTAATTTAAATAATTAAAGAGTAAATTATAAAAATAGTCACTTTTGTTTGTTTCAGATTATATTTTAGTCATTTATATTTGAAATGTTATGTTTTAGTCACTTACATTATCGTTTTGTTACGAAGTGATCACTCTGCCGTTAAGTTCTGTTACCTTCCTAACTACAATCCTATGTGGCAGTCCAAATGAGTTTTAAATGCCAACTTAAATATCCAGCTGGGATAATAATAATTTTTTAATTAAATAAATTTAATTAATTGACAATTTTAAATTAATTACAACTGAAAAATAAAAATCCAATTGGACATCTAAGTTGGTATTTAAAATCCATTTGGACTGTCACGTGGGATTGTTGTTAGGGAGGTAATGGAACTTAACGACAGAGTGACCACTTCGTAACAAAATAATAACATAAGTGACTAAAACGTAACATTTCAAACATAAGTGACTAAATTGTAACTTGAGGAAAATAAAAGTGACTATTTTTATAGTTTATCCATAATTAAATTAAATAAATTATTAAAAACTCATAACAATAATAAAAATTATAAAAAAGAAGTTAAATTAATTTTTTAGCTCGATTCAATTGAGTTATATCGATTCACAATACAATCGATTTAAAGTCTTTATCTATCAACACCTTGATTGATTTTTAAATCAATCGAGTAACCTGATTTGACGTATAATAACAATTGGAGCTAAGTTATATAAATAATTAATTAAAAAAATAAAATCATGCTTTTAAAACACATAAATTAATTAAAGTTTTAATACTAATATAACATTTTATTTTATGTTAAGAGTTTTTTTAGGCATAAAATAATTTATTTTATGTATAAATTGAAAGTTATTTAAATGAGTAAAGACTTAATTTTTTTCATTATATTTTAATTTGATATAAATTAATTTATCAGTATGCTCAATTTTACCTGTACAAATTTATTATTTAGAAGACTATTTTTTTTCAATTTAAAAAGGGTCAAAGGGTAAGATATTTGTCAGTCTCATTCGGGTTTGTTATTAAATTATATAAATTAATATATAAAATATTAAATTTTATTTTATAAATTTATGTATTTTAAAAATTAAATTTTATAATTTAATTTTATTTGTAATGAAATTTCCGGTCTAGTAGAAACTATCAATAAATCTCAATTTATTAAGTTGATAAAAACAAAAGTTTTAGATTTTGAGTATTTTAATTCGAGATTTATCATGTATAATTAAAATGTATAAATATTCAAATTTCACTATAAACATGTTATTATACGTGAGTTTTGAAAGTTCGGGTTTAAATCTTACTATTTAAAATTGTAACATATGGGTCTCATATTCACCATGTGTAAATTTCGTTAACTCTTTTTAGGTTAATTCGATTATTCATTCATTGTGCATTTTATTGATTGGATTCTACTTTGTATTTATATTATATGTTTTTTACTCCAATTTTTTACGTTTAATTAAAATCTACTTTTGTAATTAATTAAGCGATATCACACAAATACATCAAGTCCCGTCACGTGGAATGTCATCCGACACGTGGTGGGCATGCCAGCTCAGCATAATTAAAAACCCCCATTTTTTGTTCTGAAACCGACAACTAATATTTTTCAAGTCTTAGTATACAGTGAATTTATTTCAACTTCAGAGCCGCCCAACTACCCAAACCCATCCCCATTAAAATCAAAACATCACAACCGTCGTTTCCCACATCATAGACCACACACATTCCCATCAACGGCTCACATCACTACAATCCGGTTATCATTTAATATGTTGGATACTCTAAATCATTTAATATTCCGCAAGGGTAAATTC
Source organism: Gossypioides kirkii (assembly GCA_005610355.1). Lineage (NCBI taxonomy): Eukaryota > Viridiplantae > Streptophyta > Magnoliopsida > Malvales > Malvaceae > Gossypioides > Gossypioides kirkii. The sequence continues at coordinate 813,638 of CP032245.1, read as the reverse complement.
CAAACAATGTCATTAATCTATTGATAATTTTATGTTTTAGTCTTTCAACTTTAAAAAATTACAAAATAATTATTTAGCATTGTTTGAAAGTTGTAGTTTAAGTCATCGGGTTGCTAAAATTACTGTTGTATATACCTTTCTATATTCACATCGCTTGCACCGATCAAAAGCTCTTTTTTTCATTCTCTTTTACAACTTAAATTTTTTATAAAATAACTTTGAACATCACAAATTTGTGAACCAAAATCTAAATAGCTTTCTTTTACGATTTACAATACTGACTATCAAGTTGGCTTGAATCTAAGATATGTTCTATATTTTTATGGTTACTGATCTACCATACCAATCGCTAAATTATGGTTTGGAGATCGTTTTTTAAAAAACCACGACAGCCTAGCAACTTAAATAAAAATACTCGAATAGTTCAGACTATTCAATTGTTTTAATTTAAGTCACTAGGTTGTTAAATTTTTTTTATAATATCTACTAGCGAACTACAAACGACGATTCTGCGATTGATATAGTGATTCAGTACCAATTGAGGAGTAGAGTAACTTTCCTATTTGATAATCGGTACCGAAAATCGCATGAGAAAATTATTTGAGTTTCCATTCAAAGATTTGTAACGTTTAAAATTGTTTTATAACGAAAAAAACTAAACAATAAAAGAGGAGAGAAATAAAAACTTTCAATTAATTTAGACGGTGCGAATAAAAAAAATTATACTACAACAATTTTAATAGTTAAGTGACTTAAATAAAAATTTACTAATACTTTAATGACCATTCTGTAATTTGCTAAAGTTAATTTACCAATACGTAAGATCTTGGGTGCAGTTTACCCTCTTGTCCCTTACATCTTTCTTCTATAAATCCCAACGGCCATGCATTTCGATCTTCAAAAAGAAAAAAAGAGCAGTGAAGAAAAATGATGAAAATGGGTTTTGTTCTTTTAGCCTTGACGGTGGTTTCCGCCGCGACGGTGGTTACAGCGGCGGATGAGAGTGGGTTAGCGAATGAGTGCAGCAAAGATTTCCAGAGCGTGATGACTTGCTTGAGCTTTGCTCAAGGGAAAGCAGCGGCGCCGTCGAAGGAGTGTTGTAATTCGGTGGCTGGGATTAAAGAGAATAAACCCAAATGTTTGTGTTATATTTTGCAACAAACACAAACCTCCGGTGCTCAAAATCTCAAAAGCTTAGGTGTTCAAGAAGATAAGCTGTTTCAATTACCGTCGGCTTGTCAATTGAAGAACGCTAGCGTCAGTGATTGCCCAAGTAAGTTTGATTTTTTAAATTTTTTATTAAATCCCTCTTCGATTTTCGTGTCCGATCCAGCTTAAACAGAGAAATTAAACATTTTTTTTTTCACTTGCATGATCTTAAATTTGGATAACATGCAGACATGTTTTAAAATTTGAGAATCTATGTTTTTTCTTAAAATTTACCGAAATAAGCTGTATTTGAAAAGAGCAAGTAAAACATATCTTACAGAGTGTGTTTTCATTGCAACATCAGTGAAAAATTACCGTCAATCTGAAAATACGTCTTAATGTTTAATGAAAATCATAACCTATAAGACGTGTTTTCACTTTTTCTCCAAAAACGACATAGATACTCAAATTAAAAAAAAAACAGAGCATGTAAATGACCTTTTTACTAAAATAAAACTCAATTTTATTTTTTATTATATTAAATTATTTTTAAATCTAATTATTTTAGGGTATTTTGATAATTTTTTGACATGATTGGGCAGGTTTTTCTGAAGTTGGCCCTACTTTTTTAATTTTAGAATTAGACCTATCATATCATTATCGACTCCATTTAAATGGGTTGTCGGGTTTTTTTAGAATATTTTTCTCTACTTTTTTGTGTTATTTTTTTTACTAATTTAAATATAAATAAAAATCATAACTTCTTATTTTCCTTTTGTCTTCAATTAAATGAAAAAAAAACAGAGCTTCTTGGGTTATCTCCGAGCTCACCAGACGCCGCCATCTTCACCAACTCCTCCTCTAAAGCAACGACACCCAGTACTTCAGCAACAACCGCAACGCCGTCTTCCGCGGCGGATAAAACCGATAGCAAATCCAGTGGAACCAAGCTTGGTCCCCACTTCGTCGGTTCCACGGCGGCGCTTCTGGTTGCTACAGCGGCCGTGTTTTTCCTTGTATTCCCAGCTGGATTTGCTTCTATAGTTTAGGATTTTTGCATGGGATTTCGAGATTTGGGGGTTTATTTATTGTTGAAGTCCTTTTGTTTTTAAACGCTCAGAAAAAAGATGGACTGAGTTGAGAATTATGATGATTTTCGTTTATTTTGCCTTTTTCTTATTTGATTTAACGTCGTTTTAAATTAAAAAAACTATTATATTTCCCCAGCTTCGCCTGAGAGATCCTTTTATATGTTTTTTTAAAATTTTATAAATAATAATTGTAATTACCAAAAGTAATTAATATCAATAATAAAATATTAATAAATTTCAATCATTTGTAATTTATATACATATATAAATTTTATTATTTTTAGTAATTTACTATTCAAATTCATTTTTGATAAACATATAATAATTTATTACAAGTGAATTAACAATTATTTTTTTATAAGAAATATTAAACTCGACAAATGATTGTGTTAGATATATCGCTACGGTATGTTTTAAAAAAGAAAATAAAAAATCGATTATCACATTAAAATATAATTATTAAATATTAAATTTCAAATGTGAACATAGTAAAAACTTTGAAACTAATTTTATCAGAGTTGTATCCATAGTTAATTTAAATATTTAGAAGGATTGATAATTTTATTGAATACAAATGCTTAAAATTATTTAGAATTTCTTTCCACTATTTATTTATAATTTTTTTTTAATTTTTAAATAAGTAGATAATACGTTTAAGTACAGTCGAATTTACGTTTTTTTATATCAATTTGTTTTGTTTAGAATAGTATTTTTTTAAAAAAAATCAACATAAACAACTTAATTAAAATAGTTAAGAATATTAATTCAATAATGTTATTGTAAAATTTAATATTCAATTTATATCGAATTAAAATTTAAAAAATTAAATTTCAAATGTTATTATAATTACCATTATAATTATAATTGACAAACAAAAGGACACGTATCACGAGGAAGGCCCTTTTATATAGAGTTATATATATATGGTGAAATTTTTACGATTTTATGAAAACATTTTTTAAATATTATTAAAATTAAAATCTTAGTGTATCGTGAAATTAGTTTTGTATTTTTTTTAAATTTTAAAAATTCAGATAAAATTGTTAATTTATATATTTAAAGATTTATGCAACAAACATAACATTAAATGTATAAAGCGAAATTAACTTGTTATTTTTAGATAATATTTAGAGAAAATTGATATCATTTTTTAATAAATTCAAATCAAAGAATATCAACTAAATTCATAATTTGTGATTTTAATGTTTGACATGTCTGTTCTAGTAAAAAAACATAGGTACTTAATTGAAATATAAAAACTCAAGTATCAAATTGGACATTGAAATCAAATTCAAATACTTAATTAAAGATATTCAAATATTAAATTGAATATTAAAATTAAACTCAGATACCAAATAAATATTAACCTAAATAAAATAATAAAATTCTCATTTTGTACTAGAATTGTTCATGGATCTAATGATTCATCTATAAAGAAGTTTTGTCAACGGGCTGACTGAATTTAAATAAAATAATTTTTAAATATTTTTATTTAAACTTAATCATAAAGATGCATTTAATTATTTCTAAATAATAGCATATGCTTTTTAAAAAAAATTTAGCATCTATCCGGCCTGGCCCAACCCATTACCACCTATTCTTTGTTACCCGTTCGTCACTGCCCTTTAATTATTTTTAGGGCAGATAATTCCCCCAATTTCCTTCACTCTTTCCCTCTCTCCGTTTCGCCCTCCACGAATCTGTAAAATCGTAATTCATATCTCCGTTTATCGCTGTCTCAAATGTCTCAGGTATTCTTTCATTCGAATTCTCTTAAAATTTCCCCTTATTTTTTATCCATTCATCAATCCCAATAGATCTAGCGTAAATTTTACATTGAATTTTCAATTCGTTAAGCAAAAAACTTGGGTTGTTTTGGATTTTATTGCTTATTATGATGTTTGGGATATTGTGTAAGGTGATTTAATTTTTCTTTGTTTTGATTTTTTGTGGGTTCAGGTTGATAATAGAAATTCTTCGGCTGCCAAGCGTGCTAGAACGGATGGTATATTAATGCATTGTGTTCAGATTGCTTTTTGTTTGTGTTTGATTTTGGGAATTGTTGTGATTTTTTTTCGTTGAAATTTGTAGGTAGTCGTAGGGAAGACGATTGGACATGCCCTAGTTGCGGGAATGTCAATTTTTCATTTAGGACTACTTGTAATATGCGCAATTGCACTCAACCCAGGCCAGCTGATCATAATTCTGTAAGTATTGATGTTATTGGGCTATTCGACCTCATTCTGTAGCTGTTTGAAGTTTTGAATTGGATGGATTTTTATTGTTGTAGTTTTGGCTCATATTGAATTATTGTTAATTGAAATTGTTTTAACGTAGTGGATTCTTGGGAATATGTGGCTTAGCACGTTGTATTAATGAATTTTATAATTGGTTCTGTGCTGACATAGAGGAAAAAGATTAGAATGTCTTGTGTACTACTGAATTGTATGCTTTGCTGCAGTCCTTTTCAATTTGTTTGTTATCTTGCCTGAAGTCATTCCCCCCCCCCCCTTTGTTTCGTACTCTCCCATGGTTCTAAGGTTAAGATGGATTTTTTTCCTTGCAGAAATCTGCTGCCAAGCCTCTACAAGCCCCACAGAATTACTCTACATCTGCTCCTTACGTAGGTCCTGGTGCACCATCTTCAATGTATATGGGTGTTCCACCTTATGGGTCTTCCCTCTTCAATGGTCCTTCTATTCCTCCATATGAAGCACCTTTTTCTGGAGGATCAGCTTATCATTACAATTATGGCAATCGTCTTCCCGGTGGTAGTCCCTTTCAGCCGTTGCATATGTCTGGACCACCCCCTTATTCTAGTGGCTCTATGATTGGAAATGGTATCGGTAATTTTTTTTTTTTTCAGTTTGTAGTTGCTATTTCTTTCGTTTTACTCATTCTACTCTCCTGTTTGTACTTGCGTGCTAGTAAATTCTTGACATAGGAGCACTTGAATATAATTCATTCTTAGCTGCAAAGTATGCTCAACCATTTCCAACGCATATATTGGTCACTTTAAGTAACGCATTAAAGTATCACATTAGTAAGTTGTTAATTACTCTTTTCCAGGTGGGATGTATGGCATGCCTCCTTTGATGGACCGGTATGGCTTGGGCTTGCCCATGGGTCCCCCTCCAATGGTATGTTCAGAAGTTTATTGCTAGTTTCAAATGACTCTTTGTTAAGACTGTCTAATTAAGAACTTTTAGTTTAGTGTTCAGTAGCACTTATCTATGTTTGTAATTGCACAGTTTCTGGGTTTGGAATTGGAAACTTTATTTACTTGATGTATTGATGGTTAGCAATTCTGTGTGAAGTATGCATGGATATATCTGCTTTTAAGACTTCAGTAAAAGCATGTCTTATCACCAATAGGCATACTGCGGATTAGTTCTAGATTTTTCCTATTTTTTCTGGACCATAATTTTTAAACTTTTTCCGGAGCAATAGTTTTTTATATGCAAATTGAAGTTTATGATATAATATATATTTTCACCTGCAGGGACCAAGGCCAGGGTTTTTTCCAGATGATAAATCACAGAAAAAGGGTGCTGGTATGTCATTTCTCTACTTTTTACGTTAAAAGAGGTTATTTTTCTGGGCAAAACAACAATTTTGTGCAACAATTTGATTACTTTTCTTCTAATATTTTGTAGATGCTACACGTGATAATGATTGGACATGCCCTAAATGTGGGAACATTAACTTCTCTTTTAGAACCGTCTGTAACATGCGGAAATGCAACACACCTAAGCCTGGACCTCAGGTTTTTGTTGATTTATTTTTATATATACCATGTTAACACAGCATAACTACTATTTGTTGTTTAAGTTGCCTTCGGTATTTTGAAAACCGAAAAACATATAAAATACTACAGTACATTTTTTGTGTTATGATTCAATTTTTTATTTATAACGATTTTGTCTTGTAATTGCAGGCTGCAAAACAAGATAAAAATTCAAGTGAGTTTTTTTAAATTTGTAAAAATCATTGTCTTATGGTCTGTAATTTAATGCACATGTATTTTGTGCTTTTTAGAACAAAAAATGCCTGAGGGAAGCTGGAAGTGTGAGAAATGTAGCAATATTAACTATCCTTTTAGGACAAAGTGCAACAGACAAAATTGTGGGGCTGAAAAACCGGCCGAGTCAAAGAAGTCCCCCTCACCAACAGCAAATGAAAGCGATCAGGTTCGTGGTCTGATGCATTTTCTCTATTGTCTGGTTTGTTACTTGAAGTTGCTTTCGTTGACCACATTTGTACAAATTAAGAACTCAGTTAGTTTTTGATACTTCAAATTATTGCTGGCTAAAGAATTGTTCAAGCTATCCCTTCTCTCAATTTCACTTAGTGTATTTTCAACCATTCCTATATTCCCTGAATTGTAGTACACACTACACACACTCATGAATGTTACCTTAGTTGCTTTTTCTTTTTTGTCTTTCTTTCCATTGATTTTCTATTATCTACTGTTCCAGTGAGTACTAGGACATGTTTGAGGGTTGAGAAGGTCCAGAGTCGTCGTCCAGCATTGCTCAGTATGGGTGTCTGAAAGTCAGTCTTGTCGTCCTCATGTTGCAGCGGTTGTCGAGTTACTCTACCTTCTCATGATCAGTGTCCAGTTGTATTAATGCTATGGTATTTCCGGTCTTCATGGATCATAGATGCATCATTATGTGTCAGCCACCTAATCTGGAAAATATTTTAATGTTGATTCTTGTTTTATCTGTTAGTTAGGTTTTGTACTTTGGAATCAACTCATTTATTCTAGTGACAATGTTACTATGGACTTAGATATGTTGCTACACTTGCCAAGTGGGGAAAAATACTACTGTTGGCTGCACATTTCTGTTTTTTTTCATTTGATTTTTCCACTTTTGTCCATTTTGAGTTGTCGTTGTTTTAACGGGAAGCTTCTGTTAGAAATAACAAGTACTTAGCTTCAAATATTTAACTAGTGAAATTGTTTGGTAATGTGGGGTGTCAAAAATTTCTTCAGTTGTTTACATACTTGACATGGTCCGGTGAGAGATCTATTGTTGTGCTTTTGAAAGATTTTAAAGATTTGCTTTCAAGTCTTTCGGAAAAATCACACTTGGCACAATATGAAAATAACTGGAGTGTGATTGGTTACAAAATCACAATGTCTCATATTTTGCCACATCATAGGTTAAGTTCAGTCCACTTATGGCACCCATTATGATTGCATTGATGTTAAAATACTCTGGTTAGTGTTGGTGCATATTGTATGTATTCTTCCTTGTCATCCAACGGTTGCTACTGTCTTCTTATCGGTATTACATGCTTGAAAGATTTGCATTGAAATCTTTTGCAAATCGATTGTCCGGATATGAAAATTACTTGAGTATGTTTGGTCACATGCATTGATGTTAAAGTACTCGGGTTATTCTTTCTGTTGTTGAATGATGTTGGTCTTCGTCTTGAATCGAGAATACAACCGTTCTCTTATCATTATTACATGTTGCATAAGTCCCTCGATGCACATACAAGCATCAGGAAAAATGCAGGTCCGATTTTAAAGCTCAGGAAGCTGCTATAGAATGCCTGTATCGATGTTAGTGATCGGATTGTTTTGCAATTGTTTATAAGCCTTGTAAGCTTTGGTGGTAATACTTGCAAGTTCTTTTTTGCTCCATTTTCTATGAGTGTTGTCTGTTAAGATGGATTATGGAATAGATTTGCATTTATTGTACAGTATTTTGTTTTTTAAATATCCAAACTGAAATCTAATCGAACCAAACCTTTTACCGGTTTGAATCCTTTTGGTTCATCAATTTTTTTTAATTTTTTTAACACTGTTATTTATATTTAAGTTACTTTCACTCATTTAAATATGAAGTTTTTATTTCCGTACTGTAAAAGTTTATAATTTTTATATTTAGAAATTAAAAAATAACCAATTTTGTTTGGATAATTTTGGTTTATCAAATGGATTGATTTAAAGTTTAATGAATCGAATAAGGATTTGATTTGGGTTCCATTTGCCTTTTTTGTAATTATATATTTTCTAATAGCCTTTTTTGTAATTATATATTTTCTAATAGACATTACTAATTTATTATATTTATAAGTAAATTTTTATTATTAATTGTATTTTTATTAAAATTAAAATTTGTTATGGCTATTTATTCACATCAAAATGATATAATGTTAATTCGTTAGGGTTAAATATTTTTATTATGATATATCATATTTTACAAGTCAAATTAAGTTGAAGTAATGAGTGAGCCGTTTTGGTGTGAATTTGATTAAATAAAAAAAATAAATTTAAACATTAGAATGGAGGTATCAATATTATAATATTTGTATTTATATACTATTATTTCAATGTTTTATTAAGTTGGTCTTACCTTCAAGATCACTAGTGTAGCTCTCACATTATGAAAATTATGTATAGTGTGGGATTTAAATTGAATCAATTATATTAGTAAAATATTTATTTATTGAACTAAGGTTATACATTATATTTATACATTTTAATTTTTTTTGGTGATATTATATATTTTAATTTTAATTATGCATATTTTGGTATTTTTGTTAGTTGTATATATTACTAATGTATTTGATTGAGTCGGTGTTATAAGTTAAATTGATATCGACTCAAGATTGGTAATAACACAATGATGAACAATTAAATCTAATTGTTTTAATTAGTTTTAAATAATGTGTAATTATTGTTAATTAGTTTTAAATAATGAGTTTCATTATTTATTGTATTGTATTTTTTATTTTTATATTTGTGGTTTTCACAAGCATATGCATGTGATAGAATTTTTAATTTTTATTAGAGTTTATTTGGACAACATAGAGTAATTGAATGGAAGTAATTACATTTTCTTGTAATTATAAAGAATTGCAATTACCTAGATGCGTTTGACTAACCATGTAATTTTATCGTAATTTTTTATGTTATATTTGGTAGTATAAATCTTAATTAAACAGTTACATAATATATACTTTAAAAAATATTAAATACTATAAAAATTTTAATATGATAAAAATAAATTGTAAACATGTAATGAAAATTAAAATCAAACCATTATATGTATTATGTTAGTCTAAAAAAATAGTTGATAATACGAATACTAATAAAATAACAAAAAAAACATCATAAGCAATTGTATTTAATTGTTATAGTTCATATTTGTCAGGTTATTTTTTTTTAATATTTAACACATGCTTATTATTATTATTTGAATTTAAACTTGCATAATTAATATTATCAAAATCCTTATTTTTCATGTACTCCTTGAAGCAAAGATCATTTGAATTTAATTTATTGATTGAAATAATGAAATATGTAACATGTTAGTATGACTTTAAAACAACAAATGTATTTTTAATCACGTTTTGAAGCTTTGAATGTTTTATACTAAAGAGTTCGAGTTGTTTGTGACATTTGTGTCTAGCGTCATTCTTTCAAAAGATATTATATCTCATGATATGGTGAAAGAAAAATTTTTTATTTACGTGATTAGCATCAGCTTTATAATATTTGAGTTTATAATCCAAGTAGCTTGTAACTTAATTATAAAAATTTATATAGATTTATTTTAAAGAATGACTTATGATGGGTCATATATCTTTTTATAATACTTAAAGTAAGTAAAAATAATATAAATTTTTTATAAAAAATGTTATATAAATTATCTGAAATTTTCATAACTTTTATTATAAAAATATAATTTTTTGTCATAACTTAATAAAGTTATTTTTGTAACTAAGTTATTATAAAAAAAACTATTATAAAGTTAATTTTTATAACTAAGTTGTTATAAAAAATTATAATATTTTTTATGAATAAAAATATTATTTTTATAATATATAATATAGACACATAAATTAATTATGTCTATATTATAACACTTTTATAACATGTAAATTTATTTTTTATAATAAATTTTTTGACCATAATATTAGAATATTTTTAGGATTTAAATAATATAAATTTTTGTTATAACTTCATACAATACACAAATGATTTTTTATAACATAATTTTTTAAAATTTATAATATAATAAATTTTTTGCCTAATCATCTCAAATACTCGTATATTTCATGCTTTTATAATTTATATAAAAATAATTTTTAAAATAAGTTTTTGCCTAAGCGTAGTTCTCATCATTAATGAAATAAAAGAAATAGTGAAAGGCTTGTAAATATTAAATAAGTTTATAAAACATAATTAAATATTAATTATATTTAATACATTTTTTTAAATTGTATAATAGAAAATGTTTTTTAAAAATATAACGTGGCACATAAAAAAAATAAGTTTTTTTTGAAAAAGATAACAAACATAATTAAAATAAAGGTAAATATAAAAATTTAAAATGTGGGCGATATTTAAAATGATTTATTCGTTTTAAAATATATAAAGTTTTTAAATACGATAGTATTTAAATGTAACTAAAGGAGCCAAATTTAACACGTAAGTGTGGGGACCAACCATTAGGAGGAAGAAGCAGTTGCGAAAGAACTAGCCAAAGGGGACCATCAAAGTTGGGGCGGTGGATGACAGGCTAAGGCTAGCTCACCAAGAATATCAGGAGAGGTTGGGGAAGACTTGGCAGCGGCAAGTCAAGGGATTTCAGACAGAAGTCCCATCAATCAGAAAAAAAAGGACGTTCCAGGAAAGAAGGAAACAAAGGATATCCAAAAGAATAGTCCTTGAAGGAATGCATGAATGAGGGGAGACTGGTCTAAGGGCTGCAAGATATGCTACAGCCTACAAGGTTGAATCAGTCCCACAAAATAAAATACGATAATATTTGAAACTTGCTCCCCAAGTTTACCCAATTATATATAGAGTTTTTCTCTAAAACTTTCCTGAGCTGCTCTCATCTCTCCGTTCCAGTAGAGATAAGGCAATTCTTGAAACCCTAAATTTTGATCTATCGAATTTTGAGTTATCTGGTCTCTGTTATATTTGAATTTTCTGTTTCCGGTCTTACTGCTTTGCAAACTTGATCGTTAAGGGACCATGTCTGGCTATTCAAAATCCGGAGAATGGGAAGGTAATGATGCATTGAAGACTTGGGTCACTGATAGGTTATTGGCGTTGCTGGGGTTTTCCACTCCCGAGTTCGTTGAGTATGCCATTGGACTAGCTAAGCAAGCAACATCGGCTGCTGATGTAGTAGGGAAGCTCGAAGAATACGGCTTGGCATTTTCCGATGATCTTCATTTGTTTGCTGAAGAAATCTTCACCAAAGTTCCTTCGAAAGTATCGCCTAGGAAGCAAAAGACTGTGCTTGGGGACCAGATTGAGTTTATTAAGGAATCGATGTCAATGGAGTCACCCGAGGCAAAATCCGATTCGGAGACGCTACATGAAGACCGGAGAGCGTTGCCAATTTATGCACATCGAGATAGTCTGCTTAAAGCTATTGAAGAACATCAGGTTCTTGTTATCGTAGGTGAAACTGGCTCAGGGAAGACTACACAGATACCACAATATCTTCATGAAGCTGGTTACACGAAACGTGGGAAGGTTGCTTGTACACAGCCTCGAAGAGTTGCTGCTATGAGTGTTGCTGCTCATGTTTCTCAAGAAATGGGTGTCAAGCTCGGTCATGAAGTTGGTTATTCTATTCGTTTCGAAGATTGTACTTCGGAAAAGACTGTTTTGAAATATATGACAGATGGTAAGCTGTTGCGAGAATTGCTCCGCGAACCGGATCTCGCGAGCTATAGTGTGATAATGGTGGATGAGGCTCATGAAAGAGCCGTCTCGACCGATGTTCTTTTCGGATTGTTGAAGGATATTGCACGATTTAGAAAAGATATCAAATTACTTATTTCAAGTGCAACACTTGATGCAAGCAAGTTCAGTGATTTTTTCGATTGTGCTCCGATTTATCGAATTCCCGGGAGACGGTATCCTGTTGAGATACAATATGCAAAGGCACCAGTAGCGGATTACTTGGATGCTGCAATTGTTACAATACTTCAAATCCATGTGACACAATCACCGGGAGATATTTTGGTGTTTCTTGCGGGTCAAGAAGAAATCGAGTCTGCAGAAGAAATCTTGAAGAATAAGATAAGTGAATTTGGGTCGGAAATTCCGGAACTTGTTATCTGCAAAATATTCTCAAACCTTCCGACCGAGCTTCAAGCGAAAATATTTCAGCCGACTCCTATCGGTTCACGGAAGGTAGTCTTGGCAACAAATATTGCAGAAGCATCATTAACTATTGATGGTATTAATTACGTTATCGATTCAGGCTTTTGCAAGATGGAATCTTATAATCCGAGGACCGGGATAGAGTCTTTGCAGGTAACACCGATCTCTAAGGCTTCCGCTGATCAACGTGCTGGTCTGTCTGGACGAACAGGTCCGGGTAAGTGTTTTCGACTGTACACTGCTGATAGTTATAAAACTAAATTGGATGATAATACCCCACCGGAGATACAACGGACCAACCTTACTAGTGTTGTTCTTTCTTTGAAGAGTATTGGAATTCAGAATTTGCTGAAGTTCGATTTTATGGATCCGCCATCGAATGAGGTTCTATTGAAAGCATTGGAACATTTGTTTGCATTAGGTGCATTGAACAAACTTGGAGAGGTGACTAAAGTTGGTCGTCAAATGGCAGAGTTCCCTCTCGATCCAATGCTATCGAAAATGATAGTTGCTTCCGATAAGTACAAGTGTTCGGATGAAGTTATTTCCATTGCTGCTATGCTTTCTGCTGGGAATTCGATCTTTTACCGTCCAAAAGGTGAACAAGTTGATGCTGATCACGCGAGGATGAGTTTTCATACTGGTAACGTCGGTGACCATATTGCTTTAATGAATGTTTACAATTCCTGGAGGGAAACGAACTACTCTACACAATGGTGTTCCGAAAATTATATTCAGGTTAGGAGCATGAGACGTGCGAGAGACATTCGGGATCAACTAGAGCGTCTTTTAGAGAGAGTAGAAATCAAACTAACAGGCTGTCCTAATGATTTAGAGGCTATAAAGAAGGCCATTACATCTGGATTTTTCTCTCATTCGGCCAGGTTGCAGAACTACGGTTCTTACCGAACTGTGAAGCATCCGCGGATCGTCCATATACATCCAAGCTCGGGCTTAGCAGACAAGTTCCCGAGATGGGTTGTATACCATGAAGTAGTTCCTACCACCAAGGAGTACATGAGAAATGTAACCGAGCTGAAACCGGAATGGCTGGTCGAAATAGCCCCACATTACTACCAAATGAAAGACGTCCAAGATGCCTGATCGAAGAAAATACCAAAGGGACCGGGCCGAGCTGCAGGCCAACCGGTGAAAACTGATTGATCCGATGAAAGAATAAGATCATATCCATATTTCATTAAAATCTGTTCTCTATTCACTACCTTTTTCTGAAGAAATTAAAATTTCTTGTAATCTTTATGTTTCTTTTGTTCAATATATTAGCCTACTTGTTCAAAATTTCTTATGAATGTTTTTTAATCCAGAACTTTTCAGAGCTGAAGCAACTAGTGATGTTAAATTGGATGACTTGTAAAGAACACAGTGCAGCATAAGGGCTATAGTAGGTATGAACTTTATAAATTATGTTATATATTTGTAATTTTTTTGTAAATTTATAACCATAAGTTTTATAAATTATAAAAACACACACAAAATAGCCTAGGTCCATCGAAGAGTAATTGGGCCAAGAGAAAGGTCTCATTTGCTTGTCTTTTGGGTCTATTTAGCCCATATAACCCATAGTCATAGTCATACATGAATTCTAAATATATAGAGAAATCACACTAATAAAAACCGAACCCATCAAATGGCCTGATACTTTTTTCAGATCCGAAATAGCTCCCTACGATGGCGGAGAAAGCGGCTCATGTGGGCATCGATATTAACAAGAAAGCTGATTGAATGGTTGTGCAGTCAATTCAGGAGTAAAAGCCACCATCATATGGAGCCTTAAGCAGTCGGAACTCACGAAAACGGTCGTCGACGTTGCTAGTATGCATGTGGGACTCGGTTGTTGTTTCTTCTTGTTGTTCGATCTGCCAGTTTTCTGGCAAGGCATGTTGAAAACCTTGTGGGATTGCATTCATTGCTGGCTGAGATGTACTGGTAGGGTCGACATGCATAATGGGGTAGGTAAGTGAACCGTGTTTCGGTTCACGTGAAACCTGGGAATCATTTGACAGAAGAGAGAGAGCACGATGAAGTTCTTGAGCTGTGCCGGTGTTTGAAGCAACCATAGATTGTTCTACACCTGCAAAATTTGACAAAAAAACCTGTAAGCTCGTAACATCAGTTCCATCACTCATTTATCATATTCCGGAAAGTTTATCGGCCCAAAAATACTTATCCGAGAATGAAATCTAGTACATAACAGCGTAGAACATTGAGACTTCACCTCAACGGTCTCAACAGCATCAGTATTCAAGAATGAAAGCAATTTTCGTGTTAAAAGTAGCAGTAAAAGATGGCAACATTTATTGACATTCAAGCAAATGCATATCATATACCTTGTTTCCTAGTAGAAAAGCGAAAACATACCTCCACCGAGAACCTCAGCCGTGTTTTGCTTACCCTTAGAGGGTAGGAATTTGTTGAAATCATGACTTTGCATCATGATGGGATTTGACAACTGATTGATTGGAAGTTGCACCTGTTCATTGATGTTTCCAAGTTTCGTAGGCATATAACTTGTCATTTGAGAGGACTTGGAGTAGAATGTGCCTTCCAACGTAAATTTCTCGTTGGGTCTAGCATTATGAAGAATTGGGACTTCATTCCAGACAAAACTCGGAGGTTGCTTCCCATCTGCAAAAGGAATAGCTTATCAAAGCCTTACGTATTCACATGTCCCGATATCTATCATATTTACACGACCACAGGATGACGATGACAATGATGATTTAGTTAACGAGCAACACAAACAGATACTTTGAGAGTTAAAAAGAAAGAAACCGAACAGAGTGTCATGATGATCTATCCATGTAACAGTATCATACAACAAAAAACAATAAAGTCAAGTTTAAAACGGTACCATATGATGATGATGACGACGATGAAATCATTGCAACATTGAAGTGGGTAGCTTCAGTTTGCGGTTTGCGGCGTCTTGCATTGTGGTCGGAAAGTCGCCGACGACAGCTTCGTTTGTTTTCATCAAATTCCGACAGCGCATGGAACCTTTAACATCAGCAACAACAATACAACATGATTATGATTTCAACATTCATTACAAAATAGACCCAAACCAAATAAATAAAATTTTCACCTGCTACATTGCTGGCAGAACCGGCGCTCCAGACCGCTTACAATGACTTTCGGACTCTTTGAATGATTATCACAAACTTTGTGTTTCCGATGGTAATCTCGAGCAGAAGAAAGGTCAAGGTTACAACCTTCGACTTGGCAACGCACAACATGCGTGCTTCGACAATTCAGTTTGGATCTCTTTGCAGATAAAGGAGATGATGTTCCCGGAGTGGCAGAATAAGATGAATCCGTAGCATTGGTTCCCATACTAACATCTTCAAAGTATGTTTGTTTGCCAAGCTTTAAACTGAGTAATGGCTCACCAGAGCCAACTGAAGCCACGAGTGTCAAGGAAGTACTGGTTGTCTCAATCCCGGAAACTTCTTTCTTATTGCTAATATCATCTGGGATAGCTTCATAGGCCTCCAAAGTAAATTTGGTCAAATTTGCCTTCCCCATAGATAAAGAATCAATGGATGCCGATTTCGAATTTTTAGATAAAGACGCAAGGCCTAAATCCGAGCCAGAACCACCACTACCACCAGCAACACTGGAAGAATTGAGAGACATAGAGTCCAATCCTCCTTCCCCTTCATCAATATCCCACTCTACGGGTCTTAGCCTTCTCGGGATTTCAGTTGGTGTTGCGTTTAACATTAGGTTTTCCCAGTCCCACTGCAACGGGGTCTGTTCATTCCACTCCATCAGAGAGGTAAAACTCATAGAACACTTCACGCAATCGTCATTGTAAAAACTGGAAAATTTAGTCCCGAGATCCTGAAATATAACAAGGCTTGCTTGGAAAAAAAGTTTCAATCACATAACACAACATAAAGCATAACACATGAAAGAACAGATAACTAAACCGAATTCCGGCATATCGAGAAAATAAACTGACCTCTAAATCTCACAGCATTGTAGTTCAACCATCTTTCTTGGATCTAGACGGGACAAACTAGAAAAATTGTTAATCCACTTTAACGAAACAATAGTTTCTCCGCTCGTTCCCGAACTATACACTAAAAAGGTTTACAGATACCACCCCGATCCACTTCACTAGTACCAATCAGGTTCGACTAAACAAGCAATCACTTCTCAAACCAAACAAGTTTTAAGCAAATATCGATCTCCATCCATCTAAAACAAACAACTTAAGCAACAACGACATCAAAATAGATCCTAGATTCAACCTTGCAAATTCGGGACAAAAATAGCTATACTGGCTTTCGTCCTTCCTTTCATTATGACTAATACAAACGAGCTGAAGTTCCAAGTGATCTATCCGTTTGAGCTCATACTATCAAAAGCCTGCATAAAGAGTATCGATTAAATCCTAAGTAAAATTTATATAAATGTTCTCTAAACCAACAAAACTTTCAAATTAATTCCACCACCAAAATCCTAAAGAATTTAATCCTTATGCTAAGTTGCTAAGACCCTTTGTTTAACTCGAAAAACCCATGTCTAAAACATATTCAGACTCCCGAAAATCCTTGAATATACCCGTATTCGAGTCTTATACCCGAGTCTGAGTAACAAAACCCTAACCACCAATAATTCTAGGAATCAAATAATAGTGATACACAGTATTTATAGTAAAGGAAAACACATAAAAAAAAGGAACACTTCAATAATACACATTCAATTATCTAGAGCAATCAAACAAAAAAAAATGGTCCCAATTTGAGACCCACAAAGACTAAGAATTTATTGTAAACCCTAATTTCCAACTAGAAACCAATCAACAACTACCACAAATTTCATAAAAAAATCATTGCAATTATTAATTTTACTCATAAATATGAAATATATATCATATGGCCTCTTACTATTTACTAGCTATCAATCATATCATATTGTTATTTTTTTTTTAAATTTTGAATAAATTCTACATTAGAAAATAAAAAAGGAAGTAAACTATTTTCTTTCACTTTCCCGAGAAAACAAAAAAAAAGGAATATATTGAAGAAGAAAAAAAGGAACTAATTAATAGAAGAAAGGAGGTGTTGAGGAAAATGGGTTTTAACCTGAACTGCTAATACAAAGAGATGTTTAACCATTTTCAGAAATTTGCAGAACCTCCATTATTATTATTCTATTTTTTCTTTAAGGCGTTTAATATTATATATATTATATGAAAAATAAAATAAAGGAACTTAAAAAGGTGAACTCAGTTACTTACCAATCAGAAGAAAATGGGAAATGAGTGGAAAGTTAAGAGCTTGAAAGGGAAAGGAAATAAAAAGGCAGAGCTGAGTTCTGACTCAGTCTTTTTATTAGAGACTGAAATCAGAAAATGAGGGAGAGTGAACGAAAGTGAGGGGAAAAAGGGAAAATAAACTTTTTTGCGGATAAATAATAAATAATAAATTCCCCTTCTGAGGTTAAAAAATATATTTTCGGTATATTTCAAATTTGAAATTAAGTAAATGGTTCATTCTCAACAAAAAAAATAAAATTAATTATTGTCAATTTCGAGAGTTAGTAATTAGGAATTATGAGGTCAATGTTTTTCATCAATTATTAAGTACATGATTTTGATCCATATAATGATAAATTTAATTTTTAAAGTTTATATTTGTTGATTTGGTCCTAATTTAATAAATTTATCCCATAAAATTTGTGTAAATATGTAAATGTTGATGTTGAATTTATTGAACTTTTTAGAATTAAAGTCAAAATGACAAAATATGTAAACATCAAAGGTTAAATTTGTTACCAATCAAAATTATGTACAATTGATGAAAAGTATTAATGTCGAGATTAATTGTTCTTAATTGCTCATTTTCAAAATTGTTTAACTTTTTTTAGAGGGATAAATTTGCTCAATTATGAAATTGAGGGGGATTGGAGACGTCTTTTTTCTCTTTATTTTTGTTATTCTAATTATTTTAGGATGTAATTGGGTGAGTTATAAAAAGTTCCAAGTTTCAATTTGAGTTGAAATTTGATCTATTGTGTTGAGAGAATGAGGGGAGATCGAGCTAACTTTGAGAGAAGTTTTTAAAGTATCATCTATTAAGAGCTGACAAATCTCTCAACGGTGGTCGATATTGCGCTCAGGGTATTTGTTCTCGATTTTATCTTTGGGTTTTGTCTTTCGACTACTGGTAAAAAAGTATTCATGAATGAAAAAAAAGGTGCTGCTTATTTAGCTATAAAAAAGAGTAAACTATATTCAAGGTTATTAAACTATTAGTAAGTTTATGTTTTAGTCACTCAATTTAAAAAAGTTACAAAATAAACATTGAATTATTCAAAAGTTTTCATTTATATCACTAGGCTATTAAAATTACTACTGTATGTCTTTTTCTATTCACATTGTCTACACTGATCAAAAGCTCTTTTTTTTCTTCTCTTCCATAGTTCAAAATTGTTCATAAAATAGCTTTGAACATCACATATCTTTGAACCAAAATTCACATAACTTTTTTTTTTGATCTTCAACATTAACTATCAGATCGACTTGAATCTAAGGTATGTTCTTCTACTTGTCGATTAGTACTGATCCATCGAACTTATCATCAAATCGTTACTTAGAGCTCACTAGCTAGACTTAAGAAAAAACCTAATAGCCAATGACTTAAATAAAAACTTTTGAATAGTTTAATGACTTAAATGAAAACTCTTTAATAGTTCAATGCCGATTTTGTAAAATTATGAACTTGAGTGACTAAAATATAAAATTACTAATAGTTTAGTGACCTTACGTGCAGTTTACCCAAAAGTGGAATAAAAATAAAAATGATGATGATAATGAAATACTATTATCTTAAGCTTATATGTCAACATGGTCGATATGTCCGAGTGGTTAAGGAGACAGACTTGAAATCTGTTGGGCTACGCCCGCGCAGGTCCGAACCCTGCTGTCGACGTTTGCTATTTTTTCATTTAAAAAAAAAACTTTTTTAATTACCCGCATAATTTCCAACATATATATTATAAATACTTTAATACTTTAATCTTTGAATAGGTTGCACAAAATGAAGTAGATCCAGTTTTAATACAAATAAATAAATAAAACCTCTCTAGAGATAGATTAAATAGAAAAATAATGTATTATGTGGTTATTATTACCATGAAGGTTTTTATATTAGAAGAAAAAAATTATAATTTATTTTTTTATTTAAAAAATAAGTAAATTAGTCTTTGTTTATCGTATTTAATAATAAATTGATCATTTCTGTTAATTTTTTTTATTTTTACGGTTAAAAATTGACGTGGTTGACGGAATAACTAGACAATTACAAGTGGTGTATTATGTGTACCTCATGCTGATGTACAAAGACCAATTTTTAACAATAAAAATGAATGAATTTTTTAACTGAAGGATCAATTTGTTTTTTTATCTAATGTACAAGGATTAATTTGCACAATTTTTTGAGTGGAAAGGATAAAATGCAATTAAACTCCTAATACAAAAACTTTAATGATACTTTTACCTACAAAATTAACATATTATTATTTTTAAAATTTTCTTAAAACAAAATCTACTTATTTTATGGTAAAAAATTGTCTATTCATTTATTTATTATTTATAATGCTTGCTAAATATTTTTGTTCTCTCTTAAATGTTTAGATACAATTATAAATTGTTTTTGGATTCATAATAATATATATAATTTTTTAACAATTTTTTATAGGTTCTGATCATATCTGTTTTTTTACACAATTTTTAAAATTATTCATATTCATTCCCCAACCCGTAAATAAAAATATAATATGTTTTAGCACACTCGAACTCACGTCCACCTGCATTGACAACAATACCTACACCAATCAAGTTAAGACTCAATCGATAATTATATATAATTTTATTTTGACACAAAAATGATATTTAAAATATTTTTAAAATTACAATTACAGTCCATATATTCATATTAGTACAACTAAAATTAATCATTACTGTGCATAAGCAAACCACAATAATAAAAACAAAACTTCACATTTCTCATTATTCTTCATCATTTGATCCCATATGCGGGAACTCAACGTGGGGAAGCTCAGGCATTCTAACGGAAGGAAGCAAAGGATCAACGATGTTTTGATCGTTGCCATCTTTGTCGTCCCCGTTACCAACAACATTAATCTTGCCAGGGCTCGGCAACATTCCGGCAAGCAAACTTCCAAACGATCGAAAAGGGTGACTCATACCGTCTCGAAGTTTGAGAACCAAGGAAACCTCGGAGAGTTCCCAAATTAGGGTGACGACGATGAGGGCCGAAAGCAGACAATGAGTTATTGTGTTCTGTCTCTTCACTGCTTTGAGCTCTTTCACTATCTCTTCCTCCACTCCTCCATTTCCACCACCGCCTTCTTGGTTGCCATTTTTGATCTTTGGCTCTGATTTTTCAATGCTTGGGGATGTTTGCTCTTTTGGTAGAGTTGATCTTTCAACTCCTTTTAATGATTCTAACTGCTCAAAAGTAAATTAAATTATAATTTCATAACTGAATTGAAACTCGATTGACGGGTTACATTAACTTAATCAAACACATAAATAATAATATATGAATTAGTATAAATGTTATATTCTTGGAGTGATCATTTTTTTTTTCCTTTTGATCTCATGTCAAATGTATATTTGAATATGGATATGAGCCATCGAATAAATGTAAAAAGTTAAATATTTGTTTGAAATTTATAAATATGATCTTTGTCCCTTTGTTACGTTGAAATTGAGATTTAATTTTTTTACTTTAATTTGATGTAATTTGATATTCTATTAGTAAATCTAAATTGATTATGCTTCTCATCATTACCGTTAAATTGATGATGTGAATTTCATTTTAAGAGCAATTTTAATCATTCGACTAAAGTTATTATTAGCTAAACACGGTTGGATAAAATTTTATGTAACTTTGACTCTAATATTTCATTAGTAGTAAAAATATTCATGTCATCACTTTAATGGTAGTGTCGAGGGTGTCAGCTCTCTTTCGAAATTTTTTTTTGAAGTATCATTTGCCAAGCTGTCAATCGGACTCTCAAACAGTGAAGGTATTGTGCCCTATTTGTCTATGCTCAGTTTTAGTCCCAGATTTTGCCTCCCTATTCCAAGGAGAGCCCCAACGAGTTTACGAAGTTTGTGGGAGCACCTCACCACCAAGAAAATATTTAGCATTTGGCCTTGGTGAGATTCAGATGCATGTCCTTATATAGCATTAGTGGGTAAGAACTAGAGATGTTTATAGGCTTGTTCCAAAAAAAATTCAAGCCCAAGCCTGTTTTCGAGTTAGCTTGACTTGCCTAAAAGCCTATTGAATTATTCAAAAAATAAAAAAATATTTTTAATTAATATTTTATATAATTTCATAATTAAATTTAAAAATATTTTTTTATTATTTAAATTGAATTACAAAAATCCTTGTTCAAGCCCAACCCTAGTCATGTTGAGCCTATTGAGCTAGGTGGACTACTCGACCCTTGGATAGGTCTATTAAGAATACTACCATTTGATTAAATCTAAGGCAAAAATTGAGCATAGACACAGGGCACGATACCTCTAAAGGGTTTGATTAACTACTTAACGAATAACACTTCAATTACTTCTTTTGAAAGAGAAAAGTCCTTGCTCAATTGATAAACTAATGATGAAATCAAATTTGTACTTACTACTAATAACATTATAAAAATATATAAATTAAAATTATATCAGATTAAAGTAAAAAAATTAAATCCTAAAACACGACTAAAATCATAATTAGACCAAAACTGAAAATACCCATATATATCAATACTACCAAATTATAAGATAAAATTAAATATAGCTACGTAACTCTTCAAAGATTCTTCAAATGAATATGGATTCTGAACCCTTCAAAACATGGAAAACATTGACAAATT
The DNA here is from genome assembly GCA_005610355.1 of Gossypioides kirkii. Classification (NCBI taxonomy): domain Eukaryota; kingdom Viridiplantae; phylum Streptophyta; class Magnoliopsida; order Malvales; family Malvaceae; genus Gossypioides; species Gossypioides kirkii. The sequence continues at coordinate 791,315 of CP032245.1, read as the reverse complement.
GAATATATTCATATTATATATATACTCTACCTATATCGCAGATTCATATTCAGATTTCAAATAACACAAATTATGCTCGCAGAGTACAAACCAGACAATTTGAAATTGGATAAACTGTGATATCGACAAGAAAAATCCATCAAAGGGGTGCTTTAGAAATCTGGGTTTCGTTGATTCTATGAACATGTATCTAACAAAAAGAAATGATTTTCCCAGGAAAATTTGTGTAAAAGGAAGCTTGTTTGGTACCTGAGAAAGTAATCTGGAGAGGAGTTGTTCATCATCATCATCATCTTGAGAGAGCTTAACAGCCGATGATGTATCTTTGATTCTTTTTTCTTCAATGAGTTTTTGGATTGCTTGATTGATCGTCTCGATATCTTGAATCGATTCCATTTCGAATAATTGAAAGATTGAAAATGAATTTTGGAGGATTAAAATTGAAAAGTTGTGGTCGATTTATAATTCGCTTTTTGGATTGAAAAGCATATTGCCCCACAAAGAGAAAGAATGGGTTCACTTGGCATTTATTGTGAGCTTATCTCATGCTGATTTCATCGGGTGGCTTGTAACGGTGGAGTTCGAGACGGGTCAAATTTTGCTATTAGTTTTTGTATTATAAATAATTAGTTACGAGTTTATTTTATATTTTAATTTAAATGTTTTTTATTTTTGTATTTTTTGAATGTTGAAATTTTAGTTATGATTTAAATTAAGGGTGTAAATAAAATATTGATATTTATAAATTATTTGAATTCGATTCGAAAAAACTCGAACTTAATTTAATTTTCGAGCTAACTTCAAGTAGCTTGAGCTATTGATTGAGCTGAATTCATGCTTAGTAATACATACTTGAACAATTAATAAGATTTTTATTTTTAATATTTTATTATTAGATTATGTTATTGCTCTTAGTATATTATTAAACCAAGCTTGAGCTTGAATATGTACTAGCTTAATGAAGCTCAAGTTCTACTAAATTTATAAATATGTTAATGGAGTTTGAGTAGCTTGATTACATCTTGACCCAAGCTCGAGTTTAAAAATAAATGTTCAATCGAGCTTGGGCTTGCCAAACAATAACAGGTAAATCCGTTTGGTTAAATTCTATTATTACTCATGTATTATGCCTTAAGTTGTGGATCTAGTTCATGTTCTTCAATTCGAACAATTTTAATTGCTATACTTTTCGAATTTTAAAATTTTAGTCTTGACGTAACTGTTAGATGATTTTTTTGTTAGTAATATGCGAATATAGCAAGTTGATAGAGCATTATACATTTGATAATATATTTATCGCATAAAATTTTGGAAATAGCTTCATAAATTTTATTTTTATCATTTGATTAGGATTGAAATTTTAAAATTCGAAAAGTATAAAAACTAAAAATGATCAAATTAAAGTATAAGAACTAAATCCGCAATTTACACACAATACATGGATTAACAGTAGAATTTAACAAAGATATTATTTGTTTACTTATGGTACAGTTTTCAAATATACACATCCATTTTGACTCAATTTGCAATGTGATACATAAGCTTTGATTTGATGCAATTAAATACATGAACTTTTAATTTTGGTTCAATTGTATACATAAAAACTTTAGATGGTTTGATTGCACACATTTAAAAAATACAAATGCATCGATTTATTTTCATTTTGAATAGATATAATTATTTGTATATGCATTATGTAAACGTAAAAACGATATTATATTTGATAATGTTAGTTATTTGCCAAAACTGATACAATTACGAAAAATTAAAATTTATAAATCACATTACGTATTGAGCTAAAATTAATGTATAATTTTCAAATCTATCATTTTATTTATTTATTTGTAATAGAATTTAATTAAAATTTTGGTCAAATTCTAATTTTAGTACCTCTTAATGAAATGGATGCATGAGTCTTCTTGGGCGGGCCGGGTTGGGCTCTATTACCTTAAATTGTTGCAGCCTTTTATTCTAGTCCATTTGAATTTGATTTCGGTAGGTCCAAACTTCAAAAAGATTATTTAATTATTTAAAAATAAAATATATTAAAATTAATATATTTTTATAATTAAATTTAAAAAGTATTATCTTTTAAAGTAAAAATACTAATTTGAATCGGATGGATGAAAATCATTATTTTTTCCAAAACTCGAATAAATCAAAATTATTGATTTAACAAATAATAACTCTTAAATAAATAAAAAGTGATATTTGCTTGGACATCTCATATTCTCTGCAGTCTGCATGTGAATACTGATATCACTAAAACTTTGATTGAATAATTTTGGGGGAAAATAATTGAAAATTTAAGAGAAAAATTAAAAAATAAATCATATGAATATGATACGAATATATGATTATGTTGTTAGTAATTAAAATGATAAAAGGATTCTCGTAAATGAGAGTTCTTTGAATCGAATAGAGAAAAGAATTTCTTCTAAATAATTAAATATATCAAAAATTAGACCAGTTAATTAGACTGAAAATCAGTTGGTATATCAAATTGGACAAGAGATTTAACTGAACTCTGAGTGAATTATTCAAAACCGATAAATAATCAAAAATTATGATAAAAAATAGAGGATTGAACCGATTCATAAAATTTTTAATATATTTTAATTTTACATTTTAAATGAATTTTTAACTTTTATTTAATTATTATTGGACAGAATGTCGTACCAGTCGAATCAAGAATCGATAGTTTGATTGATTTGACCACCAATCCAATTTTTGAAACATTAAAACAAAAAACCCAAAAAAACATAAACTCGAGATATGACTCAACCCGAAAAATCAAATAATCGTACAAAAGAATTCAAAATCGAAATAATTCAAGAAATTTAAACATATCCAAATAAATCAAAGCCGATTTAAAATGGATCCAAAAAGAAATCTTAAGAGAGTGTAAGCATAAGAATGAAGTTATTCCAATGGCGGTGGAAGTGAATCCAAAATGCCTTCATCGCTTAAACGCCGCCCCACACTCTCTTTCACTTTATCTTCTCTTTCATTTGCATATAAAGAACTCCATTGATTCAAATACTCTTATCAATAAATCACAGTTGCCCTTGCAAACCTTACCGTAAAACGATGTCGGATTGGGGGCCAATTATCGTGGCGTTGGTTCTTTTCGTGCTGCTAACGCCGGGGTTGTTGTTTCAAGTTCCCGGCCACCACAGGTGCGTGGAGTTCGGCAACTTTAAGACCAGTGGGGCTTCTTTTCTCGTGCATTCGTTGTTGTATTTTGGGTTCATTTGTGTGTTTTTGTTGGCTATTAAGGTTCATTTGTATTTAGGTTGATGATAAATGGTTGATCCTCTGCCATCTTTGGGTGTTTTAAGCTCTTTTGTTATTGTTGTTTTCGAAATTTGCAAGTTGTTTATTTTTCTAAATTAAAATAAAATTAGTGTTTTATTCCTTGCATCAGACATCTCAAACTATCGACCTTATATTAGTAAGGTTGTTTCGTTATTAAAATCGTTAATTTAATTATCAAATCGTACGTAGATAAATTTAAAATGAACAACTTTAAAGAAATAGAATAATCGCATAATTTTTAAAAGTGAAAACTAAAAATAAAGTAAAATTGAATAGAAAAAACGAGTGAATCATAAAACTTCTATATGAACTTTGGAAATCTCAAAACGAGTGAATGATAAAACATCTATTTTAACAATATTTTTTTTAAAATTTTCATTTTAAATTATATCAGATAAGATCCGATATATCATTTAATGATTAAATTAACGATTTCAGTAACGAAAGAACCTAATTGATATAACATTAATAGCTTGAAGATGTAATTAGAATGATTTGAAGATTAGGCACTAATTTAGAATAAAAATCATAATTTAGAGATAATTGGTGTAGTTAACTCTTACACACATATATTATATGAGTTCAATATAATTTTATTAAAAACTTTGAAAAGAGTTTTAGTCAAATATCTATCTATTTATTATTAAGATTTTGTCATGAATTAATGGGTATAAACTCAATTAGAAAAAAACTTAAAACCATTTAAAAATAAATAAATATCTTTATGATGGTGATTTTGTATGCCTATATAAAATCTGTAAAAAATAATTTTAAAAAAAATTCTTAAAAGAAACTTCACTTATTGTGGGACTTTAACGGAAGATATCAAATTAAAGTTTTTAAAGCTTCAACTTTATTATTTCAATCAAAATTTTATTATTTTTCTATATTCTTTTTATGATACTTTTTTTAGTTACATAATAAATAAAATTGTTTATAGATCAAATCTTTTGCCCCGCTTTAGGTTGAACTTGAGTTTATGTTTTCCATCCTCATAATTACCTAATCGATTGATTTTAAGGTTAAAAAATAATAAATAAGTATATATGAACATAATTTTATATTAATATTTATATATTTTATAATTAAATTTAATAAAGGTATTTTTTATTTTAACAAAAAAACAAACTATTTGAGTGAGCTAAGTAAAGTTTATCTCAGACCCTTAAGAACGATTGGTTGTCCTTCTCCGACCTTTATTATCGAATTTAAGAGCGGATGATTAATGCATTTCACTTAGTGAACAGGATTCTATGGACATCAACACAAGCCTATTATGAGTAAGGAACAATTATCCTATAAGTCAGAGAGCATCTCAGAGAGCGTCCTTATCGGACTTAAAGTCCGTATGGTAGCCGTAGAATAGCTAAGTCTTAGAAGCAAACAATTCGTTCCTATAATTTTCCTTGAGAACCTCGACAACTCTATCTTTATGATCTGATTTAAGTATTGGAGAGTATCTCGAAGTATAAACTCCGACGCTCTTACGATGTTCTATGTTTTGTACGTCCATTCTTTTCTAATCCACAGAGTCAGAGTCATCCAGGCCTACTCGATTTATCTCATTTAAAAGTGACTGAAATAGATATGTTGTGATAGAATTCTGTAAATCTATAGGTTTTATTCTTTAAGTAATTATTATTATTACTACATTAGGGAATTTTACGAACTTTGCTTGAAAACACAACAAGAATAAAGTATGAGTTAAAGTGTTCAAGGAATGAATTATGCATGCTATGGCACTTCTGTTATGCTATGCTAAAGTGTTCAAGAAAGGAATTATGCATGCCACGCCTTTGTTATGCTATGTTAGAGTCTTCATGCATATATATATATATATGTGTGTGTGTCACTTGTCTTGATCAAGAAATGTGGAACCATCGTTAAACGACATTATTATTTCCTCTGGTGAACCTGAGAAGCCTGCAGACATCACTTACATGGATGCTTCATTGTATAAAGCTGCAGCAGTAGGCAAAATTGAAGAATTCAATAATTACCAGAGGCCTGAACTTGAGTCGCTGAAGACCCCAAATCATGACAACGTGCTCCATGTTAACTTGTCAACCCCTGAGCGTATCGGGCGACGTACCAGATCAGATTTTATCCAACGAATTCTTGTCAAGTGTCCATCACTGCTACTCCAAACAAATGCTAAAGGTCAAACTCCATTGCATGTTGCAACAAGGTATGGACATTCTACCATTGTACGACTTCTAATCAAGTCTTGTGCAAAAGTTATTGATGGGGATTTAGAGAAGCTGGGAACGGATCAACTGAATGCAGTGAGGGAGATGATCAGACACACGGATCAAGAATCCAATACGGCTTTACATATAGCAACACGGTATGGCCATGTTGAAGTGGTGCAAGAATTGCTGGAGCATGAAGACCCTGATTTTCCATATTTTGTCAATATTAACCAGGAGACTCCACTTTACTTAGCAGCTAGGAGAGGAAGTCGGCGCTTGGTGAATATATTATTAGATAAATCAAAATCAACTGCTCATGATGGCCCCCACGGTAGAACAGCTTTGCATGCAACAGCTATGGTTAGAGATCCAAGTAAGTTAAGTTCCAAAAGTTTTTTCGTTTGAAATAAACAAAGAATAGAACCATTGACTTTTTTTTTTTGGCTTGGATTTAGGGGTTACAAGGATAATACTAGAGAAGAAAGGGAATTTGACAAAGGAAACAGATGAAAATGGACACACTCCTCTTCACTATGCTGCACACTTGGGTCACGGTTCAGTTGTGGAAAAGCTGTTAAAATGGGATATATCTGTTGCTTATATAGGTGATAAAAGTGGGGGATGACACCCCTTCTGATGGCAGCCAGGCAAGGCTATGGAGGCATAGTAAGAAAGATTCTGTCTTATTGTCCAGATTGTTGTGAAAAAGTGGACAAAAGAGGTTGGAATTTACTTCACTTTGTAGCGTTTAGACCTCCTACTGGATTACACCTTTTATTAACAAATTGTGATGCTACGAGTGAATATGGATCAGTCAGAAATCTAAGGGACTGGAAAGATGCCAGTGGAATCACACCTCGACAAGTTTTTGATGCATGTCAATATGATAAGGAAGAGAAAAAGGTCTGTTTATATTTGTATTTCTATGCCTATGGCTATGGTTTTATTAATATTTGTGTTTTGAATTATGATAAAATAACATATATGATATAATGACCTACAATACAATCGATTAATGTGGTAGGAGCAAATTGTGAAATTGTTGAAAGAAATTGTGAATGAAGAAGTCGCGAAGAAACCAGTTCGTCCCATTCGCTTGACAATTATATCTGCGGAAAACTTGGAGAAGAAAAGAGATGCTCATTTAGTAGTGGCAGCACTTATAGCCGCCGTCACATTCGCAGCGGCAATAACCGTTCCAGGTGATTTCGAGAGTGAAAAAGGTTCAAACCAGGGCACTTCTTATCTGATTCGTGAGACAGTCTTTAAAGCATTTGTTGTAACAAATGCAATGGCCTTTAGTTTCTCTCTTTCTGCACTCTTCATCCACTTTGGGTTGATGGTTCCTTTTTTTTTCAAAATCGCTTGGTTCAATTTCGCCTAAAATGTTGACCGCTGCTGGGGTCCTCGGCTATGCATTCGTTGCCATGGGGATTGCTTTTAGCACAGCCACTTATGTAGTCTTGAAACCTTCACTTGGACTTGCCACTACAGTTTGCATCAGCCCTGGCATTATTTTCTATTCTTTAATTTGCTCCAAATTTATGCCTGTAAACATGATTAATAATAATTTTTTTTAACTAAATTAGACTAACAGTGACTAAATTTTGTTTAAAATTATGTTCCAATCATCCAACTTTCACAAGTTACCAAATAGCAAGTATCACTATTAAACTGTTACACTTTAATCACTTGTCCATTAACTTTCATTGAGAGAATGGCATGACATGTTAATTCAAAGGGTTATTAACTAGTTTGACCCTTGAACTATAATTGGAATATCATTTTGATACTTTTTAGAACTATTTTTGACTATAACTCAGAGGTCAAATTAGATAATTCAAAAGGTAATTAACTAGTTGTTATACCTTACCACCACAAGGCATGTGGCGGACCCATCAGCGATCTGAGTTGAGCCTCTTGCGAAGGCCCATATAAGACACCCCTCACCTAAGCTTGCTAACTTGATACCTCACGCCTAAGATGAGTGGGCTCGCCTGCCACTTGGCACTTTAAGGAAGACAATGTTAGAGCAAGGCAACTTACAATATAGGCAGAACGGTAACATCTCAAAATTTTCGATAAAATATGGCATTGTTTTAGGATTGGATACAGTGAATTTTCAAGAAAATTTGAAGAGGGGTCAAATAAATGATTTTTATGAAAGGAACATTGATATTGGAGATGGGAATCAATGAAAAGTATTGTGGATTTGGAAATGTGGCAAAAAGGATCAAATCACAAATTTTGCAAAGTTTGAGAAATAACATGCAAATTTAACCAAAATGAGGAATATGAGTCATTATTGATTATTTAGCATGGTAATAACTTAGAATATGTATGGGTGTGATGAAAGCTACTTTTGGACTAAATTAAGTAAAATTTGAAAGTATAAGGATTAAATTATAAATTTTTTATTTTTTAGAAGAAGGTAAACACTACAGGGAAACATGCTTTTAGCGGTGTTTTTAGCATGGTAATAATTTAGTGAATTTCCTCTTGAATATTACATTAAAGCTAATGAATCATGTTTTATACAATATTATACTAATATAATTCAAGATAATGAAAATTTTCCCTTAATGTATCAATAATTAATTTAGCTTAATTGGTTAAATGAATGTTCTTTTTGTTTATTGTCCAGGTTCGAAACTCATTGTTAACATTTTTAATTTAACTTAGATGGTTAGGATGCTTTATTTTTATTCTTGTAACCTTGGTTGAAATCCCTTTATTAACAATTGTATTGTTTTTTATACAATATTATATTTATATTAATATAAATAAATTTCCCCTTAATGTATCAATTAAATGATTTTGGCTTAATTGGTTAAAATGCTTGTTCTTTTTCTTTATTGCCCTAGTTCGAATCTCTCTATTAACAATTTGAATTTTTTTTATAAACATATGAAGTTAAAATATTTTTTTATTTAATAGTTTTAGTGAATTACCGGAACATAATGCCATTTTTAATAATGTTAATTTTAGAAATTACCAAAAATTTTAGAAATGTTAATTATTTTTTTATTTTTCCTATTTAATTCTTAATCATATTTATAATTCAATTATAAATATCCTTTTTCTTCTTAATCATCTTTTTTAACATGATTAATTTATTACATTTTAATTATAAAATTATCTTCTATCTTCACAACCCTAACCACTCCCATCCATGGCATTCTCTCATTGATCTCGACACCAAATTGAAACCCCTTCTCATATTTTGTGTTTTCCAATATACTTTAACGTGAAGGTTTTGATTAGTTCTTTTTTTTTTTTGTTTATTTGCTTCATCCACTAAATACATAACAATGATGGAAATTGGAGTTTTTAGATGATGCATGCTACTATCCTTATCCCTTTGGTTTGTCATAATACGAAGATTTGTTGGGGGATTCGAATATTAAATTTATTAAATTTTACAATAAATCTCAATCAAAAACTTTTTAATATATATTTGGTGAGTGATCAGCTAAGGTTTCTAATTCCTCTATGAGAAAGAAGATATTGTTCATCCTTGGGGTCCTGGATTCGAGTGCCTGTGTGTACAAGGTGTATGTGCGTTGTCAAAGGGATAAGAAAGTTTGAGCAGATACTACCATATATAATCACACCAGTATAAATAAAAAAAAATATTAGTTAATTTAATTTAATTTAAGATATATAAAATTTAAATAAATTAGTGACGTTTATGGGAAAACGCTGCTATTGCTTAACCTTTAGCGGCGTTTTTCACATAAACGCCGTTAATGCTCTGACATTTAGCGGTGCTTTCCCATAAACGCCGCTAATGCTCTGACCATTAGCAGCGCTTACCCATCCCGCTAATACTCTGACCTTTAACGGCGTTTATGAAAAAACGCCGCTATTTTTTTACGTTTTGCGGCGTTTATGGAAAAACGTCGCTATTGTTTTACCTTTTGCGGCGTTTTTTTTGTCCAAACGCCGCTAAAAATACCGCTAATAACCTGTTTTACTGTAGTGAAAAGTGTATTTTTCACCATTCAAGGATTTTTTTTATTAAGATTTGAATCTATTAAGTGCCTATTTTTATGAAGAAATTGGACTAAGAGGTAAAAATGGGCAAAATGATAATTTTGTAATTCACTTATAATAAAAACCTTTTATAATTTAGTCTCTAAGTCCTAATTGAACACAATCTTGACTAAATTGATTATTCGAATTTCAATTCACCTGTCTCGAAATCACCCTTTCCGAACTCACTAGAAATCGAGAAGTTACAATTCAGCTCTAATCGAACCTTCCTCTCCCATGGGAGTTCTCTCCCTTTTTTGTTTTCTTTTTTTCATTTTCTTGCTTTTTCTTCAATCTCACCAAAAAACCAAACACCCAAACTTCGTATTCTTGCAAAAATCAACTAGAAAACTCATATTAGCTTGAATCCACCTTCAAAAACTCTTATTTTTAGCGAGGGTTTTTATGGTTCTTGAGAGAGAAATAGAGAGAGAAAGCTTCTATAAGATAAGAAATGATGGTTTTGCCCTCTCCTAACTTAATATTTGATCTTAGTTGTTATGAGAAAGATTAGAAAGCTCTTGTGCTGATTTTGGTTATATTTTGTGTGTATGGGAAATGAGAAAAAGTTGAGAAATGAAAATCCCAAGGTTGTTGAAGATGGATTCATGTGTTTTAGAAGTTTGATTTTGAGATAATAAGCACCTTAGAGGTAAGTACCCTTGAATGCACTTACTTTTCCTATACTAACATAGGAAAATGGTGAGAACGTATAAATAAATATGAAAATTATTGTTACTACATTAGAGAATTTTACTAACTTTGCTTGAAAACACAACAAGAATAAAGTAAGTAGAATGATGTTTTGTTTAAATAGAATAAAGTATAAGTTGAAGTGTTCAAGGAATGAATTATGCATGCTATGGCACTTTTGTTATGCTATGCTTAAGTGATCAAGAAAGGAATTATGCATGCCATGCTTTTATTATGCTATGTTAAAGTCTTCAAGCAATAAATTATATATATCACTTGTCTTGATAAACCACTAGGTGACTTGGAATAAGTAAGGCATTTTGTAATTTTTCTTAATTTCTAATACTTTTTTTCTTTTATCTTTGAATGTTCCAAGCTAATTAATTAATTTGTGTTATCAAGGAAGAATTCAATAATTACCAGAGGCTTGAACTTGAGTTCCTGAAAACCCCAAACCATGACAACGTGCTCCATGTTAACTTGTCAACCTCGGAGTGTATCGGGCAACGTACCAGATCAGATTTTATCGAACAAATTCTTGTGAAGTGTCCATCACTGCTACTCCAAACAAATGCTAAAGGTCAAACTCCCTTGCATGTTGCAGCAAGGAATGGGCATTCTGCTATCGTGAAACTCCTAATCAAGTCTCGTGCCAAAGCTACTGATGATGATTTAAAGAAGCTGGGAATGGATCAATTCAATGCAGTGAAGGAGATGTTGAGGAATACCGATCAGGAATCCAACACGGCTTTACATGTTGCAGCACGGTATGGTCACGTCGAAGTGGTGCAAGAATTGCTAGAGTTTGAAAACCCGGATTTCCCATATTTTGTCAACAGAAATCAGGAGACTCCACTTTACATAGCAGCTAGGAGAGGAGATAAGCTCTCACTGATTATACTATTAGATAAATTGGAATCAATTGTTCATGGAGGCCCCTATGGTAGAACAGCTTTGCATGCAGCAGCTATGGCTGGAGATGTCGGTACATTAAGTTAGTTCCCAAATCATTTTTGTTTGAAATGAATAAAGAATCAATTTATTGACTTTTTTTGTTTTGTTTTGCTTGGATTCAGAGGCAACAAAGATAATAGTAGAGAATAAAGGGGATTTGACAAAGGAAATAGATGAAAATGGACACACCCCTCTTCACTATGCAGCGCACTTAGGTCATGATTCAGTTGTGGAAGAGCTGTTAAAATGGGATTTACTTGCTACCTATGTAGGTGATAAAGAGTGGGAGATGACACCCCTTCTAATGGCAGCCAGGCAAGGCCATGGACAAATAGTAACAAAGATTCTCTCTTCTTGTCCAGGTTGTTGTGAAAAAGTGGACAAAAGGGGTTGGAATTTTCTTCATTTCGTGGCCATTAGAGATCCTTCTTCATTTACAATTCTCCAACGTGATAATGGTTGTAGCACTATATATGGGCTAGTAAAAAATCTAAGGCAGTGGAAAAATGCCCTCGGAATCACACCTCAAGAAGTCTATGACACATGTCGTAGTCGTTTCCATATCACTGATCAGCGTACAGAGAAAATGGTAAATTTTCTATGGCATATGGCTATGATTTTACATGCATATATATAATACAAAGACCCATACTAAATGTGGCAGGAGAAAATTATGGAATTGTTGAAAGATATTATAAATGAAGAAGTGGCGGAGAAACCAGTTCGTCCCATACCCTCGATAACTATCTCTGCAGATAGGTTGGAGAAGGAAAGAGAGGTTCATTTAGTAGTGGCAGCACTTATAGTCACCGTCACATTTGCAGCAGCTATAACCGTTCCAGGTGGTTTGAAAAGGGAAAAAGGGTCAGAGCAGGGCACTGCTTTTCTAATTCATGAAGCAGCCTTCAAAGCATTTGTTGTAACTGATGCATTGGCCTTTCTTTTCTCTCTTTGTGCCCTCTTCTTCCACTTTGGAATTCTGCCTCCTTTTTTCTCAATTCAGCGCCCTACATTTATGTCTCACGTCCGTGCCACTACGTTTATTGGTTATGCAGCTTATGCGATGGTGATTGCTTTTTGTACAATCATTTATGTGGTGTTAAAACCTTCCCACCAACTTTCCTTTATTTGCTAAATCTTGGCATTGTTTTCTATTGTTTGTTGGAGATATACATTAAAGATGAAGGAGGGAAATAGTCTTCCATTAAATTTGAGTTATTAAATGCTTGTTTATGTGTTATAAGTATAAGGCTTAATAATAAATTTATAAATATTAAGTATACAAATTTAGTTAAAATTATGATTAAAAAGTAACTAATAAAATATTTGAGTCAAATGTTGAATATAAAAGCACTGCAAGAATAAGATAGAAGATTAATGTTGTTTTGTTTGAAGTAAAAGTATAAAATTAGTAAAACACTGCAAGAAGGCTATAGTAAAATGTTGAAGTAGGGTGCTTTCATCAATTATGGATTTATATATAGTTTTCGTTTGTTTTGATCAACTTGATTTGAACCCTGAATTTTAAATTTTAAAATTTAAATGGAAGGCCTTAACTAAATGAATAAAAATATAATCATCGTTAATTAAATGACAATTAGAATAAATAAATGTAGTCAAAATAATATAATGAGTTTAATCTGTCACAATTCGTTGTGGCAAATTAGGTTCTTTCTTACAATTAATGAGTTTGTTTTTGAGTAATCAATTACATTTCTATTAATTTTCCATTTTAGCATTTTATGTTCGATTTCAATAGAATAAGCATTTTTACACATGGTTAGGTGTTTTAATGACCTGTTAGGCTAATCAAGGCCTAGGGAGTGACTAATGAATTATTTGAGTGTGTAGGACACCATTTTGAGCCAAGAAATTTGAAAACCAATCCCATTGTAGTGACATTCATTAGTGGTGTTGCAACAACCAACTTTAAAGGTCAGAATGGGGATGCAAAGATGGCAGTGTCATGACAACGAACTTCGAATACAAGCTAGGAGAGTAAAATCGACTATGTCATGACACCCAACTTCGAGGTCAAGAAAGTCTCGTTCGATGTCCGATGTCGCAACACCAGTCCTGTGGTGTCATAACATCGATTTAGTAATAGCAGCACTTATAGCCACCATCGCATTCGTAGCGGCAATAACTGTTCCTAGTGGTTTGAATGGCGAAAAAGGGTCTGAGCAAAGCACCCCCCTTTTGGTTCATGAGGTAACCTTTAAAGCATTTGTTGTAACAAATGCATTGGCCTTTATTCTCTCTGTTTTTGCCATCCTCATCCACTTTGGGGTTCTAGGTAATATGTTATTTGGACTTAAGTTCGGGCATCCAACAATTTTATATCGAACTGTGTCTGTTTTTGGGATCCTTTTCTATGCAACGCTTGCAATGGTGATTGCTTTCGACACAAACGGTTGTGTGGTCCCAGAACCTTCCCATGGACATGCCATTGTTTCATATCTCATCTGCCCTTCCTTTTTTCTCTTTGTGTTGCTAATTTTGAATCTTACATCCAGGACGAAGTCAGAAAATATTTCAAAGGGGGCTAAAATTAAATTTTATATTTTTATGATAGTAAAAATGTAATTTTATCATTTTAATAGTCTATATCTTTATAATTTTTAAATGATTAAATCAAAATTTGTCTCATTTTGGGAGGCCAAAGTGAAGGGTTATTTATTAAAAAAGCCCTTTTTTATTTTTATTTACGAAAATAGACCATATTGTAAATTATTTACTGAAATGGGCCAATTTTGAAAACACGTGCCTACGTGGTCTCCATGTTAAGGAGAATTCAAGAAAAGCGCTTTTACATGGAAGCACTTTTCCTTGTGTGCAAGAAAAGCGCTTCCATATAGAAGTGTTTTTCCCAAAAATAGCTTCAATGTAAAAACGCTTTTCTATGTGTTTTTCAAAGGGAGAATTTTGTAATTTTTGGCCCTCAAATTTTAAGGAGTTTTCAACGTGTTTTAAGTTTGAAATTTGCAATTTTGGACTTTAAGGTTTAGGATGTTTTCGTTTTAATTAGTTTTGCTATTTTGAACCTTAGGGTTTAAGGTGTTTTTGTTTTAATTAGTTTTAGGGTTTTTTAAATTAGGATTTGTTTAATTTAAATTAGAGTGTAATTTAAAAAACTTAAGATTTCAAAATATTATATAAACATTAAAGAAGTAAAAATTACAAAAAACTTAAGTTTTCAAAAATATATATTCAGAAAAATTTGTCATAAAATTTATTTTTTTTTCAAAAATTTAAAGTTTAAAATTTCAAAACTAACATATCTAAATTTCTAAAATTTCAAAATAATATATCTAAATTTTGCATTTTTGTTAAAATTTAAATACTTTTTTATTTTCTATAAAATTTTATATGTTATTTTGATTATTTGACTAAACTTATATTTTGATTATTTGGTCAATATATCTAAATAATTGAGATGCGTTTTGAAAAATAATTTTGAAAAGATGAATTCTAAAAAATAAAATTGACATGATGTGTTCTGAAAAAATTATTTTGATGAGATGAATTTTGTTTTTTTTTAAAACGCTCTATGTAGGATGTCATGTTGGAGGTAGTACAGAAAATGTTTCTAGTTGAACGCTTTTTTCGTACTATTGATTTTGAAAAAAAAATTGAGAAGATAGCTCTGAAAGAATAACTTGGGATTCCTGAAAAATTTAATATCTGATAGTGGGGGTTGAAATTTGTATGGGAAAAACGCTCTAAGCAGGATGCATTGTACTTTTGTTGACAAAGCATCTTGCTTGAAGCATTTTCCCCCTACAAATTTGAACCCTCACTATCTGGAGAATTATATAAAAATGGCTATGAATGACCCAAATTTCATTCTCTAGTTGCATAAATTGCAGCAAGAGAAATTGAAGAAGTTCAAAAAAATAGAAAATAATTAAATATTTTCGATAAATTTTAGTTGATATATTTCTATTTTTAGCTTTATAGGTGGAAGAGACAAAAATAATAATTGAAAAGGTAAAATCATTCAATTCCATTTTTTAAAATACCATTTTTAATTCATTTTCAAAAATTATAATTCCATTAATTTTTTAAAATCATACAAATTTCTATAACTATTAATTTAAAATACCCTAAACCCTTATTTAAAATACCAAAACTCTAATTTAAAAACCTTAAAACTAATTAAAACAAAAACACTTTAAACCCTAAGGTCCAAAATAGCAAATTTCCCACTAAAAAGATATTGAAAACTCCTTAAAATTTGAGGGCTAAAATTGTAAAATTCACCCTTTGAAAAACACGGAGAAAAGCGCTTCCACGTGGAAGCTATTTTTGGGAAAAACGATCTTACATGGAAGCGTTTTTCCTGAATTCCCCTTGACATGGCGTCCACATAGGTGCTTTTTTTCAAAATTAGCTCATTCCAATAAATAATTTACAATATGATCCATTTCAATAAATAAAAATAAAAAAAGATTTTTTTAATAAATAACTTCAAAGTAAAATTTTACTATTACAAATTAAAAATTTTAAAAAATCTAAATAGAAAATTTTCATTTTTGAGGGTTAAAGCTCTTCAAGTCCTCCTGAATTTGCCATTGCTTACATCATATGTAACATATAAATATGATAATATTACTTTATCATGTATTAATATTCTTCCAATTTCTAGTGTCAATATTACCTCTTTTAAAAACAATCTCCATTTAATTGAAATTAATATAAAGTTATTAGTTGATAGATACACAATTTCAAAAATAATTAAAAAAACTCACAATTTGTGTAAAGTAAAATTTATTAAATATAAAAAATAATAAAGATGTTGCAACTAATTTTCCGTTATAATTAAAAATTAGTTTGACGAATTATTGAAAAATATGAGAATTTTAGGTTGGTCACCAATTTCTTTTGCTAGGTGTTATCAAACACCTATAAAATCACACTTTAAAAAAGAAATTTTAATTTTTTAAAAAGATAATTTTGAGTCTACGATAAAAATATAAAAATAAATGTTTAGGTTCAAGAGTTGATTTCGAGAAAAGAAAGTTTTAATAACTCCAAGATGCCCAAAATTGATACATTGTTAAATATGTTCATAAATTAAAATTTATATCTCGGTATTTAATTAAAATCCAAATTTTTGAAAAATTAAAAATAAATATATTAAATATGTCCAGATTGTTGTGAAAAATTAGAAAAAGAGGCTTGAATTTACTTTATTATTTGGCTTTTAATTAAGTCATTCTCTTTTCATGCCTGGTGGTACTACGCATATGGATCAATAAGAAATCTAATGAAGTTGAAAGGTGACTTCGGATTTATAGCAGTTATAATTCTACCTTGTGATTTGAATAGTGAAAATAATAAAAATATTCTATTTTCATGGGCAAAGATTGAATTCCTAACCTCTTAATTAAGGAATTAGGTGAGTAATCATCACATCTCACGGTTAATATTATTTATTTACCATTAGAGATGCTTATGAATTGGGTTTAAGCATGATATTAATATATTTTATACTTGCTCAAGCTTGACTCTATCTAAAATATGAGCTTAAAATTTTGCTTAAACTCGTTTGTATTTTCAAAAGACTAACCCAAACCCATCTTAGATATACCCATATTATTTTTAATTTTTTAAAAATATTTATATTATATTATTTTAATATTTAATAGTTTTATACATATTTTATTTATTGAAAATTTTTATATAATCATCTTAACATTTTTTTAATGTTTACATTAGAGTAGTATTATATATATAGTATAGATTTTTTTAATGTATTCTAAATTACATAATATAAAGTATTATAAACTTAAAAATGAAACAGGTCAAATTAGGCTCAGGTCTTGAATATTCAAGCCCAAACCCGATTCATATTTTAAATGAGCCCAATTTTTTTGTTTAAGCTTATTTTTCGGATTTAATATTTTTACTCAAATCCTCTTAAATTTCAAATGAACATTCGAGTCTAGATGAATAATCCGACCCATGAACAGATCTATTTGTCACTATATTCAACACCTTTTATTTATTTTAAATAAATGTAGGCAAAATAAAATCCATCAAGTCGTCCTAAGAATTAATAAATATTAATATTTTAAATAAAGGTATTGGAAATAATATAATGAGTCCTACAACTTGTCTTTGGGAGTAATAAATATTAATATTTTAAATTAAAGTCGTTAAAATAATATGATGAGGTCCAACAAGTTGTCCTTGGAAGTAATAAATATTAATATTTTAAACAAATGTAATAAAAATAAAATAATGAGGTGCTTGGAAGTAATAAATATTTTTTATAAAAATATAAAACATATATTTGAATTTAAGTTACTCTGACTTCAACCATCTTAATCTTGTTATCAGAACATTATTTATTTCTTTTTATAAGGCATTTGGTAAATTTCTTAATTTGCAGTATTTCTTTATTGAGCAAATGCTTTTGAAGGGAAAAAAAAAAAAGAAGAAGAAGAAAAGAATCTTTTGGAAAGAAATGACAACACGCATAGCATCTGCAAAAGGCATAGGGGAATCTCACATGGCAACGAAGACAACACACACAGTTAATGGGCTGTTGCCACATCATTGCAAATTATGTTTTGGTCCTTAATTTCTGATTCCCTGTCTTCCCACGATGCTTATTTTTCAAAATATCATAAAAGCCCTTGTATTAATATTTAAATTGCATTTTACTCAATTCAGCGCCCTACATTTATGTCTCACGTCCGTGCCACTACGTTTATTGGTTATGCAGCTTATGCGATGGTGATTGCTTTTTGTACAGTCATTTATGTGGTGTTAAAACCTTCCCACCAACTTTCCTTTATTTGCTAAATCTTGGCATTGTTTTCTATTGTTTGTTGGAGATTATACATTAAAGATGAAGGAGGGAAATAGTCTTCCATTAAATTTGAGTTATTAAATGCTTGTTTATGTGTTATAAGTATGAGGCTTAATAATAAATTTATAAATATTAAGTATACAAATTTAGTTAAAATTATGATTAAAAAGTAACTAATAAAATATTTGAGTCAAATGTTGAATATAAAAGCACTGCAAGAATAAGATAGAAGATTAATGTTGTTTTGTTTGAAGTAAAAGTATAAAATTAGTAAAACACTGCAAGAAGGCTATAGTAAAATGTTGAAGTAGGGTGCTTTCATCAATTATGGATTTATATATAGTTTTCGTTTGTTTTGATCTAACTTGATTTGAACCCTGAATTTTAAATTTTAAAATTTAAATGGAAGGCCTTAACTAAATGAATAAAAATATAATCATTGTTAATTAAATGACAATTAGAATAAATAAATGTAGTCAAAATAATATAATGAGTTTAATCTGTCACAATTCGTTGTGGCAAATTAGGTTTTTTCTTATAATTAATGAGTTTGTTTTTGAGTAATCAATTACATTTCTATTAATTTTCCATTTTAGCATTTTATGTTCGATTTCAATAGAATAAGCATTTTTACACATGGTTAGGTGTTTTAATGACCTGTTAGGCTAATCAAGGCCTAGGGAGTGACTAATGAGTTATTTGAGTGTGTAGGACACCATTTTGAGCCAAGAAATTTGAAAAACAATCCCATTGTAGTGACATTCATTAGTGGTGTTGCAACAACCAACTTTAAAGGTCAGAATGGGGATGTAAAGATGGGAGTGTCGTGACAACGAACTTCGAATACAATCTAGGAGAGTAAAATCGACTATATCATGACACCCAACTTCGAGTTCAAGAAAGTCTCGTTCGATGTCCGATGTCGCAACACCAGTCCTGTGGTATCATAACATCGATTTAGTAATAGCAGCACTTATAGCCACCATCGCATTCGTAGCGGCAATAACTGTTCCTAGTGGTTTGAATGGCGAAAAAGGGTCAGAGCAAAGCACTCCCCTTTTGGTTCATGAGGTAACCTTTAAGCATTTGTTGTAACAAATGCATTGGCCTTTATTCTCTCTGTTTTTGCCATCCTCATCCACTTTGGGGTTCTAGGTAATATGTTATTTGGACTTAAGTTCGGGCATCCAACAATTTTATATCGAACTGTGTCTGTTTTTGGGATCCTTTTCTATGCAACGCTTGCAATGGAGATTGCTTTCGACACAAACGGTTGTGTGGTCCCAGAACCTTCCCATGGACATGCCATTGTTTCATATCTCATCTGCCCTTCCTTTTTTCTCTTTGTGTTGCTAATTTTGAATCTTACATCCAGGGCGAAGTCAGAAAATATTTCAAAGGGGGCTAAAATTAAATTTTATATTTTTATGATAGTAAAAATGCAATTTTACCATTTTAATAGCCTATATCTTTATAATTTTTAAATGATTAAATCAAAATTTGTCTCATTTTGGGAGGCCAAAGTGAAGGGTTATTTATTAAAAAAGCCCTTTTTTATTTTTATTTACGAAAATGGACCATATTGTAAATTATTTACTGAAATGGGCCAATTTTGAAAAAACGTGCCTATGTGGTCTCCATGTTAGGGAGAATTCAAGAAAAGCGCTTTTACATTGAAGCACTTTTCCTTGTGTGCAAGAAAAGCGCTTCCATATAGAAGTGTTTTTCCCAAAAATAGCTTCCATGTAAAAACGCTTTTCTGTGTGTTTTTCAAAGGGAGAATTTTGTAATTTTTGGCCCTCAAATTTTAAGGAGTTTTCAGCGTGTTTTTAGTTTGAAATTTGCAATTTTGGGCTTTAAGGTTTAGGATGTTTTTGTTTTAATTAGTTTTGCTATTTTGAACCTTAGGGTTTAAGGTGTTTTTGTTTTAATTAGTTTTAGGATTTTTTAAATTAGGATTTGTTTAATTTAAATTAGGGTGTAATTTAAAAAACTTAAGATTTCAAAATATTATATAAAAATTAAAGAAGTAAAAATTACTAAAAACTTAAGTTTTCAAAAACATATATTCAGAAAAATTTGTCATAAAATTTATTTATTTTTTCAAAAATTTAAAGTTTAAAATTTCAAAACTAACATATCTAAATTTTTAAAATTTCAAAATAATATATCTAAATTTTGCATTTTTGTTAAAATTTAAATACTTTTTTATTTTCTATAAAATTTTATATGTTATTTTGATTATTTGACTAAACTTATATTTTGATTATTTGGTCAATATATCTAAATAATTGAGATGCGTTTTGAAAAATAATTTTGAAAAGATGAATTCTAAAAAATAAAATTGACGTGATGTGTTCTGAAAAAATTATTTTGATGAGATGAATTTTGTTTTTTTTAAAACGCTCTATGTAGGATGTCATGTTGGAGGTAGTACAGAAAATGCTTCTAACTGAACGCTTTTTTCGTACTATTGATTTTGAAAAAAAAATTGAGAAGATAGCTCTGAAAGAATAACTTGGGATTCCTGAAAAATCTGATACCTGATAGTGGGGGTTGAAATTTGTATGGGAAAAACGCTCTAAGCAGGATGCATTGTACTTTTGCTGACAAAGCATCTTGCTTGAAGCATTTTTCCCCTACAAATTTCAACCCTCACTATCTGGAGAATTATATAAAAATGGCTATAAATGACCTAAATTTTATTCTCTAGTTGCATAAATTGCAGCAAGAGAAATTGAAGAAGTTCAAAAAAATAGAAAATAATTAAATATTTTCGATAAATTTTAGTTGATATATTTCTATTTTTAGCTTTATAGGTGGAAGAGACAAAAAAAAATAATTGAAAAGATAAAATCATTCAATTCCATTTTTTAAAATACCATTTTTAATTCATTTTCAAAAATTATAATTCCATTAATTTTTTAAAATCATACAAATTTCTATAACTATTAATTTAAAATACCCTAAACTCTTATTTAAAATACCAAAACTCTAATTTAAAAAACCTTAAAACTAATTAAAACAAAAACACCTTAAACCCTAAGGTCAAAAATAGCAAATTTCCCACTAAAAAGATACTGAAAACTCCTTAAAATTTGAGGGTCAAAATTGTAAAATTCACCCTTTGAAAAACACGGAGAAAAGCGTTTCCACGTGGAAGCTATTTTTGGGAAAAACTCTCTTACAGGGAAGCGCTTTTCCTGAATTCCCCTTGACATGACGTCCACATAGGTGCTTTTTT
The DNA here is from genome assembly GCA_005610355.1 of Gossypioides kirkii. Lineage (NCBI taxonomy): Eukaryota > Viridiplantae > Streptophyta > Magnoliopsida > Malvales > Malvaceae > Gossypioides > Gossypioides kirkii. The sequence goes on along the minus strand of CP032245.1, from coordinate 770,059 downwards.
TCAAAATTAGCTCATTCCAATAAATAATTTACAATATGATCCATTTCAATAAATAAAAATAAAAAAAGATTTTTTTAATAAATAACTCCAAAATAAAATTTTACCATTACAAATTTAAAATTTTAAAAGATCTAAATAGAAAATTTTCATTTTTGAAGGTTAAAGCCCTTCAAGTCCTCCTGAATTTGCCATTGCTTACATCATATGTAACATATAAATATGATAATATTACTTTATCATGTATTAATATTCTTCCAATTTCTAGTGTCAATATTACCTCTTTTAAAAACAATCTCCATTTAATTGAAATTAATATAAAGTTATTAGTTGATAGATACACAATTTCAAAAATAATTAAAAAAACTCACAATTTGTGTAAAGTAAAATTTATTAAATATAAAAAAATAATAAAGATGTTGCAACTAATTTTCCGTTATAATTAAAAATTAGTTTGACGAATTATTGAAAAATATGAGAATTTTAGGTTGGTCACCAATTTCTTTTGCTAGGTGTTATCAAACACCTATAAAATCACACTTTAAAAAAGAAATTTTAATTTTTTAAAAAGATAATTTTGAGTCTACGATAAAAATATAAAAATAAATGTTTAGGTTCAAGAGTTGATTTCGAGAAAAGAAAGTTTTAATAACTCCAAGATGCCCAAAATTGATACATTGTTAAATATGTTCATAAATTAAAATTTATATCTCGGTATTTAATTAAAATCCAAATTTTTGAAAAATTAAAAATAAATATATTAAATATGTCCAGATTGTTGTGAAAAATTAGAAAAAAGAGGCTTGAATTTACTTTATTATTTGGCTTTTAATTAAGTCATTCTCTTTTCATGCCTGGTGGTACTACGCATATGGATCAATAAGAAATCTAATGAAGTTGAAAGGTGACTTCGGATTTATAGCAGTTATAATTCTACCTTGTGATTTGAATAGTGAAAATAATAAAAATATTCTATTTTCATGGGCAAAGCTCGAATTCTTAACCTCTTAGTTAAGGAATTAGGTGAGTAATCACCACATCTCATGGTTAATGTTATTTATTTACCATTAGAGATGTTTATGGACCGGGTTTAAGTATGATATTAATATATTTTATGCTTGTTCAAGTTTGATCCTACCTAAAATATGAGGTTAAAATTTTGCCTAAACTCGTTTGTATTTTCAAAAGACTAATCCAAACCCATCTTAGGTCTACTCATATTATTTTTAATTTTTTTAAAAATATTTATATTATATTATATTAATATTTAATAGTTTTATACATATTTTATTTATTGAAAATTTTTATATAATCATCTTAACATTTTTTTAATGTTTACATTAGAGTAGTATTATATATATAGTACAGATTTTTTTAATGTATTCTAAATTGCATAATATAAAGTATTATAAACTTAAAAATGAAACAGGTCAAATTAAGCTCAGGTCTTGAATGTTTAAGCCCAAACCCGATTCATATTTTAAATGAACCTAATTTTTTTGTTTAAGCTTATTTTTCGGATTTAATATTTTTACTCAAATCCTCTTAAATTTCAAATGAACATTCGAGTCTAGATGAATAATCCGACCCATGAACAGATCTATTTGTCACTATATTCAACACCTTTTATTTATTTTAAATAAATGTAGGCAAAATAAAATCCATCAAGTCGTCCTAAGAATTAATAAATATTAATATTTTAAATAAAGGTATTGGAAATAATATAATGAGTCCTACAACTTGTCTTTGGGAGTAATAAATATTAATATTTTAAATTAAAGTCGTTAAAATAATATGATGAGGTCCAACAAGTTGTCCTTGGAAGTAATAAATATTAATATTTTAAACAAATGTAATAAAAATAAAATAATGAGGTGCTTGGAAGTAATAAATATTTTTTATAAAAATATAAAACATATATTTGAATTTAAGTTACTCTGACTTCAACCATCTTAATCTTGTTATCAGAACATTATTTATTTCTTTTTATAAGGCATTTGGTAAATTTCTTAATTTGCAGTATTTCTTTATTGAGCAAATGCTTTTGAAGGGAAAAAAAAAAAAAAAAAGAAGAAAAGAATCTTTTGGAAAGAAATGACAACACGCATAGCATCTGCAAAAGGCATAGGGGAATCTCACATGGCAACGAAGACAACACACACAGTTAATGGGCTGTTGCCACATCATTGCAAATTATGTTTTGGTCCTTAATTTCTGATTCCCTGTCTTCCCACGATGCTTATTTTTCAAAATATCATAAAAGCCCTTGTATTAATATTTAAATTACATTTTACCCTCTCAACTCAAAAAAAGATAAATTAATTTTAGTATATTAGATCAAAGAGCAAATTAATCATTTCTATAAAAGCTTCATCTATTTATACTATTACAATGAATACATGTAAAAGATCCAATAACTCAAACTCTCAATTTCCTTTTGATGTTATGCATGTCTATTTTATGATTAATGTTCATTACAATGAAGTATATTTGGTTTGTTATTACATACAACAATATCTAGCTTTCGTAATGATGTTGTAATGATAATAAAGAATTTGGTCACTATTAGGAAGTAATAAAAATATATATGTCGCACTGCAAGGAAGTCAAGGCTGCCTTCTCCACAAAGCACCTGCTCTTAAATTTGATTATGGCCTGCCTAATAAAGAACACAGGGCAGCATTGACTTCACCAAAAAGAGCTGTACACCCCATTTTCTTCCATTCTTCCCCTTCTTTGCAGTTTCCTTAAACCCAAATTTCACCATAAAAAACTCCTCCTTTATTGACCTCACCTCTAACCAGAGATTGTAGTCTTTGTTTAATGTAAAAGTATAAAGTTAATAATGCACAAAGCAATATAATTGTATCCAAATCCATCATTAATATATTTCATCTAAAATTTATTTAGTAAATAAATCCTAAAAAATTTAAGATTTTAGGTATAAGGATAAATTGAACTCCAAACGATTTTTTTTTATTAATTTAATTTTTTAAATTAAATTCAACGCTCAACATTTAAAAAAAAAATTTAACTTTAAAAAATAAAAATTAATTATAAATATTGAAGATTACATTTTTCATTATGTGAAATTAATTTGGTAGAAGCATGCGTTTATGGCGCATTATCTATAAAGCTTGTTAAAAGATATTGATGGATTTGATGCCTCTACTTTTCAACAATTTAGTATTTTAACAATCATTAGTAATTTTGTTTGAGGGTCATTTTCTTTCCTTTTCGTTACAATTAAGTCATCATATTATAATAATATTTAAGGTAAGTTATACTAATAGTCATTCAATTGTTAGTGTATTGTTGTTTTGGTCAATTTAAAAAAGTCTAACTTAGTTACTAAAGTTATTGAAAATTAATATTTTGGTCCCTCTTCTGTTAAATCATTGACATAATATCAATGCAACATTTTTTTATTGATATAATACTAAATTTAGCTTTTCAATGTTTACAGATTTTATTATTTTGATCCTAATTCTAAAAAACAAATTTAGTCCTTAAGTTTACACATTATGTTAATTTAATATTGATTCTTAAAAATTTAAAATAAAACTTAAAAAATTTAAAGTTTTTTTTTTCTATAAAATACATACAAAATTATAAAATGCATACAAAAAATATAAAAATATTTATAAATAGATGAATACTCGATTCTCTCTCTAAAAAAATCTTTAAAGAAAAACATAAATAAAAACTTGATCTAATTTATCATTTGTTTTGTTGAATGTGGAAAATCTTAGGGATTTTCATCGTTGTAAGGATGAAAAGAAAATGTAGGGTTTAGTCTAGATCACTCAATAATAACAAACATGATCAAAATTTAGTGTGTAACAATTTTCTCAGCTACCGGACAGTGTAGACCCCATTTTCTTCCATTCTTTTTCTTTAATTCTTCTCCTTCTTTGCAGTTTCCTTCAAACCAAAATTCTCCATAAAAAAACTCCTACTTTATAGACCTCACTTCTAACCCAATACATCACTATTACTGAAGTGTTCAAGTATATATAGTGGTCATTTGTAGGTGACTTGAATGCAGGCATATGCAAGCAAGTAACTAAGTGGTATGCCATTTGGTAAACTAATAAATATTGACAAAAATGGGATTTGATATCCACATATTAAAACTCAAACTCTTGTTACACAGGGATCTCAGACAAACTCGATATCTACAAAAGGTATCAAACGTAAAAAAAATTTAAATTTTATAAAAAATATTTAAAATAAAAAGTATAAAAAATTTATAAAAAAATAGTATGAAGTACATGTGAATTGTTATGTCATGTTAAAAAGCTTAACGTTTTTGTTAGTATTTTCGTTAAAAAAATTAATTTGACTCTTTTTGAACGTTCAAAAAATTATTATTTTTCTTGCGATTAGGGATCAAATGATTTATAATTAAGTTTCAGCTTTTCACCTATTAATTATAAATTTATTTAGCCACGAAGTCATTCCACTATAGTATCGTGACTGAGCTCTCCCCAATGACATACCATTACGAAAGAAACTCGATTAGTGCCTGTCCAATGAACTTGTCTTAAGTGTGTTGCCCTCATAGGATATCCTTAATATCATTGGAATAAATTCGCTATCACAATATGATCCTATTTGATCTTATGTTAACAATTACATCTTTTTTTATGGAAAGTCGATTACTATAAAATAGTAATCAAGTTATTCATCACTAAGACGAATAACACATGGCCATGTTTACTTTTCATCAACCTTATAATGCCACTGAGAGGATATCATTTACCCGTATATCGGGTTATGAATTCTAGTTTTTTGAATGATACTACATACTACAGAAGTTGTATATCAAACGCACCAATTTTTGGTTCCTTATCTATTTAAACTCAGACTTTACTTGCATCAAAGTATACGAATTGCACATACATAGTCTGTCATGCATTCAGGATTAAAGAATGCGACACTTTGAACGCTGCAAGTGAATAAATCCATAAACGGATTCAAGATCTATTCTTATTGAGTCCAGTCTGTTGTACTGTCAGTTCAGTCAATCACATCTATGTCTCTATCTTTTGAAAGTCATTCGCTCTGATGTTCAAGATAATGTATCTCTCCAATTGGAATGAAAATAAAGACAAAAAGTTGTTCAATTCAAGTAAATTAATGGATTGATAAATGTTAAAAGCAACATGTTTTAATCTCGTTCTTAATGCGTTTTTAGATGATTATTTGATGTAAAATGAAGAATTTTAAAGGGTCCAAAATATTTTAAGGCATGGTATTATTTTGGAAGTTGAATTTAGGGTGATAATTTTATCCAATTCATGTATTTGTTTCTTGTTTCGTTTAATGATGATCATATGTTAGAAAAATCATCAAACTACAAGAGTTTAAGACTTTGTTTGGCTTCATAAAACAGAGGTCACTTTCATTTTTTTGTCCTAATCTAAACTTATATAAATGTAAAAGTTTTCGTTTTTTTCGATAATTTTTCAAATATTAAATCTCGTGCAATGATTTGAATTCATAAAAATATATACTTTTTATTTTATTACTAATGTTTTTATTAACTTGTTTTTCATGTTTTCAAAATTTTAATTTTATTTACCAAATGTGTTTTCCAATTTATTTTTAGTAGCAGAAGGAAATCAAACTTTTTTTTGAGTTAATATACCATTTGGTCCTTAAATTTAATTTCAGTGTTCAATTTGATACTTAAACCAAATGACTTCATATGGCCTAATAAATATTTTACATGTGTACTATGGTAAAAATAATATAAATATTTTAATTGAAACAAAAAAAGTTTAGGTGTGAAATGAAACATTGAAGTCAATTTTAGGCACTTAATTAAGATAAAAAAATTTCAAATATCGAATTAAAAAAAACTTGAATATCGAATTGAACTTTGAGACCAAACTCATATACTAAATTGAAAAAAAAAATCTCAATTACATTAACTTTTTTTCTTCTCTTAAATCTTCTCATTGAATAAAGCAAAAGCTATGATTGGCAAAGAGAATAAATGGTGTGAAGGAAAAATGTAGGGAGAAGAAGAATAAAAGGGAAATTTGTAGGACGTCCATCTTCTTTTTCCTTTATACTTGGAGTAAATTTTTTATTATATTGATTCCTTTTAATGAAAAATAGTTGTTATTGACAAAAAAATTTAGTTATTGTTTAATAAATTATAGAATTTATATAACAAAAAAAATATAGAAATTACATGCATAAAATCACGTGTTAATATTTTGGTCCCTCCTTGTTAAATCAAAATTTAGAGTAACTACCAGACAGTGTAGACCCCATTTTCTTCCATTCTTTTTCTTTAATTCTTCTCCTTCTTTGCAGTTTCCTTAAAACCAAAATTCTCCATAAAAACACTGCTACTTTATTGACCTCACTTCTAACCCTCTATATTACTATTACTAAAGTGTTCAAGTATATATAGTTGTCATTTGTAGGTGACTTGAATGCAGGCATATGCGAGCAAGTAACTAACTGGTATGCCATTTGGTAAATTTCTGAATTTGCTCTACTTTTTTCTTGAGCTTCGAATGTTTCAAGCTAATTAATTCAATTTTGTTTGGTGTTATCCAGGAAGAAATAGATCAACACAAATGGGGTCATCCACAAACATCATGCATATTTCCTCTTGCGAACCTCAGGAGCCTGAAGAGAACATCACTCACATGGATGCTTGGCTGTATAAGGCAGCAGCAGAAGGCAACATTGAAGTATTCAATAATAACCAGGGGCTTCACCTTGAGTCGCTAAAGACCCCAAACCATGACAACCTGCTCCATCTTAACTTGGCAACCCAGGAGAATGCTGCCTGGCTTTTTAACAGATTTCCCTCAATAATCATATCCTGCGCCGTATATTATTCAATATGGTATCCGACTTTGAGTAACTTTATTAATATGATAAAAAGAGAAAAGAGATCAGATTTTATCGAACAAATTCTCGGCAAGTGTCCGTCACTGCTACTCCAAACGAATGCTAAAGGTCAGACTCCTTTGCACGTTGCTGCAAGGTATGGACATTCTGCTATTGTGAACCTTCTAATCAAGTTTTGCGCAAAAGCTAGAGATGGAGATTTAGAGAAGCTGGGAATGGATCAAGTAAATGCAGTGAGGGAGATGCTGAGAATTACCGATCATGAATCCAACACGGCTTTACATGAAGCAGCACGGTGTGGCAATGTCGAAGTGGTGAAAGCATTGTTGGAGTTCGAAGACCCTGATTTCCCGTATTCTGCCAACAAAAAACAGGAGACTCCACTTTACATAGCAGCTAGGAGGGGAGGGACTAGGAGGGGTGGATCTGGGCGTTTGTTGACTGTAATATTAGATAAATGGAAATCAGCTGCTCAAGCCGGCGGCCCCCATGGTAGAACAGCTTTGCATGCAGCAGCTATGGCTGGAGATGCAGGTATGTTGTTGAGTTAGATCCATTTCTTTCAAATTTTGAAATAAATAAAGAGCAGGTCTATTGACATTTTTTTTTGCTTGGATTTAGAGGCAATAAGGGTAATATTAGAGAAGAAGGGGAATTTGACAATGGAAAGAGATGAAGATGGACACACCCCTCTTCATTATGCTGCACACATTGGTCGTAGAATATCAGTTGTGGAAGAACTGTTAAAAAGGGATGTATCAGCTGCTTATATTGGTGATAAAAAGAGGGGGATGACACCCCTTCTTATGGCAGCCAGGCAAGGTCATTTTGGAACAGTTTCAAAGATTCTCTCTTTATGTCCAGATTGTTGTGAAAAAGTGGACAACAAGGGTTTGAATTTACTTCATTATCTGGCTTTTAGATTCTCTTTCTCCCAATTTGGGCGTTGTTTATTCAAGTATGATGGTTGTGAGCTTGAATATGGATCATTAAGAAATCTAAGAGAGTTGGAAGGTGACTTTGAAATGACACCTCAAAAAGTTTATAATGCACTCCACTATGAGAAACATCATCAGGTGTGTGTATATATATATGGTATTTCCATGTTTATGGTTTTATTAATATTTAAGTTTTGAATTAACATATTTAATAAACTTACAATACAATTGGCTAATGTGGGTGGCATGGCAGGAGCAAATCAAAGAATTGTTGGAAGAAATTCAGAATGATCAAGTGGCAGAAGTACCAGTTCATCGTTTTCCCATACAAAATGTTTCTACAGAAAATTTGGAGAAGACAAGAAATGCTCATTTAGTAGTGGCAGCACTTATAGCCACCGTCGCATTCGCAGCGGCAATAACTGTTCCTGGTGGTTTGAAGAGTGAAAAAGGACCAGAGCAAGGCACTCCCTTTTTGATTGATGAGGCAGCCTTTAAAGCATTTGTTGTGACAAATGCATTGGCTTTTCTTTTCTCTGTTTCTGCCCTCACCACTCACTTTGGGGTTTTGGATAATCTATTATCAAGGTTTAAATTTTTTCATCATACGCTTTTATATCGAACTCAATCTGTTTCTGGGATCCTTGGCTATGCAACGTTGGCGATGGTGATTGCTTTCAGCAGTGGCAGTTATGTGATCTTAAAACCTTCCCACGGACTTGCCATTGTTTCATATCTCATATGTCCTGCCTTTTTACTTTGTATGTGGGGAATTTTGAATCCCTCAATACATATGTAAAATATAAATATGATAATATTACTTTATCATTGATTACAATGTTGTTCCAATTCCTAGTAAGAAATTCTCACCAAATGTCCGTCACTGCTACTCCAAACGAATGCTAAGGGTCAAACTCCTCTGCACGTTGGTGCAAGGTATGGACATTCTGCTATTGTCAAACTTCTAATCAAGTCTTGCGCAAAAGCTAGAGATGGAGATTTAGAGAAGCTGGGAATGGATCAAGTAAATGCAGTGAGGGAGATGCTGAGGATTAGAGATCAGGAATCCAACACGTCTTTTCATGAAGCAGCAGGGTGTGGCAATGTTGAAGTGGTGAAAGCATTGTTGGAGTTTGAAGACCCTGATTTCCCGTATTCTGCCAACAAAAAACAGGAGATTCCACTTTACATAGCAGCTAGGAGAGGAGATGGGGGCGTGCTGAGTGTACTATTAGATAAATGGAAATCAGCTGCTCAAGCCGGCGGCCCCTATGGTAGAACAGCTTTGCATGCAGCAGCTATGGCTGGAGATGCGGGTATGTTGTTGAGTTAGTTTCAATTTTTTTTTTAAAGTTTTTAAATAAATAAAGAACTGGTCCATTGACAAATTTTTTTTGCTTGGATTTAGAGGCAATAAGGGTAATATTGAAGAAGGGGAATTTGAGAAGGGAAAGAGATGAAGATGGACACACCCCTCTTCGTTATGCTGCACACATAGGTGGTAGAATATCAGTTGTGAGAGAAGTGTTAAAAAGGGATGTATCCGCTGCCTATATAGGTGATAGAAAGAGGGGGATGGCACCCCTTCTTGTGGCAGCCAGGCAAGGTAATGTTGGAACAATTTCAAAGATTCTCTCTTTATGTCCATATTATTGTGAAAAAGTGGACAACAAAGGTTTAAATTTACTTCATTATCAGAGCCCCAAGCAATTCTATCAGGTCCTGCCGAAGAATGAGGAGCGGGAACACTAACAATGTTACCTTTTGAGATATGTCTAACTTATCAATATTAACATTATCCATTTAATTGAGATCAATATAGAATTATTAGTCGAGACATACAATTTCAAAAAGGTAAAAAAAAAAACAATTTATGTAAAATAATATTTATTAAATATCAAATAATATTAAAGATATTGTAACTAATTTTCCATTATGATTGAAAATTAGTTTGAGGAATCATTGAAAAATATGCAAATTTTAGGTTTAAATCAAAGTTTTATATTTATAATTTTTAAGGGATTAAATCAAATTATTATTTTTTTTAGGATCAAAATATAATTTTATTATTATTAATTTAAAATTTTATAAATTATAAAAGGGTTAAAAGAGAATTTTTCTATTTTAAGACCCTAACTTCCCCTCTAAACCTATACATTTCAGCCAACTTTGATGAAATCATTTTGAGCTTTCCAATTTATTATATTTGATGTCGTAACAATCCTAACTTTCAACAAAATAGTCTTTTTCACTATTTTTAAACTAACATATAGTTAGAATAGAGGTAAAATAAAAACACCGTGGATGCCAAAAATAAATTAATTTTTTAAATGAATTTAGAATATGTTACGGAGCTTTCAACAATTATGTAGGTAATTTCAATGAAGCATGTTGCCAGCTAATTGACAAACAGGTAAAGCATTTGATATTTTTTGAATTTGTAATAAATTTTTTTCTCGAATTTTGGATGTTAGTAAAAAATCACGAATTTGATACATATACTTTTCAACAATTTAGTATTTTAATCATCTTTAACAAATTTCTTCAATTTCACCATAAATTACTATTACTGAAGTGTTCAAGTATATATAGTGGTCATTTGTAGGTGACTTGAATGCAGGCATATGCAAGCAAGTAACTAAGTGGTATGCTATTTGATAAATTTCTGAATTTGCAGTACTTTTCCCTTTTGCTTGGAATGTTTCAGCTAATTAATTCAATTTTGTTTGGTGTTATCCAGGAAGAAATAGATAAACAAAAATGGGAGCTGAGGAGCCTGAAGAGAACATCACTCACATGGATGCTTGGCTGTATAAGGCAGCAGCAGAAGGCAACATTGAAGTATTCAATAATAACCCAGAGCTTCAACTTGAGTCGCTAAAGACCCCAAACCATGACAACCTGCTCCATCTTAACTTGGCAACCCAGGAGAATGCTGCCTTGCTTTTTAACAGATTTCTCTCAATAATCAAATTCTTCCCCTTACTATATGGATGCTTCTCTCCGCCTATGCGTGATTTAATTACTATTATAAGAGGAGAGAAAAGATCAGATTTCATCGAAAAAATTCTCACCAAGTGTCCGTCACTGCTACTCCAAACGAATGCTAAAGGCCAAACTCCTTTGCACGTTGCAGCAAGGTATGGACATTCTGCTAGTGTCAAACTTCTAATAAAGTCTTGTGCAAAAGCTAGAGATGGAGATTTAGAGAAGCTGGGAATGGATCAAGTAAATGCAGTGAGGGAGATGCTGAGGATTACCGATCATGAATCCAACACGGCTTTACATGTAGCAGCAGGGTGTGGCAGTGTTGAACTGGTGAAAGCATTGTTGGAGTTTGAAGACCCTGATTTTTCGTATTCTGCTAATAAAAAACAGGAGACTCCACTTTACATAGCAGCTAGGAGAGGAGACGGGGGCATGCTGAGTGTACTATTAGATAAATCGAAATCAACAGCTCATGGCGGCCCCCACGGTAGAACAGTTTTGCATGCAGCAGCTATGGCTACAGATGCAGGTATGTTGTTAAGTTCGTTCCAATTTTTTTTTTTTTAAATTTTGAAATAAATGAAGAACAGGTCTATTGACATTTTTTTTTTGCTTGGATTTAGAGGCAATAAGATTAATATTAGAGAAGAAGGGGAATTTGACAAAGGAAAGAGATGAAGATGGACACACCCCTCTTCATTATGCTGCACACTTGGGTTCTAGATTCTCAGTTGTGGAAGAACTGTTAAAACGGGATGTATCGGCTGCCTATATAGGTGATAAAAAGAGGGGATGACACCCCTTCTTATGGCAGCCAGGCAAGGTTATCTTGGAACAATTTCAAAGATTCTCTCTTTATGTCCCGACTGTTGCGAAAAAGTGGACAACAAAGGTTTGAATTTACTACATTATCTGGCTTTTAGAGACTTTGTATTTCCATTAGGGAGTTCTGTTTTCAAGCGTGGTGGTATTGAGATTGTATATGGATCAATCAGAAATTTAATGGAGTTGGAAGGTGACTTTGGAATCACACCTCAAGAAACTTACAATGCACTTCAATCTAAGAATCATTTCGGAAAACAACATGATAAACAGGTGTGTGTTTATATATATTGCATTTCCATGGCTACGGTTTCATTAATATTCAAGTTTTGAATTAACATATTTAATAAACCTACAATACAATCTGCTAATGTGGGTGGCATGACAGAAGCAAATCGAAGAATTGTTGGAAGAAATTGAGAATGATCAAGTGGCAGAGAAATCAGTTCGTCACTTTCGCTTACAAAATGTTTCTACAGAAAGCTTGGAGGCTATAAGAAATACTCATTTAGTAGTGGCAGCACTTATAGCCACCGTCGCTTTCGCAGCGGCAATAACTGTTCCTGGTGGTTTGGAGAGTGAAAAAGGGTCAGAGCAAGGCATTCCCCTTTTGATTCATGAGGCAGCCTTTAAAGCATTTGTTGTAACAAATGCATTGGCCTTTATTTTCTCTGTTTCTGCCCTCTTCATCCATTTTGGGGTTTTGGATAATCTACTATATCGATTCAAATTTTGGCATGAAACAGTTTCATATAGAACTCGGTCTATTTCTGGGCTTCTTGGCTATGCAACAATTGCGATGGTGATTGCTTTCAGCACAGGCAGTTATGTGATCATAAAACCTTCTCACGGACTTGCCATTTTTTCATCTCTCATCTGCCCTACCTTCTTTTTGGTTCTGCATTGGACTATTTTTGATTACTATATTGGGAGGATATTTTTTTATCATTGATTACAATATTCTTCCAATTCCTAATGTGAATGTTACCTCTTTAAAGAAATATTACTTTAATATTGACAATTTTCATTTAATTGAAATTAATATAAAGTCATTAGTTGATACACATACAATTTCAAAAAAAAAAAATCACAATTTCTATAAAGTAAGATTTATTAAATATTAAAGAATAACAAAGATATTGCAATTAATTTTTGGTTATAACTAAAAATTAGTTTGATGAATATTGAAAAATATGAGAATTTTAGGTTTAAGGAAAACATAAGATTTTATTTAAAAAAGAGAAGTTGCTTCTAATTTTTTTGGTCAGGTGTGATCAAACACCTATAAAATCACATTTTAAAAAGAAAATTTTTGAAATTCTTCATTAGAAAGAAAAGTTTGAGTCTACGGTAGAAATTCATAGAAAGATGTTTATGTTTGAGAGTTGATTACGTGAAAAAAAGGTTTTAACACTCTTTCGACGCCCAAAATTAATACCTTATTAAATATGTGTTGCCTACAATTCGTAAATTAAAATTCATATGTCAGTATTTAATTGTGATAGTAAAAAAAATTACAATTCCACTATTTTAGTAACCTATATATTTATAATTTTTAAAGTATTAAATCAAATTGTTATATTTGATGTCTCAACAATTTCAAGTTTCAACAAAATAATCTTTTTCGCTATTTATGAATTAAGATATATATATATATATTGAATATACTAGTGTGATTACATTGTAGTATTTATTCAAATCTTTTTGTTGTTTTTTTATACTTCCTTCCTTTTTATGTGGAAAGACCTCAAGTACCTGAGCATGCCCATGATAGCCAAAAGTTTTCTCAACCCAGCTTCTGGTCGGAATGTTATTCAAAAGCAACTCCCTTATCGGCAAAAGGTTTCCAATAATATTATCGGAACCCGAAACGTTGACCTTCACTCCCTTATATTAACAATTTAGTCATATAAATTTAAAAAGTATAATTTTGATGCTTATATTAACAATTTAGTATTTTAATAATTTTTTTCATGAATTGCAATAACAGGGTAAAATCCGAACAACAAATACAACTAGTGCAACCCGAACTTAGGTCAAACTTGGGGCGATGAACACCCTTAACCATCATGCCATCACATGAGGTTTGTTTTAATCATTTTTAACAACTTTATTTTCATGCATTATATAATTTTAATTAATATTTTATAATTAAAATTAAAATTTTATGAATGCAACTGAACCCAAACTTACCTAACCTTTGAACTAGATTGATAAACTACATTTATTTATGACAACTTAATTTTTCATTTAAATTTATATATAACTTAATCTTGTAATTGATTTTATTTTTATAACCTTTGAATGGTGGATTTGCAAGCAAGTAAGAAACAGCTATGGCATTTGGTAAGTTTCTTAATTTTTAGTATCTCTTTTTCTTGAGCTTGGAATGTTTGAAGCTAATTATTTAAATTTTGTTTGGTGTTATCCAGAGAGAAATAGATCAACAAAAATAGGAGCTGAGGAGCCGGAAGAGAACATCACTCACATGGATGCTTGGCTGTATAAGGCAGCAGCAGAAGGCAGCAGCAGAAGTATTCAATAAAAACCAGGGGCTTCAACTTGAGTCTCTAAAGACTCCAAACCATGACAACTTGCTCCATCTTAACTTGGCAACCGAGAAGGATGTTACCTTTCGTTTTACTCAAATTCTTCCCCGCACCATATGTATTCTTCTTTCAGTCTTTGAGCACTGTCATTACTATGATAAAAAGAGAAAAGAGATCAGGTTTTATCGAACAAATTCTCACCAAGTGTCCGTCACTGCTACTCCAAACGAATGCTAAAGGTCAGACTCCTTTGCACGTTGCTGCAAGGTATGGACATTCTGCTATTGTGAACCATCTAATCAAGTTTTGCGCAAAAGCTAGAGATGGAGATTTAGAGAAGCTGGGAATGGATCAAGTAAATGCAGTGAGGGAGATGCTGAGGATTACCGATCATGAATCCAACACGGCTTTACATGAAGCAGCACGGTGTGGCAATGTCGAAGTGGTGAAAGCATTATTGGAGTTTGAACACCCTGATTTTCCGTATTCTGCCAACACAAAACAGGAGACTCCACTTTACATAGCAGCTAGGAGGAGAGGATCTGGGCGCTTGTTGACTCTATTATTAGATAAATTCAAATCAACAGCTCATGGCGACCCCCACGGTAGAACAGCTTTGCATGCAGGCTGGAGATGCAGGTATGTTGTTGAGTTGGTTCCAATTTTTTTTAAAAAAATTTTGAAATAAATAAAGAACAGGTCTATTGACATTTTTTTTTGCTTGGATTTAGAGGCAATAAGGATAATATTAGAGAAGAAGGGGAATTTGACAACGAAAAGAGATGAAGATGGACACACCCCTCTTCATTATGCTGCACACATAGGTAGGGGTCTTAAAAAAATACCCAATTGAGATATCCGATCCGTTAACTTGGTAAAAAAAATAAACAGATATTTTTTTATTTTTAAATTATTTTCAATTTTTTGACCCCGTTATGATAGAGAAGAGCTTGGTAGCATTGGAGAATATGGAAGAAATTTTTGAATTGAAAAAATTTTTTTTTGGATTAATGATAAAAATCCTGTTCGAGAATTGATTATGTAAAAAGAAGATTTTAGTACTCTCTTGACGTCCAAAATTAATACTTTATAAATATGCATTGCAAATTAAAATTCATATTTCAGTACTTAATTACAATCCAAATATTTTATAAATTAAAAATAAATATATTAATGGGTGAATTAATTTTTTAATAGTGAAAGAAAGATAAGGATCAAGATGTAGCATTTTTAAAATTTAGGTGCCTTTCTTGAGATTTTCCATTTATTTTTATCATATATAAAAGAAAAAGTTATAAATTTTGAAGTCAGTGGGCCCGTAGCCCAACATTTGAACAAATAAGGAAACATTTGCGCCCAAATTAAATATTAACTCAACTAAAGTCTAATTTTATCATTATACCCGATTAAAATTAAATACCACATTTAAGTTATAAAATTTATTTGGTATATTTTTTAAAATATGAAATATTATTAGATTGCTTGATAAATGTAATTTTTAAAATTTTAAAAATAAAGAAATTACATTAAGCGATATGCCTATTATTTACTTATTATTTTCCATTTTTTTATTGAAAAATTCTATAATTTACTTTTTATAATGAATCATCAAACATGCTTAAAATTAAATCACTGAAAATATTAATTTTTGATTGATTTAATTTTTTTTCCAAATGAATTATCAAACAAGACCAAATTGCTTCGGCTTTTTGTTCACAACTTGACTTTGGTTGGTCACTCATTATCAATGGCTCTAATTTCTCCAGATTTTTTTAAATTAAGAATTGAGAAAAATTAATACAAGTATCAAAATACTTAATTTGCTGTAGGCCAGGAGGTAAAAACAAAGCATTCATTAATCCGAATTTTTTTTAGAGGACGGGAATTAAATTGTATGCTTTTATTATAGTAAGAAATGTAATTTTATTATTTTAGTAGTTTAATTCTTGATTATTTTTAAATGATTAAATCAAATATTTATCATTTTTGAAGGTCGAAATATAATTTTATCATTATTAATTTAAAATTTTATAGATTATAAATAATCTAAAAAAAAAGATTTTCCATTTTAAAGAAGCTAAAGCCCTATAGTCCTTTAGCTCTGCCTCTAAACCCATACATTTCCATCCAACTTGGATGAAGTCCTTTCAAGCTTTCTAATCTATTATATTTGATGTCTCAACCATCTAATTTTCAACCCAATAATCATTTACACTATTTTCAAACTAATGTATACTTAGGATTGAAGTAAAATAAGGACATAATAAATTCCAAAAATAAATTAATTTTTAAACGGGTTTAACATTAATTCATTTTGTGTCAAGTTTAATGTGTCATTTGTTCATATTAACACGTCTATGTCTCGACTTGAAAGCAAGTTTAATGTGCGACTTCCAGGCTGCAACGACCAAAGCCAAAGAGAAGGCGTGCTGCCTAATTTATTGACTTTCTCATCCACACAAGTTCTTGACTTTTCTTGACTTTCTCATCCACACAATTATTTTATATTTTAGTATCACATTTTGATTTTGTTCCCCTTGTAAATATTTTTAAATATATAAATCTAATTATTTACATGTCATAATAGTTATAATTAGTTGAAGTAAAGGGATCATTAGTTATAATGGGAACAGATTTGTGAAAACACTCTCTTTCTGAGTGGTATAAAGTCTTTGTGCTCTTCTAAATTTGAAATTTAGTTCTTATATTTTTATTTTAAGGAATTTAGTTCTCTTACTTTTCAGATTTCAAAAATTAAGTCCAATTATTAATGCTATTATTTTTTATTTGTTAAATTTGTTTATGTGATATTTTGAAATAAGAAAAAAGATACTCACTTGATAGTAATGTAATTAAAAAATTGACATTATAACGAACTTAAATTTAACAAAATAATTTTAACAAGGTTAACAATTGGACTTGGATTTTGAGATCTTAAAAATAGAGAGACTAAATTTCTAGAAATAAAAATACAGAGGATAAATTCCAAATTTATAGAGTGTAGGGACTTATGTCATATTTTAACCTTGAGAAATTTGCAGATTGAAATCACATGGCCTTCAAAATTTGCTGATTTTTCAAAAAAAAAATGTTTGGTGTGAATTTTAACATTTTTTGCAGAAACTTGGTTGAAGAACTAATGGTTTCCAGTTGACAAGTTGACTTGGTCATTACAGGAAAACTGATAGTTTGATTAATATATTTGCTTATATAATATTTGTATTGATCACTCTGCAAGAGACTTATTACAGGCAAGTACCAAAGAGGAAAGGCATTTGGTAAATTTCTGAATTTGTAGTATCTTTTTTTCTTGAGCTTAGAATGTTCCAAGCTAAATAATTAAATTTTGATTTGTGTATCTAGGAAGAAAGCTCTGCAATAGATCAACATGTCCTCCGGTGAACCTGAGGAGCCTGAAGAGAAGATCACCTACATGGAAGCTTGGTTGTATAAGGCAGCAGCAGAAGGAAACATTGAAGTATTCAATAATCACCCCGAGCATGCACTTGAATCGCAAAAGACCCCAAACCATGACAACGTGCTCCATGTTAACTTGGCAACCCACGAGCTTGCTGCCTGGTTTTCTAATGGAATTCTCTCAAGAACTAGATCCTTCCCCAATTTATATTTATTCATCTATTTGTTTTTGTGGATTTTAATTATTAAGAAAAAAAGTGAAAAAAGATCAGATTTTATCAGACAAATTCTTACCAAGTGTCCGTCACTACTACTCCAGACGAATGCTAAAGGTCAAACTCCCTTGCACGTTGCAGCAAGGAATGGACATTCTGCTATTGTGAAACTTCTAATCAGGTCTTGCGCAAAAGCTAGAGATGGAGATTTAGAGAAGCAGGGAATGGATGAAGCAACTGCAATCAGAAAGATGCTGCGGATTACGGATCAGGAATCTAACACGGCTTTACATGAAGCAGTACAGTATGGCGATGTCGAAATGGTGGAAGGATTGTTGGAGCATGAAAACCCTGATTCACCTTATCCTGCCAACAAAAACCAGGAGACTCCACTTTACTTAGCAGCTATGAGAGGAGCTGGGGGTTTGCTGACTTTAATATTAGATAAATGGAAATCAGCTGATCATGGTGGCCCTCATGGTAGAACAACTTTGCATGCAAATGGCCGAAGATGAAGGTATGTTGAGTTAGTTCCATATTTTTTTTTTGTAATAAATAAAGAATAGATTTATTGACAGTTTTTTTTGCTTGGATTTAGAGGCAGCAAGGAAAATATTAGAGAAGCAAGAGGATTTGACAAAGGAAACAGATGAAGATGGGCACACCCCTCTCCATTATGCTGCACACATAGGTTGCAACTCTGTTGTGGAAGTACTGTTAGAAAAGGATGTATCAGCTGCCTATATAGGTGATAAAAAGTTGGGGATGACACCCCTTCTTGTGGCAGCCAGGCAAGGTAATGTTGGAACAGTGAAAAAGATTCTCTCTAAGTGTCCAGATTGTTGTGAAAAAGTAGACAAAAAAGGTTTGAATTTACTTCATTATTTGGCTTTTAGAGATCGTTCCTATAAATTAAGTCATTCTCTTTTCTTGCCTGGTGGTACTAAGACGGAATATGGATCAATCAGAAATTTAAGGAAGTTGAAAGATGCCCTTGGATTTACTCCTGAAGATGTTTATGATTTACTTAGATATGAGGGTCATAACGAGAAATATCAGCATGAAAAGGTTTGCGTATTTCTATGACTATGGCTATGGTTTTATTAATAATTGGGTTTTGAGTTAATATATATATATTATAATATATATAATAGACCTACATTACAATCCAATTGGCTAATGTGGCTGTCATGGCAGAAACAAGTCGAAGGATTGCTAAAAGTTATTGCACGTGAAGAAGTAGCCAAGTTAAAAGTTTCCCACATTCCCTTACCAACTGTTTCTGCAGAAAGCTTAGAGAAGACGAGAGATGCTCATTTAGTAGTGGCAGCACTTATAGCCACCGTCACATTTGCAGCAGCAATAACCGTACCTGGTGGTTTGAATAGTGAAAAAGGATCAAAGCAGGGCACTCCTTTTCTGATTGATGAGGTAGCCTTTAAAGCATTTGTTGTAACAAATGCATTGGCTTTTATTCTTTCTGTTTCAGCCCTCTCCATCCACTTTGGGATTTCGGATCCTCTTTTACCAAAATTAAACTTTTGGGGTATTAATATAAACTTGCATCGAACTCAGTCTGTTACTAATCTCCTTGGCCGTGCAATGTTTGCGATGGTGATTGCTTTTAGCACAAGCAGTTATGTGATTTTAAAGCCTTCCTATGGACTGGGCATCGTTTCATGTTTCATCTGTCCTGGCTTTTTTGTTTGTTATTACGTCCCACAATTCATGGCTTTCATGAAGAGGTTGTT
The DNA here is from genome assembly GCA_005610355.1 of Gossypioides kirkii. Taxonomy (NCBI): domain Eukaryota; kingdom Viridiplantae; phylum Streptophyta; class Magnoliopsida; order Malvales; family Malvaceae; genus Gossypioides; species Gossypioides kirkii. Next base: position 750,503 of record CP032245.1, on the reverse strand, counting down.
GGAGTGATAATAAAGAATTTATTTACAAATTATTATTTGTGACAAATTTTATATGCGGCAATAATTATGCCACAATAGTTGTAGGGATAATAAAGAATTTCGTCACTATTATGATAATAGTTGTGACGGTTTAAATATCGTTTCTATAAATGTATAATTGTGATCTAATCTAATTGTCATTATTAATTTTCTTTTTTCTTGAGAAATTATGTAATAGTCATAACATATAAATACTCCGAATAAAATTAGGTATTATAAAGCTCAAACAAAAACATTTGAGTTTTTTTGTAATGAGATGAACGAAAGTTAATTCCGAATTTTGTAAGTAAAGATAATAAGCTTACACTAAAAAATAGTCATATTGTGTGAAAGACAATAAAAAAGAAGAGCTCATGGAGGGCCCATGGTAGAACAACTTTGCATGCAGCAGTTATGGCTGTAGATGCTAGATATTCAAATATGTTATCAACAACTTCATTTATTTCCCCAAATATCTGTGAAAGGGAATTAAATCTCCATATGAAGCCAAAGTGGATGTGGATCCAAGTGTTGAGCAGCATAGGAAGTAATAAAAATATATGTTGCACTGCAAGGAATTCAAGGCTGCCTTCTCCACAATGGCTTATATCTGCTAAGCACCTCCTCTTAAATTTGATTATGGCCTAATAAACAACATAGGGCAGCACTGACTTCATCACAAAGAGCTGTACACCCCATTTTCTTCCATTCTTTGTCTTCAATTTGCAGTTTCCTTTTCTAATTGATGAGTCAGCTTTTAAAGCATTTTGTGGTAACAAATTTATTGGCCATTATTCTTTCTCCTCATCCACTTTGAGATGCTGCCTCTTTTTTTTTTTTCAAACCCTCTCGATGTAACTGCACCAAAAATATTACTCGCTGCTATGGTGATTGTTTTCAGCACAGTCATTTATGTGCTCTTAAAATCTTTGTTCAGACTTGCCCTCAATTCATGTTTCATTGGCTCACATCAACATGATATATATGCGATCACCACATATCCTAATTTCATTAATTTATCAATTACATCAACAAAAGCTTAACGATCAAACTTTGTCAAGGTCAACAAAGAAATTTAATTGATTGATTTTTTTAGCTTTAAAGGCTCAATTAAGTGCAATTTTTTCATAAGTTAATTGAATTTTTTGTTAATTTTTTTTTTTACCATTAAACCTAAAAGATACATTGCACCATAAGGAATTCAACGTTGCCTTGCCTAGAAATGTTTAGGCTTCGTTTGGTTTCAAGAAATAGAGGCTATTTTCGTTTTTTTAAATGGAAAGCATTAAAAAAAATCTTGTTTGATTGAAATTAAAAAAATTAAAAATTAAAAATATGTGTAACTTAAAAAATAATAAAAGTTGATGTCATTGTTTTCACTGAAAATATTTAGTACAAGTGAAAATATCTAAAAGTAAGAGTTAATTTTAATGAATTGACTCTAGTTCAAACCCATGTAAACATAATTTCTTTAAATATTTTTTTTGAATATATTGGTGTGATTATATGATAGTATCTGTTATACTTTCTTAATCTTTTGACAAGGCACACACACCTTACACACAGGTGCTCGAACCCGGGACCTTTAAAATAAACAATATCTTCTTTTTCACTAGAACTACTTGTTGAGTTCTTTTAAATTTTTTCAAATATTAAATCGAACACCATTATTCAAATCTCTATAAATATATTTTTATCAATGGCTCCAGTATCAAATTACGGGTACTTAATTGTGTTCTCTTGAAATACCGAAGAAATTATTTGAATACCAAATTCTGGTTCCAATTTTAGAAAGGTTTAATATAACATTTGATATTTGAATTTGATATATTTTTTTAATTTGGTGCTTAAGTTTTTTTTTGGGTCCAATTTAGTACTCAAACTTGATATTTTTTTTACTAATTTGGTACTTAAACTTGGCACTTTTTTTTTAAGTTGGTACTTAAACTTTTTGGGGTCCAATTTAGTACCTGAACTTGATAATTTTTCTTGATTGATAGCTAATCTTTTTTAATATTAATTTGTTAAGCATAACTCAATACCTATTTTTAACATGAATTTTCTCTAAAACTGATAATACTTTTGTAACATAACAAAAACAATTTTAACACCGTTATTGCTTTGCATAACTTTTATAATATTTAATAAATTTAGGTACAAAATTGAATCTAAAGAAAAATTTAGGTACCAAATTAGGGAAAAATGCCAAGTTCAGGTATCAAATTAGGTAAAAAAAGAGCTTACATATCAAATTAAGAAAAAATATCAAGTTCAGATATCAAATATTATATATTAAGCTTCTTAGAAATTATTTTAATTTCTTTAATTTCAATACCAAATTCGATCTAGGACCATCAAACAGCCTTATCTTTTGAATTTATTTTAATGGATTTAAGATTATATTTCATTTTGGGCTCAATCTAATGTATTATTAGTCCAAACTAACATTCATATTTCTGCTTGAAAGGCAATCCTACCCCGACGGTCAAGACAAGCTATTTCCTATTTCGTTTAATGAAGATTATATGTTAGAAGCTTACGAACTCATCAAAGTATATGAGTTTTAATTTTTTTTTTAAATTTGGTAATTGAGTTTGGCTTTAGTATTTAATTCGACATCCAAATCAAATAGCATCATATGGAATAATGAATGTTTGACACATGTGCTCTAATCAAAAAAAATATAAATATTTAATTGAGATAAAACAAAAATTAAGATACCAAATTAAACATTAAAACCAAACTAAAGTACCAAATAATATAAATCTTTACATCGAATAAAAAAAAAGATAAACCCAACATTAGTCCATTGATTAAAGGTGTCCATTCCATCTCCAAAATGCAAGTTTGATTCGGAGATTCTGCATGGTCCTGTAGTAGCATACGTGAATTGTATTTGGATATATTTTATTTAAATAAATGAATAAGAATTTAACCATCATTAATTAAATTAAATGGAAATTAGAATAAATAAATGTAATCAAAATAATATAGTGGGTTCCAACAACTCCTCTTTGGAAGTAATAAATATTAATATTTTTAATAAATGTAGTCAAAATAATACAATGAGATCCTACAACTCTTCCTTGGAAGTAATAAATATTAATGTTTTAAATAAATATAGCTAAAATAATATAAATTTTGTCTTACAATTTAGGGATGTTCAAACGGTTAATCGATCGATTAACCAAATTAAATCAGTATTAATCGAATTAATTGATTTTTTAATTCTTTAACCTTTAACAGAACTAAATTTTTTTAAAAAAATTAATCGAACCTAAATATTTCGATTAATTCGATCGGTTAATTAAATTAACAGAAATTTAAATGTTTTTATTTTTTGGTTAAAGCAAGTATAAAATATATCAAAATATAAATTGATAATGTTCATTTGGCTAAATTAATTGAATTAAAAATACATATAATTTGTATTATTAATTATTAAGTTCGGTTAATTCGATTAATTACTGATTTCAAACCGAATTAACCAATAACCGAACTTCCAAAAAATTATTAATCGGCCTCCGATTGGTTAACCGAATTAGATTGGTTCGATCAATTAATTTACTTTTAACTGAAAATTGAACACTCCTACTACAACTTGTTCTTAGAAGTAATAAATAACAACATTTTAAATAAATGTAGTCAAAATAATATAACAAGGTCCAACAAATTTATTTAAGTAAAAATAATTTTTATACGTGAAATATTTATTTTTTTCCATCCATATCATGGATGTAACAAATTTTAGTATTATATATTTTTGTATGTGTATTTTAAATAATTATTTGAAATATTTTACATATAAAAATAATGATATTTGAAATAATTATTTTTATAATATTAGAATTTATCATACTCATAATGTACATGGAAAAAATTAAACATTTATATAAAAAAACTATATAAAATTAGTTAATGTTTTTAAAAAATAAAATATATTTAACATAATGATACATAAGAATATATTTTCATTATATCGACAATGTAAGTAAAAAAAATATTTAAAATAATTATTTTTATAATATTAGAATTTACGATATTGACAATGTAAGTAAAAAATAAATATTTTACGTAAAACATTAGTTGATGTTTTTAAATATAAATATATATATATTTAACATAGTGATACATATGAATATAATTTTTTTATATTCCCAAATGTAAGTGAAAAAATAATGATATTTGAAAAAATTATTTTTAAAATATTAAAATTTATGATACCTACCATGTGCATAAAAAATAAATATTTGACATAAAAAATTATATATAAAGAAAAGTATATAAAAAATTAGTTGATGTTTTTAAAAATAAAATATATTTAACATAATAATATTTTTATTATATAATTATTATTTTATCTCTATAAATAAAGAAGTGATCGATTAAAAATAAAATAAAAAACTTAAAAACATGTTAATTAAAGACTTAAATAACATGCTTATTAATTAAAAATTAAAAAAAAAGAGCTTGAAACATAGGAGGGGATTCAAATTTGGGATCCAATAGTAGAAAATGCAAGAAAGGAAAACACATATGGTATAAATATTTTTTTTTCCAAGATATCCAATGGAGCGAGTAGTAATTAATTTTCTGTATTTGATAAGCCCATTAAAAGGATAGATGCTGATCACAAGTTTGAAAGTTGTTCCATACCCAGAGCAAAGATCAAACCCCTGAACATTGATTAATGTAAAAGAGATCTTTATCATCTTACCTAATTTTCGTGGTTGGTATAAATAATTTTTTGAAAGCACTTTTTTATAAGATACATTTTTTTTCAACAAATCGTCCTAAAATAATATAACGAGATCCAGCAACTTGAGAGTAATAAATATTAATATTTTAAATTAATATAGTTAAAATAATATGATGAGGTCCAACAAGTTATCCTTGGAAATAATAAATATTAATATTTTAAATAAATATAGTCAAAATAAAATAATGTGTCAACAACTCATCCTTGGAAGTAATAAATATTAATATTTTGATATTTTTGTTTTTATATTTTTATAAAAATTATAAAATATATAAGCATAATAGAATTTGAATTTAAATTACTATGACTTCAACAATCTTAATCTTGTTATTTCAATCACAACATGATTGATTTCCTTATATAAACATTTACATAAAAAAAATTTTTAGATCTAACAAACAGGTAAGGCATTTGGTAAAATTTTGAATTTGCAGTATTTTTTTCTTGAGCTTGGTATGTTTCAAGCTAATTAATTAAAATTCGTTTGGTGTTATCCAGGAAGAAATAGATCAACAAATATGGGATCATCGATGAACATCATGCTTATTTCCTCTTGTGAACCTCAGAAGCCTGAAGAGAACATCACTCACATGGATGCTTCATGGATGCTTCTCTGTACAAGGCAGCAGCAGAAGGCAACATTGAAGTATTCAATAATAAGCAGGGGCTTCAACTGGAGTCGCTAAAGACCCCAAACCATGACAACCTTCTACATGTTAACTTGGCAACCCAGGAGATGGCCAAATTCTCGAAAATCAAAATCTTCTCCGTAGGATTTGTATCATCCTATCCGTTTTTGAATCCTTTCGTTACTACGGTAGAAAGAGAAAAAAAAATCAGATTTTATCGAACAAATTCTCAGCAAGTGTCCGTCACTGCTACTCCAAACGAATGCTAAAGGTCAAACTCCTTTGCACGTAGCAGCAAGGTATGAACATTCTGCTATTGTGAAACTTCTAATCAAGTCTTGCGCAAAAGCTAGAGATGGAGATTTAGAGCTAGGAATGGATCAAGTAAGTGCCGTGAGGGAGATGCTGAGGATTACCGATCATGAATCCAACACGGCTTTACACGAAGCAGCAGGGGGTGGCAATGTTGAAGTGGTGAAAGCATTGTTGGAGTTTGAAGACCCTGATTTCCCCTATTCTGCCAACAAAAAACAGGAGACTCCACTTTAAATAGCACTTAAGAGAGGAGCCGGGGGCGTGCTGAGTGTACTATTAGATAAATCGAAATCAATTCCTCATGGCGGCCCCCACGGTAGAACAGCTTTGCATGCAGCAGCTATGGCTGGAGATGCAGGTATGTTGTTGAGTTAGTTCCATTTTTTTTAAAACTTTGAAATAAATAAAGAACAGGGTCTATTGACATTTTTTTTTACTTGGATTTAGAGGTAATAAGGATAATATTAGAGAAGAAGGGGAATTTGACAAAGGAAAGAGATGAAGATGGACGCACCCCTCTTCATTATGCTGCACACTTAGGTGGTAGATTCTCAGTTGTGGAAGAACTGTTAAAAAGGGATATATCATCTGCCTATATAGGTGATAAAAAGAGGGGGATGACACCCCTTCTTATGGCAGCCAGGCAAGGTAATGGTGGAACAGTTTCAAAGATTCTCTCTTTATGTCCAGATTGTTGTGAAAAGGTGGACGACAACGTTTGAATTTACTTCATTATCGGGCTTTTAGAGGCTCTTCCAGTGCATTAGGGCTTTTTCTTTTCAAGCCTGGTGATATTGAGATTGTATATGGATCACTCAGAAATCTAATGATGTTGGAAGGTGCCTTTGGAATGACACCTCAAGAATTTTATAATGCACTTCAATATAAGAAACATCATCATAAACAGGTGTGTGTATATCTATATATATTGCATTTCCATGGTTTTATTAATATTCAAGTTTTGAATTAACATCTTTAATAAACCTACAAAACAATCGGTTAATGTGGTTGGCGTGACAGGAGCAAATCAATGAATTGTTGCAAGAGATTGAGAATGATCAAGTGGCGGAGGAACCAGTTCATCCCTTTTTCTGGCCAACTATCTCTGACTCTACAGAAAGCTTGGAGAAGAAAAGAGAGGGTCATTTAGTAGTGGCAGGACTTATAGCCACCGTCACATTCCCGGTGGCGATAACCGTCCCGGGTGGTTTCAAGAGTGAAAAAGGGTCAGAGGAGGGCACTCCTTTTCTGATTCATGAGGCAGCCTTTAAAGCATTTGTTGTATCCAATGCATTGGCCTTTATTCTCTCTCTTTCCACCCTCTCCGTTTATCTTAGGATGATATATTTCTTAAACTCAAATCTGTGACGTAGAATATATTCTATACAATTGACCGCTCTTAATCCCCTTATTTGTGCATTGATTGTGATGGTGATTACTTTCAGCACAAGCAGTTATGTTATGTTAAAACCTTCTCACGGACTTGCCATAGCTTCATATTTGGTCGGCCCTGCCGTTATTTTTTCTTCTTTATGTAGCCGCAAATGGATATTAATTCTTATGTGGATTTCGAAATACTTTGTGAATATTTTTATACCATTTACATTGGTCTAAACTTGGTTTTTAGATTGAGATTGCTTTTGTTTGTGCCTTATTTTAGTGTTTTTAGAATTTATGGTTGTATTGTTTGTGTTGATTTTACTTTATTTTAACTTCTTTACTAATTAGTTTTGCATTACAACTTAATTGTATTGATTTGATGCCAGTAACAGAGTTTGTTTGAAAAACACAATTCAAAGCTTAATCAATGAATTATTATATATTAGATTTGTTCAAGCTCAGCTCAACTTGAAATATGAGTTTAAAATTTTGTTCAAATTTGTTCATATTTATAAATGGTTAACCTAAATTCATTTTAGATCTACCTATATTATTTTCAAAAATTTTTAAAAAATTATATATTTATATTGTTTTTAATTTAATATTCAATAATTTTATATATTTTTATTTATTAAAATACTTTAGCAGATTATTATTTGTGACAATTTTTTTTTTGTCACTACTTCAGTTTGCATCAGCCTTGGCATTATTTTCTATTCTTTAATTTGCTCCAAATTTATGCCTGTAAACATAATTAATAATAATTTTTTTAACTAAATTAGACTAACAGTGATTAAATTTTGTTTAAAATTATGTTTCAATCATCCAATTTTCACAAGTTACCAAATAGCTCGTATCAGTATCATTATTGAGGTGTTACACTTTAATCACTTGTCCATTAACTTCCATTAAGGGAATGACATAACATGTTAATTCAAAGAGTTATTAACTAATTTGACCCTTGAACTATAATTGGAATATCATATTGATACTTTTAGAACTATTTTTAACTATAACGCAAAGGTCAAATTAGATAATTCAGAAGGTAGTTAACTAGTTGTTATACCTTACCATCACAAGGCATGTGGCGGACCCATGAGCGATCTGAGTTGAGCCCCTTGCGAAGGCCCTTATAAGACACCCCTCACCTAAGCCTGCTAACTTGATACCTCACGCCTAAGATAAGTGGGCTTGCCTGCCACTTGGAACTTTAAGGAAGACGGTGTTAGAGCAAGACAACTTACCACACAGGTGGAACTGTAGCATTCAAAAATTTTCTATAAAATATGACATTGTTTTAGGATTGGCTATAGTGGATTTTCAAGAAAATTTGAAGAGGGGTCAAATAAATTATTTTTATGAGAGGAACGTTGATATTGGAGATGGGAATCAATGAAAAGTATTGTGGATTTGGAAATGTGGCAAAAAGGATCAAATAAATTTTTTTGCAAAGTTTGAGAAATAACATGCAAATTTAGCCAAAATGAGGAATATGAGTCATTATTGGTTATTTAGCATGGTAATAACTTAGAATATGTATGGGTGTGATGAAAACCACTTTTGGACCAAATTGGGTAAAATTTGAAAGTATAAAGATTAAATTATACATTTTTTATTTTTCGAGGAGAGGGTAAAAGTGTGCTTTTCACCATTCAAGGATTTTTTTTATTAAGATTTGAATCTATTAAGTGCCTATTTTTTATGAAGAAATTGGACTATGAGGTAAAATGGGTAAAATGGTAATATTGCAATTCACTTATAATAATAACTTTTTACAATTTAATCTCTAGGCGCTAATTGAACACAATCTCGACTAAATTGACTATCCAAATTTTAGTTCACCTATCTCGAAACCACTAGAAATCGAGAGGTTACAATTCAGACCTAATCGAACCTTCCTCTCCCATGGGAGTTCTCTCCCCTTTTCGTTTTTTTTTTTTCATTTTTCTTGCCTTTCCTTCCATCTCACCAAAAAACCAAACACCCAAACCTCTTATTCTTGCAAAAATCAACTAGAAAACTCATCTTAGCTTGAATCCACCTTCAAAAACTCTTATTTTAGGGTTTTTACCAAAATTAAAATTTTGAGGTATTAATATAATCTTATATCGAACTCAGCCCATTTCTAATTTCCTTGGCCATGCAATGTTTGCGATGGTGATTGTTTTTAGCACAAATAATTATGTAGTTTTAAAACTTTCCCATAAACTTGCCATCGCTTCATGTTTCATATCTGCCCTGACTTTTTGGTTTGTTATTACGTACAACAATCCCTAGCTTTCGTGAATGAATTTCATCAAAAATATTATATTATATATGTACACTAATTATACCACAATAGTTATAATGATAGTAAAAAATTTCAAGACTATTATGGTAATAGTTGTGACCGTTTAAATTATACCACAATTGTCACCTAATCTATTTATCATTACCAATTCCTCACTATGAAATTATTAAATTGACACTATCACTCAAAATTAAAGAGCCACTCAAAACAGTGTTTTCCCATTATAACTAATGATCCCTTTACTTGAATTGAACAACATTTTGTCTTTGTATTCATTTTCTTGGTGAAAAGTGGAATTTAATCAAACCATCATTTTAACAAGGTTGTTAAATATGATTAAATTACTACATTGTTAGTATAAGCACCAAAATTATGATTTTGTAAATTTATATATCACTAAATTATGGCAGAAAAAAGCTTAAAAACAAGCCGTATCAAAGACTAAGGTTGTTTCCATGGTAAGTAAGCAGCTCCAAAACACCAGGTGTTGGGTCTTCAATTTATGGTAATTAGTAAGCCGCGGCATAAAGTCTGCAGTCTTAGTAGCTTCCGATCTCTTATGCATAAATTGAAATCCAGCTGACAATAGCTTGGTCATTAGTCGCCTCCTCCTTTGAGCTAGATTGATAAACTGCATTTAGATAAATCTATTTATAATTAAGATTTAGTAATGCATAAACAATACTGCCATAATTTAGTGATATATAAATGTAAAAATGATAATTTTGATGCTTATACTAACAATTTAGTAATTTAATGATGTTTAACAACCTTGTATTGGCGCATTATACAATTTTAATTTATATTTTGTGCATAAAGGGAATTTGACAAAGGAAAGAGATGAAGTGTATTTCATCTGCGCTTTCAACTTTGTCAAATTCCCATTGGCTTGCCATCGTTTCATGTTTTTTTTTTGTTTGTTTGTTATTACTTTCAACAATACCTAGCTTTGTTGAAGATGGTGTTGTAGTGATAATAAAGAATTTGTATTATCATTTCGTCGCTATGAAGTTTTTAAATTGGAATTAAATTATTTTTCATCGAAAAGTTATGTAATAGTGACAATATATAAGTACTCACTGTTGTAATATAAATTTTTTTTTGTCTAAATCACGCTCAGATCCTAATTGATTTATATAAAAATCAAGTAAACCAAATTTTGACTTTGAATTTTAGTTTTCTTAAAATTTGAATGGTGGGATCTTAGTTGGGTTATGCCTATTGTCGAAATGTTTACTTTCGCAGGGAAAACAAATTAGTCTCGAATAATATTTTAAAAATAAAAAAGGGAGTCGCCACCAATCTTTTATTTGGTGTGATTGGATCACCACAAAACGTTTAAAATCCGATTTGAAAAATATTTTGGTCTTCGAAATCCAGAAAACAGGTTTGGGAGTCGGTTACGCATGAGGAAGGATTAGCACCCTTATACGCCCAAAATTGGTACCACATTGATTACTTTCGTGTCTTGGTTTGTTAAAACTTTGAAAACTCGAGTAAAATTTAAAATACGATCTTTGTCTTTAGAAAATTTTGCAAGATTTCAAAGAAAACCCTTTTGAAGGAAATCCATCCCCGTGTTTCGAATTTCTATGAGAACTGAAAGTCGTGTCCAACACGTTAGGGCACTACGTTCTCGGATTTTCAAATTTGAAGGACGTTTTGAAAGATTTTAAAGAGGATATTCGATTGCGTGAATTATACGAAAATCACACCCAGCACGTTAGGGCATGGTTTTTCGAGGTTTTCACACGAAAAGATATTGCCTCGTTTTGCTTTAAAATTATTTTACATATGTATTTGAAAACTTGAAATTTCGTATTGAGTTTAAAATACGATCTTTGGTCACATGACTTAAAAGATTCGAAGAAAGAATGCCTGTTTGCTTCGATTTTCGCGGAGAATTGAAGTCGTGACCAACACGTTAGGGCATGACGTCCTCGGAATCTCGAAGTTAAAAGGGATTTAAAAAACTTGAAAAAGGATATTCGATTTGTGTGAGTTATATGAAAAATCACACCCGACACGTTAGGGCATGATTTCCCGAAGTTTACACACGAAAAAGACATTGTCTTGATTTTAAAGGTTTATAAAAATAATAATAATGTTTGAAAATAAATGCGTGAAATATGAACAATTAATACACGAAAAGCAAAATAGTTAGGCAAATAATTATACACAAAAATCAAAATTTAATAGAATATAAAATATGAAAGAATGATAAATAAAATCTAAGTATAAACATTGAAAAGGAAGAAAAGCAAAACAAACGGAGTCAAAAAATACGATTTTGGATACTTAGGGGTAAAACGGTAATTTTGAATACTTTAGGGGCAAAAATGGAATTTTCAGACATTTGAGGGTAAAATGGTGATTTTTTAAAAGTTTAGGGTCAAAAATGGTATTTTGGACATCTAAGGGTAAAATGGTAATTTTTAGAAGGTTCGGGGTCAAAAATGGGATTTTGGAAGATTCAGGGCAAAAATGTAATTTTTGGAAAGTTCAAGGTCAAAAATGATATTTTGGACATCTAGGGGTAAAAATGGTAATTTTCGGAAGGTTTGACGTTAACAATGGGATTTTGGAAGATACGGGGGTAAAAATGTAATTTTTGGAAAGTTAAAGGTCAAAAAATGAAATTTTGAAAAGTTTAAGGGTAAAAATGTAATTTTTAAAAGTTTTAGGGGTAAAAATGTAATTTTTGAAAGTTTTAGGGGTAAAAATGTAATTTTTGGAAGTTTTAGGGTCAAAAATGGTATTTTTGAAAGTTTAAGGGTAAAAATGTAATTTCTGGAAGTTTTGAGGTAAAAAATGTAATTTTTTGAAGTTTAGAGGTAAAATAGTAATTTTTGGAAAGTTTGGGAGTCAAAATATAATTTTTGAAAAGTTTAGGGGTTAAAATGTAATTTTTAGAAAGTTTAGGGGTTAAAATGTAATTTTTAAATAGTTTAGGGACCACCTGAGGAATAAAACCAAAAAGAAGTGACATGTGGCAGCCTCTCAGCCGTTCTGAAGTTAAAAGACTAATTTGAAAATCATTTAAAATTTCTAGGCCAATTTTGTAATAAAACAAAACTTGATTTAAGGGCAAAATTGAAACAAATTAAAAATAAAAGGAACTATTTGTTGAAATAAACCAAAAATTGCCATGTGGCAGCTTTTGGGGCCTCAAAAGGGTCAAGGGACTAAATTGAATGAGAAATGAAATTATTGGGCTAATTTAAAATTAATTAAAACATAAAAAGGACTTGATTACAGAATCAAAAAAAAGCGGAAGGACCAAATGCATCAATATACCATTTTTCAAAAACACGCGGATCTTTGTTGGAGCGGGTCGGGTTGGATCGGGTTGACTTAAAACGGCACCGTTTTGGGACTTTTAAGCCAACACCAAAATGGCACCGTTTTGGTTAACTATAAAGGCCCCCTTTTCGTAAAAAAAAGTCATTTGTCACCCTTTTTTTAAAAAAAAAATACAAATCCCCCCTCTTCTTTTCTCTCTTCTCTCTCCTCTTTCCTCCATGACCAACCGAGCTTCGGTCCACATCCGACCGTCGCTCGTCGGCCGTTGTCCATTGCCACGCACTACACAGACCTTCGTCCATGTCGTCCGGCCACTGTCCGCGGTGGTTCAGGGTGGTTCTCTGGTAAGAAAACTTCTCCTTTTTCATTTTATACCTTTCGAACCCAAATCCAGGCTTAAAAGCACTGGATTCGAACCAAAAATGGAAGTTTTAGTCCTTCCTTGATTTTTCTTCTCTTTTTTTGTTAAATTTGTTTATTAATTTCTTTTTTTTTTAAAAAAAAGAAGACTATTTTAATTTTTTTTGTATACTTGAAATCTGTTTTTCATTTGCTTACTAAAACCGAGTCCCAGATCTATTTGGAAAACCACAGATCTATGTTTGATTTTTTCACGGTTTCAATCCTAAAATTTTACCCCTTTTAAATCGATTTAACACTGTATTTTTGCTTTGCAGATTAAAAACACCTTTGAATCGTTCTTCGCAACAGCAGAGGTGGTCGGAGGAGCAGCGATCGGACCGGTGACGACGGTGGTGCTTTGGGCCGAAGATATGTCTTTTGGTCTCCCTTTTTTATTTATTACTTATATTATTATTTATTAATAATAAATTTAATATATTTTGAAATAAATGCTCATAATGACAACAGTAATAATAATGAATAACACATTAATATGTATTATTATTATTATTTTAGAACGTTTTGTATTTCAAAAATCAAATAAATTCAAAATAAATATATACCTTTATACACTGTTATGCTTGGAAGTCTGTTTTAGATGTTGATGTTAATTGCTTCGACTTCTTCGGGTCATGCAAATGCTTGTTGTTTCCTCTTAATTTCGAAAACTATTTCTTTGTATTGATTTTGAACATATAATAATAAAAGACGGAAAAAAAACAACCCCTTATAATCTGTTTCGATCTCAACATTATAACCTAAGGTACCATCATTCTATTTTGTTCTTTGCTATTTAAGATCTGTCTTTTCTCCTTGCAGGTACAGTGCAGTGAAGGTGATGGCAGTCCAAGTTGAGGCTGGTGGTGCTGCTGGTGCTGACGTGGCAACATATGGGTGGCTGGGATGGAGGTGGCAGATCTACTTGCTAGAGTTTCTCAGATTTTGGTTTGTTGGGTCCTTTTGTAATTGGGTTTGGTTTAGGGTTTAGGTGGGCTCAAAATTTGTAATTGGGTCAAGGGTAATCGGGCTTTAGTGTGTGTAATTGGACTTTGTAATTTGGACAGTAAAAATTTAAATTCTAAATAGATTTAAATTTAATATAAACTTAAATTTAAAAATAATTTTAAATTCTGTTGGACCCGGATAAATTGGGCTTCAACATCTATATTGGTCAAAAAGTTTCTTCATACACATTATTAATATTCCGAACGTTTATAAAGCTTAAACATAAACACTTGAATATTTTGTAATGAAATGAACAGAAGTTAATTGTAAGTTTTCTAAGCAGAGATGATCAATTTTTACAGAAAAGTATTGTCTGAAAGACAAAAAAAAGAAGAGCTCATGGAGGCCATCTTTGCATGCAGCAGCTCTGGCTGTTAAATCTATATATTAAACCAAAGTCGATGTGATTCCAACTGTTGAGCAGCATATGAAGTAATAAGAATATATGTGTCGCACTGAAAGGAATTCAAGGCTGCCTTGTCCACAAAGGCATAATAAACAACATAGGGCATCATCGACTTCACCGCAAAGAGCTGTACACCCCATTTTCTTCCATTCTTCTCCTTCTTTGCAGTTTCCTTAAAACCAAATTTCACCATAAAAAAAGCTCCTACTTTATTGACCTCACTTCTAACAAATACAACATGCGAAATTTAAAAAATAATAAAAATATAAACAATTTGCATTAGGCGAAATTGATTTGGTGGATGCATTATCTGTAAAGCATGTTAAAAAATGACGTGTTTGATGCTTCTACTTTTCAACAATTTAGTATTTTAACCATCTTTAGCAACTTTTTTATAGGCCCATTTGCTTTCCTTTTCGTTACAATTAAGTCATCATATGATAATATTTAAGGTAAGTTATACAAATAGTCATTCAATTATTAGCGTTTTGGTTTCTCAAATTAAAAAAAAAATATTTTAGTCACTAACGTTATCGATATTTGATATTTTAAACAATCCTCCAATAAAACATCGGTCTTTTTTTATTGGCATAATAGTAAATTTAGCTCTTCAATGTCTATAGATTCTATTAATTTGATCTTAATTCTAAAAAAATAAATTTAATCCTTTTACACATGATGTCAATTCAGTCTTGATTCTTAGAAATTTTATTTTAAGTTTTTAAAAGTAAAAAGTATATTTAAATTTTTTTTGATAAAAATACATACAAAATTATAGAAATTATAAAATGCATATAAAATATAAAAATATTTGTAAACTCAAAGAAAAACTTTAAAGAAAAACACAAATTAAAACTTGATGTAATTTATCATTTGTTTTGTTGAAAATGCGGTAAATCTTAGGGATATTCTTTGTTGTAAGGGTGTAAAAAAAAATAGGGTTTAGTCTAAATCACTCAATAGTAATTAACATTATTTATCAAAATTTAGAGTAACTACCAGACAGTGTAGATCCCATTTTCTTCCATTCTTTTTCTTTAATTCTTCTCCTTCTTTGCAGTTTCCTTAAAACCAAAATTCACCATAAAAAACTCCTACTTTATTGACCTCACTTCTAACCCAATACATCACTATTACTAAAGTGTTAAAGCATGAAATTATATATAGTAGGTGAGTTGAATGGAGGATATGCAAGCAAGTAACTAACATGTATGGCATTTGGTAAATTTCTTAATTTGCAGTATTTTTTTTTCTTGAGTTTCAAGCTAATTAATGCAATTTTGTTTGGTGTTATCCAGGAAGAAATCTATCAACAAAAATGGGATCTGAGGAGCCTGAAGAGACCACTCACATGGATGCTTCACTGTATAAGGCAACTTTGAAGCATTCAATGGGCTGGAACTTGAGTCGCTAAAGACCCCAAACCTATAAAAATTAATTTGATGAATCATTTAAAAAACATGAGAATTTTAGGCTTAAGGAAAACACAATGTTTTATTCAAAAATGGAAGTTGCCGTTAGTCCTTTTGGCTAGGCGTGTGACACCTTTAAAAATTCTTTTTTAAAAGATAAATTTGAGACTACAATTTAACTTGTATACTTGTAGACACTGTTGTTTTAATTTTTTATATATATTTGGTGCAGTATTTTCTTGTCAAGCGTTTGCACGTTTGACGGTGGTCATTGTTGCCATCTTCAAACGAGTTGGATGCGAAAATCGAGCCAATTCATGATACCAGATTGTTGGGAATTAAACTCGTGTGTAAGTAATGAACAAAAAAAATAATGAAGAAATTTAAAAGATCAAACACAAATTTTACGTGGAAAACTCCCTCCAAAGAGGATGAAAAATCATTAAATCGGCAAAAACGAAGAGTACAAAGATAGAGATAAAAACTAAACCTTGAAACCCAAAAATAAAAACCCTCAAAACTTAAATACAAAATTTCCTGAAAGCTTGTAAAAGCTTATACTTAAATGTGTTATGGGTTAATCTTTCTAGGATAGAAAATGATCTATTTATAGGTTAAATTCGTAAGTCAAATAATCTTAAAATAATCTACACTAATCAGAGTTCGACTGAGATAAATAATCAGAATTTAACTGGAAGAAGAAAATCGAGAAAATTGCATGACAAGTCACGAGCCACCATGTCGCGACGTCCCCTATCGTGTCATCGTGACATCATATCTGCTTCTCCCTTGTTTCGTCGTTTTGATGTCACTCTCTGTTTGTGTCTTAATTTAACCAAAATGCGAGACATACTCCACACTAACTTATCAGTGTTAACAATCTCCGTTTAATTGAACTCAATATAATGTTATTAGTCGATAAACATACAATTTCAGAAAAGGTAAAAAAAGAATCACAATTTATGTAAAGTAAGATTTATTAAATATCAAAGAATACTAAAGATATTGTAACTAATTTTCCGTTATAATTAAAAATTATATTGACAAATCATTGAAAATATGAGAAGGTTCGCCGCTAATTTATCTGGCTAGGTGTGATCAAGCACCTATAAAAACACCTTCTAAAATAATTTGAAAATTCTTTTTAAAATGATAATTTTGTGTTTACAATAGAAATCCAAATAAAAATGTTGTGAGTTGGTTATGCGAAAGGAAAGTTTTAATATCCTCACGACTCCTAAAATTGATATCTTGCTAAATATGTGTTGCTTACTATTCATAAATTAAAATTTATATCTCGGTATTTAATGAGTGGATTGATATTTTAATAGCAAAACAAAGATAAGGATCAAGATATAGTATTTTCAAAATTCAGGGGCCCTTCTTGAGATTTTCCATTTTAATTTTATCATATATAAAAGAGAAAAGTTATAAATTTTGAAGTCAATGGGCCCACAGCTCAATATTTATTAAACAAACATATGAACAAATAAGAAAACATTTGTGCCTGATTGAGTCTTGACGTCTTAGTTAATACTTTTATTTAAAAACATTAATTTAATTTTTTTTAAAAGGTTGAGGATAAATTTAACTCAAGAAAAAAATAAGAGCTAAATTAATAAAAAAATGTAAGTAATAAGAGTTAATTTTATTATTATGCTTAATAAAAATTAAGTAATAAAATCTTTTTGCAGGCGACTTGACTTTGGCTGGTCACTCATTATCAAGTACCTAACCTTTTCCGTCTTCTGTATCAGTAAACTATTCTGAGTTAGTCAAGAATTCATTCCATTAATTGCAATTCTTTGTAATGCTCTAACTCCATTTACACCTAATCGAATTGCAATTAGATACTTCTCAACAATTTAGTATTTTAATCATCTCTAACAAATGTCTTCAATTCTTCTTCTCTGCAGTTTCCTTAAACCCAAATTTCACCATAAAAAACTCCTACTTCATTGACCTCACTTCTAACCCTATATGGTGCTATCACTGAAGTGTTCAACTATATATACTTGTCATTTGTAGGTGACTTGAATGCAGGGTTTGCAAGCAAGTAACTAACAGGTAAGGCATTTGGTAAATTTCTGGATTTGCAATATTTTTTTTCTTGAGCTTGGAATGTTTCAAACTAATTAATTCAATTTTGTTTGGTGTTATCCGGGAAGAAATAGATCAACAAAAATGGAACCTGATCAGGAGCCTGAAGAGAACATCACTCACATGGCTGCTTGGCTGTATAAGGCAGCAGCAGAAGGCAACATTGAAGTATTCAATAATAAGCAGGGGCTTCAACTTGAGTCGCTAAAGACCCCAAACCATGACAACATTCTCCATGTTAACTTGGCAACCCAGGAGAATGCTGCCTTACTTTTTAACATATTGCTCTCGATAATCATATTCGTCTCCCAACTATATGGATGCTTCTCTCCGTCCTTGCATAAACTAATTACTAAGATAAAAGGAGAAAAAAGATCAGATTTTATCGAACAAATTCTCACCAAGTGTCCGTCACTGCTACTCCAAACGAATGCTAAAGGTCAAACTCCTTTGCACGTTGCTGCAATGTATGGACATTCTGCTATTGTCAAACTTCTAATCAAGTCTTGCGCAAAAGCTAGAGCTGAAGATTTAGAGCTAGGAATGGATCAAGTAAGTGCAGTGAGGGAGATGCTGAGGATTACGGATCATGAATCCAACACGGCTTTACACGAAGCAGCAGGGGGTGGCAATGTTGAAGTGGTGAAAGCATTGTTGGAGTTTGAAGACCCTGATTTTTCGTATTCTGCCAACAAAAAACAGGAGACTCCACCTTACATAGCAGCTAGGAGGAGAGGATCTGGGCGCTTGTTGACTCTATTATTAGATAAATTCAAATCAACTGCTCATGGCGGCCCCCATGGTAGAACAGCTTTGCATGCAGCAGCTATGGCTGGAGATGCAGGTGTGTTGTTGAGTTAGTTCCATTTCTTTTAAATTTTGAAATAAATAAAGAACAGGTCTATTGACATTTTTTTTACTTGGATTTAGAGGTAATAAGGATAATATTAGAGAAGAAGGGGAATTTGACAAAGGAAAGAGATGAAGATGGACGCACCCCTCTTCATTATGCTGCACACTTAGGTGGTAGATTCTCAGTTGTGGAAGAACTGTTAAAAAGGGATGTATCATCTGCCTATATAGGTGATAAAAAGACGGGGATGACACCCCTTCTTATGGCAGCCAGGCAAGGTAATGGTAGAACAGTTTCAAAGATTCTCTCTTTATGTCCAGATTGTTTTGAAAAGGTGGACGACAACGGTTTGAATTTACTTCATTATCGGGCTTTTAGAGGCTCTTCCAGTGCATTAGGGCTTTTTCTGTTCAAGCCTGGTGATATTGAGTTTGTATATGGATCACTCAGAAATCTAATGAAGTTGGAAGGTGCCTTTGGAATGACACCTCAAGAAGTTTATAATGCACTTCAATATGATAAACATCATCATAAACAGGTGTGTGTATATCTATATATATTGCATTTCCATGGCTTTATTAATATTCAAGTTTTGAATTAACATCTTTAATAAACCTACAATACAATCGGTTAATGTGGCTAGCGTAACAGGAGCAAATCAATGCATTGTTGCAAGAGATTGAGAATGATCAAGTGGCGGAGGAACCAGTTCATCCCTTTCGCTCGCCAACTATCTATGACTCTACAGAATATTTGGAGAAGAAAAGAGAGGGTCATTTAGTAGTGGCAGGATTGATAGCCACTGTCACATTCGCGGCGGCAATAACTGTCCCGGGTGGTTTCAAGAGTGAAAAAGGGTCAGAGGAGGGCACTCCTTTTCTGATTCATGAGGCAGCCTTTAAAGCATTTGTTGTATCCAATGCATTGGCCTTTATTCTCTCTCTTTCCACCCTCTCTGTTTATCTTAAGATGATATATTTTTTAAACTTAAATCAGCGACGCAAAATATATTCTACACGGTTGACTGCTCTTAATCTCCTTAATTGTGCATTGATTGCTATGGTGATTGCTTTCAGCACAGGCAGTTATGTTGTGTTAAAACCTTCTCACGGACTTGCCATAGCTTCATATTTGGTCGGCCCTGCCGTTATTTTTTCTTCTTTATGTAGCCGCAAATGGATATTAATTCTTATGTGGATCTCGAAATACTTTGTGGATATTTTTATACCATTTACATTGGTCTAAACTTGGTTTTTAGATTGAGATTGCTTTTGTTTGTGCCTTATTTTAGTGTTTTTAGAATTTATGGTTGTATTGTTTATGTTGATTTTACTTTATTTTAACTTCTTTACTAATTAGTTTCGTGAAGATGTTGTAGAGATAAGAAATAATTTCATCACAAATTATTATTTGTGACAAATTTTTTGTGTGGCACTAATTATACCAAAATAGTTGTAGTGATAAAAAAGAATTTCGTCACTATTATGATAATAGTTGTGACGGTTTAAATTATACTACAATTAAATCGTTTCTATAAATGTATAATTGTGACCTAATCTATTTAGAGGCAATAAGGGTAATATTAGAGAAGAAGGGGAATTTGACAAAGGAAAGAGATGAAGATGGGCACACCCCTCTTCATTATGCTGCACACTTGGTTGGTAGATTCTCAGTTGTGGAAGAACTGTTAAAAAGGGATATATCAGCAGCCTTGCATAATATTGTTAAAAATATAAAATTAGACCCATAGTGAATGGTGGGGCAGGTGTGAGTATAACCTTGTACCCGTCCCATCTTCGCCCGCCTCACATTATATTTTTAAGGGGTTAAAATTAAATTTTATATTTTTATAACAGTAAAAACGTAATTTTTCCATTTTAATAACCTATATCTTTATAATTTTTAAAGAATTAAATCAAAATTTTTATCATTTTTAGGATGCCAAAGTACGATTTTACTATTACAAATTTAAAATTTTAAGAGACCTAAATGAAAATTTTCCATTTTTATCATATATGCTTCTCCCTTGTTTCATCGACGTGACATCACTTTCTGTTTGTGTCTTAATTTGACCAAAATACGAGACATACTCCACACTAACTTATCAGTGTTAACAATCTCCATTTAATTAAACTCAATATAATGTTATTAGTCTATAAACATACAATTTCAAAAAAGGTAAAAGAAAAACACAATTTATGTAAATTAAGATTTATTAAATATCAAAGAATAAAAAGGATATTGTAACTAATTTTCCGTTATAATTAAAAATTATATTGACGAATCATTGAAAATACGAGAAGCTTCGTCTCTAATTTATTTGGTTAGGTGTGATCAGACACCTATAAAATCACTTTTTAAAATAATTTAAAAATTCTTTTTACATAGATAATTTTGGGTTTGCGATAGAAATCCAAATAAAAATTTTGTGAGTTGATTATGCCAAAGGAATGTTTTAATATCCTCACGACACCTAAAATTGGTATCTTATTAAATATGTGTTGTCTACAATTCATAAATTAAACTCCTAGCTACTGTAGTGGCCTGCCCTCTAACCAGAGATTGTCGTTTTGTTTAAAGTATAAATTTAATAAAGCACAAAGCAATCATAGTACCCAAATACATCATTAACATCTTTCATCTTAAATTTATTTAGTAAATAAATCTTAAATCTTTTTAAATATTTTCGATGCAATCTACTTTTCAACAATTTTTAGTATTTTAACGATCATTAGCAACTTTGTTTTAGCGCCGTTTGCTTTCCTTTTAGTTACAATTAAGTCATCATATGATAATAATATTTAATGTAAGTTTTATAAATAGTCATTTAATTATTAGCACATTATTATTTTGGACACTCAAATTAAAAAAATAATTTAGTCATCAACATTATCAAATATTTAATATTTTGATTATTCCTTGTTCAATCATTAACAGAATATTGATGCAACCTTTTTTTATTGGCATATTAACAAATTTAGCTTTTTAATTTTTACTGTTCTATTAATTTGATCCTAATTCTAAAAAAATAAATTTAACCATTAACTTTATACTTATGTTAATTTAATCTTAATTGTTAAAATTTTAAAATAAAACTTAAAATAAAAATATCTATTTAAAAGTTTTTTTTCTATGAAATACATACAAAATTATAAAATTCATACAAAAATATTTATAAATAAATAAATACTCAATTTTTTCTTTAAAGAAAAACTTCAAAGAAAATGATAATTTGTTTTGTTGAAAATGTGGTAAATCTTAGGGATTTTCTTTGTTGTACGGGTGGAAATAAAATCCAGGGTTTAGTCTAAATCACTCAATAATAACTAACTTGATCAAAATTTAGTGTGTAACAATTTTCTCTGCTGCCAAACACTGTCTTGGAATAATAAAAAAAACATAGGGCACAGCATTAACTTGACCACGAAGAGCTGTAGACCCCATTTTCTTCCGTTCTTCTCCTTCTTTGCGGTTTCCTTAAAACCAAATTTCACCATAAAAAAACTCCTACTTTATTGACCTTACCTCTAACCCTCTGTTGGAGCCCAATTTTGACCGGGCTTGGACTTTTGAGTTAAATTGATTTTTTAAATTTGTTTAAATTTAGATTTATTTTAAATTTAAAATTAAATATTTAAATTTAATTTGAATTTAAATTTAAATAAAGATTAAAATATTAAATTTAATATTAAAAATTTAAAGTCCAATGTCCAAATACATGGCCCAATTGGCCCAAATCCCTTTAGCCCATTTACAACCTTGACCCAAATCAAGCCCAAATGGACTCTAAGTTACAATGGCCCATTTCTTGACCCAATTACAGCAGCCCGGTGAGGGCTAAAAAAAAAAAAATCTGATCCCCACGTGCCTACTGCTGCTGGCCACCAACTCCATTTGCTGACCACCAGCTCCTGCTGCTGCTCCACCAGCCGCCTGCTCCACCATGCCCTGCCATCACAAGTGCCAAGAAGAACCTGCACAAAAGAGAAAACAAGACATGTATTAATGCATGAAAGACAAAATTGAATGATAATGTATATAGCTATAAAAGCCAAGACAGAATATGTACAAGGGGTACGAACCCTAGTGATGGAAATGGTTACAAACTCTGTTCTTAAAAATCAGCACAAAGAAAGACTTTCAAAGCATTCTTGCCAACTCAAACAGAAGTAGTTGATTGCAAACAATATTCGAACAGCACATCAAGCAGAAGAAGCAGGTACAAATTTCATTCATAAGGCATTAAATTGTCCAAGTACTTTTAAATCGTATCTACTGCTATCATTGTTTTGATGCTAACCATTCAGGTTCAAAAATACTTAATACATGTATTGAAACTCCCATTGTCATCATTTATTGCTATTTTCGGTTATTCCCATGTGTATTAATGCATAATAATAAATATCTTATTAATGATAGTAATGGTTATAATAAGTGTCAGTGTTAATAGTATTAATGTATTAATAATAATAATAAACGTTATAATAAAATAATTAATAATAAAAATAAGAAAAAAATGAAAGGACGGGACTCATCTGCTTCCATGGCCGAACTCCCTTCAAGCCACCGTCGAGCTTCCCTCCGACCATCCTCAGTCCTTCATCGTGCAAACCTACAATGAACAAAAAAGATCCTAATCAAAGCAAGAATCGGCAGAACTAGGAGTAAAAAAAGGAGACAAAAAGTTTTTTAAAAGAGGAAACAAGGATTTTTAATAAGAGGTGAAAGGGAAACAGTTAAAGTTTTTGTTAGATCAAACTTTCCAGATCTTGGCTTTACTTGAAAACACAAAAAAGAGGGTTTTGAAATAAAGAACAGAAAAATGAAAAATAAAGAACATAAAAATGAAAAATAAAGAACAAAAGAAGAAGAATAAGAAAGAAAGGCTTACCTCCGGCCTCACGAACGACGGCGCGTAGGGCGGGCGTGGCGCGCGTGCTTCTAGGCGGTGGAATGGCACGGCGGTAAGGAGCATGGACCACCGGCGCGTGTAGCGCATCGCTCGGTATTCCTTTTCAAGTCTTTCTTACGCTCGTTCACTTTGAGGCCCCGAGAATGTCATGACCTAACGTGTTGGTCGCGACTTCAAATTTTCGTGAAAATCGAAGTAAACGAGTATTCCTTCTTCAAATCATGTGTTCGAGGATTGCATTTTAACCTTCATACGAAATTTTCAAGTTCTCAAAATATATATACGAAGAACTTTCATGACGGAAGTAAATCAATGTTATTTCGTATGAAAACTTCGGAAATCGTGCCCTAATGCGCGGGGCATGATTTTCGTAATTCATACGAAAGAAATATTCTTTTCAAAAGTTTTCAGCACATCTCTATTCGCATCCAAATTTTTAAACGAGACAATGTTCCTTCACGAGGAAACCTCGAAAAATCGTGCCTTAACGTGCTAGGTATGATTTCGTACAAATCACGCGATCGAATACTCTCTTCAAAAGTTCCCTAAACGTCCTTCAATTTCGATACTCCGAGAATGTAGTGTCCTAATGTGTTGGACACGCTTTCTAATTCTCATAAGAGGAATGAAATACGGGGACAAATTCTTCTTAAAAGGTCTCCTTTAAAATTACACAGAGCCTTTCAAAATGAATATCGTATTTTAAACTTCACTCGAGCTTTCATTGTTTTCATAAAATAAGACCCGAAAATGATCATGTGGTACCAATTCTGGGCGTACGAGGGTGCTAATCCTTCCTCGTGCGTAACCGACTCCCGAACCTATTTTTCTGGATTTCGTGGACCGATGTTTTAACGTTTTTTTAAAAAAAAAAACGATTTGTGGTGATCCAATCGCACCCAAATAAAAGATTGGTGGCGACTCCCTTTTTATTCCCATTTTCCAGAACATAAAATATTATCCGAAAGCCATTCGTTTTCGAGGTGGTTTCGACACCCTCTATATTACTATTACTGAAGTGTTAAAAGTATGAAATTATATATAGGTGATTTTAATAATTTAAAAAAATTATTAAATTAAGATTCAATATATTATTATAATTGAATCGTAAATAATAAATAATAAAATTGACTTATTCATCGAATTTGTGGTCTCAAAACTATTGAAAAACGAGATGTTACAACAGGACATTTCTTTTTTGATTAATGCGGCAGCTTTTAAAGCATTTGTTGTAACAAATGCATTGGCCTTTATTCTCTCTATTTCGGCTCTCTCCATCTACTTTGGGATTCTAGATCCTCTTTTACCAAAATTAAATTTTTGGGGTATTAATATAATCTTATATCGAACTCAGTCCATTTTTAATGTCCTTGACCGTGCAATGTTTGCTATGGTAACTGCTTTTAGCACAAGTAATTATGTAATTTTAAAACCTTCTCATGGACTTACCATCGTTTCATGTTTCATCTGCTGTGGCTTTTTTGTTTGTTATCCGTAGCTTTCATGGAGAGTTTGTTGTAGTTGTAGTTGTAGTTGTAGTTGTAGATGGAGAGTTTGTTACCCGTAGCTTTCATGAAGAGTTTGTTGTAGTTGTAGTAATGATAATAAAGGATGTCGTCATTATTATGATAATAGTTGTGACGGTTTAAATTATTTCACAATTAAATCGTTTCTATAAATGTATAATTGTAAACCTAATCTATTCTCCTTAACAAATTATGTAATAGTGACAATATTATTATTGTAATATAATTTTTTTTTGTCCAAATCATGCTCAGATCCTAGTTAATTTATATAAAAATCATATAAATTTTGATTTTCTTAAAATTTAATGACATGACACTAATTTATCGGTGTCTAAAAACTATACTTTTCAGTATGATCTTAATATAATTTATTCCCCAACAAAAACACTTGAATCTTTTTGTAATGAGATGAATGGAAATTAATTCCGAGCTCACCACAAAGAGCTGTACACCCCATTTTCTTCCATTCTTCCCCTTCTTTGCAGTTTTCTTAAACCCAAATTTCACCATAAAAACCTTCTACTTTGTTGACTTCACCTCTAACCAGAGATTGTAGTATTTGTTTAATGTAAAAGTATAAAGTTAACAAAGCACAAAGCAATAATGGTATCCAAATACATAATTAATATATATTTCATCTAAAATTTATTTTGTAAACAAATCCTAAAATGGCGAATTTGATGATATATAAAACATATTTTAAAAATGCCGAATTTGATACATATACTTTTCAACTATATATAGTAGGTGAGTTGAATGGAGGCATATGCAAACAAGTAACTAACTGGTATGCCATTTGGTAAATTTCTGGATTTGCACTATTTTTTTTTCTTCAGCTTGGAATGTTCCAAGCTAATTAATTCAATTTTGTTTGGTGTTATCCAGGAAGAAATAGATCAGCCTGAAGAGAACATCACTCACATGGATGCTTCGCTGTATAAGGCAGCAGCAGAAGGCAACTTTGAAGTATTCCATAATTACTCAGACCTTGCACTTGAATCGCAAAAGACCCAAACCATGACAACGTGCTCCATGTTAACTTGGCAACCCAGGAGGATTCTCTCAGGCTTTATAACATATATCTCTCAATATTCAAATTCTTCCCTTTATCATAGGTATTATTCGATCAGTTTTGGAGTATTTCATTTACTATGATAGAAAGAGAAAAGAGATCAGATTTTATCGAACAAATTCTCACCAAGTGTCCGTCACTGCTACTCCAAACGAATGCTAAAGGTCAAACTCCTTTGCACGTTGCAGCAAGGTATGGACATTCTGCTATTGTCAAACTTCTAATCAAGTCTTGTGAAAATGCTAGAGATCTGGATTTAGAGATGCTGGGAATGAATCAAGTAAATGCAGTGAGGGAGATGCTGAGGATTACGGATCAGGAATCCAACACGGCTTTACATGAAGCAGCAGGGTGTGGCAATGTTGAAGTGGTGAAAGCATTGTTGGAGTTTGAAGACCCTGATTTTCCGTATTCCGCCAACAAAAAACAGGAGACTCCACTTTACCTATCAGCTAGGAGGAGAGGATCTGGGCGCTTGTTGACTCTATTATTAGATAAATTCAATTCAACTGCTCATGGCGGCCCCCACGGTAGAACAGCTTTGCATGCAGCAGCTATGGCTGGAGATTCAGGTATGTTGTTGAGCTAGTTCCATTTCATTTTTAAATTTTGAAATAAATAAAGAACAGGTCTATTGACCTTTTCTTTTTTGCTTGGATTTAGTGGCAATAAGGGTAATATTAGAGAAGGGGGGGGGGAATTTGACAAAGGAAGGAGATGAAGATGGACACACCCCTCTTCATTATGCTGCACACATAGGTTGCAATTCTGTTGTGGAAGAACTATTAGAAAGAGATGTATCAGTTGCCTATATAAGTGATAAAAAGAGGGGGATGACACGCCTTCTTATGGCAGCCAGGCAAGGTTATGGTGGAACAGTAAAAAAGATTCTCTCTTATTGTCCAGATTGTTGTGAAAAAGTGGACAACCAAGGTTTCAATTTACTTCATTATCTGGCTTTTAGAAACCCTTCCTCTTCATTAGGGCATTCCCTTTTCGAGATTGGTTTTAATAAGATTGTATATGGATCGGTAAGAAAACTAATGGAGTTGGAAGATGAATTCGGAATCACACCTCAAGAAGTTTGTAATGCACTTGGATCTGAGAAATATCATCATAAACAGGTGTGTATATATATATTGCATTTCCATGAATATGATTTTATTAATATTTAAATTTTGAATTAACATATTTAATAAATCTACAATACAATCGGCTAATGTGGATGGCATGGCAGGAGAAAATCAAAGAATTGTTGAAAGAAATTGAGAATGATCAAGTGGCAGAAGAATCAGTTCGTCACTTTTGCTTGCCAACTAACTCTACAGAAAGCTTGGAGAACACAAAAAATGCTCATTTAATAGTGGCAACACTTATAGCGACCCTCACATTTGCAGCGGCAATAACTGTTCCTGGTGGTTTGAAGAGTCAAAAAGGGTCAGAGCAAGGCACTCCCTTTTTTATTCACGAGGCAGCCTTTAAAGCATTTGTTGTAACAAATGCATTTGCCTTTATTCTCTCTGTTTCTTCTCTCACCATGCATTTTGGGATTCTGGATATTCTATTATCAAAATATAATATTTGGCGTGAAACAATTTTATATCGAATTCAGACTGTTTCTGTGATCCTTGGATATGCAACGCTTGCAATGGTGGCTGCTTTCAATACAGGAAGTTATGTGATCTTAAAACTTTCCAACCAACTTGCCATTGTTTCATATCTCATCATCCCTGCATTTATTTATTTAATGTGGCTGTTTTTGATGCCTGTATTAGATAATAAAGAATTCTATGGAAAAAGTATAGGGATGCCGTTGAATGACGTCCTTTCCCCAAAATCAATTGTTTCCCGTTCACTTGCGCATCATAAGAAAATGTTAAAGTTGGATTACATGCAACATTGAGTAGCAGAACAGAGGAAGGGTAATCTGCAACAGTTTTTATAAGTCCAACATATGTGCCACATTTTCTTTTTTATTTTGAACTTAGTAAATGTATTTTTGCATTAAAAAACTGATGTAATTCAGTCAAATGTGGAGGCTGTTTTTGAGCTTAGAGTCAGCTAGGTTTAGGGACATTTTTCCATGAAATCTTGCATATTTTTCTGCATACTTTTGGTAATGTATTTTATTAAAAATGTAATGTTTTCACATTGAATGAGTAAGCATATCAGTTTTGTAAAGCTGATTGCTTTCTTGCTGCACGTTTATGAGGAAGTATATTGTATTTTGTTTCTTCTTGCCTTGCTCTGCATTTTTCTTCTTTCTTTTGCTGCTGTCAAAAACCCAACAGAAAGTTTATAGTTAATTTGCTTATATAATATTTGTTATGGAATAGTAAGGTATTAAAGGAATTACATATATACGTGTAATTTGTATTGATCACTCTGCAAGAGACTTAGTAGATCAACAAAAATGGGAGCTGAGGAGCCTGAAGAGAACATCACTTACATGGATGCTTCGTTGTATAAGGCATTAGCAGAAGGAAAATTTGAAGTATTCAATCATTACCAGGAGCTTGCACTTGAATCGCAAAAGACTCCAAACCCATGACAACGTGCTCCATGTTAACTTGGCAATCCACCAGCTTGCTGCCTGGTTTTCTAATGGAATTCTCTCAAGAACTAGATCCTTCCCCAGATTATATTTTTTTCATCTTTTTGTTTTTGTGGTTTTTCGTTATTAAGAAAAAAAAAAGGAAAAAGA
This sequence comes from Gossypioides kirkii, assembly GCA_005610355.1. NCBI lineage: Eukaryota > Viridiplantae > Streptophyta > Magnoliopsida > Malvales > Malvaceae > Gossypioides > Gossypioides kirkii. The sequence continues at coordinate 721,417 of CP032245.1, read as the reverse complement.
TCAGATTTTATCAGACAAATTCTTACCAAGTGTCCGTCACTACTACTCCAGACGAATGCTAAAGGTCAAACTCTCTTGCACGTTGCAGCAATGAAAACTCAAATTTTCTATAAAATACATACAAAATTATAAAATGCATACAAAAATATAAAATTATTTATAAATAAATGAATACTCAAATTTTTCTTTAAAGAAAAGCTTGAAAGAAAATGATCATTTGTTTTGTTGAAAATGTGGTAAATAATTTTGGTCCTAGGGATTTTCTTTGTGTGTAACAGCAATAACTTGAAAGAAAATCTTGGGTTTAGTTTAAATGGCTCAATAATAACTAACATGGCCAAAATATCACCATAAAAAACTCCTACTTTATTGACCTGATTTCTAGCCCTATATATAGTTGTCAACTAAAGTGTTCAACTATATATACTTGTCATTTGTAGTTGACTTGAATGCAGGCATATGCAGGCAAGTAACTAAGTGGTATGTCATTTGGTAAATTTCTGAATTTGCCCTACTTTTTTCTTGAGCTTCGAATGTTTCAAGTTAATGAATTCAATTTTGTTTGGTGTTATCCAGCAAGAAATAGATCAACACAAATGGGACTTGAGGAGCCTGAAGAGAACGTCACTCACATGAATGCTTGGCTGTATAAGGCAGCAGCAGAAGGCAACATTGAAGTATTCAATAATAAGCAGGGGCTTCAACTTGAGTCGCTAAAGACCCCAAACCATGACAACCTTCTACATGTTAACTTTGCAACCCAGGAGATTGCCAAATTCTGAAAAATCAGAATTTTCTCCGTAGGATTTGTATCATCCTATCCGTTTTTGAATTCTTTCGTTACTACGGTAGAAAGAGAAAAAAATCAGATTTTATGGAACAAATTCTCAGCAAGTGTCCAACACGTAAGTGCAGTGAGGAAAAAAAAAAGCTAGAGATGGAGATTTAGAGCTAGGAATAGTTCAAGTAAGTGCAGTAGGGGAGATGCTGAGGACTAGGGATGAGGAATCCAACACGGCTTTACACGATGCTGCAGGGGATGGCAATGTTGAAGTGGTGAAAGGATTGTTGGAGTTTGAAGACCCTGATTTTCGGTATCCTGCCAACAAAAAACAGGAGACTCCACTTTACATAGCAGCTAAGAGAGGAGCCGGGGGCATGCTGAGTGTACTATTAGATAAGGTTGAAAAAATAGTTTTTTTGGATAACTCTAAAGCATATTTTCGATAGATAAAGATGGAGGGTTGAATCATAAAATTATGATTTTATATTCTGCTCCATGAGACCTTTACAAAAGTATATCATATGCTCAAAATAGATAAGTGATGAATGAAAATTTGACATTCAAAGTAAGTCACTTATGAATAAGTTGAGGAATAGAAAAGCTTAAATCCCAAGAAGTTACTGAATTATTAAGCTTGTAATTTTGCCTCGCGTGCAGTGAAGGGTGCAAATCCAAATCCATGTGGTTGGGGTGTACTTGCACGACATCGGCGACACGAAATATCCGAATCGGTTTGGCTTAAAACAGACCTAAGGATATTTTAAGCCAAATATCTAAATTATTTTTTTTCCTCAATAGATATTATTATAGAAACTGTTTTAAAAGGAACAAAATATCTTAATTTGATATTATTTTATATTAAATTATTTTCTGATTTAATTTGATTCTATCAGATTGATTTAAAGGTCTTTTAAATCAGGTTTATCATTAACTCACGAATTATTTCTTAAATCCTTTACATTTGAGTGCATATAAAAGGTTAAAGAATGCTGAAGAATTTTTTAGACTTAGACACACAACAGTTTCATTTCGCTCTTTTTCATTCTCGAAAATTTTCTCTAGTTTTTCAAACATTCCGGTGATAGAAGAAGTTAAAGCTTGTTTGTTGATAACTGCAGAGGTGCTACTGCCGCGATCATCTTGTTGTTGTATTTTGAGAGACAGATGATCAACGTTTTTTCAAGTACCGTAAGAGCGGCCGAATTGTCTTAAAGGAAATTGTGCAAACAGACCTCAACATCTTGTAAAATTCAATTTTCTAAATCGACTTTTGATATTTTTCAGATCTTGTTTAATAATTATTATTTTTTAGATCTTATTTTTTAGTTTAAATCTAAAATTTATATAAATATAAATATTTGTTTATATTGATTTTAAGATCTTTTGTATTTAATATAAATATTTATATTTATACGTGCTTGTTAACGTGTTTTATCTAACAGATAAATCGAAATCAACAGCTCATGGCAGCCCCCACGGTAGAACAGCTTTGCATGCAGCAATTATGGCTGGAGATGCAGGCATGTTGTTGAGTTAGTTCCATTTTTTGATCTGCATTGGACTATTTTTGACTACTATCTCTGACTCTACAAAAAGTTTGAAGAAGAAAAGAGAGGGTTGTGACAGTACTTATAGCCACCGTCACATTCGTTAAGCTATATGTATACGCTTTTTGCTATACAAGATGAACCTATTTTAAATAAATAAAAATGAAAATGAGTGTTTCTTTAATGGAATCAGATTAATTGACAAAAATGGGGTTATAATATATTGAATTGATAGAGATTCGCACTAATACATTGGGAAATTTGTAATGATTTTATTGTGTTTTAAAATTATATTACAACTTGTTGGGAGACTATGACATGGACGTGTTTAAAGAAACTTGTTGGGACACCAACATTTTTTTCCTGAGAAAATAAAGAAAACCCAACCAACACCCCCCAATCAATTAGTCACCATGGTCGGATGTACCATATATATATATTGGTGAATTACAAATATAAAGTAAAACTCAAATAATAAATATGACTAACGTAATTTAAATTTAAAATTTTTTTAAAACGATAAATATTTTTAATTATCAAATCATCACATAAAATTTATATATATATATATATAAAGGAGAAGAAGTTATAAAATTTAAAGTTAATGGGTCCACAGCCCAACAAATAAGAAAACATTTGGGTCCAATTAAATATTACTCCAAAGATTGTGAAATTAAATCCAATAGAAAACTAAGTAATACATATTAACAAAAATTGGATTCCATATCCACAAATTAAAACTCAAATTCTTGTTACTTAGGGATCCTGGACGAAGCTCCGTGTCTACAAAACATATCAAGCGTCAAATAATTTAAAGGATAGTTTACATAAAAATATCCTAAAATTAGGGGTTAAACCAATTTTTTTTTTTAGGGTCGAAGTTAAATTGTAATTTTTACGATTGTAAAAGTATAATTTTTAAAGGATAAAATTAAACTTTTATCATTTTTAGAAGGGGTCAAAGTGTAATTTTACCTTTAATAAATTAAAATTTTAAAAAATTTCAAAGGCCTAAATAAAAAATTTTCCATTTTAGGGGGATCAAAGCTCCTGTCAACCTCTTTGGATTCGCCTCTGCCTAAAATTAAGATTTTTAGACATTAATAAAATTCTGTCACTATCATCAAATTTTAAAAATATAAAATTATTATTATACATCCATCCAATGAGAAATTATTTTATAGACTATTCCCACCATATTATTCAAAGATCCTTCGAAATCATTTAATGACATTTCAACAATTTTTTCATGTCATCGAGACATGATTTTAATAATTTTTTACCCTAAACTCCAAATCCAAAATTCTAAACCCTTAAACCTTAAATCCCAAACTCTAACCTTGAACTTAGCGGTTCGGGGTTCAAGGTTTAAGGTTTTTAAGTTATGGGTCTAGGGTAAAATAATTATCAAAATAATGTGTTAATCACATGGAAAAAAATTGAACAAAAAATACTACTTTTTTAAAAAAAATTGGTTGTACAAAAATAAAAATATTAATTTATGAAAAAAATAAAATGATTAAAATTTGTAAAAAAAAAAGATGTTTGTTTATAATTTAAAAAATTTAGATATAGATGAGTGTATAATAATATATTATTATATTTAAAATTTATTGACGTTAAGTTGCACCACGGCCACTACCAAACCTGCACAAATTAGGGATGAGTTGAAATCAATTTAAGAGAAAAAGACAGAAGAACATCATTGTAAATTTGGCTATAAATAGCCAATCTGAAATCAATTGTAATGGTTATGAAGCATTTTGAAATAAAAAAAAAAATCAATACAAAAAAAAATAGCAAAGAAAAAAACAGATTTGAGTGGAGAAATTCGACAGCCACATTCATCAAGGTATACTAATATAAATATATATATATTCTTCAGTTTTTATTTTTTTTTCAAAGCAAAATATACATGTAAAAGACAAACACAAAAAAATAAATAAATAAAAGGGATAAAATATTAAAAGTCAATTTCGAAAAAAATAAAAAAAAAGAATCATTTTTGAAATTTTTTAGAAATATGAGGGATTATATAGATAAATCTAATCCCGATTTACGATTTAAAAATATAAAAAAAATTTATCTTTTCGTCGTCGTGGATGACGACGACTGGCGGTGACGACATCAGCGACGACAACGACTGGCGATGGCTGACTACCGAAAGAACTCTCTCAAAAAAAAAGAAGAGAGAAAGGAGAGAGAAATTTTTTTAGTTTTTTTTGAAGAAGAAAGTGAAAATGAAAAAAATAAGAGTTTAAGAGGTATATATAGCCTCCCAAAACGACGTAGTTTTGGGAGTGATTTAAACACACCAAAATGACGTTTTGAAGCTCCATGCCTGATGTTTTTCAAAAAGGATAATTTTTTCCTTTGATCTTTCTCATTTTTATTTGTTTCAATTTAGCCCTTTTATGTAATTTTAATTTATTATAATTTAGCCTAATAATTTTAAAAGCTTTACAATTTAGTCCTTTAACTTTCTAAAGGCCAAGAAGATTCCACGTATCCCATTTTTTGATTTTATTACCCAGTAGGTCTTTGAACTTTTCAAAAATCATATTTTGGTCACTAAACTTTTTAGAAATCACATTTTGACCCTTGAACTTTTTCAAAATTGCATTTTGACTCCCAAACTTCTCCAAAAACAAACTATAGCCCTTGAACTCTTCCAAAATTGCATTTTGACCCCTAAAATTTTCCAAAATTACATTTCGACCCCCAAACTTTTCCAAAATTACATTTCGACCCCCAAACTTTTCCAAAATTATAACACCTAAACTTTCCCAAAATTATATTTTGACTCCAAACTTTCCCAAAAATCACATTTTGACCTCCAAACTTTCCCAAAGTCAGATTTTGATCCCTAAATGTTCTTAAAATTACATCTTGACCTCAAATTTTTTTTAAAATTACATTTTGACCCTAAATTCTCTAAAACTTCATTTTTCGACCCTTTTTTTATTTTTTTTTCTTCGATTCTTTTTACATAAAATTAAATCACTTTCTTCATATTTTAAATTAATCCTATTATTTTCTCAATGATTTTGATTCGTGATTCTTTCACATGTCGTATTTTAAGTAATTTTATGCTTAAGTTGTGCGTATACATTTATCTGTATAATTGTTCTTTCTTTGTGATTATTTAATTTTGTCATTATTTGCACATTCGTATTTAATTTACGCACTCATCTTTAAATTAGTTTTTTTCTATCTCAAAAAATATATACAAATAATTTTAAAATCAAGGCAATATCCCTTTATTTCGAATTTTGAAAAATTGTGCCTTAACTTACTAGGTGCTATTTTTTCTTCAAACCGAAATAATCGAATACCCTTTTAAAAGATTTGAAATTGGCAACGAAAGAATGCTCATTATTTTCGGATCTCAAAAGGTTATGTCCTAACTCACTAGACGTGACTTCCTTTCTTGATCATTTCAAAATAACGAGACTTCCTCACGAAATTCGATTTCCTTCTTAAACGTGTACATCAAATAAATCCTGTATACAAATTATGTCATCCACATAGGCCATAAGGAATATGCAACTCTCTCCACTTCTGCAAATAAACAAGGAAGAATCAGCTTTGGAAGACACAAAATGAAGCTGATCAACCAAGTACCTCCTAAGAGTTTGAAACCATGCTCTTGGTGCCTGCCTTAAGGGCCTTATTCAACCTACACACAAGTTTCTCCCCATTAACCCCTTGTACTTCAAATCTTGACGGTTGACTCATATATATCTCTTCTTCCAAGGCCCCATTAAGGAAGGCATTATTAACATCTACCTGCCTTAAGGGCCAACCTCTCATCATAGTAATAGCCAGAACCACCCGCACAGTAGCAACTCAAACGACTGGACTGAACGTGCCATAGAAGTCCGAACCAACATGTTGAGAAAAACTTTCAGCCACCAACCGAGCCTTGTACCTTTCTATAGAACCATCAGGTCTCTTTTTCACCTTAAACAGCCATTTACATCCAACTGATTTCCTAGAGGCAGGAAGAACAAATAAACTCCATGTTCCATTCTTATGCAACGCAGCCAATTCATCATGCACAACAGCACCCCAGTGCTCAGATTTCATAGTCTCGTGAATGCTGGCAGGTTCTGTACTTGACAAATTTGTAACATTACTAAGGTAAACTTTAGGCTTAAAGGTACCAACAAAATACTATTAAATAAGTTCATTATCTTAGTGTTGCTTTGGACAATAATTGTTTTGGGGTCAACTTTTACATCAATAATTAATTAATTAGTTAATGATTGTTCCATTTTATCTCATCTTATATTATAATATGCAGGTGCTGCATGCCCTCTAATTTTGTTAATTTAAAAATGATAATTTTGATGCTTATACTAACAATTTAGTATTTTAATCATCTTTAAATTATATAATTTTAATTAATATTTTATGAATCCAAATTAATCGGAAACAAAATTTAGATAAATGTATATTTATAACAACTTAATTTTATATATAATTCAATCTTATAATATTTTAAACTTCATGTGATTAGTATTTATATAGAGTAGCAGAAAACTATTCTTTGTCATGAACTAATTCCTCCCTCCTATACTTGGCTGCAAAAACAAAGAGAATGAGATTAAAAAAAAAAAAAGGACATTCAAGTTTTTAAAAATTGAACTTTCAACACCGTAGTTTTAATTTGAATTACAAGAATAAGATTAAGCGTTAATAATAATTTTTATCTGGGATAATGAACACCTTATTCATCAAATCAACATACAAGATTCTTTTTTATTTATTTTAGTGGTTCGGAATGTAATTATCACCAATCTCCATAAATATATAATGCATTGGAATAATCATAATCAAAATGTGAATTGACATTATAAATACAGTCCGGTATCTAAATTTAAATTAATAGAATAAATGTGAATAGCATCTGATGATAAAATTAAAATATAAACATTGTTATGTAATAGGTTAATTATCATTAAATAACATTTATAAATATCCAAAAGTCAAAAGCCTTATTAAAATGCTAATTAATTAATTAGTTAATGAGAGTTCCATTTGATTTCATCTTATATTGCAATAAGCATGTGCTGCATGCCTGTCTGGAAAGGTTTAAATTAGTTGTACTATTAATTAATAAATATTTGAAACATTATTTTTCTTGAAAGGTGGAATGATTTTTAATAGGTTCATTAAATGATTAAAATTTAATAATGCAGCTTTGTTTTAGGGATTTGCTTTCCATTTCGTTACAATTAAATCACTCAATAATATTTTAGTAGCAGATTACTGTTTTGGTAATTCAGATTTAAAATATTATATTTTAATTATTTATCGGTATTTGATATTTTAATCATTATTCAGTTAAATTATTAATAGAATGTTAATCTTGTCTTTTTTTATTGGCATAATAATAATGTTAGCTCTTCAATGTCTACATATTCTATTAATTTAGTCTTAATTCTAACACATAAATTTATCCTTTAATTTTACATATTATGTCAATTTAGTCTCGATTCTTAAAATTTTAAAATAAAACTTTAAAAATTATTAAAATATTTGTTTTTAATAAAAATACATATAAAATTATAAAATACATACAAAATATAAAATATTTATAAATAAATCAATACTCAATTTTCTCTTTAAAAAACACAAATAAAAACTTGATCTAATTTATCATTTGTTTTGCTGAAAATGTGGTAAATCTTAGGGATTTTCTTTGTTGTAAGGGTGAAAAGAAAATGTAGGGCTTAGTCTAAATGACTCAATAATAACAAACATGATAAAAATTCGTGTGTAACAATTTTCTCAGCTACCAAACACTGTCTTGGAATAATAATAATAAAAAAAACATACGGCAGCATCGCCTTGACCACAAAGAGGTGTACACCCCATTTTCTTCCATTCTTTTTCTTCAATTCTTATATAGTGTGTAACCCTATATATAGTTGCCATTTGTATGCAGGCATATGCAAGCAAGTAACAAACAGGTAAGGCATTTGGTAAATTTCTGAATTTGCAGAATTTTTTTTTTCTTCAGCTTGGAATGTTTGGAGCTAATTAATTCAAATTTATATGGTGTTATCCAGGAAGAAATAGATCAACAAAAATGAAATCTGAGGAGCCTGAAGAGAACATCACTCACATGGATGCTTCGATGTATAAGGCAGCAGCAGAAGGAAACATTGAAGTATTCAATAATAAGCAGGGGCTTCAACTTGAGTTGCTAAAGACCTCAAACTATGACAACGTGCTCCATGTTAACTTGGCAAACCAGGAGAATGATTGCTTGCTTTTTAAAATATTTCTCTCAATAGCCGAACTCTTCCCCTTACAAGGAAGCTTTTTGGTTTTGAGAGCTTTCATTCATATGATAAAAGAAAAAAGGAGATCAAATTTTATCAAACAAATTCTCAGCAAGTGTCCGTCACTGCTACTCCAAACGAATGCTAAAGGTCAAACTCCTTTGCACGTTGCAGCAAGGTATGGACATTCTGCTATTGTCAAACTTCTAATCAAGTCTTGTGAAAAAGCTAGAGATCTGGATTTAGAGATGCTGGGAATGAATCAAGTAAATGCAGTGAGGGAGATGCTGAGGATTACGGATCAGGAATCCAACACGGCTTTACATGAAGCAGCAAGGTCTGGCAATGTTGAAGTGGTGAAAGCATTGTTGGAGTTTGAAGAGCCTGATTTTCCGTATTCTGCCAATAAAAAACAGGAGACTCCACTTTACATAGCAGCTAAGAGGAGAGGATCTGGGCGCTTGTTGACTCTATTATTAGATAAATTCAAATCAACTGCTCATGGCGGCCCACACGGTAGAACAGCTTTGCATGCAGCAGCTATGGCTGGAGATGTGGGTATGTTGTTGAGTTAGTTCCGTTTCTTTTAAATTTTGAAATAAATAAAGAACGGGCCTATTGACATTTATTTTTGCTTGGATTTAGAGGCAATAAGGGTAATATTAGAGAAGAAGGGGAATTTGACAAAGGAAAGAGATGAAGATGGACACACCCCTCTTCATTATGCTGCACACTTAGGTTGCAATTCTGTGGTGGAAGTACTGTTGAAAAGGGATGTATCAGCTGCCTATGTAGGTGATAAAAAGAGGGGGATGACACCCCTTCTTATGGCTGCCAGGCAAGGTCATTTTGTAACAGTTTCAAACATTCTCTCTTTATGTCCGGATTGTTGTGAAAAAGTGGACAACCAAGGTTTGAATTTACTTCATTATCAAGCTTTTAGAAATCCATTAAGGCAGACTCCTTTGAAGCCTTGGGATAAAGAGTATGGATCAGTCAGAAATCTAATGGAGTTGGAAGGTGCCTTTGGAATGAAACCACAAGAAGTTTATAATGTATTTGGATCTGAGAAACATCATCATAAACAGGTGTGTTTATATATTGCATTTCCATGACTATGGGTTTATTAATATTTAAGTTTTGAATTAACATATTTAATAAATCTACAATACAATCGGTAAATGTGGGCGGTATGGCAGAAACAAATCAAAGAATTATTGGAAGAAATTCAGAATGATCAAGTGGCGGAGGAACCAGTTCGTCCCATTCTCTTGCCAACTATCTCTGCAGAAAGCTTGGACAAGACAAGAGAGGCTCATTTAATAGTGGCAGCACTTATATCCACCGTCGCATTCGCCGCGACAATAACAGTTCCTGGTGGTTTGGAGAGTGAAAAAGGGTCAAAGCAAGGTACTCCCCTTTTGATTCATGAGGCAGCGTTTAAAGCATTTTTTGTAACAAATGCAATGGCCTTTATTTTTTCTGTTTCTGTCCTCTCACTCCACTTAGGGGTTCTGGATAATCTATTATTTGGATTTGTTAGGCATGAAAAAATTTTAAATCGAACTCGGCTTGTTACTACGCTCCTTGGCTATGCAACAATTGCGATGGTAATTGCCTTCAACACAGGTAGTTATGTGATCTTAAAACCTTCCCACGGACTTGCCGTTGTTTCATGTCTCATCTGCCTTGTCTTTGTACTTTGTATATGGCTATATACATCAGAATAATATTACTTTATCATCGATTACATTATTGTTCCAATTCTTAGTGCCAATGTTACCTCTTTAAATAATTATTACTTCAATTTTTTTTAAGATATGTCTACCTTATCAATGTTAACAATCTCCATTTAATTAAAAGTAATATAAAGTCATTAGTTGATACAGATGGAATTTCAAAAAATGTAAAAAAAAAAAAAAAATCACAATTTGAGTGTAACAAGGTTTATTAAATATCAAACAATAATAAAGGTGTTGTAACTAAATTTCTAATTTGACGAATCGTTGAGTAATATGAAAATTTTAGGTCTGCCATCAATCTTTTTAACTAAGTGTAGCATTTTCAAAATTCAGGGGCCCTTCTTGTTATCCAGGGATCTCGGACCAAACTTGGTATCTACAAAAGTATCACACGTAAAAATATTTAAAATAAAAAGTATAAAAATTTTATTTAAAAAAATAGTGTGAAGTACATGTGGATTGTTATGTCATGTTCAAAAATTTAACGTTTTTGTTAGTATTTTCGTTAAAAATAATTAATTTGACTCTTTTTGAATGTTCAAAAAATTAATGTTTTTTCATGCGATTAGCGATCAAATTATTTATAATTAAGTTTCAACTTTTCACCTATTAATTATAAATTTATTAAGCCACGAAGTCGTTCCACTATAGTATCGTGACTGAGCTCTCCCCAATGACATACTATTACGAAAGAAACTCAATCAGTGCTTGTCCAATGACCTCGTCTTAAGTGTGTTACCCTTATAAGATATCGTTAATCTCTTTGGAATAAATCCGCTCTCCCAATATGATCCTATTTGATCTCATGTTACCCTTATAACGCCAATGAGAGGATATCATTTACCGATATCTCGGGTTATGAATTATACTTTTGTGAATGATGCTACATACTGCAGAAGTTGCATACAAAATGCACCAGTTTTTGGTTCCTTATCTATTTAAACTCAGACTTTTACTTGCATCAAAGTATACAAGTCGCACATGCATAGTCTATTATGCATTCAAGATTAATGAATACAACACTTTGAACGTCAAAAGTGAATAAATCCATAAACGGATTCAAGATCTATTCTTATTGGGTCCAGTCTGTTGTATTATCAGTTCAGTCAATCATATCTATGTCTCTGTCTTTTGAAAGTCATTCGCTCCGACGCCCAAGACATGGCATCTTCCCAATTGGAATGAAAATGAAGACAAAAAGTTATTCAATTCAAGTAAATTAATGGATTGATAAGTGTTAAAAGTAATATGTTTTAATCTCATTCTTAATACGTTTTTGAATGATTATTCGATGTAAAATAGTGAATTTTATCCGAGACATGGTAAATTCTATTATTTTGGAAGTTGAATTTAGGGTGGTAATTTTATCCAATTCATGTCTTTGTTTCTTGTTTCGTTTAATGATGGTCATATGTTAGAAAAATTATCAAACTAGAAGAGTTTAAGACTTTGTTTGGCTTCATAAAATAGAGGTCACTTTCATTTTTTTCTGTCCTAATCTAAACTTATATAAATGTTAAAATATTCTCTCTCTTTTTTGGATAATTTTTCAAATATTAAATCTCGTGCATTGATTTGAATTCATAAAAATATATACTTTTTTTTTATTACTAATGTTTTTATTATAGAAAAAAAATACCAAACTTGTTTTTCATGTTTTCAAAATTTTAATTTTATTTACTAAATGTGTTTTTCAATTTATTTTCAGGAGGAGAAGGAAATCAAACTTTTTTTTTTGAGTTAATATACCATTTGGTTTTTAAGTTTAGTTTCAATGTTGAATTTTAGACTCAAACTAAATGATTTCATATCGCCTAATAAATATTTTACATGTGTACTATAGTAAAAATAATATAAATATTTTAATTGAAAAAAAAAGCTTAGGTATGAAATGAAACATTGAAGTCAATTTTAGGCATTTAATTAGGATAAAAAAATTTCAAGTATCGAATTTAAAAAAATTTGAATATTAAATTGAACTTTGAAATCAAATTATGTACCAAATTGAAAAAAAAAATTCAATTACATTAACTTTTTTTTCTTCTCTTAAATCTTCTCATTGAATAAAGCAAAAGCTATGATTGGCAAAGAGAACAAATGGTGCGAAGGAAAAACGTAGGGAAAGAAGAATAAAAGGGAGATTTGTAGGTCCATCTTCTTTTTCATTTATACTTGGAGCAAATTTTTTATTATATTGATTCCATTTAATGAAAAAAAATTGTACGTTAGAATGAGGGATACATTGCATGGCATATTATTATATTTATTATAAAATTAAAGATCAAGTTGATCTTTCTGGTAAAATTTAATCCTTGTACGTTAGAATGAGGAACACATTGCATGGCATATTTAACTATCTAGCTATTCTATTAGTTATGCCAATTTTTAATGATAGAAAAAGATGAAACTTTTAATAAAAAGGATCATTTTGTTTTTTAATTTAAGGTACAATGATTAATTTACTCAATTTAAAAAAAAAAAACAATAAGCAATAGTATAACAACCTTCATAATACTTAATTAAAGCACATAGCAAGAATAGCATTGTTGAGGATTATGCGAAGCCAATGTGTTTTAAGGAAGAAATTGAAAAATGTAACGGTGGATCTTTTCGCAACACTAAAGTGTTCAAGTCCGGAATTATATATAGTTGTGACTCGAAAGAAAGATATTATAGGCAAGCAACAAATAGGTAAGGCACTTGGTAAATTTCTGAATTGGTAGTGTTTTATTTTTCTTGAGCTTGGAATGTTCCTAGCTAATTAATTACATTTTGTTTGGTGTTATCTAGGAAGAAAGCTGTGCAGTAGATCAACAAAAATGGAACCACCGATAAACATCGTGCTTATATCCTCCGGTGAACCTGAGGAGCCTGAAGAGAACATCACATACATGGATGCTTCGTTGTACAAGGCAGTACCAGAAGGCAAAATTGAAGAATTCAATAATCACCCAGAGCTTCAACTTGAGTCGCTAAAGACCCCAAACCATGACAACGTGCTCCATGTTAACTTGGCAACCCAGGAGAACCCTGTCTGGCCTTTTAACAGACTTCCCTCGACAGCCCAACTCTCCCCCTTAGCAGTATACTTCTTTGTTGGGAGAGTTTTCATTCATATGATAGAAAGAGAAAAGAGATCAGATTTTATCAAACAAATTCTCAGCAAGTGTCCGTCACTGCTACTCCAAACGAAGGCTCAAGGTCAAACTAAAAGAACGGACATTCTGCTATTGTGAAACGTCTAATCAAGTCTTGTGCAAAAGCTAGAGATGGAGATTTAGAGAAGCTGGGAATGGATCAAATATATGCAGCGAGGGAGATGCTGAGGATTAGGGATCAGGATTCCAACACGGCTTTACATGAAGCAGCACGGTCTGGCAGTGTTGAAGTGGTGAAAGCATTGTTGGAGTTTGAAGACCCTGATTTTCCGTATTCTGCCAATAAAACAGGAGACTCCACTTTACATAGCAACTAAGAGGAGAGGATCTGGGCACTTGTTGACTCTATTATTAGATAAATTCAAATCAACTGCTCATGGCGGCCCACACGGTAGAACAGCTTAGCATGAAGCAGCTATGGCTGGAGATGGAGGTATGTTATTGTTGTTGTTTTTTTTCTTTTGCTTCATTCGATCGCTATGTTGTTGAGTTAGATCCATTTTTTTTTTAAAATTTTTTTGAAATAAATAAAGAACAGGTCTATTGACATTTGTTTTGCTTGGATTTAGAGGCAATAAGGGTAATATTAGAGAAGAAGGGGAATTTGAGAATGGTAAGGGATGAAGATGGACACACCCCTCTTCATTATGCTGCACGCTTAGGTTGCAATTCTGTTGTGGAAGAACTGTTGAAAAGGGATGTATCAGCTGCCTACATAGGTGATAAAAAGAGGGGGATGACACCCCTTCTTATGGCAGCCAGGCAAGGTAATTTTGGGACAGTAAGAAGGATTCTCTCTTTATGTCCAGATTGTTATGAAAAAGTGGACAACAAAGGTTTGAATTTACTTCATTATCAGGCTTTTAGTAAGTCATTAAGGCAGATTCCTTTGGAGCCTTGGGATAAAGGGTTTGGACAAATCAGAAATCTAATGGAGTTGGAAGGTGACTTTGGAATGAAACCTCAAGAAGTTTATGATGCTTGGGGATCTGAGAAACATCATCGTAAACAGGTGTGTATATATATTGCGTTTCCATGACTATGGTTTCATTAATATTTAAGTTTTGAATTAACATATTTAATAAACCTACAATACAATCAATTAATGTGGATGGCATGGCAGAAGCAAATCGAAGAATTGTTGGAGGAAATTGAGAATGATTAAGTGGCGGAGGAACCAGTTCGTCCCATTCGCTTGTTAACTACCTTTGCAAAAAGCTTGGACAAGGCAAGAGAGGCTTATTTAATAGTGACAGCACTTATAGCCACCATCACACTTGCAACGGCAATAATCGTTCCTAGTGGTTTGGAGAGTGAAAAAGGGTCAAAGGAAGGAATTGCCTTTTGATTCATGATTGTTAAAATTATTTTACATTTTAGTATCATAATTGTTTTGGGGTCAGATTTGACATCAATAATTAATTAATTAGTTAATGATTTTTTCCATTTTATCTCGTCTTATAGTATGCATATGGGAATGGCATGTGCATGGAGAGGTTAAAATTAGTTCTACTATTAATTAATAAACATTTGAAACATTATTTTTCTTGAAAGGTGGACTGTTTGGTTCATTAATTAATCAAAATTTAATAATGCAACTTTGTTTTAAGGCCATTTGCTTTTCCATTTCGTTACATTTTCTTCCCTTCTTTTTCTTTAATTTTCTCCTTCTTTGCAGTTTCCTTCAAACCAAAATTCACCATAAAAAAACTCCTACTTTATAGACCTCACTTCTAACCCAATACATCACTATTACTAAAGTGTTCAAGTATATATAGTTGTCATTTGTAGGTGACTTGAATGCAGGCATATGCGAGCAAGTAACTAACTGGTATGATTTTGCACTACTTTCTTCTTGAGCTTAGAATGTTTCAAGCTAATTAATTCCATTTTGTTCGGTTTTATCCAGGAAGAATAGATCAACAAAAATGGCAACTGTGGAGCCTGAAGAGAACATCACTCACATGGATGCTTGGCTGTATAAGGCAGCAACAGAATGCAACATTGAAGTATTCAATAATAACCAGAGGCTTCAACTTGAGTCGCTAACGACCCTAAACCATGACAACGTACTCCATGTTAACTTGGCAATGGAGGAGATTGCTACCTGGCTTTTTAACAGATTTCTCTCAATACTCGAATTCCTCCCCGTACAATATGTATTATTCTATCGGTATTTGAGATTTTCCATTACTATTATAAAAAGAGAAAAGTGATCAAATTTTATCGAACAATTTCTCAGCAAGTGTCCGTCACTGCTACTCCAAACGAATGCTAAAGGTCAAACTCCTTTGCACGTTGCAGCAAGGAATGGACATTCTGCTATTGTGAAACTTCTAATCAAGTCTTGTGCAAAAGCTAGAGATGGAGATTTAGAGAAGCTGGGAACGGATCAAGTAAATGCAGTGAGGGAGATGTTGAGGATTATGGATCAGGAATCCAACACGGCTTTACATGAAGCAACAGGGTGTGACAACGTTGAAGTGGTGAAAGCATTGTTGGAGTTTGAAGACTCTGATTTTCCGTAATATTCTGCCAACACAAAACATGAGACTCCACTTTACATAGCAACTAGGAGGAGAGGATCTGGGCGCTTGTTGACTCTATTATTAGATAAATTCAAATCAACTGGCCATGGCGGTCCCCACGGTAGAACAACTTTGCATGCAGCAGCTATGGCTGGAGATGCAGGTATGTTGTTGAGTTCGTTCCAATTTATTTTTTAAATTTTAAAATAAATAAAGAACAGGTCAATTGACCTTTTTTTTGCTTGGATTTAGAGGCAATAAGGGTAATATTAAAGAAGAAGGGGAATTTGACAAAGGAAAGAGATGAAGATGGACACACCCTCTTCATTATGCTGCAAACTTAGGTGGTAGATTCTCAGTTGTGGAAGAAGTGTTAAAAAGGGATGCATCAGCTGCCTATAAAGGTGATGAAAAGAGGGGGATGACACCCCTTCTTATGGCAGCCAGGCAAGGTAATGTGGAACAGTTTCAAAGATTCTCTCTTTATGCCCAGATTGTTGTGAAAAAGTGGACAACAACAGTTTGAATTTATTTCATTATCTGGCTTATAGAAGCTCTTCCTCTCCATTAGAGCTTTATCTTTTCAAGCGTGATGGTATTGAGATTGCATATGGATGAATCAGAATCTAATGGAGTTGGAAGGTGTCTTTGGAATGACACCTCAAGAAGTTTATAATACACTCCAATCTGAGAAACATCATCATAAACAGGTGTATATATATATGGCATTTCCATGGCATGGTAAAAGCAAATCAATGCTCCTTTTGTTGAGGGATTCTGATGCTCAACACCCTCATTTTTTCAACCATTTTCTCCGCTTGTTAGTTGAGGATTCTTTGGGAAGAAGATGGGCAGTCGGCTTTTTTTCTCTATTTTGTTATTTGTTTCTATAGTTTTCAGCACATGGTTTCTTTTGATGGTATTTGTTGCTGCTTTTGGTGTGGTTCTTTTATGACTTTAAATAAAATTCACGGAAAAAATTAAAATTCACTCCCAAGCTCTTAATAAAAGCCAACGTTGTTTATTCAAAAATAAAATTCTTAGTAAAAAAAAAATTAAAATGATATTTTTGAGTCTACGATAGAAATTCACGGAAAAATGTTTAGGTTTGAGAATTGATTATGTAAAAATAAAGTTTTTGTACCCTCATGACGCTCAAAATTAACACATTGTTAAATATGTGTTGTCTACATTCATAAATTAAAATTATATTTTGATATTTAATTATGATCCAAAATTTTGATAAATTTAAAATAAATGTATAAAATGAGTGACACGATTTTTTAATAGCAAAACAAAGATAAGGATCAAGACGAAGCATTTTTAAAATTCAAGGGTCTTTTTCGAGTTTTTTTTTAATTATTTTTTCAAAATTCATAAACATTCGACTTTTAAAATTGTAAAATTAAATTGAATAGAAAGCAATAACATTTCAAAAACTAATAAATATTAACAAAATCGAATTCGATAACCATAAATTAAAACTCGAATTTTTGTTATTTAGGGATCTCAAACGAAATTCGGTGTCTACAAAAAGTATCAAGTGTCAAATAATTTAAAATTTATAAAAATATTAAAAAATTAAAACTATAAAAAGTTTATAAAAATAATAAAGAACATAATGTACACATAGATTACCATGTAGACGTATTCATGAGTCGAGTCATCTCGCTCGATTCGAAAGTTCGTCCGAAAAATTAGAGAGTTTGGATAAAAATATAAGCCCAAAAATTGAGTTTGGGCAAAAAATAAGGCCCGTTTTTCTCAGGTAATGCATTTTTGGTCCAAGTCCACCCCAAATTCACAAAAAGACAAAAAAATACTTTTTTTTGTTTTTTAATGCTATTTTGTTGTTGTTTTTTCTCTATTTTGCTACAATTTCACTATTATATTACTATTATTTTATTGTTATTGTTTGGATATTATATAAAACTTATTTTATTGTTAATTTTATTATTATTTTAGAAACATTTGTTAGTTACGTTGCATCTATTTTAGTGTTATTTAAATATATATTTTAAAAATTTATTTTCAATTTATTAGGAAATATTTATTTTAATGTTTTTAATTTTTTAATGCATTATATATATTTAAAAATTATATAAAAATATTAAATATGGGTGGTTCAGGTCGGGCTCAAGTTTTAGCATTTTTATCCCGATCAGATTTGGGCAAAATTTTAAACCCATTTTTCGGGCCAAGCCAAACTCAGGCCTAACAAATGGATCTAAATTTTTTGTTGAGCCCAGCCCGAACCCGACCCGACCTTGCCCATGAACACTTCTACTACCATGCAAACTGCTATGTTAAAAAACTTAACGTTTTAGTTAGTATTTTCATTAAAAAAGTCAATTTGACTCTTTTTAAAAGATTTATAACTAAATTCGTTTTTTTTAAAGGTTGAGAACTAAATTTAACTCGAAAAAATAACAAGAATTAAATTTAGCTAAAAAAAGAATAAGGGTTAAACTGACAAAAAATACAAACACTAGGACTAATTTTTTTATTATGCCTAATAAAAATTACGTACTGAATTTAAGGTATAAAATCTATTTGGTATATTTCTTGAAAAACGGGACAGTATCAGATTGTTTGATAAATTTAATTATTAAAAATTTAAAAGTAAAGTATTCAAAATATAATGTTAAAAGAAATAAAAAAGAATTGAAAATGAAATCTACATTAATTGATAAGTAGCCTATTATTTACTTATGATTTTCTATATTTTTTCGTTGAAAAATTCTTATTTGCTTTTATACTGGATTATCAACCGTGCTTAAAAATGAAATCATTGAAAATATTAATTTTTAAATGATTTAATTTTTTTTTCAAATGAATTATCAAACAAGACCAAATTGCTTTGGCTTTTTGTTCACAACTTGATTTTCGTTGGTCACTCGTTATCAACGGCTCTACTTTCTCCAGATTTTCTTTTTTTTTTAATAATTAAGAATTTAGAAAAATTGAAAACAAGTATCAAAATACTTAATTTGTTGTAGGGCTTCTGACAAGAGGTGTTAAAAAAATTTTTAGAGGTTCGAATATTTTTTTTTAATATGATTATATGGTAGTATTTGTTTATATATTTTTAACTTTTTGACAACGCACATACACCTTGCACACACAGACGCTCGAACCTGAGACCCCTAGGATGAACAATATCTTCTTCTCCACTGGAGCCACTTGTTGAGTTCTTAGAGGGTTGAAATTAAATTATATGCTTTTATGATAGTAAAAAGAAATGCAATTCTATCATTTTAGTAGCTTAAATCTTTATTATTTTTAAATGATTAAATTAAATATTTATTATTTTGGGTTAAAATGTAATTTTATTATTATTAATTTAAAATTTATAAATTATAAATAAATTAAAATTTTTTCCGATTTTATCTCCATTTATTGGATTTTAAAAAAAATCAATTTCTCATCATGATTGAATGTGTTACAGACTATATATTTAAATTATTGAATAACGAAAACTGTCTTCTGCATACAAAAATAAATTTATGATGCAATTTCCAGTTAATTTAACAGAGGAAAAGAAGATGAGTGCGCAGGGACGAATTTAGAGGGATTGGCCTCTTAAAATGAAAATTTTTTCATTCAATTTTTTGAAATTTTTTAAAATTTTAAATTAATAAAAATTAAATTTTAACCTCTATTTAAAAATTAAAATTTTATTATTATAAAAATTACACTTTTAACTTCCACCTCTTAAAATTTTTTTAACTTAGCCCTTGGGAGTGCTACTTCTATGTAGCAACGACGAAAGCCAAAGAAGCCATGCTGCCTAATTTCTTCACTTTTCTGGACTTTTTCATCCACACAATTATGTACTTATCATTTTCCATATTTTCTCATTTAAAAATCTTACAATTTACCTTTTATAATGAATCATCAAACGTGCTTAAAAACTAAATCACTAAAAATATTAATTTTTAAATTTTTTTCCAAATGAATTATCAAACAAGACCAAATTGCTTTGGCTTTTTGTTCACAACTTGACTTTGGATGGTCATTCCGTTTCATTTGTTTTAATAAAAACAAAAACAAAATCAAAACATTCATTAACCCATAGAAGGTCAGAATTAAATTGAGTATTTTTATTATAGTAAAAAAATTGTAATTTCATCATTTTAAGAGCTTAAATTTTTATAATTTTTAAAAGATTAAATCAAATTTTTATCATTTTAAAGGGCTAAAATATAATTTTATCATAATTAATTTAAAATTTTATAAAACACAAATAGACGAAAAAGAAAGATTTTTCATTTTAGAGGAGGTAAGACCCCTATCATCCTCTTGGCTCCGCCCCTGAACCCATACATTTCATCCAACTTTGATGAAATCCTTTCAAGCTTTCCAATCTATTATATTTGATGCCTCAACAATTTAACTTTCAACCAAATAATCATTTTCACTATTTTCATACTAACCATATACTTAGGATTAAAGTAAAATAAAAGCATAATAAATTTTAAAAATAAATTAATTTTTAAACAGATTTAAAATTAATTCATTTTGAGTGAAATTTAATGTAATATTAGTCCCTATTAACTCAACTATGTCTTGACTTTGAAAGTTAATCCAACTCTGATAATCAAGATAAATTATCTCCCATTATTGGATTTTAGAAAATTCACTTTTTCATCATGATTCTATGGATTAGAGACAAACGAAAATTAAGAGGAGTGCGGCTTTCATGCAGCAGCGACCAAAGCCAAACAGATGGCGTGCTGCCTAATTTCTTGACTTTCTCATCCACACAATTATTTTATATTTTAGTATCACATCTTCATTTTGCTCCCCTTGTAAATATTTAAAAATATATAAATCTAATTATCTACATGTCATAATAGTTATAATATTTACGATATTAAATTAAAATTAAAATTAAAATTCGTGTATATATTTAAACAAGTTAAAATTTATGTTTCATATTACAAATTAAATCAAAGTTAATACATGATTTTGATATTTATTTCGAGAAGAAAAATATTTTAAAACTATATTATTATATGAATAAGAAGGAAGGAGGAGAGTGATTTCCTTAGTCAAGATGAAGGCAAGCCATCAAAATTTTATAAACAAAAACACAAGTTGTTGAACATTCTAACAAAGAGGTAAGGCATTTGGTAAATATAGTGTTAAAGTATGAACTTATATATACTTGTCATTTGTAAGTGGTTTGAATGGAGGCTATGCAAGCAAGTAATTAACTGGTATGGCAGTTGGTAAATTTCTGAATTTGCAGTATTTTCTTCTTGAGCTTGGAATGTTTCAAGCTAATTAATTCAATTTTGTTTGGTGTTATCCAGGAAGAAAGAGATCAACAAAAAATGGTATCATCCACAAACATCAAGCATATTTCCTCTTGCGAATCTCGGGAGCCTGAAGAGAACATCACTCACATGGATGCAAGGCTGTATAAGGCAGCAGCAGAAGGCAACATTGAAGTATTCAATAATAAGCAGGGGCTTCAACTTTGGTCGCTAAAGACCCCAAACCACGACAACCTGCTCCATCTTAACTTGGCAACCCAGGAGAATGCTGCCTGGCCTTTAAACATATTTCTCTCGATAATCATATTCGTCCCCCCACTATATGGATGCTTCTCTCCGTCTTTGAATAAACTAATTACTAAGATAAGAGGAGAAAAAAGATCAGATTTTATCGAGAACATTCTCACCAAGTGTCCGTCACTGCTACTCCAAACGAATGCTAAAGGTCAAACTCCTTTGCACCTTGCAGCAAGGTATGGACATTCTGCTATTGTCAAACTTCTAATCAAGTTTTGCGCAAAAGCTAGAGATGGAGATTTAGAGCTAGGAATAGATCAAGTAAGTGCAGTGAGGGAGATGCTGAGGATTACCGATCATGAATCCAACACGGCTTTACACGAAGCAGCAGGGGGTGGCAATGTTGAAGTGGTGAAAGCATTGTTGGAGTTTGAAGACCCTGATTTTCCGTATTCTGCCAACGAAAAAAAGGAGACTCCACTTTACATAGCAGCGAAGGGAGGAGCCGGGGGCGTGCTGAGTGTACTATTAGATAATTCGAAATCAACAGCTCATGGCGGCCCCCACGGTAGAACAGCTTTGCATGCAGCAGCTATGGCTGGAGATGCAGGTATGTTGTTGAGTTAGTTCAATTCTTTTAAATTTTGAAATAAATAAAGAACAGGTCTATTGACATTTTTTTTTACTTGGATTTAGAGGTAATAAGGATAATATTAGAGAAGAAGGGGAATTTGACAAAGGAAAGAGATGAAGATGGACGCACCCCTCTTCATTATGCTGCACACTTAGGTGGTAGACTCTCAGTTGTGGAAGAACTATTAAAATGGGATGTATCATCTGCCTACATAGGTGATACAAAGAGGGGGATGACACCCCTTCTTATGGCAGCCAGGCAAGGTAAAGGTGGAACAGTTTCAAAGATTCTCTCCTTATGTCCAGATTGTTGTGAAAAAGTGGACAGCCAAGGTTTGAATTTACTTCATTATCTGGTTTTTAGAGGCTATTCCAATCCATTAGGGCTTTCTCTTTTCAAGCGTGGTGATATTGAGATCGTATATGGATCCCTCAGAAATCTAATGAAGTTGGAAGGTGCCTTTGGAATGACACCTCAAGAAGTTTATAATGCACTTCAATATGATAAACATTATCATAAACAGGTGTGTGTATATCTATATATATTGCATTTCCATGGCTTTATTAATATTCAAGTTTTGAATTAACATCTTTAATAAACCTACAATACAATCGGTTAATGTGGCTAGCGTAACAGGAGCAAATCAATGCATTGTTGCAAGAGATTGAGAATGATCAAGTGGCGGAGGAACCAGTTCATCCCTTTCGCTCGCCAACTATCTATGACTCTACAGAATATTTGGAGAAGAAAAGAGAGGGTCATTCAGTAGTGGCAGGACTTATAGCCACCATCACATTCGCGGCGGAGATAACCGTCCCGGGTGGTTTCAGGAGCGAAGAAGGATCGGAGGAGGGCACTCCTTTTCTGATTCATGAGGCAGCCTTTAAAGCATTTATCATATCGAATGCACTGGCCTTTATTCTCTCTCTTTCAACCCTCTCCCTTTACCTTAGGATGATATATTTCTTAAACTCAAATGAGCGACTCAAAATATTTTCTACACAGTTGACCGCTGTTAATCTCCTTAATTGGGCATTGGTTGCGATGGTGATTGCTTTCAGCACAGGGAGTTATGTTGTATTAAAACCTTTTAACCAACTTGCGATAGCATCATGTTTAGTCGGCCCTGCCTTTATTTTCGCTTCTTTATTTAGCCGCAAATGGATATTAATTCTTATGTGGATCTCGGAATACTTTGTGAATATTTTTATACCATTTTCATTGGTGTAAATTTGGTTTTTAGACCGAAGTTGCTTTTGTTTGTGCCTTATTTTAGAATTTATGGTTGTATTGTTTGTGTTGATTTTACTTTAATTTTAACATTTTTACTAATTAGTTTTACATTAAAACATAATTGAGTTGATTAATTTGATGCGAGTAAGTGAATTGGTTTGCAAAGCACAATACAAAGCTTAATTAATGAATTATTATATATTAAGTTTGTCGAATTTAACATAAGAAAAGAAGAGGAGTGCAGCTTCCATGCAGCAACGACGAAAGCCAAAGAGAAGGCGAGCTGCCTAATTTCTTGACTTTCTCATCCACACAATTATTTTATATTTTAGTATCACATTTTGATTTTGTTTCCCTTGTAAATATATAAATCTAATTTTTTACATGTTTGTATAAAAAAAGTGAATTTTAAATAATGTCATAATAGTTACAATATTTATGGTTTACAAAATTAAACTAAAACAAAAATAATGTTCTATATTAAAAATTAAATCAAAGTTAATTCAAGAAAAAGTATTTTCAAACTATATTTTTATATGAATAAGAACAAAGGAGGAGAGTGATTTCCTTAGTTAAGATCAAGGCAAGCAATCAAAATTTTATAAACAAAAGACATGTTGTTGAACATTCTAACAAACGGGTAAGGCATTTGGCAAATTTCTGAATTTGCAGTATTTTATTCTTGAGTTTCAAGCTAATTAATTCAATTTTGTTTGGTGTTATCTAGGAAGAAATAGATCAACAAAAAAGGAACCTGGGGAGCCTGAAGAGAACATCACTCACATGGATGCTTGGCTGTATAAGGCAACATTGAAGTATTCAATAATAGGCAGGGGCTTCAACTTGAGTCGCTAAGGACCCCAAACCATGACAACCTGCTCCATCTTAAATTGGCAACCCAGGAGAATGCTTTCGACAGATGTCTCTCAATAATCTTATCCTCCCTCCCACTACCTGAATCGTTCTCTTGGGTTTTGAGTGCTTTCATTGCTATAATAAAAGAAAAAAGGAGGTCAAAATTTATCAAACACATTCTCAGCAAGTGTCCGTCACTGCTACTCCAGACGAATGCTAAAGGTCAAACTACTTTGCACGTTGCAGCAAGGTATGGACATTCTGCTATTGTGGAACTTATAATCAAGTCTTGTGCAAAACCTAGAGATGGAGATTTAGAGAATCTGGGAACGGATCAAGTAAATGCAGTGAGGGAGATGCTGAGGATTAGGGATCAGGAATCCAACACGGCTTTACTTGAAGCATCAGGGTGTGGCAATGTTGAAGTGGTGAAAGCATTTTTGGAGTTTGAAGACCCTGATTTTCCGTATTCTGCCAACTCAAAACAGGAGACTCCACTTTACATAGCAACTAAGTGGAGAGGATCTGGGCGCTTGTTGACTCTATTATTAGATAAATCGAAATCAACAGCTCACGGCGGCCCCCACGGTAGAACAGCTTTACATGCAGCCGCCATGGCTAGAGATGCAGGTATGTTGTTGAGTTAGTTCCAATATTTTTTTTTTAATTTTGAAATAAATAAAGAACAGGTCTATTGACATCTTTTTTTTTTTTCCTGCTTGGATTTAGGGGCAATAAGGGGAATATTAGAGAAGAAGGGGAATTTGAGAAAGGAAAGAGATGAAGATGGACACACCCTTCTTCATTATGCTACACACGTAGGTGGTAGAATATCAAGTGTTAAAAAGGGATGTATCATCTGCCTACATAGGTGATAAAAAGAGGGGGATGACACCCCTTCTTATGGCAGCCAGGCAAGGTCATTTCAGAACAGTTTTAAAGATTCTCTCTTTATGTCCAAATTGTTGTGAAAAAGTAGACAACAAAGGTTTGAATTTACTTCATTATCAGGCTTTTAGAAATCCATTAAGGCAGACTCCTTTGGAGCCTTGGGATAAAGAGTCTGGATTAGTCAGAAATCTAATGGAGTTGGAAGGTGCATTTGAAATGAAACCACAAGAAGTTTATAATGTATTTGGATATGAGAAATATCATCATAAACAGGTGTGTATATATATTGCATTTCCATGGCTATGATTTTATTAATATTTAAGTTTTGAATTAACATATTTGATAAACCTACACTACAATCGATAAATGTGGATGGCATGGCAAAAGCAAATCAAAGAATTGTTGGAAGAAATTCAAAATGATCAATTAGCGGAGGAACCAGTTCGTTCCATTCTCTTGCCAACTATCTCAGCAGAAACCTTGGGCAAAACAAGAGAGGCTCATTTAATAGTGGCAGCAGTTATAGCCACCGTTGCATTCACAACGGCAATAACTATTCCTGATGGTTTGGAGAGTGAAAAGGGATCAAAGCAAAGAACTCCCGTTTTGATTCATGAGATAGCTTTTAAAGCATTTTTTTGTAACAAATGCAATGAACTTTATTTTCTCTGTTTCTGTCCTCTCACTCCACTTAAAGGTTTTGGATAGTCTATTATCAAGATTTGTTAGGCCTGAAAAAGTTTTAAATCGAACTCGATCTGTTTTGTTGAAATAAATATAGCTTTTAGTTGGGCAAATCCACCAAATTCCCTCCTTCACTCTCAACTCTTCAAAATCAGCTCTTACCCACATCAACGCTCGCATTTTGGCATGGAAAATTAGTGTATCCATCGTTGTCCACTTTCTTTCAAACACCTTTTGTTTCTAGAAAGCCAAGCTGACCAATAAGCAGTCGAGACCTCAATCAACCATAAGCTTTGCCAACACATGGCAATTTCACATTTCAAACTAAGTGATATCAATTTGCTAGGAATTAAACTTGTGTGTTGGCAATGAACAAGAAAAATAATGAAGAAATTGAAAAGATTGAACATATAAATTTTACGTGGAAAAGCGCCTCCAAATAGGATGAAAAATCACGAGTAATGATAATTTCACTAAATCAACAAAAACGAAGAGTACAAAGATGAAGATAAAAACTAAACTTTGAATTCCAAAAATAAGAACCCTCAAAACTCTTAAATATAAAATTTCGTGAAAGCTTGTAAAAGCTAACTTAAATGTGTTATGGGTTAATTTTGCTAGGGTAGAAAATGACCCATTTATAGGTTAGTTAGATCAAATAATCTTAAAATAATCTATAAATAATCAGAATTTGACTGGGAGAAGAAAATCAAAAAAATTGCATGACATATCACCACTTCGCGACGTCCCCTGTCGTGTCACCACGTCGTCATTTTTGCTTCTCCCTTGTTTCGTCGTCATGACGTGGCTCTCTATTTGTGTCTTAATTTGACCAAAATGTGAGACATACTCCACGCTAACTTATCAATGTTAACCATCTCCATTTAATTGAAAATATAATGTTATTAGTCTATAAACATACAATTTCAAAAAGAGGTTCTATAATGGTATCAATGTTATTAGTCTGTTTAAGTGATTTGAATAAAGATACTATAGGCAAGTAAGAGGTAAGGCATTTACTTTTCTTATTTACTCAGCATTGCCATTAATTAAATTTGTTAGACGTTCTCAAAAAGAATCACTAATGGTTAAAAAAATTAAGTCAAATAGTGATTATTAATGATTATATTTTTATATCTTTTGATTGAATTCTATGAATTTTGTTGAAGCTGTATTCTTATCGTAATGTTGTTCACAACAGGGAATTTTACTTGAACACAAAGCAAGGAATTAAAAGATATAATGGTGTTCAAGTATGAATTTATATATAGTTGTCATTTGTAGGCAAACTGGTAACAAATTGGCAAGGCATTTGGTAAACTTCTGCATTTGCAGTATTTTTTTTTTTTTGAGCTTCGAATGTTTCAAGCTAATTAATTCAATTTTGTTTGGTGTTATCCAGGAAGAAATAGATCAACAAAGATGGGACCTGAGGAGCCTGAGGAGAACATCACTCACATGGATGCTTGGCTGTATAAGGCAGCAACACAAGGCAACATTGAAGTGTTCAACAATAAGCAAGGGCTTCAACTTGAGTCGCTAAAGACCCCAAACCATGACAACCTGCTCCATCTTAACTTGGCAACCCAGGAGAATGCTGCCTGGCTTTTTAACATATTTCTCTCAACAATCCGATTCCACTTCTTACTATATACATGCGTCTCTCCGCCTATGCGTGATGTAATTACTATTATAAGAGTAGAAAAAAGATCAGATTTTGTCGAAAAACTTCTCACCAAGTGTCCGTCACTGCTACTCCAAACGAACGCTGAAGGTCAAACTCCTTTGCACGTTGCAGCAAGGTATGGACATTCTGCTATTGTCAAACTTCTAATCAAGTCTTGTGCAAAAGCTAGAGATGGGGATTTGGAGATGCTGGGAATGAATCAAGTAAATGCAGTGAGGGAGATGCTGAGGATTAGGGATCAGGAATCCAACACGGCTTTACATGAAGCAGCAGGGTGTGGCAATGTTGAAGTGGTGAAAGCATTGTTGGAGTTTGAAGACCCTGATTTTCCGTATTCTGCCAACAAAAAACAGGAGACTCCACTTTACCTAGCAGCTAGGAGGAGAGGATCTGGGCGCTTGTTGACTCTATTATTGAATAAATACAAATGAACAGCTCATGGCGGCCCCCACGGTAGAACAGCTTTGCATGCAGCAGTTATGGCTGGAGATGCAGGTATGTTGTTGAGTTAGATCCCCTTTTTTTAATTTTGAAATAAATAAAGAACAGGTCTACTGACATTTTTTTTGCTTGGATTTAGAGGCAATAAGGGTAATATTGAAGAAGAAGGGGAATTTGACAAAGGAAAGAGATGAAGATGGACACACCCCTCTTCATTATGCTGCACACGTAGGTGGTAGAATATCAATTGTGAAAGAACTGTTAAAATGGGATGTATCAGCTACTTATATAGGTAATAAAAAGAGGGGGATGACACCCCTTCTTATGGCAGCCAGGCAAGGTTATGATGGAACAGCTTCAAAGATTCTCTCTGTCTCCATATTTTTGTGAAAAAGTGGACAACAAAGGTTTGAACTTACTTCATCATCTGGCTTTTGGAGGCTCTTCCTCTCTATTAGAGCTTCATCTTTTCAAGCTTGGTGATATTGAGGTTGCATATGGATCAGTCAGAAATCCAATGGAGTTGGAAGGTACCTTTGGAATAACACCTCAAGAAGTTTATAATGCACTTCAATATGAGAAACATCATCATAAACAGGTGTGTGAATATATATTACATTTCCATGGCTATGGTTTCATTAATATTTAGGTTTTGAATTAACATATTTAATAAACCTACAATGCAATCGGCTAATGTGTCTGACTTGGTAGAAGCAAATCAAAGAATTGTTGGAAGAATTTGAAAATGGTCAAGTGGCGGAGGAACAAATTCGTCGCTTTCTTTTACGAAATGTTTCTACAAAAAGCTTGGAGAAGACAAGAAATGCTCATTTAGTAGTGGCAGCACTTACTGTCACCGTCGCATTCGCAACCGCAATAACTGTTCCTGGTGGTTTGTAGAGTAATAAAGGGTCAGAGCAAGGCACTCCATTTTTTATTCATGAGGCAGCCTTTAAAGCATTTTTTGTAACAAATGCATTGGCCTTTCTTTTCTCCGTTTTTGCCCTCACCATCCACTTTGGGGTTATAGATAATATATTATCAAGATTTAGTTCTTGCCGTCGAACAGTTTTATATCGAACTCAGGTTGTTTCTGGAATACTTGGTTATGCAACAGTTATGATAATGATCGCTTCAGCACAGACAGTTATGTGGTCTTAAAATCTTCCCACAGACTTCCCATTGTTTCATATCTCATCCGTCCTATCTTTTTTATTCTTAATGTGACTAATTTTGAATGCTACATTACATGAATAAAATATAAATGCGATAACATACTTTATCATTAATTACAATATTCTTTGAATTTTTAGTACGAATGTTACTTCTTTGAATAAGCATTGCTTTAATTCTTTTGAAATACGTCTATCTTATCAATGTTGATAATCTCTATTTAATTGAAATCAATATGAAGTTAATAGTTGATAGACATATTATTTCAAAAAAAGTAAAAAAAAAAATTAAAATTTGTTTTAAGTAAGATTTATTAAATATAAATAATATTAAGTATATTGTAACTAATTTTCAGTTATAATAAAAAATTAGTTTGACAAATCATTGAAAAATATGAGAATTTTAAGTTTAAGAAAAACATAAGGTTTTATTTAAAAATAGAAGTCATCATCATTTTTTTTGGTTAGGTGTGATCTGACATATTTAAAAAAAAAATTTAAATTTTTTTAAAAAAGATAAATTTGAGTCTACGATAGAAATCCAAAGAAAAATGTTTACGTTAGAGAATTCATTACACAGAAGGAAGATTTTAACATCCTCGTGACACCAAAAATTGACACCTTATTAAATATGTGTTGTCTACATTCGTAAATTACAATTCATATCTTGGTATTTAATTATGATTCAATATTTTGATAAATTAAAAATAAATATACTAAATGAGTGAATCTACTTTTTAATAGCAAAACAAAAATAATGATCAAGTTGTAGCATTTTCAAAATTCAAGGGCCTTTTTTGAGATTTTCCATTAGTTTTTGAAGTCAGTGGGCCCGCAGCCCAACATTTATTAAACATTTGCGCCCAAATCAAATATTGGCTCAAAGTTTAGAAACATTCCACTTTTAAAATTGTGAAATTGCTACATCGAATATAAAGCAATAACATTTCAAAAACTAATAAATATTAACAAAAATCAGATCTGATAACTACAAATTAAAACTCGATATTACTCTGTAAGTTTTTATGTTAAAAAATTTAATGTTTTAATTAGTATTTTTATTAAAAAAATCAATTCGACTCTTTTTGAAAGGTTTATGATTAAATTCGATTCTTTTTTGAAAAGGTTGAGAGTCAAATAAAGGTTAAATTTAAGTTAAAAAAAGAATAAAAGTCAAATTGATAAAAATATATAAATACTAAAGATTAATTTTGTCAATTCTTTTTTTGAGCAAACATTATGCCTAATGAAAATTAAGTACTGGATTTTAAGGTATAAATTTTACTTGGTATATTTTTTAAAATACAGAACATTATTAGATTGCTTGATAACTGTAACTCTTAAAATTTTAAAAGTGAAGTATTTAAAATATTTTTGGCCCAAAAAAAGTACTTAAAATATAATGTTAAAAGAAATAAAATAAAAAGAATATGAAAAGTAAATCTACATTAAGTGATAAGTAACCTATTGTTTACTTATTATTTTTCGTTGAAAAATTCTATAATTTGCTTTTTATAATGAATTATTAAACTTGTTTAAAAATTAAGTCACTGAAAATATTAATTTTTTTTCCAAATGAATTGTGAAACAAGACCGAATTGCTTTGGCTTTTTGTTCACAACTTGACTTTGGTTGCTCACTCATTATCAATGGCTCTAGTTTCTCCATATTTTTATTTTTTTTAATTAAGAATTGAGAAAAATTAACACAAGTATCAAAATACTTAATTTGCTGTAGGCCTTTCTACAGGAGGTAAAAACAAAACATTCATTAACCCCATTTTTTTTTTATTTTAGTATCACATTTTAATTTTGTTTCCATTGTAAATATTTAAAAATATATAAATTAAACAAATGGAAATTTATTTTCCATACTATAAATTAAATCAAAGTTAATGTATAATTTTGATATATATTTTTTATTTTCGAAAAAAATATTTTAAAACTATATTATATATGAATAACAACTAAGGCGGAGAGTAATTTCCTTTGTCAAGATCAAGGCAAGCAATCAAAATTGAATAAACAAAAGACAAGTTGCTGGTAAATAATAGTGTTAAAGTATGAAATTATATATACTTGTCATTTGTAATGGAGGCTATGCAAACAAGTAACTGACTGGTATGGCAGTTGGTAAATTTCTGAATTTGCAATATTTTCTTCTTGGAATGTTTCAAGCTAATTAATTCAATTTTGTTTGGTGTTATCCAGGAAGAAATATATCAACAAAAATAGTATCATCCACAAACATCATGCATATTTCCTCTTGCGAACCTCAGGAGCCTGAAGAGAACATCACTCACATGGATACTTGGCTGTATAATGAAGCAGCAGAAGGCAACATTGAAGTGTTCAACAATAAGCAGGGGCTTCAACTTGAGTCGCTAAAGACCCCAAACCATGACAACCTGCTCCATCTTAACTTGGCAACCCAGGAGAATGCCGCCTTGCTTTTTAACATATTTCTCTCCATAATCAAATTCTTCCCCTTACTATATGGGTGGTTCTCTCCGCTTATGCTATGCGTGATTTAATTGCTATTATCAGAGGAGAAAAAAGATCAGATTTTATCGAAAACATTCTCACCAAGTGTCCGTTACTGCTACTCCAAACGAATGCTAAAGGTCAAACTCCTTTGCACGTTGCAGCAAGGTATGGACATTCTGCTATTGTCAAAGGCAAAAGCTAGAGATGGGGATTCAGAGATGCTGGGAATGGATCAAGTAAATGCAGTGAGGGATATGCTGAGGATTACCGATCATGAATCCAACACGGCTTTACAGGTAGCAGTAAGGCGTGGCAATGTTGAAGTGGTGAAAGCATTGCTGGAGTTTGAAGACCCTGCTTTCCCGTATTCTGCCAATAAAAAACAGGAGACTCCACTTTACATAGCAGCTAGGAGAGGAGACGAGGGCATGCTGAGTATACTATTAGATAAATCGAAATCAACTGCTCATGGCGGCCCCCACGGTAGAACAACTTTGCATGCAGCAGCTATGGCTACAGATGGAGGTATGTTGTTGAGTTAGTGCCATTTTTTTTTATATTTTGAAATAAATAAAGAACAGGTCTATTGACATTTTTTTTTGCTTGGATTTAGAGGCAATAAGGGTAATATTAGAGAAGAAGGGGAATTTGACAAAGGAAAGAGATGAAGATGGACACACCCCTCTTCATTATGCTGCACACTTGGGATCTAGATTATCAGTTGTGGAAGAACTGTTAAAAAGAGATGTGTCAGCTGCCTATATTGGTGATAAAAAGAGGGGGACACTCCTTCTTATGGCAGCCAGGCAAGGTTATGTTGGAACAATAAAAAAGATTCTCTTTATGTCCAGATTGTTGTGAAAAAGTGGACAATCAAGGTTTGAGTTTACTTCATTATATGGCTTTTAGAGACTCTGTCTTCCCATTAGGGAGTTCTGTTTTCAAGCGTGGTGGTATTGAGATTGTATATAGATCAATCAGAAATCTAATGGAGTTGGAAGGTGATATTGGAATCACACCTCAAGAAGTTTATAATACACTTCGATCTAAGAAACATCATCATAAACAGTTGTGTATATATATATATATATATACTGTGTCGAAACCACCTCGGGAACGAGGCTTCGAAAAAAATCATTTTAAATGTTTGGAAAAATGGGAGTCGCCACCAATCTTTTATTTCGGGTGTGATTGGATCACCACAAAACGTTTGAAAACGTTTTAGAAAGTTGGTCTTCGAAATCCAGAGAAACAGGTTCGGGAGTCGGTTACGCACGAGGAAGAATTAGCACCCTAGTACGCCCAGAATTGGTACCACATGATTATTTTCGGGTCTTGTTTTATGAAAACTAATGAAAATTCAAGTAAAGTTTAAAATGCGATGTTTATTTTAGAAAGCTTTGTATAATTTCAAAGGACAACTTTTAAGGAAAATTCGTCCCTGTATTTCGATACTCTATGAGAACTGAAAATCGTGTCCAACACATTAGGGCACTATATTCTTCGAGTTTCAGAATTGAAGGACATTTCGGAAAATTTTTAAAGAGAGGATTCTATCGCATGAATTATACGAAACTCATACCCAGCACGTTAGGACATGGTGTTTCGAGGTCTTCACACGAAAGAACATCATTTCATTTTTGTCTTAAAATTCTTTGTGTATAGATATAAAAAAAATTGAATGATGTTTCGAAAACTCTTGAAGAGGGTACTCGATTCGCATGAATTACGAAAATCACACTTAACACGTTAGAGCGCGATTTCTTGAGGTTTTCACGCAAAAGAACATTACCTCGTTTTGTTTTTAAATCACTCGTGATATATATGTAGATATATTTTGAGAATTTGAAAATTTCGTATTGAATTTAAAATGCAATCCTCGGACACATAGTTTAAAAGATTCAAATATGGAATACCCGTTTACTTCGATTTTCACGGAGAATTAAAATCGTGACCAACACGTTAGGACACGATATTCTCGGAATCTCGGAGTTAACAGGTATAAAAATCTTAAAAGAAGATGTTCGACGCGTGTGAGTTATACGAAAAATCACACCCGACACGTTAGGGCATGATTTCTCGAAGTTTTTACATGAGAGGAACATTGCCTCGTCTTTAAAATTTCTTTGAAAACGAGCATGTAAATTTAAAATATCGAATAGCAATTAATAAGAGAAATTAAATACGAAGCAAGATAATAAGCAAAATAAATAACATGCAAAAATGCAAAATGCAGGTGCATAATGATTAAAATAAATGTAAAAAATGATAAGGAAGAAAAATGACGCAATCGGGATTGAAAACGAGACCTTTGGATACCCGGGGGCAAAATGATAATTTTTGACTCTCGAGGGTAAAAATGTAATTTCGGGAAAATTTGGGGTTAAAATGGGATTTTGGAAGGTTCGGGGGTAAAATGGTAATTTTTGGTGAAATTAGGGTTAAAAATGGAATTTGGAAAGGTTAAAAATAGAATTTGGAAAATTTAGGGGTAAAATGGTAATTTTTGGTGAAATAGGGGTTAAAAATGAAATTTTGGAAAGTTTAGGGGTGAAATGGTAATTTTTGGTGAAATCGGGGTTAAAAATAAAATTTTGGAAAGTTTGGGGGTAAAATGTAATTTTTGCATAGTTTAGGGGCCTGTAAGGCAATAAAACCATAAATGGGTGACACGTGGCAGCCCCACAGGCATCCTTGAGTCAAAGGACTAATTTGAACATCATGAAAAATTCCTGGGCTAATTTTGTAATTAATCAGAACTTAATTTAAGGGTTAAATAAAAACAAATTAAAAATAAGAGGGACCAATTACAAAAATAAACCAAAATAGTGACACGTGGTACTCTCTGGTGTTTCAAAAACTAAAGGGACTAAATTGAAAATAAAAAAAAATTATTGGGCCAAATTAAAAATAATTAAAAGTATAAAAAGGACTAAATTGAAACAATTAAAAAATTTGGAAGGATCGATTGCAAAATAGCCCATTTCCTAAAAACACGTGAATCCTGAGTGGGTGGGGTCAGATTTCGGGTCGTACCAATGGGCCAAGTCAAAACGACGCTGTTTTGGCTCTTTGACAAAACGACGTCGTTTTGTGCATGCTATAAAAACCACTTTTCTGTTAAAAAAATTCATTTTTTCAGTTCTGATGCCCCCCTTTTCATTTCCTTTCTCACTTTTCTCTCTTTCTCACCCTTAGCCGGCCACCCCCATGCCCAACCAAGTCCGGTCGACGCTCCGGTTGAACCACGCCGCACGAGCCTCAACCCCGACCTCGCTGATGTACGCTCCAACAACTCCACCTTCCACGTGCTGTCCCCGAGGCTCTCCGATCACCGTCCGGCACGTTCGAAGGTAAGTTTTCTTATTTCTTCTATTTTTTTGTTTCATTTTCAAAATCTTTCCTTTTTATTGTGATTTTCAAACCTTTTTATTTTCTTTTTTTTTTGTTATTTGAAACAAGACCAGATTTGGAAGTTTGCAAAACATTTTCTTTTTAATTTATTTAAAAAAAAACAATCCCTTTTATTTTAAAAAAAATCTATTCTCCTTCTTTTCTTTGCTTATTTCCTTTTTTATATTCTCAAAAATCTTTATGGTTTCGATCAAAACCATTTCATTTGCTTTTGTTATTCTATTACTTATTTATCTATATTATTTCCTTTGGATCTATTGCAGTTGAAGACGCGGCGGTGCAATCGAGACCACGACGGTGGTGGCTACACAGTGGGTTCTTCTCCGGCTTCGACGATAATACAACAAAGGGAAGTACCTTGTGTCCTTTTGTGTTCCCTTTTTTATTATTTATTATTAAAATATTAACATTATTATTTAAACATTTATTAATATTATTAAAGCACTTATTATTATTATTGGAACATTTATTACTATTATTAAAATAGTTACTATTATTTAATATTATTAATAATATTATTATTGAGGTTATTTAATAAAAAAAGGAGTAATAACTATTGGCCGAATGCATTGAATATAAACACTTATGTATATTGGGAACTGATGAGTTAGGGATTTAAAGTATAAACGGCAGTATGCATGTATTGAATGGTACCTGGTAGCTTTGAATGCTCCCAACTTTGGCTTGTATCACTGACTTTGGTTTCGATTGATGCTCTGCTTGATGTTAATTTTTAGAAAGTATATTGCAAAATATCAAGGCTTTGTATATTGATTTTCAAAAAAAAGGCTTGTATATTGGGTTTTCGAAAGAGAGTTCCCCTTTTTATAATGAATTGATTCTGGTTTTATAACCAGATTACAATTATGCTGTTTTGTTTGTATGCAATTAAAACCCATCCTTTTTTTGCTTTTGTAGGTCGGCGAAGGCAGCTTGGCAGATGCAAGTTGAAGCTGGAGACAGGGCAAGTTGCAAGGTGCAGCCTGGTGGTGGTGACGTGGCATTGTCTGATTGGTGAAGATAGGCGACAAAAGCCACACTTAGCAGATTAGGGATTTGGGTTTTAAAATTGGGTCAATGTTTGGGCTTTTGGGGTGCAGATGAGTTGGGTCAATTGGGCTAAAGGGAATTGGACCTTTGTATTGGACATTAGACTTTTATTTTGGACCTTAAATTAAATTTTAAATTTTCATTTTAAAATAAATTTAAACTCCAAACAAGTTTTAAATTTAAAATGAATTAAAAATTTAAAATTTCAACTATTGAGCCCGGTCAACATTTGGGCTTCAACATGCTGCATTTACATGATTATGGTTTCATTAATATTTAAGGTTTGAATTAACATATTTAATAAACCTACAATACAATCGGTTAATGTGAGTGACATGGCAGAAGCAAATCAAAAAACTGTTGGAAGAAATAGAGAATGATCAAGTGGCAGAGGAACTAGTTCGTCGCTTTTGCTTACGAGGTGTTTCTACAAAAAGCTTGGAGGCTATATGGATAATCTATTATATCAATTTAAATTTTAACGTGAAACAGTTTCATATAGAACTTGGTTTGTTTCTGGGCTACTTGACTATGCAACGATTGGGATGGTGATTGTTTTCAGCACAGGTAGTTATGCGGTCTTAAAACCTTCCCACGGACTTGCCATTTTTTCATATCTCATCTGTCCTACCTTCTTTTTGGTTCTGCAGTGGACTTCTTTTTACTACATTTTGCAAGGATATTATTTTATAATTGATTACAATATTCTTCCAATTCCTAGTATCAATGTTTTACCTCTTTGGAGAAATATTACTTTAATATTAACAATCTTCATTTAATTGAAATCAATATAAAGTTATTACTTGATTCACATACAATTTTTTAAAAAAAATCATAATTTGTGTGAAGTAAGATCTATTAAATATCAAAGAATAATAAAGATGTTGTAAAGTAAAAAAATTACAATTTGTGTAAAGTAAAATTTAGATATTTCACCCCCTTGAAGTAAAATATTGGATTCGTCGTCAATGTCTACTAATCTTTTTGGCTAGGTGTGATGAGATACCTATAAAATCACCTTTAAAATGAAAATTCTGAAAATTCATTTTTAAAAAGTCAATTTTGGGTCTACGATAGTGATGCAGTCGAAACTAACTAAAAATATGACTAAAGCAAGTGCACTTATAAATTAATAGTAAAGTTACGGTGAGCACAGATATTGTTCCCACGAGGACCAAAAGTACTAGTAATAGCTGTCTCCCTAATATCTAACCGATCGAATAAAGTGATTGTTTTAAACTAAAATTGATAAGTGCCAAAAGTAACATATTTTAGCCTCATTTTTAATATGTTTTTGGATGATTAATCTATTTAAAATAATGAATTTTATGCTCATAATCCTTTAAATTAATGTTTTATACTTAGGAAAGCATTTGGGAGCGAAATGAGCGAAAAACAAGCGAAAACCGGACAAAAAGAGCATATTTTAGGAGTCACACGAGCTGGACACATGGTCATGAACTAAATTGAAGATAAAAAGGAAAATTTAGGACAAAAGTGTGAATGTGGAAGAGTTAGAAAGAGATATATTAGACATCAGGCTTTATTTAAATTTAAATTTTATTTCTTAAGATTAATATTTAGGATTATTATTGTTATATTGTTTAAATTTAAATTTAATTTATCTTTTAGGCTTTTAGAGTTTAATTTGGATCCAATTAGAGAATTATTGCTTAGATTTAATTCTAATTATCTTTTTAGAATTTAATTTGGATTCAACTAGAGATTTTCATGTATTATAAATAGGGGATGGAGTGATATGAATTAACACTTCTAATTTTCTACAAAGTCCTCCATTCCTCAAACCCTAGCCGTCAGAGATTATTGAAAGAAACAATTGAAGAAACATCATAGAAGCCGTCTTTGAAGAAGATCTCCACAAAGATTGAAGACCTCTTTCTAAATTCTTTTGATTTTATAATGAGTTTTTCTTCATCTTGTGGTTATATTGTCTTTGAGATGTTTCCATTTATTAGCATGAACTAAATTCATAAATACCTAGGGGAGATGAACCCTAAGATGAATTCTGTCATTTGATTTCTGATTTTACGCAATAAATACTTAGATTTTGTTCTCAATTATGTGTGCTTAATTCTTAATTTAATATTCTTGAGATATTAATTCTTATTTGATGTGCTTAAATCAGAGGAGGAATAGACCCTGTTTAAGAGTAGATCTAGCATAACTGAGTGGAGTTGCATGCAATCTGTCGAAACCATCCTTTTATGGAAAACGACGTGTTTCGAAAAATATTTTAAAATTCGGAAAAATGGGTATTTAGAAAATGGGAAAATTGGAGTCGCCACCAATCTTTTATTTGGGTGTGATTGGATCACCACAAAACGTTAAAACATTTTAAACAATGTTGGTCTTCGAAATCCAGAAAATGAGTTCGGGAGTCGGTTACGCATGAGGAATGATTAGCACCCTCATACGCCCAAAATTGGTACCGTATTGATTATTTTCGGGTCTTAATTTGTAAACCTTAAAAGCTCGAATAAAGTTTAAAATACAATCCTCTAATGCATGAGCTATGTCTAAAAGAAATCGATTTTTGTTTGGAAGCCCCGCTATTTCAAAGTGATCGGGGAAGAAAATTACGTCCAGTGAGTTAGGACATAATATTTAGAGATCCAGAAATAACGAGCTTTCCTTTGTAAAACTTTTTAAATT
This sequence comes from Gossypioides kirkii, assembly GCA_005610355.1. NCBI lineage: Eukaryota > Viridiplantae > Streptophyta > Magnoliopsida > Malvales > Malvaceae > Gossypioides > Gossypioides kirkii. Next base: position 682,626 of record CP032245.1, on the reverse strand, counting down.
TTGAAAGAGGATGTTAGATTATCTCGATTTAAAGAAAGGTTGCACCTAGTGAGTTAAGGCACAAATTTTTATAACCGAAGATAAGGAAACATTGCCTCAATTAAGGATATTCGATTATTTCGATTTGAAGAAATATTGCACCTAGTAAGTTAAGGCGCAAAATTTCTAACTCGAAATAAAAGAATATTGCTTCGATCTTAAAATTTTTATGAAAACAATTTTGAAAATGAATATGCGAGTTTAATATGAATGAGCAATTAATGATGGATATTAAATAACACGAGATAAAATAATTAAGCAAATAAATGGTAAGCAAAAATATAAAATGCAAGTGCATAATAATTAATAAACACAAATGTTGATAAGGAAACAAAAATAGTGCAATTTGTAGTTAAAAATGAGACTTCTTGGATACCCAGGGGTAAAATGGTAATTTTGACACTCTCGAGGGTAAAATGATACTTTTGGGAAAATTCAGAGTTAAAAATGACATTTTAGACGTCCGAGGGTAAGATGGTAATTTTGGGACTCTCGGGGGCAAAATGGTAATTTTGGAAAAATTTGGGGTTAAAAATGACATTTTAGACGTTCGAGGGTAAAATGGTAATTTTTGGAAAAATTGGGAAAAAAATGGAATTTTTGGACATCCGGTAATTTCAGGAGTTCCGAGATCAAAAATGTAATTTTTGGAAGTTCGAGGGAAAAAATGTAATTTTTGGAAGTTTCAAGGTCGAGAATGGAATTTTTGGAAGTTCAAGGGTAAAAATGTAATTTTTGGAAGTTTTAGGGTTAAAAATGGAATTTTTGGAAGTTTAGGGGCAAAAATGAAATTTTTGGAAGTTTTGAGGTCAAAATGTAATTTTAGGAAGTTTCGGGGTCAAAATGTAATTTTGGGAAGTTTGAGGGTAAAATGTAATTTTAAAGAAGTTTCGGGGTCAAAATGTAATTTTAGAAAAGTTCGAGGATCAAAATAAAATTTCTGGATAGTTCAAGGACCCCCAGAACAATAAAACCAATAATAGGTGACACGTGACTGCCCCATAGGCATCCAGAAGTCAAAGGACTAATTTAAAAATCTTAAAAAATTCCTGGGCCAATTTTGTAATTAAACAGAACTTGATTTAAGGATTAAATTGGAACAAAATAAAAATAAGGGGGACCAGATGCATAAATAAACAAAATTAAGACATGTGGCAGCCTCTGGTGCTTCCAAAAGTTCAAGGGACTAAATTGAAAAGCATTTAAAATTACAAGGTCAATTTATAAATAATTAAAAGTACAAAAATGACTAAATTGAAACAATTAAAAAATGCGGAAGGACGATTGCGTAAATAGCCCATTTCTCAAAAACATGCTGATCCTGAGGCGGGTCGGGTCGGATCCGGGTCAGCTCATGGGTATAGTCAAAACGACGCCGTTTTGGGGCTGAAACTCAGCTCCCAAAACGATGTCGTTTTGGAAGCTTATAAATAGCACTTAAATAGCTTTTTTTTTTCATTTTGCTTCTTCCATTTTAAAAAAAATCCCCAGCCCCCTTTTTTTCCTCTCATCTCTCTCTTGTCTCTTCCCATGGTCGGTCGACCTCCGCCATGACCCGTCGTCCGTGCAAGGTCATGCGCCACAATTGCGTGATGCCCACGCCGTCGCCGTCCTTTGGCCAACATGCGTGCATCCCACGCCGACGTCTCTTTGTCGTCCACGTCGTCGAGTTCAGGTAAAACTTCATCCTTTTCTCTCTTTTTTTCTGGCTTTTTACTTTCTTTTTCTTCCCTTTTCATTTTTATTTTTAAAAGTTTGAAACCTTCATTCTAGACTTACAGATTTCAAAAAATGAATCCCCTTTTTAAGACAAGTTTGATCTGTTTCATTTTCATTTTTAAAACTCCCTTTTTACTTTTAAATTTATTCTTGTTCTTATTCCATTCTTCGATTGCTCTTTGGATCTGTTTTGAAAGAGAGAAAAATTCGCAGGTCATGGTTTAGGAGAGTATCATCGGCAACGGTGGTGGACCTTGGTGGCTAGTCCGGTGACAGCAATACCAATGGACACATATACACCCTTTCAAATTCTTTTTTTTATTAATAATAAATATTATTTATTAATAATTATTAATGACTAATATTTAATGCTATTATTATTACTAAAAAAATATTATTTAATAATATTATTATTATTAGTGTTAACATTTATTACAGAGTAAATGTTAACAGTCGATAATAAACATTCAATAAATGATGTATATCTACACACACCAAATATGAAAGGTTCTCTTTTCATACATTCAAAATAATAAATAACAAATAAGTGTGCATGTATTGAAGTTAATACCTTGCTAGTACTGAATCTGAAAAGGCATGATATTCTGTCTACTGCTTGATATTGGATGCTTCTTGTTGTATTAATTTCTTGGTAATTTGGTGCTTGAGTTTCGAATCTGTTATGAATCTTTCTATTACTTTCTATGCCTGTTTGAATGTAAACAAATGGGCTCTTCTTATTGATTTTTCAAAAGGATTTTTTTTATTGATTTCAAGAACAGGGTCCCTCATTACATCCTTGAGTCTGGTTTTATATCCAGTTTCATAATCATACTATTTTGTTTTTACATCACTTAATGCCTTTCTTTTCTTTCTTTTTGCAGGTCGGCTTGGAGGCTGATGCAGAGGCGGTAGCAGTGGTGGTGGCTGTGGCAGAGCAAGTTGAAGCTGGTCAGTGCTGGGCAAGTTGCTGGCTGACGTGGCAACTCTTGACTGGTTGAAATGAGGGCAACTGCAGTGCAACTTGGTAGCAGATTAAGGGTTTCTGTTTTGGGTCACTTGTAATTTAGGCTTGTGAAATGGTTATTGGGCTTAACCGAATTTGGCCCAATTGGGCTTGTAAATTGGACATGTATTTTGGACCTTTCAAAATGTATTTGGACATTTTAAATTTAATTCAATCTTAATATAAATTCAAAAAATCAGAATTTTAATTCAAGTTGGGCCCGGTCAAAATTGGGTTCAACACAATCTTAGAAATAGGACAACATAAATCTATCGGATTAGAGTCAAATCTAATAGGGGAATCCATATATCGAATTAATGCGACAATAAGGGTTTTAATTAGAAAGAAATTTCAATTAATCAACCTAGAGTCAGTTGCTTTTATGCTTGAATAGATATATTAACATAATTTAGGGATTTTTATGGATCAAAATACTAAGTGAATAAATTGCTTAATTCAGAATGATAATGGCAGATGAAATCTAGGTGGAATCTTTTCTAGGTATTGTTTGCTTCTTGGTATAAGAACATTTATTATTTCTTGCTTTAATCTTTGATGCACTTTTTATTAATTTAGTTAAATCAGTTTACAATAATCACTTTATTCGACCGGTTAGCTAATAGGAAGACAGTTATTACTAGTACTTTTGGTTCTCGTGGGAACAATATCTGTGCTTACCGTAACTATACTATTAATTGATAGGTGCACTTGCCTTAGTCATATTTTTAGTTAAGTTTCGACTGCATCAAAAATTAACTAAATTAATAAACTAAAAGTGCGATAAAGATTAAAGTAATAAATAATAAGTGTTTTTATACCAAGAAGCAAAAAATACCCAAGAAATACTCCACCTAGATTTCATTTACCATTATCATTTTAAATTAAGCAGTTTATTCACTTAGTATTTTGTTCCGTAGAAATCCCTAAATTATGCTAATACCTCTATTCAAGCATAAAAGCAACTGACTCTAGGTTGATTAATTGAAATTTCTTTCTAATTAAAACTCGTATTATCGCATTAATTTGATCCATGGATTCTCCTATTAGATTTGACTCTAATCTGGTAGATTTATGTCGTCCTATTTCTAGGACTGCATGCAACTCCACTCAATTATACTAGATCTACTCTTAAACAAAGTCTATTCCTCCTCTGAATTAAGCACATCAAACAAGAATTAATATCCCGGAAATATTAAATCAAGAATTAAGCACACAAAATTGAGAACAAAATCTAAGTATTTATTGTGTAAAATCATATATCAAGTGACATAATTCATCATAGGATTCATCTCCCCTAGGTATTTGGGAATTTAATTTATGCTAATAAATGGAAACATTTCAAAGACAATATAACCACAAGATGAAGCAAAAACTCATAATAAAATCAAAAGAATTTAGAAAGAGGTTGTTGAAGCCCAATTCTGACTGAACCAACCAAACCATTTTAGATTTATTTTAAAATTAAATTTATTTTAAATTTGGATTTAATTTAAATTTAAAATTATTATAAATTTAATAAAATGTCCCATTACACATAATGTCCAAATATAAGCAACTGGCCCAAATTGGGCCCATTTCCTTATTTCCTGTACCCTATGACCCATTATACCCACAAACCAGCCCATGACCAAATTACAAATGACCCAACACCCAAAATAATCCAAGTCAAACCCTAATCTGACCCCCACGTGCCTCTGCAACTGCTGCCTACCAGCTCCATCTGCCACCATCAGCTTCACCTTGCGCTGCCACCGCCATTGCCAAGAGAAGCTTGCTACAAGTTTTCACCAAACCTGCAAAGAAGAGACAAGTGTTAATTTGTAGAAAACAAAATATCATCATTATGTAAAATGACTATAAAGCCAGAGTTAGTTTTCTGTAATAGGGGTTACATTTTTTTGGCTGAAAATATCAATACAAAGAAATTCATTACTTCAAAATCCAAACAAAGGCAACTAAACAGCAGACAATACTCGAATAGAGACCAAGCAGTAGCAGTTGATAGCAATAGAGGCATTCAAACAAACACCAAGACTAATCTGGTAATATTCAAGGTATATTCGTAGATATTAATAGTTTAATTTCTAATTACTTCAGATTCCAAGTATTCATTAATTGCATTAAACGCCTCTGTCATCTATTAATGTTTATTATTTTTATTTCTTTAAAAAATATAATAAATATGTATTAAATGTTTTGCTTTAATAGAATTAATAGCAATAAATAATAATATTTTAATAATAATAAATTAATAACAAAAAAGGACATCGAAGGGTCATGTCTTCCCTGGTCGACCATCGCCGGAGCCCATCTTGTTTTCCTCGGCCACTGTCGTCGAAGCCGCGAACAACGCACCACAATGCGGCCTTTGTTTGCGAGACCCGTCATCCATACATTTGCACAAACACACCAAAGAAAAAACAAATTTAAACAACAAAGGCAAACGTTTTAAAAAGGAAAATCAAATTTTCTTTTTTTTTTAAAAAACAAAAAAAAAAAAAGAAAGTGCTTCAAAATTTTTTTGGACCTGGACAAATCCAGATCTGAGATTGTGTTGAAGTAGAAAAGAAGAAGAACAATAAAATGATTTTAGTTTAGTAAACAGAAGTTTTCTAAGATGAAAATAAAAAAAAATGGAAGAACAAAGAAGGAGAAAGGAGGGAGACTCACCGGCGACGACGGTGCATGACCGAAGCGGGCGCGTGGACGACGGAGGTTGGACGACACGACGGTGGAGAGCCTTCGAGGCTGACGCGTGTAGTGCGTTGCCCGGCGGTGGCCAACGGAAGATGAGAGGCCGGCGTGAGTAAGGAAGAAGGAAAGGAGAGGGTGAGAGAGAGAGAAAGCTTCTTCTTTTTTAAAAAGGGAAATGAAAATGAAAAAAAATTATTAAAGTAACATTTATATAATATCCATGGACTGACCCGACTAACTCAACCCGAACCAGGAGGATCCACATGTTTTCTATTTTGGGGATATTTACCGCTTTGATTCTTCCGCTTATTTCATATTTATAATCAAGTCCTTTTTGCATTTTTCATTAAATTTAATTTGGCTCAATAATTTTATTTTCTTTTCAATTTAATCCCTTTAATTTTTGAATGCACCAAAGGCTGCCACGTGTCAACATCTTGGTCTATTTTTGAAGTGGGTCCCTTTTATTTTTTAATTTGTTTTAATTTAGTTCTTAAATCAACTTTTGTTTAATTATAAAATTGGCCCAAAAATTTTTCAAGATTTTCAAATTAGTCCTTTGACTTCAGGATGTCTGTGGGGCTGCCACGTGTCACTTTTTTCGTTTTATTGCCCTGAAAGTCCCTAGACTATCCAAAAATTATATTTTGACCTCAAAACTTTCTAAAAATTACATTTTAACCCTAAAACTTTTCCAAAATTAGATTTTAACCCCAAAATTTTCTAAAAATTATATTTTGACCCTAAAACTTTCTAAAAATTACATTTTGACCCTAAAACTTTTTCAAAATTATATTTTAACCCCAAAACTTTTTTTGAAAATTACATTTTGACCCCAAAACTTTTCTAAAATTATATTTTAACCTCAAAACTTTTCCAAAATTACATTTTGACCCCTAAACTTTTCAAAATTATATTTTTAACCTCGATTTCACCAAAAAAATACCATTTTACCCTTAAATTTTCCAAAATTCTATTGTTGACCCCGATTTCACCAAAAATTACCATTTTACCCCCGAACTTTCCAAAATCCCGTTTTGACCTAATTTCAACCAAAATTACTATTTCGCCCCCGGGTATCCAAAAAGTCTCGTTTTCAATTCCGATCGTGTCATTTTTTTTCTTTGTCGATATTTGCATTTAATTTTAATTATTACGCATTCGTATTTTATTTTATTTATCTACTTAATCATTTCATTTCGTGTTATTTAATATTTGTCATTAATAGCTCATTCATATTAAATTCGCATATACATTTTCAAAATTATTTTCGTAAAAACTTTAAAATCGAGGTAATATTCTTTTATTTAGAGTTTCGAAATTTTGCGCCTTAACTTACTAGGTGCAACCTTCCTTCAAATTGAGATAATCAAACATCCTTCTCCAAAATTCAAAAAGTTTTACAAAGGAAAGCTCGTTATTTTTGGGTCTCGAAATATTATGTCCTAACTCACTGGACGTAATTTTTCTTCCTCGATCACTTTGAAATAGTGAGATTTCCAAACAAAAAAAATTGATTTCTTTAAAACATAATTCATGCATTCGAGGATCGTATTTTAAATTTTATTCGCGTTTTTAAGGTTTACAAATTAAAACCCGAAAATAATCAAAACGGTACCAATTTTGGGCGTATGAGGGTGCTAATCCTTCCTCATGCGTAACTGACTCCCGAACCTATTTTTCTGGATTTCGAAGACCAACATTTTAAAACGTATTTTAAACGTTTTGCGGTGATCCAATCACACCCAAATAAAAGATTGGTGGCGACTCCCCATTTTTCCAATTTTAAAATAAATTTTCGAAACTTCGACAGAGGTCTTCAATCTTCGTGGAGATCTGCTTCAAAGACGGCTTCTATGGTGTTTATTCGGTTGTTTTCTTCAATAATCTCTGATGGCTTAGGGTTTAGGGAATAGATGATTTTACAGAAAATTGGAAGTGCCTCATTCATATCACTTCATCCCCTATTTATATAATACATGTAAATCTCTAGTTGGATCCAAATTAAATTCTAAAAAAATAATTAAAATTAAATCTAAACAATAATTTCCTAATTGGATCCAAATTAAACTCTAAATTATAAAACCTAAAAGATAAATTAAAATTAAATATAAACAATATAATAATAATCCTAAATACTAATACTAAAAAATAGAGTTTTAAATTTTAATAAAGTTTTATGTCCAATAAATCTCTTCTTAACTCTTCCACATTCACGCTTTTATCCCAAATTTTCTTTTTTGTCTTCGATTTAGTCCATGATGTGTCCAGCTCATGTGGCTCCTAAAATCTACTCTTTTTGTTCGGTTTTCGCTTATTTTTCGTTCTTTTCGCTCCCAAATGCTTTCCTAAGTATAAAAACATGAATTTAAAGGATTATGAACATAAAATTCATTATTTTAAATAGATTAATCATCCAAAAACGCATTAAGAATTAGGCTAAAACTTTTACTTTTGACACTTATCAAATAGAAATCCAGAAAAAAAATGTTTAAGTTCCAGAGTTGATTACGCGAAAGAAAGTTTTTTAAAACTCTTGCGTCGTCCAAAATTGGTAACTTAATAAAAATGTATTTTCTACTATTCATAAATTAAAACTCATATATCAATATTTAATTACGACCCAAATTTTTGATAAATTAAAATAAATATATTAAATGAGTAAATTATTTTTTTTAATAGCAAAACAAAGATAAGGATCAAGAAGTAACATTTTCAAAATTCAGGGGCCTTTCTTGAGATTCCATTTTATATTTTTATCATATATAAAAAATAAAAGTTATAATTTTTGACGCCAATGTCCACAGCCAAATATCCAAACAAAATATTAGGCCAAAGTCCTCAACTATTCGACTTTTAAAATTGTGAAATTAAATCCAACATAAAACAATAATATTTCAAAAACTAATAAATATTAACAAAAATTGGTGTAGTATACTTGCGGACACTTTTAATTTTATATATATATATATATATTTGGTGTAGTATTTTTCAGTCAAACATTCATACATTTGGCGACGGTTATTATTGTCATCTCTGAATGAATTGAATGGGAAAATCGAACTAATATCTGATACCAGTTTGTTGGGAACTAAACTCGAGTAAGCATTGAACAAAAAAAATAACGAAAAAATTAAAAAGATCGAACACTCAAATTTTACATAAAAAATCTCTCCAAAGAGGATGAAAAATTAAAGGTAAAGATAATTTCACTAAATTGACAAAAACAAAGAGTACAAAGATGAAAGTAATAACTAAACCTTGAAACTCGAAAATAAGAACTCTCAAAACTTAAACACACTTTCCTAAAAGCTTGTAAAACCTAATTATGCTATGAATTAATCTTTTTATGGTAGAAAAGTACCTATTTATAAGCTAAATTTGTAGGTCAAATAATCTTAAAATAATCTACATTAATTAGAGTTCGACTAAAACAAATAATCAAAATTTGATTGGAAGAAGAAAACCAAAAAAATTGCATTACATGTCGCCATGTCGCGAAGTCCCCTATTGTGTCATCACAATGTCATTTTTGTTTATCCCTTGTTTCGTTATCATGACGTCGCAGGACTCATCGTTGCGATGTCGCTTTTCGTTTATATCTTAATTTGACCGAAATGTGAGGTATACTCCACACTAACTTATTAGTGTAAACAACCTCCATTTAATTGAAATCAATATAATGTTATAGTGGATAAGCATACAATTTCAAAAAAAATAAAAAAAATCATAATTTATGTAAACAATGTAGAAGCTGTAAAAAATAAATAAAAAAGAGCTTGAAGCAACATTCATTAGGGGAAAAAATAAATAAACATGGAAGGGTAGAAAATGCAAGAAAGGAAGACACTTTTGGTATAAATGATTTTTTTTTTTAAGATATCCATTGAAACGAGTCTAGTAATTAATTATTTGTATTCGATAAGTTTATTAAAGAGGTAAATGCTGACCAACAAATTTTAAATTTGATCCGTATCCAAAACAAGAATCGAACCCTCATCAATTGATTAAGATAAAAAGAACTCCTATCATTTCATTTAACTTTGGTTTGGTATAAATCATTTTGAAACACTTTTTACATTTTTGTTTTGGCAACAAATCGTTAAATATTTTTAAATGACATTTTTCACTAATTTTGCGCAAAATAATATAACGAGATCCAGCAACTCATCTTTGGGAGTAATAAATATTAATATTTTAATTAAAGAAGTTAAAATAATTTGATGAGGTCAAACTGCTTTGCACGTTGCAGTAAGGTATGGACATTCTGCTATTGTGAAACTTCTAATCAAGTCTTGTGCAAAAGGTAGAGATGGAGATTTAGAGAAGCTGGGAAAGGATCAAGTAAATGCAGTGAGGGAGATGCTGAGGATTAGAGATCAGGAATCCAACACGGCTTTACGTGAAGCAGCAGGGTGTGGCAATGTTGAAGTGGTGAAAGCATTTTTGGAGTTTGAAGACCCTGATTTTCCTTATTCTGCCAACAAAAAACAGGAGACTCCACTTTACCTAGTAGCTAGGAGGAGAGGATCTGGGCGCTTGTTGACTCTATTATTAGATCAATTGAAATCAACTGGTCATGGCGGCCCTCAAAGTAGAACAGCTTTGCATGCAGCAGTGATGGCTGGAAATGCAGGTGTGTTGTTGAGTTAGTTCCGTTTATTTTAAAAATTTTGAAACAAATAGAGAACAGGTCTATTAACATTTTTTTTTTATCTTGGTATTTAGAGGCAATAAAGGTAATATTAAAGAAGAAGGGGAATTTGACAAAGGAAAGAGATGAAGATGGACACACCCCTCTTCATTATGCTGCACACTTTGGTTATAGATTCTCAGTTGTGAAAGAAGTGTTAAAAAGGGATGTATCAACTGCCTATATAGGTAATAAAAAGAGGGGGATGACACCCCTTCTTATGGCAGCCAGACAAGGTAATGCTGGAACAATTTCGGAGATTCTCTCTTTATATCCAGATTGTTGTGAAAAAGTGGACAACAAAGGTTTGAATTTATTTCATTATCTGGCTTTTAGATGCCCTTCCTCTCCGTTAAGTCGTTCTCTTTTCAAGCTTGGTCGTATTGAGATTGTAAATGGATCACTCAGAAATCTAATGGGGTTGAAATGTGCTTTTGGAATGACACCTCAAGAAGTTTCTAATGTACTTCGATATGAGGAATATCACCATAACCAGGTATCTATATATTACATTTCCATGGCTATGGTTTTATTAATATTTAAGTTTTGAATTAACATATTTAATAATCCTACAATACAATCGGTAAATGTGGGTTGCATAGCAGAAGCAAATTAAAAATTGTTGGTAAAAATTGAGAATGATCAAGCGGTAGAGGAACCAATTTGTCGCTTTCCATTACGAAATGTTTCTAGAGAAATCTTGGAGGCTATAAGAAATACTCATTTAGTAATAGCAGCACTTATAGCCACCGTCGCCTTCGCAGCGGCAATAACTATTCCTTATGGTTTGAATAGTGAAAAAGGGTCAGAGGAAGGTGCTCCCCTTTTGATTCATGAGGCATCCTTCAGAGCATTTGTTGTAACAAATGCAATGGCCTTTATTTTCTCTGTTTCTGTCCTCACCACCCACTTTGGAGTTTTGGATTATCTCTTATTCGGATTTCATTTTTTTAATCAAACCATTTTAAATCGAACTCTAACTGTTTCTAGCTTCCTTGGCTATGCAACACTTACAATGGTAATTGCTTTCAGCACAGGCAGTTATGTGATATTAAAACCTTTTCACAGGCTTGTCATTGTTTCATATCTTATTTGCCCTGTTTTTTTTTTTTTTTTGTATGTGGGCAATTTTGAAACCTCCAAATCCTAAAATACAATAATATTACTTTATCTTCGATTACAATGTTGTTCCAATTCCTAGTGTCAATGTTAACAATTACTTTATTTATTTATTTTGAGGTAGGTAAGAGTTAACAATTTTTATTTAATTCATATACATACAATTTTAAAAAAAAAAAGAAAAAAAAATCACAGGATTTATTAAATATCAAACTATCGTTAATCGACATGAATTAAAGAAAACCTAGCCTTGATTTATGGTTTGATTAATTCCACCCTTGGCCCAAGAAAATGAAAAAAAAACATTGTTGGACACATCCCTCTTCATTATGCTGCACCCAAGAAAAAGAAAAGACTAGTTTTAAATTGCAAACAACAGATTATAATCATTGTAATATTGATTATAGAAACTAGATTCAAACATTTGTAAAGGAGGTTATTGACCTTTTGGAGAGACATTCGAATTCAATAGTAAGAAAGAAATTTCCCTTTAGAAATCCACATACAATTGTTTTTTTCAAAAGTTAATACTCAGCAGATAACATTCGAGCAGACATACCAAGCAACAGAAACAGATTCAAAGTCTCAAGCATTGAAACCAACCAGGTACATTCAACGTGTATTTAGTGCCATTTATGTTTCAAAGTTCTAAACTCATCAGTTTCTAAATGCGCATTAATACATTTATTTAATACCCCTGTTGGCATTTATTTTTTCAAAACGCATTAGTAAATATCATTAATATTAATATTAATTATTATAATATTAATAATATTAATCTAATAATAATGATAAATATATTAATAATAATTAATATTAATGATAAAAAAGAGTTGAAAGTCAAAAAGGCACTACCAGGGTTGCGCCGCCGTCGTCCGCAGTTGCGAGGACACTTACCAAAGACTGGACCTGCAAAGGAAACACCAAATGGATTAGAAACATTCAAGAGCAAACGACATGTTTTGAATAAAAAAATGATAAAAAAAAGGAAACTGTGAACAGATAAAAAAAAGGAGTTTTAAAAGAAAGATCAAAATCGTTTTTAAGGAAACAAAGAGAGGGAAGGTTTTAAAAGGGAAATCGAAACAGTTTTTTTTTTAAAAAAGGAAACGAAAAGAGAAAAGGTTTTAAAAGACAAAAAGAACAAAACAGTTTTTAAAGAAAGAAGGGTTTAGAAAAAGGGTTTAGAACCCCTAAATTTTTTAAAATTCTATTTTTGACCCTAAATTTTTTAAAAATTATATTTTTACCCTTGAACTTTTTAAAATTCCCTTTTTGACCACGAATTTTTCAAAAAAATATATTTTTATCCTCGAACTTTTCAAAATTTCATTTTTGACCCTAAAGTTTCTAAAAATTATATTTTTACCTTTGAATTTTTCAAAATTCCATTTTTGACCCCAAACTTTCCAAAAATTACCTTTTTACCCCCTAGAATTTTCCAAAATTCTATTTTTGATCCCGAAGTTTCCAAAAAAATTATATTTTAACCTCGAACTTTCCAAAAATTATATTTTAACCCTAAACCTTTCAAAAATTACCATTTACCCCCGAGTGTCCAAAATTTACCATCTTACCCCTAAAGTGTCCAAAATTACCGTTTTGCCCCTGGGCATCGAAAAATTGCATTTAATGCCCACTGCTTTGTTTTTCCTTTCTCTTCAACATCCATATTTAGATTTTAATTATCTGCTTTCTTATTTCGTATTTTTGATTCTCGTGTATATAATTATCTGTTTAATCATTTTCTCTTGGTGTTAATTAATCTTTGTTATTAATCGTTCATATTAAACTCACATATTTGTTTTCAAAATTATTTTCATAAATCTTTAAAATTGAGGCAATGTCCTTTTCGTGTGAAACTTCGGGAAATCATGCCCTAACGTGTCGGGTGTGATTTTTCGTATAACTCACACGAATCGAATATCCTCCTCCAAGTTTTTTAATGCTTGTTAACTTCGAGATTCCGAGAATGTCGTGCCCTAACGTGTTGGTCACGACTTCAATTCTCCGCGAAAATCGAAGCAAACGGGTATCCTTTCTTCAAATCTTTTTAAGTCATGTGTCCGAGGATTGTATTTTAAATTCAATGTGAAACTTTCAAGTTCTCAAAATATATATTTATATATACAAATGACTTTAAAACAAAACGAGGCAATATCCTTTTGTGTGAAAACCTAGAAAAATCATGCCCTAACGTGCTGGGTGTGATTTTCGTGATCGAATATCCTCTTTTAAGTTTTTTCAAAATGTCCTTCAATTTCGAAAGTCAGAGAACGTAGTGCCCTAACGTGTTGGACACGACCTCCAGTTCTCCTAGAAATATGACACACACGGACGATTTTTCCCTAAATAGGATTTTTGAAAATCATACAAAGTTTTCCAAAGACAAAGATCATATTTTAAATTTTACTCGAGTTTTCAAATGTTTTAACAAACTACGACCCGAAAGTAATCAATGTGGTACCAATTTTGGGCGTATGAGGGTGCTAATCCTTTCTCATGCGTAACTGACTCCCGAACTTATTTTCTGGATTTCGAAGACCTACATATTTTTCAAAACAGATTTTAAATGTTTTGTGATGATCCAATCACACCAAATAAAAGATTGGTGGTGACTCCCATTTTTCAATTTTAAAATAATTTTCGTAACACATTTTAAAAAATGGTTTCGACATGGAGAGCTCATCTCGGGTTTTATTTATTAAAATATTTTGGATTTGTTATTCAAAATTTTATGTTATTCAGGAATTGCAATATTTTATTTAAACCGTGGCATGAGATTTAGGTTTTGGCTTTATTTAGCATGCATGACATTTAATTTAATTTAAGATATGGCTTTCAATTAATTAAACATGAAATATAGTTTTAAAAAAATTCAGTTAAAAAACATTTTTCTGCTGCTAAATTATAAATTAATATTGAGTTGTAAATAAATCAGAAAATTTAACTAAGTTTTCAATCTCATGTGTTATACAGAAAATAAACTAAGTGTTCTTTAAAAATAAACAAATATTTTAAATTGGCCTTTTTTTTTAATTCCGAATGTTATAGGCCATTTTGATGTCGATGTAATCTCTCGAATTCGAATCTAACGTCTAAACCGGATTGAAGAAGTTACAACAAGATGCAAGATTAATGTTGGTTTGTTTGAAGTATATCCTGTGTCATTTTTTGCTGTCGTATAGGGTCGTTTATGCTGTTTGAGATTGGTCTTTGTTCATGGCCAAAGGGTGATGTGTTGGCTGGTTGCTGTCTATTTTGCACGTTGGTCTTCGAATTGTTGTAGGGTGTTGCTTTTCCAGCTTTTGGTTTTTGTGATCTCGGTCAAGAGTTTGCTACTGCTAGCGGCTCTTTTTTTTCTGTTTGGCTTGGATTCTTCACTTTTGTCTTTTACGACTGAGCAAAAAAAAATGTAAAACACATAGGAAGAATAGCATTGTTGGTATGCTAAAATGTTTTAAGTAGGGAATTTGAGAAAGGAAAGAGATGAAGAAGTGTATACAGGTGATAAAAGGACACCTCAACAAGTTTACGGTGCACTTCGATATGAGGGTCAGGTAGGTGTGTGGGTTTTATGGTTTTATATAATAGACTTACATTACAATACAATCGACTAATGTGGGTGGCATGGCAAAAGCAAATTCAAGATTTCCCTTGCCAACAGTCTCTGCAAAAACTTGGAGCACACAAGTAGTGTCGGCAGTTACAGCCACTGTGGCATTCGCAGCAGCCATAACTGTTGCACTGCCTTGTCCACAAAGGCTGCTAATCAAATCTTCTCCTTTGCCAAATATTTCCTTAAACCCAAATTTCAACCATAGATTGTCGTTTTGCTTAAAGTAAAAGAATAACGTTAGCACAAAGCAATAATAGTGTCCAAATACATCATTACTATCTTTCATGTAAAATTTCAATACCAAATCGCCACTCATCTTTCGATTTAATGATTTCATTCTACTGTGTTATTAGTCCAAACTAATTTATTTATATCTCTATTTGAGAGTCGACAATCAACATAAACTATCTCCTATTTCGTTTAATGAAGATCATATGTCAGAAGCTAACGAACTCATCAAAGTATAAGAATTTTAACTTTTGTGGGGTTAATATACATTTGGTATTTGAGTCTTTTTTGTGTTTGTTTTAATTTGGTAACTGAATTTGATTTTGAGTTAAATTTAACCCTTTTTTTTTCTTGAGCTAAATTTGACTCTCAACTTTTTCAAAAAAAAAATCGAATTTAGCCATAAACCTTTCAAAAAGAGTCAAATTGATTTTTTT
The DNA here is from genome assembly GCA_005610355.1 of Gossypioides kirkii. Classification (NCBI taxonomy): domain Eukaryota; kingdom Viridiplantae; phylum Streptophyta; class Magnoliopsida; order Malvales; family Malvaceae; genus Gossypioides; species Gossypioides kirkii. The sequence goes on along the minus strand of CP032245.1, from coordinate 667,072 downwards.
TTAACGAAAATACTAACTAAAATGTAAAGTTTTTTTAACATAGCAGTCTGCATGGTAATCCATACATACTTCATGTTGGCTTTTTTTTTTTATAAACTTGTTATAGTTTTTATTTTTTAATATTTTTATAAAAATTAAATTATTTCACACTTGATACTTTTTGTAGACACCAAGTTTCATCTAGGATCCCTAAGTAATAAGAATTTGAGTTTTAATTTGTGGATATTGAATTCAATTTTCATTAATATTTATTAGCTTTTGAAACGTTATTGTTTTCTATTTGATTTAATTTAATAATATTAACAATCGAATGTTTTAGAACTTTGGGTTAATATTTGATATTTAATAAATCTTACTTTACAGAAATTGTAATTTTCTTTTACTTTTTTTTTGAAATTGTATATCTATTCACTAATAACATTTTATTAATTTCAATTAAATGGAGATTGTTAACATTTTTAAACATACCTTAAAAAAAAAAATTAAAAGTAGTATTTCTTCAAAGATGTAACATTGACACTACGATTTGGAAGAACATTGTAATCAATGATATGATATTATTATCGTATTATTTTCACATAGAGAAGAGATTATATAAAATTGTAATTCTACATTATCTCTATCCCTTTTTCATATAATTCTTTATTACGTAATATAGGCATCAAAGATAGCCACATAACATAAACTAATGCAGGGCCGATGAGATATGAAAAAGTGGCAAGTTCGTGGGAAGGTTTTAAGATCACATAACTTCCTGTACTGAAAGCAGCCACCATTGCAAGCGTTGCAAAGGCAAGGAACACAGAAACACACTCAGTTCGATATAAAATTGTTTCACGCCAAAAATTAAATCGTGATAATAGAGTATCTAGAATCCCAAAGTGGATAGTGAGGGAAGAAACTGAGGAAATAAAGGCCAATGCATTTGTTATAACAAATGCTTTAAAAGCTGCCTCATGAATCAAAAGGGGAGTGCCTTGCTCTGACCCTTTTTCACTCTTTAAACTACCAGGAACAGTTATTGCCGCTGCAAATGTGATGGTGGCTATAAGTGCTGCCACTATTAAATGAGCATTTCTTGTGTTTTCCAAGCTTTCTGCGGAGCTAGCTGGCAAGCAAAAGTGACGAACTGGTTCCTCTGCCACTTGATCATTCTCAATTTCTTCCAACAATTCTTTGATTTGATTCTGGCATGCCACCCACATTAGCCGATTGTATTGTAGGTTTATTAAATATGTTAATTCAAAATTTAAATATTAATAAAATCATATCCATGGAAATGCAATATATATACACACACCTGTTTATGATGACGTTTCTCAGATCCAAGTGCATTACAAACTTCTTGAGGTGTGATTCCAAAGGTACTTTCCAACTCCTTTAGATTTCTTACCGATCCATATACAGTCTCATTAACACCAATCTCGTAAAGGGAATGCCTTAATGAAGAGGAAGGGTTTCTAAAAGCCAGATAATGAAGTAAATTGAAACCTTGGTTGTCCACTTTTTCACAACAATCTGGACATAAAGAGAGAATCTTTGAAGCTGTTCTGAAATGACCTTGCCTGGCTGCCATAAGAAGGGGTGTCATCCCCCTCTTTTTATCACCTATATAGGCAGCTGATACATCCCCTTTTAACAGTTCTTCCACAACTGATATTCTACCACCTATGTGTGCAGCATAATGAAGAGGGGTGTGTCCATCTTCATCTCTTTCCGTTCTCAAATTCTCATTATTCTCTAATATTATCCTTATTGCCTCTAAATCCAAGCAAAAAAAAATGTCAATAGACCTGTTTTTTATTTATTTCAAAACAAAATTTAAAAAAAGAAAAATTGGAACTAACTCAACAACATACCTGCATCTGTAGCCATAGCTGCTGCATGCAAAGCTGTTCTACCGTGGGGGCCGCCATGAGCAATTGATGTGAATTTATGCAACATTAGAGTCAACAAGCGCCCAGATCCTTTCCTCCTAGCTGCTATGTAAAGTGGAGTCTCCTTTTTCTTGTTGGCAGAATATTGAAAATTAGGCTCTTCAAACTCCAACAATGCTTTCACTACTTCAACTTTGCCACACCCTGCTGTTTCGTGTAAAGCCGTGTTGGATTCCTGATCCGAAATCCTCAGCATCTCCTTGACTGCACTTACTGGATCCATTCCCAGCTCTAAATCTCCATCTCTAGCATTTGCGCTAAAGTTGATTAGAAATTTGACAATAGCAGAATGTCCATACCTTGCAGCAACGTGCAAAGGAGTTTGACCTTTAGCATTCGTTTGGAGTAGCAGTGAGGGACACTTGGTGAGAATTTGATCGATAAAATCTGTTCTCTTTTCTCTTTTCATCATAGTAAATAAAATATTCGAAATCTTATCGAATAATACATATGATACAGGGGATACTTTGACTATTGAAATAGATCTGTAAAAAAGAAAGGCATCATCTTCCTGGGTTGCCAAGTTAACATGGAGCACGTTGTCATGGTTTGGGGTCTTTAGCGACTTAAGTGCAAGGTCTGAGTAATTATGGAATACTTCAAAGTTGCCTTCTGCTGCTGCCTTATACAGCGAAGCATCCATGTGAGTGATGTTCTCTTCCTGGATAACACCAAACAAAATTGAATTAATTAGCTTCAAACATTTACCAAATGCCATACCTGTTAGTTACTTGCTTGCATATGCCTCCATTCAACTCATCACCTGCTGCTATATATAGTTGAAAAGTATATGTATCAAATCCGTCATTTTTAAAATATGTATTATCAAATTCGTCATTCAAATTGCAATTCAATTAGGTGCATTTGGAGTTAGAGCATTAACAAGAAGTGCAATTTAATTGAATAAATTCTTGACTAAGTCAGAATAGTTTACGAATACATATACATGCTGATAAAGAAGTTAAAAGTTTTATAAGATGGAAATATATTTATTTTGAGATAGGTAAGAGTTAACAATTTTCATTTAATTCATAGCCATACAATTTCAAAAAAAAGTGAAAAAAAAAAACCATCACAGGATTTATTAAATATCAAACAATAATAATGATGTTGTAACTAATTCTCTATTATAATTAAAAATTAGTTTAATGAATCATTGAAAATTTTGAGAATTTTAAGTTTAAAGAAAACACAAAGTTTTATTTAAAAATGGGAAGTCGTCGTTAATCTTTTTGATTAGGTGTGATCAAACACATGTAAAATCGCCTTTTAAAAAAAAATTTAAAATTCTATTTTAAAAATATAATTTTGGGTCTATGATATGAATCGAGACAAAAATATTTAGGTTTCACAAGGTTTTAACAACCTTATGATGACTAAAATTGATACCTTATTAAATATGTGTTGCCTACAATTTCTAAATTAAAATTCATATATCGGTATTTAATTATGATCTAAATTTTTTATAAATTAAAAATAAATATATCAAATGAGTGAATCGATTTTTAAATAGCAAAACAAAGATAAGGATCAAGATGTAACATTTTCAAAATTCAGGGGCCTTTCTTGAGATTTTCAATTTTATGTTTTTATCATTTATAAAAAATAAAACTTATAAATTTTGAAGTTAATGGGTCCACAGCCCAACACTTATTAAACATATGAATAAATAAGAAAACATTTGGGCTCAAATCAAATATTAGCCCAAAGTTCAGAAACTTTCTGATTTTTAGAATTGTGAAATTAAATAGAATACAAAATAATAAGATTTCAAAAACTAATAAATATTAACAAAAATCGATCCGATATCCACAAATTAAAAGAATTCTTGTTACTTAGGGATCTTGGACGAAACTTGATGTTTACAAAAGGTATCAAGCCTCAACTAATTTAAATTTTATAAAAATTATCAAAAATAAAAATTATTGGATGGCGTGATCCGAAATGCATCTGATTCGTGGTGCTTTGGATTTGTAAGAAATATCGAATTGTGCAATGCTTATGAGGCAAAATTATTGGGTATTTTTGATGATACAGTGTTTAGAAGCGTTGCATCATGTTAAGGGTATTTTGATGAACGTTACTTCAACTGGATGACTGATTGGGATATTGATATTAAACATGTGCATCGAGAATGCAATAGGATGACTGATTACTTAGCAAAAACTATTGAAGGAATGGTTATTGGCTTTTGGGCTCACCCTCCTAAATTTGCTTTGAATGTGTTACTTAACATGAGATGTTACTAGTTTATCTTTTCCTAGATTGATTGCTATGTAATAGTTTATATCCTTCTTAATAATATATATATATGTTCCATGTTGCTTTCATCAATTATGGAATTATATAGTGTTTTGATCAACTTGTAGGTGATTTGAATAAAGCATGGTACAACTAATTAATTAAATTGGTTTGGTGTTATTAGGAAGAAAGCCTTGAATAAAACAAGAATGTAACCATCGTTAATCGACATGAATTCAAGAAAACCTAGCCTTGATTTATGGTTTGATTAATTCCACCCTTCGCCCAAGAAAATGAAAAAAAAAAACATTGTTGGACACACCCCTCTTCATTATGCTGCACACATAAATTGCTAATCTGTTGCGGAAGAAGTGTTAAAAAGGGATGTATCAGCTGCCTATATAGGTGATCAAAAGAGGGGGATGACACCCCTTCTTTTGGCAGCCAGGCAAGCTCATCTTGGAACACTTTCAATGATTCTCTCTTTATGTTCAGATTGTCGTGAAATAGTGGACAACAAAGGTTTGAATTTACTTCATTATCTGGCTTTTAGAAGCCCTTATTCTCCATTGTGTTGTTCTCTTTTCAAGCTTGGTTGTATTGAGATTGTAAATGGATCACTCAAAAGTCTAATGGAGTTGGAAGGTGTCTTTGGAACCACACCTCAAGAAGTTTATAATGCACTTCGATCTGAGAATATTTGCTGGAAAAATCATCATAAACATGTGTATGGATATTGCATTTCCATGGATATGATTTTATTAATATTTAAGTTTTGAATTAACATATTAAATAAACCTACAATACAATTGATTAATGTGGGTGGCATGACAGAAGCAAATCAAAGAATTGTTGAAAGAAATTGAGAATGATCAAGTGACGGAGAAAGTAGTTCAACACTTTCCCAATGTTTCCACAGAAAGCTTGGAGATGACAAGAAATGTCCATTTAGTGGTGGCAGCACCACAGTCGCATTCACAGCGGTAATAACTGTTCCTAGTGGTTTGAAAAGTGAAAAAGGGTCAGAGCAAGGCACTCCCCTTTTGATTCATGAGGCAGCCTTTAAATGCAATGACCTTTATTTTCTCTATTTCTGTCTTCACCACCCACTTTGGGATTCTGGATATTCTATTATCACGATTATAAGTTTGGCGTGAACCAAGCTTATATCAAATTGAGTTTGTTTCAGTGTTCTTTGAGCATGCAACGACTGCGTTTGATATAACTACTTGTGCTAAAAGTAATCATCATCGCAACCATTACACGACCAAAGAAATTAGAAACATATTGAGTTGGATATAAAATTGTATTAATACTTCAAAAATTTATGTTTGATAAAAGAATATGTAGAATCCAAAAGTGGAGGGTAGACTTTATTCTTAAAAAAATTGGGGTCTTTTAAGTCTGAAAACATAGAGCAAAAATTGTGCAAATGATCAGCCTTATATCTTAGACCATTGAATTGAGTGCAATAATGGCCTAATTGGGGCCAGGCCAGTACAAGGTTAGACTTGGTTTATTGCATAGATGAAATTGTACAAAGTTTGAAAGAAAACATAAAAGTATACAATTTTGAATGTTCCAAGCTAATTAATTGAATTTTGTTAGTGACACAGACATAAGCAGATGTTGTTGACCACGAGTCAACTAACATCCGACATCATCTTTTTCATCTAAAAATGAAACAATAAGGGTGTAATAAAAAGAATCAAAGAAAAACTGAAAAAGAAAAGAAATGTTAAGGGGAAATTTCCGAATTAAACCAAAAAGAAAGAATTAAAAGCCTAAAAGAGTAGTAAACTATTCTTAGTCATGAATTAATTCTTCCTCCTATACTTGCCTGCAAAACCAAAGAGAATAAGATAAACAAAAAAAGAGTCAAGAATGAAGAATGGGAAACAGATTTGTGAAAACACAGTTTTGAGAAATGGTTAAAGTGTGGCTCAGGTCCCTGTGCTTTTAAAATATTTAAAATTTAATCCCTACGCTTTTATTTCAAGGAACGTAATCCTCTGCTTTTTTAAATTTCAAAAATCAAGTCCAATTGTCAATGCTATTATTTTCTACTTGTTAAATTTGTTTGTGCGACATTTTGAAATTAAAAAACATACTCACTTGGTAGCAATGTAATTAAAGAAATGACATTGTAATGAACTTGAATTTTGACAAAATAATTTTAATGGTGTTAATGGTTGGACTTGAATTTTGAAATCTCAAAATCAGAGGGATTAAATTTTTAGAAATAAAAATACAGGGACTAAATTCAAAATTTATAGAGTGTAGGGACTTATGTCATATTTTACATCACATCGCCTTCAAAATTTGTTGATTTTTCAAAAGAAAAAAAGAATAATTGTTTGATTTGATTTGTCAAAAATTTTGCAGAAACTTGATTGAAGAATTGGTGTTTTGCAGTTGACAAGTTGACTTGGACATTACAGGAAAACTGTAGTCATTTAAACCCAAATTCACCATAAAAATCTCCTATTTTATTGACCTCACCTCTAACCAGAGATTGTCGTTTTGTTTAAAGTAAAAGTTTGAAGCTAATAAGCAATAATAGCTTCCAAATCCATCATTAATTAAAAATTTTCAGTTAAAAATCATATTTCCGCTGCTAAATTGTGTTGTAAATAAATCAGAAAATTTAACTAAGTTTTCAATCTCATGTGTTATACAGAAAATAGACTAAGTTTTCTTTAAAAATAAACAAATATTTTAATTTGACATTTTCTTTAAACTCCAATCATTCTAGCCCATTTCAGTGGCCGATGTAATCTCTCGAATTCGAATTTAACGCCTAGGCCGAGTTGGAGAGATTACAAACAAGATGCAAGATTAATGTTGTTTTGATTGAAGTATAAAATGAGTAAAACTTGTTAGTATGCTAAAATGTTTGAAGTAGGGAATTTGAGAAAGGAAAGAGATGAAGAAGTGTTAAAAATGGATGCATGAACTGCGCTATATAGGTGATAAAAAGACACCTCAACAAGTTTATGGTGCACTTCGATATGAGGGTCATCACGACCATGAAAAGGTGTGTGTGTATTTTTATAACTATAACTATATATGGGTTCTATGGTTTTTATATAATAGACCTACAGTACAGTACAATCGACTAATGTGGGTGGCATGGCAGAAGCAAATTCAAGATATTTCACATTCCCTTACCAACTGTCTCTGCGGAAAACTTGGAGAACACAGGTAATGTCGGCAACTGTGGCATTCGCAGCAGCCATAACTGTTGCACTGCAAGGAATTCATGGCTGCCTTGTCCACAAAGGCTGCTAATCAAATCTTCTCCTTCTTTGCCAAATATTTCCTTAAACCCAAATTAATTTCAACCACATATTGTTGTTTTGCTTAAAAGTAAAAAGAATAAAGTTAGCACAAAGCAATAATAGTGTCCAAATACGTCATTACTATCTTTCATGTATGATTTCAATATCAAATCGCACTCAAACACCCTCATCTTTCGAATTAATAATTTCATTTTAATGTTGACTTCATTCTAATGTGTTATTAATCTAAACTAACATATTTATATCTGAGTTAATCCTATCCCGACAATCAACATAAACTATCTCCTATTTCGTTTAATGAAGGTCATATGTTAGAAGCTAACCAACTCATCAAAGTATAAGAGTTTTAACTTTTGTGGGGGTTAATATACATTTGGTATTTGAATTTTTTTTTTTTTTTTGTGATTGTTTTAATTTGGTAAGGTATTAGTGTTCAATTTTCCATCCAAATCAAATAGCATTATGCGGAATAATAAAGGTTTGCTACATGTGCTCTAGTTAAAAAAACTCAACTATCAAATTAAACTTTAAAACTAAATTCAAGTACCAAATAATAAATTAACTTTTTTTTCCCTTCTTCTCATTGAATAAAACAAAAGGTGAACCCAACATTGGATCCATTTGCCGAAGACAACGAATTTGATAACTTTTTAAATTTGTAATAGCTTTTTTTCTCCAACCTTGTTCCAGGCTAATAAGTTTTACTTTGTTTGGTGTTATCCAGGAAGAAAGCTATAATGAGGTCCAACGAGTAATAAATTTTAATATTTTGATATATTTTTATAAAAATATATAAGTACAACAGGATTTGAATTTAAGCTACAACAATTTTAATTTTTTTTAATTTCAATTAGGGGTTTTTACACTAATAATATAAAATAAATAAATAGATACCAGAATAATATAAGGGATAATATTTTTTCATTTTAAAAATATTTTTTTTCACATAATTTTTCTTGGTGTTTACATTTTTTATTAGGTATAATGATAAAATTAGCTCTTAGTGTTTATACTAACTAAAACATTAAGTTTTTTAACATAGCAACCTGCATAGAAATCCATGTATACTTCATGCTGTTTTTATATTTTTTAATATTTTTATAAAAATTAAATTATTTCACACTTGATACTTTTTGTAGACACCAAATTTCATTTAGGATCCCTAAGTAATAAGAATTCGAGTTTTAATTTGTGGATATTAGATCCGATTTTCATTAATATTTATTAATTTTTGAAACGTTATTGTTTTCTATTTGATTTAATTTAATAATACTAACAGTCGAATGTTTTAGAACTTTGACCTAATATTTGATATTTAATAAATCTTATTTTACAGAAATTGTGATTTTCTTTTACTTTTTTTTCTTTGAAATTGTATATCTATACCCACTAATAACATTATATTAATTTCAATTAAATGAAAATTGTTAACATTGACACGTTAGACATATCTTTAAAAAATTAAAAGTTGTATTTCTTCAAAGGGAAAACATTCACACTAGGATTTGGAAGAACATTGTAATCAATGATATGGTAATATTGTCGTATTATTTTCAATAGGGAAGGGATTGTATAAAACTCTGATTTCATGTTTATTCCTATCTCTTTTTCATACAATTATATGTTATGTAATATAGGCATCAAAGACAGCCACATGACGTAAATAAATGCAGGGCCGATGAGATATGATAAAGTGGTAAGTTCGTGGGAAGGTTTTAAGATCATATAACTTTCTGTACTGAAAGCAGCCACCATCGCAAGCGTTGCAAAGCCAAGGAACATAGAAACACACTCGGTTCAATATAAAATTGTTTCACGCCAAAAATTAAATCGTGATAATAGAGTATCCAAAATCCCAAAGTGGATGGTGAGGGAAGAAACAGAGGAAATAAAGGCCAATGCATTTGTTACAACAAATTCTTTAAAAGCTGCCTCATGAATCAAAAGGGGAGTGCCTTGCTCTGACCCTTTTTCACTCTTCAAACTACCAGGAACTGTTATTGCTGCTGCAAATGTGATGGTGGCTATAAGTGCTACCACTATTAAATGAGCATTTCTTGTGTTTTCCAAGCTTTCTCAAAGCTAGTTGGCAAGCAAAAGTGACGAACTGGTTCCTCTGCCACTTGATCATTCTCAATTTCTTCCAACAATTCTTTGATTTGCTTCTGACATGCCACCCACATTAGCCGATTGTATTGTAAGTTTATTAAATATGTTAATTCAAAATTTAAATATTAATAAAATCATATCCATGGAAATGCAATATATATACACACACCTGTTTATGATGACGTTTCTCAGATCCAAGTGCATTACAAACTTCTTGAGGTGTGATTCCAAAGGTACTTTCCAACTCCTTTAGATTTCTTACCGATCCATATACAGTCTCATTAACACCAATCTCGTAAAGGGAATGCCTTAATGAAGAGGAAGGGTTTCTAAAAGCCAGATAATGAAGTAAATTGAAACCTTGGTTGTCCACTTTTTCACAACAATCTGGACATAAAGAGAGAATCTTTGAAGCTGTTCTGAAATGACCTTGCCTGGCTGCCATAAGAAGGGGTGTCATCCCCCTCTTTTTATCACCTATATAGGCAGCTGATACATCCCCTTTTAACAGTTCTTCCACAACTGATATTCTACCACCTATGTGTGCAGCATAATGAAGAGGGGTGTGTCCATCTTCATCTCTTTCCGTTCTCAAATTCTCATTATTCTCTAATATTATCCTTAGTGCCTCTAAATCCAAGCGAAAAAAATGTCAATAAACCTGTTCTTTATTTATTTCAAAACAAAATTTTTTTAAAAAAAATTGGAACTAACTCAACAACATACCTGCATCTGTAGCCATAGCTGCTGCATGCAAAGCTGTTCTACCGTGGGGGCCGCCATGAGCAATTGATGTGAATTTATGAAATATTAGAGTCAACAAGCGCCCAGATCCTCTCCTCCTAGCTGCTATGTAAAGTGGAGTCTCCTTTTTTTTGTTGGCAGAATATTGAAAATTAGGCTCTTCAAACTCCAACAATGCTTTCACTACTTCAACTTTGCCACACCCTGCTGCTTCGTGTAAAGCCATGTTGGATTCCTGATCCGAAATCCTCAGCATCTCCTTGACTGCACTTACTGGATCCATTCCCAGCTCTAAATCTCCATCTCTAGCATTTGCGCAAAAGTTGATTAGAAATTTGACAATAGCAGAATGCCATACCTTGCAGCAATGTGCGAAGCAGTTTGACCTTTAGCATTCGTTTGGAGTAGCAGTGAGGGACACTTGGTGAGAATTTGATCGATAAAATCTGTTCTCTTTTCTCTTTTCATCATAGTCAATAAAATACTCCAAATCTGATCGAATAATAAATATGATACAGGGGATACTTTGACTATTGAAATAGATCTGTAAAAAAGAAAGGCATCATCTTCCTGGGTTGCCAAGTTAACATGGAGCACGTTGTCATGTTTTGGGGTCTTTTGTAACACTCTAAAAATTATAAGGATTAAAGTGAGATGATTACAAATATTTATGGACCTATTGTGTAAATTTTCGTTAATTGAGGAAGTTGGGCTTGTTGTGATGAATGTGAAAGTTTGGGGTCAATTGGATAACCCTAGGATACTTTAAGGACCCTTGTGGAAATAAACCATATTCTTAGATATAAAAACACCCTTAACTCTTTTTCATTTTTTTTCATTTTGCTCTTGCCTGCCGATTTTTCTTTTCCCTTTTCTTTCAATCTTCCCTTTTGTTCAACCTTCAAGCTTCAATCAATTGCCGTTTGTGCTAGGTACAGCCATCATATATTCGATCTTTGAGTACATACGAGTAAATCGTGTCTTTTTCTCTTTCCCTTCAACCACCGTTCATGTGATTCAAGAGCCAAAAATTTGGGCATTTGTTTTGAAAGTTCTCTTGTGTTTTTTTGGGATTTGAGTGTTAGTAAGTTGCAATATTAGGTTGTAATTAGTTTTGAGACTTTTTATTTTGTAAATTGTAGTGGTGGAGTGCCATACGTGGTGGTGGTATGGTGGTGCCGTCGGTGGGCAGAGGGTGTATGGGGAGGTTGTTGTTGTGTTGTCAAGTGGGAATTTGGGTCAAATGTGGCAGGCCAATGTTGGTGCCCAAATTGTGACTCAATTGCATTTTTTTTTGGTGAGCCCAAACTTTATTAAAACAAAATAACCCAAATTCTTCTAAAATCTCTAAACCCAAATTTTGACCCAATAACCCAAACCTTTTAAAAGCTCATTTGAACCAAACCAATTGAACCAAGTCTAACCCAAACCAAGTCAAATTGTTGACCGGTTGTTGATTGACCGTTGACCGACTGTTGACCGGCCGTTGACCAATTGTTGACTTTGACCGTTATTTTTGATCGTTGACTTTAACTATTGACTGTTGACTTTGACTGTTGACTTTTTTCCAAAAACCCTATCCTACCAATTTTCAACGTCCTGAGTCCGCTTCCAATGTCCGTTTTGCAAATTCTGACCCGAAAGTCTCGTTTTGATGGTTTTATTTTAAATTGTGTACTTTAAATTATTTTAGAGTTCTAATTTGAGTAGTACTGATATATAGTATTCGTATTTAGGTGACTACGATTTCGAAGCAGACGATTTACCTCCTCCATCTATTCAACCCGTTCCTGCATCGATTTCGAGAGCTACTCGTAAGTTGTTTTAATTTAATTTTGTGTTTAAGTGGTGGCTAGGTTTGTTATATTTTTTAGTTGTATTTGTAGGATCTAATTCCGTTAGACCAGGAACTCGTGTAGTACTTGGTGGACGACCTCCTCGTCGCTAGAGTTTTATTTGCTTGAGGTGTGTTTCTAACTGTGATACATCTTAATGTTTGTGATGTTGTTGAGATTGTGTGATTTCATGCTGTTTGAGATCTGTTGATATTGAGATGTTTGTATTATGATAAAAATAATTGATGGTATGATTAATTGAATTGTGCAAGTGCATGATGTTAACGTCATGCATACATATATCTATACATTGAGCAGGTGAATGATAATTAATGTGAGTATGCTACTGTGATTGCGGTATGCGGGATATTTATTGAGATTGAGATTGAGGATTTATTTAAATATATGATAATCATGTGATCATATTATTGTGTGTTCATGGGGCGGGATTGTAAGGTGGAAGAAGTGATTATCATTCCTTTTTAAGGTTGATACTAAAACCACACTGCGATTGGTGACGTTTGGTAGGGAAAGGGTTCTGGGGAACCTTTTCACTGTGTTGGTGTGATGGAGTATGGGAGCATTGCATTGTGCTTGTGTATGAAATATGATTTGTGGTTACCCTTTTGATATAAATTGCTATACTGATTTATAAACACATTAGGTTGTATGTACATTAGAGACACACTGGACTTTATAGCTCATACCTCTTCAGTATCTTTACAGGTATTCGGAATTAGGTGACTTGATACCTGGAGACTTAGTGCAAAATTATAATAATTTATTTTATTATTAATTATAGATTTAAAGTTTTATTCATGAATATTTATGCTTATTTCTGAGGATGAATGAGGATGATTTTGGATTGTCGAGTTGGGGTGTGGGTAAATTATTTAAATAACCTTCTAGATCTGATCGTATCTTTTGAGCCGGGTATAGGGGGTTACATCTTTAATTATGATCCTTATTTTTGATAAATTAAAAATAAATATATTAAACGAATGAATCAATTTTTTTTAATAGAAAAACAAATATAAAAATCAAGATGTAGCATTTTCAAAATTAAATAATAAAAGCTAAATGAAAATTAAGTAATAAAATCTTTTTGCACGCGACTTGACTTTGGCTGATCACTCATTATCAATTACCTAACCTTTGAATTAGATTGATTAGATAAATATATTTATAACAACTTAATTTTTTTATTTAAATTTATATATATTTCCATCTTATGTATCAGTAAACTATTCTGAGTTAGTCAAGAATTCATTCCATTAATTACAATTCTTTGTAATGCTCTAACTCCATTTACACCTAATTGAATTGCAATTAGATACTTCTCAACAATTTAGTATTTTAATCATCTTTAACAAATGTCTTCAATTCTTCTCCTTCTCTGCAGTTTCCTTATACCCAAATTTCACCATAAAAAACTCCTACTTCATTGACCTCACTTCTAACCCTATATGGTGCTATCACTGAAGTGTTCAACTCTATATACTTGTCATTTGTAGGTGACTTGAATGCAGGGTTTGCAAGCAAGTAACTAACAGGTAAGGCATTTGGTAAATTTCTGGATTTGCAATATTTTTTTCTTGAGCTTGGAATGTATCAAGCTAATTGATTCAGTTTTGTTTGGTGTTATACAGGAAGAAATAGATCAACAAAAATGGCATATGAGGAGCCTGAAGAGAACATCACTCACATGGATACTTCGCTGTATAAGGCAGCAGTAGAAGGCAACATTGAAGTATTCAATAATAAGCAGGGGCTTCAACTTGAGTCGCTAAAGACCCCAAACCATGACAACCTGCTCCATCTTAACTTGGCAACCCAGGAGAATGCTTCCTTGCTTTTTAACATATTTCTCTCAATGATCAAATTCTTCCCCTTACTATATGGATGCTTCTCTCCGCCTATGCGTGATTTAATTACTATTATAAGAGGAGAAAAAAGATCAGATTTTATCGAACAAATGCTTACCAACTGTCCATCACTGCTACTCCAAACGAATGCTAAAGGCCAAACTCCTTTGCACGTTGCAGCAAGGTATGGACATTCTTCTATTGTCAAACTTTTAATCAAGTCTTGCGCAAAAGCTAGAGATGGAGATTTAGAGAAGCTGGGAATGGATCAAGTAAATGCAGTGAGGGAGATGCTGAGGATTAGGGATCAGGATTCCAACACGGCTTTCCATGAAGCAGTAAGGTGTGGCAATGTTGAAGTGGTGAAAGCATTGTTGGAGTTTGAAGACCCTGATTTTCCGTATTCTGCCAATAAAAAACAGGAGACTCCACTTTATATAGCAGCTAGGAGAGGAGACGTGGGCATGCTTAGTATACTATTAGATAAATCCAAATCAACAGCTCATGGCGGCCCCCACGGTAGAACAGCTTTGCATGCAGCAGCTATGGCGACAGATGCAGGTATGTTGTTGAGTTAGTTCCATTTCTTTTTAATTTTGAAATAAATAAAGAACAGGTCTATTGACATTTATTTTGCTTGGATTTAGAGGCAATAAGGGTAATATTAGAGAAGAAGGGGAATTTGACAAAGGAAAGAGATGAAGATGGGCACACCCCTCTTCATTATGCTGCACACTTGGGTGGTAGATTCTCAGTTGTGGAAGAACTGTTAAAAAGGGATGTGTCAGCTGCCTATATAGGTGATAAAAAGAGGGGGATGACACCCCTTCTTATGGCAGCCAGGCAAGGTTATGGTGGAACAGTAAAAAATATTCTCTCTTTATGTCCGGATTGTTGTGAAAAAGTGGACAACCAAGGTTTGAATTTACTTCATTATTCGGCATTTAGAGACTCTGTCTTTCCATTAGGGAGTTCTGTTTTCAAGCGTGATGGTATTGAGATTGTATATGGATCAGTTAGAAATCTAATGGAGTTGGAAGGTGCCTTTGGAATCACACCTCAAGAAGTTTATAATATACTTCGATCTAAGAAACATCATCATAAACAGGTATGTGTATATATATAATGCATTTCCATGACTATGGTTTCATTAATATTTAAGGTTTGAATTAACATATTTAATAAACCTACAATACAATCAATTAATGTGGATGGCATGGCAGAAGCAAATCGAAGAATTGTTGGAAGAAATTGAGAGTGATCAAGTGGCAGAGGAACCAGTTCGTCACTTTCGCTTACGAGATGTTTCTACAAAAAGCTTGGAGACTATAAGAAGTACTCATTTAGTAGTGGCAGCACTTATAGCCACTGTCACCTTCGCAGCGTCAATAACTATTCCTGGTGGTCTGAAGAGTGAAAAAGAGTCAAAGCAAGGAACTCCCCTTTTGATTCATGAGTCAGCCTTTAAAGCATTTGTTGTAACAAACGCATTGGCCTTTATTTTCTCTATTTCTGCTATCTTCATTCACTTTGGGGTTTTGGATAATCTATTATATCGATTTAAATTTTGGCGTGAAACAGTTTCATATAGAGCTCAGTCAATTTCTGGACTCCTTGGCTATGCAACGATTGCGATGATGATTGCTTTTAGCACAGGCAGTTATGTGGTCTTAAAACCTTCTCACGGACTTGCCATTGTTTCCTATCTCATCTGCCCTACCTTCTTTTTGGTTCTGCATTGTACTATTTTTGACTATTATATTGCGAGGATATTATTTTATCATTGATTACAATATTCTTCCAATTCCTAGTGCCAATATTACCTCTTTGAATAAATATTACTTTAATAGTAACAATCTTCATTAATTGAAATCAATATAAAGTTATTTGTTGATACACATACAATTCAAAAAGAAATCATAATTTATGTAAAGTCATATTTATTAAATATCAAAGAATAATAAATATTTTGCAATTAATTTTCACTTATAATTAAAAATTAGTTTGATGAATCATTGAAAAATATGAGAATTTTAGGTTTAAAGAAAACATAAAGTTTTATTTAAAAATGGAAAGTTGCTATCAATCTTTTTGGTTAGGTGTGATCAAACACCTATAGAATCACATTTTAAAAAGAAAATTTTAGAAATTCTCCTTTAAAAAGAAAATTTTGAGTCTACGATATAAATTCATAGATAAATGTTTAGGTTCGAGAGTTGGCTATGTGAAAGGAAGGTTTTAACACTCTTCCAACGCCCAAAATTGGTACATTATTAAATGTGTTATCTATAATTCATAAATTAAACTTCATATTTCGGTATTTAATTATGATATTAAAAAATTGTAATTTTACCATTTTAATAGTCTATATTTTTATAATTTTTAAAGGATTAAATTAAATTTTTATCATTTTGAGAGACCAAAATACAATTTTTAGCGCAATCATACATCTATAAAATCACTTTTTAAAAAGAAAATTTTGCAAAAAAAACAATTAAAAGATAATTTTGAAACTATGAAAAAAATCCAGTTAAAAATGTTTAGCTTCGAGAGTTGATTTAACGAAAGGAAGGTTTTAACACCTTCGCGGCACCCAAAATTAGTACATTGTTAAATATTTGTTGTCTACAATTTGTAAGTTAAAATTCATATCTCAATATCTAATTATGATCCTTATTTTTGATAAATTAAAAATAAATTTATTAAATGAATGAATCGATTTTTAATAGAAAAACAAATATAAAAATCAAGTGTAGCATTTTCAAAATTCAGAGGCCTTTCTTGAGATTTTCAATTTTATATTTTTTATCATATATTATAAAAGAAAGGTTATTAATTTTGAAGTCAATGGCCCAGGCCCAATATTTATTAAACATATGAATAAATAGGAAAACATTTGGGTCTAAATCAAATATTAGCCCAAAGTTCAAAAACATTCAACTTTTAAAATTGTAAAATTAAATCCAATAAAAAATAATAACATTTCAAAAACTAATAAATATTGACAAAAATGGGATTTGATATCCACATATTAAAACTCGAACTCTTGTTACACAGGGATCTCAGACAAACTCGATATCTACAAAAGGTATCAAACGTAAAAAAAAAAATTAAATTTTATAAAAAATATTTAAAATAAAAAGTATAAAAAACTTATAAAAAAATAGTATGAAGTACATGTGAATTGTTTTGTCATGTTAAAAAGCTTAACGTTTTTGTTAGTATTTTCGTTAAAAAAAATTAATTTGACTCTTTTTGAACGTTCAAAAAATTATTTTTTTTCATGCGATTAGGGATCAAATGATTTATAATTAAGTTTCAGCTTTTCACCTATTAATTATAAATTTATTTAGCCACGAAGTCATTCCACTATAGTATCGTGACTGAGCTCTCCCCAATGACATACCATTACGAAAGAAACTCGATTAATGCTTGTCCAATGAACTTGTCTTAAGTGTGTTGCCCTCATAGGATATCCTTAATATCATTAGAATAAATTCGCTATCACAATATGATCCTATTTGATCTTATGTTAACAATTACATCTTTTTTTATGAAAAGTCGATTACTATAAAATAATAATCAAGTTATTCATCACTAAGACGAATAACACATGGCCATGTTTACTTTTCATCAACCATATAATGCCACTGAGAGGATATCATTTACCTGTATATCAGGTTATGAATTCTAGTTTTTTGAATGATGCTACATACTACAGAAGTTGTATATCAAACGCACCAGTTTTTGGTTCCTTATCTATTTAAACTCAGACTTTACTTGCATCAAAGTATACGAATTGCACATACATAGTCTGTCATGCATTCAGGATTAAAGAATGCGACACTTTGAACGCCGCAAGTGAATAAATCCATAAACGGATTCAAGATCTATTCTTATTGAGTCCAGTCTGTTGTACTGTCAGTTCAGTCAATCACATCTATGTCTCTATCTTTTGAAAGTCATTCGCTCTGATGTTCAAGATAATGTATCTCTCCAATTGGAATGAAAATAAAGACAAAAAGTTGTTCAATTCAAGTAAATTAATGGATTGATAAATGTTAAAAGCAACATGTTTTAATCTCGTTCTTAATGCGTTTTTAGATTATTATTTGATGTAAAATGAAGAATTTTAAAGGGTCCAAAATATTTTAAGGCATGGTATTATTTTGGAAGTTGAATTTAGGGTGATAATTTTATCCAATTCATGTATTTGTTTCTTGTTTCGTTTAATGATGATCATATGTTAGAAAAATCATCAAACTACAAGAGTTTAAGACTTTGTTTGGCTTCATAAAACAGAGGTCACTTTCATTTTTTTGTCCTAATCTAAACTTATATAAATGTAAAAGTTTTCGTTTTTTTCGATAATTTTTCAAATATTAAATCTCGTGCAATGATTTGAATTCATAAAAATATATACTTTTTATTTTATTACTAATGTTTTTATTAACTTGTTTTTCATGTTTTCAAAATTTTAATTTTATTTACCAAATGTGTTTTCCAATTTATTTTTAGTAGCAGAAGGAAATCAAACTTTTTTTGAGTTAATATACCATTTGGTCCTTAAATTTAATTTCAGTGTTCAATTTGATACTTAAACCAAATGACTTCATATGGCCTAATAAATATTTTACATGTGTACTATGGTAAAAATAATATAAATATTTTAATTGAAACAAAAAAAGCTTAGGTGTGAAATGAAACATTGAAGTCAATTTTAGGCACTTAATTAAGATAAAAAATTTCAAATATCGAATTAAAAAAAACTTGAATATCGAATTGAACTTTGAGACCAAACTCATATACTAAATTGAAAAAAAAAATCTCAATTACATTAACTTTTTTTCTTCTCTTAAATCTTCTCATTGAATAAAGCAAAAGCTATGATTGGCAAAGAGAATAAATGGTGTGAAGGAAAAATGTAGGGAAAGAAGAATAAAAGGGAAATTTGTAGGACGTCCATCTTCTCTTTCCTTTATGCTTGGAGTAAATTTTTTATTATATTGATTCCTTTTAATGAAAAATAGTTGTTATTGACAAAAAAATTTTAGTTATTGTTTAATAAATTATAGAATTTATATAACAAAAAAATATATAGAAATTACATGCATAAAATCACGTGTTAGTGATAATAGCATTGTTGAGTATTATGCTATGCTAAATTGTTCAAGAAAGGAATTATAAAGTTAATTGAAGGGTAAAAGTATTTTGGACACCATTGTATTTAGATGCGAAAGTAGAAAAAAAATTTTAGGAGATGAAATTAAATTTTATTTTTTGTGATAGTAAAAATGCAATTTCATCATTTGAATATCCTATATCTTTATAATTTTTAAATGATTGAATCAAATTTTTATCATTTTTAGGGGGCAAAACATAATTTTATCTTTACTAATTTAAAATTTTAAAAAAATTAGAGGGTCTAAATGAAAAATTTTCCATTTACGCCCCTTATTGTAGTAGGAGTTGGATTGTATTTTGCCCCTTTTACTAAAAAAAGTAAATTAATCCTTGTATATAAAATCAAAGATCAAGTTGTTCTTTCTGATAAAATTTGATCCCTGTATGTTAAAATGAGGGACACGTTGCATGCCATATTTAACTATCTAGCTATTCTGTTAGTTATGCTCATTTTTAATGATGTAAAAGGATGAAACTTTTAATAAAAATGATAATTTTACTTTTTGATCTAAAGTGCAATGATTATTAATTTATTGATTTTTTTAAAAAAGAGAAAGTAAAATGCAATCTTACTTCGGGTATAAGGACCTTCAAAATACTTTCACTTTAATTAAAGCACATAGCAAGAATAGCATTGTTGAGGATTATGCGAAGCCAATGTGTTTTAAGAAAGAAATTAAAAAATGTAACTGTGGGTCTTTACACAACACTAAAGTGTTCAAGTCTGGAATTATATATAGTTGTGACTCGAAAGAAAGATATTATAGGCAAGCAACAAATAGGTAAGGCACTTGGTAAATTTCTGAATTGGTAGTATTTTATTTTTCTTGAGCTTGGAATGTTCCTAGCTAATTAATTACATTTTGTTTGGTGTTATCTAGGAAGAAAGCTGTGCAGTAGATCAACAAAAATGGAACCATCGATAAACATCGAGCTTATATCCTCCGGTGAACCTGAGGAGCCTGAAGAGAACATCACATACATGGATGCTTCGTTGTACAAGGCAGTACCAGAAGGCAAAATTGAAGAATTCAATAATCACCCAGAGCTTCAACTTGAGTCGCTAAAGACTCCAAACCATGACAACGTGCTCCATGTTAACTTGGCAACCCAGGAGAACCCTGTCTGGCCTTTTAACAGACTTCCCTCGACAGCCCAACTCTCCCCCTTAGCAGTATACTTCTTTGTTGGGAGAGTTTTCATTCATATGATAGAAAGAGAAAAGAGATCAGATTTTATCAAACAAATTCTCAGCAAGTGTCCGTCACTGCTACTCCAAACGAAGGCTCAAGGTCAAACTAAAAGAACGGACATTCTGCTATTGTGAAACGTCTAATCAAGTCTTGTGCAAAAGCTAGAGATGGAGATTTAGAGAAGCTGGGAATGGATCAAATATATGCGGCGAGGGAGATGATGAGGATTAGGGATCAGGATTCCAACACGGCTTTACATGAAGCAGCACGGTCTGGCAATGTTGAAGTGGTGAAAGCATTGTTGGAGTTTGAAGACCCTGATTATCCGTATCCTGCCAATAAAAAACAGGAGACTCCACTTTACATAGCAACTAAGAGGAGATAAATTCAAATCAACTGCTCATGGCGGCCCACACGGTAGAACAGCTTTGCATGCAGCAGCTATGGCTGGAGATGCAGGTATGTTATTGTTTTTTTTTTTTTTTTTTTGCTCCATTCGATCGCTATGTTGTTGAGTTAGTTCCATTTTTTTTAAAAAAAAATTTGAAATAAATAAAGAACAGGTCTATTGACATTTATTTTGCTTGGATTTAGAGGCAATAAGGGTAATATTAGAGAAGAAGGGGAATTTGAGAATGGTAAGGGATGAAGATGGACACACCCCTCTTCATTATGCTGCACGCTTAGGTTGCAATTCTGTTGTGGAAGAACTGTTGAAAAGGGATGTATCGGCTGCCTACATAGGTGATAAAAAGAGGGGGATGACACCCCTTCTTATGGCAGCCAGGCAAGGTTATTTTGGAACAGTAAAAAAGATACTCTCTTTATGTCCAGATTGTTATGAAAAAGTGGACAACAAAGGTTTGAATTTACTTCATTATCAGGCTTTTAGAAATTCATTAAGGCAGATTCCTTTGGAGCCTTGGGATAAAGGGTTTGGATAAAGGGTTTAGAGCTTCAACTTGAGTCGCTAAAGACCACAAACCATGACAACGTGCTCCATGTTAACTTGGCAACCCCCGAGTATTATGCCTGGTTTTATCTCGGAATTCTCTCGAGCAGATACTTGCCCTTATTATATTTATTCCTCCGTGGGTTTTTGTTGATTTCCTTTATTAAAAGAAACAGTAAAGAAAGATCAAATTTTATCGAACAAATTCTTGGCAAGTGTCCGTCACTACTACTCCAAACGAATGCTAAAGGTCAAACTCCCTTGCACGTTGCAGCAAGGCATGGGCATTCTGCTATTGTGAAACTTCTGATCAGGTCATGCGCAAAAGCTAGAGATGGAGATTTAGAGAAGCTGGGACTGGATCAAGTAAATGCAGTCATAGAGATGCTGAGGATTACAGATCAGGAATCTAACACGGCTTTACATGTGGCAGCACAATATGGCGATGTTGAAATGGTGGAACGATTGTTAAAGCTTGAAAACCCTGATTTTTCGTATTCTGCCAACAAAAACCAGGAGACTCATATTACATAGCAGCTAGGAGCGGAGACGCGGGCGTGCTGAGTATACTATTGGAGAAATCGAAATCGACAGCTCATGGTGGCCCCCACGGTAGAACAACTTTGCATGCAGCAGCTCTGGCTGGAGATGCAAGTATGTTCCATTTTTTTTTTTTTGAAATAAATTAGAATATATTTATTGACATTTTCTTTGCTTGGATTTAGAGGCAACAAAGATAATATTAAAGAAGAACGGGAATCTGACAAAGGAAAGAGATGAAGATGGGCACACCCCTCTTCATTATGCAGCACATATAGGTTGCAGTTCTGTTGTGGAAGAGCTGTTAAAAAAGGATGTATCAGCTGCCTATGTTCGTGATAAAAAGTGGGAGATGACACCCCTTCTTATGGCAGCCAGGCAAGGCGATATACAAATATTAAGAAAGATTCACTCTTCTTGTCCACATTGTTGTGAAATGGTGGACAAGAGAGGTTGGAATTTACTTCATTTTTTGGCGTTTAGAATCTATAATCCTTGGTTGACAACTTACTATTTCGTACTTACTCGCAAGACGGAATGTGCATCAATTAGAAATCTAATGGACTGGAAAGATGCCCTTGGAATCACACCTCAGCAGGTTTTTGATGCATATATACCTAGGATCGCTAGAGACAGGAAATCTTTGGAGAACAGTGGGCAGAAAGAGCAAAAGGTAAATCTAATTGTACACAGTTAATATAACTATTTATATTTCTATGGCTATGTATATGGTTTTATTCATATTTAGGTTTTAAATTAACATATATAATAAACTTACAATACAATCGGATAATGTGGCTGTCTTGGCAGAAGCAAATTGAAAACATGTTGAAAGATATTGCATGTGAAGAAGTAGCGGAGTGCCCGGTTTCACCCTTTTGCTTACCGACTGTTTCTACAGAAAGCTTGGAGAAGACAAGAGATGATCATTTAATAGTGGCAGGTCTTATAGCCACCATTACATTCGCAGCGGCAATAACTGTTCCTGGTGGTTTTGAGAGTGGAAAAGGGTCAGAGAAAGGCACTCCCCTTTTGATTGATGAGGCAGCCTTCAAAGCATTTGTTGTAACAAATGCAACGGCTTTTATTCTCTCTGTTGCTGCCCTTTCCATCCACTTTGAGAAGGTGAATCTTCGTTTATCAAAACTAATTTTTTGGATACCTGATGTGATTGTATCTCGAACTCAGTCCGTTTCTAATCTCCTTGGTCGTGCAGTGATTGCGATGGTGATTGCTTTCAGTGCAGGTAGTTATGTGGTTTTAAAACCTTCCCATGGACTTGCCATCGCTTCATGTTTCATCGGCCCTACCTTCTTTATTCTGCTTTACTATTAACAATCACAAGCTTTGGTGGAGATGTCTGTGATAATAAAGAATTTCGTCACAGTTATTGTATTATATGTGACGAATTTGTTTGTGACAGTGTGATTTATTAATATTTCATCGCCATTATTACAGTTGTTGTGACGCTTTTAATTATACATAATTAAATCATCACTATAAATGTATAATTGTGACAAAATCTATTTGTCTCTAATTAATTTATATCAAATTTTTCTCCAAAAGTTTCTTCGTAATACTATTGTGTTCCGTCCGTACGTGATCAATGCATTAAATATAAATCTTAAAACTTAGGTTTAAATGAAATAATTATTAATAACATCATTAGTTATCCAATTATTAACGTGTTTCTATTTCATTCATTAAATTATTAAAAAAATCAAATTTGGTCACTAACGTTTTCGATTGGTTCTATTTTTGTTACTCTCCATTAAATTGTTAAAGGAAAATGATTGCGCGACCTTTTTTTTTAAATTGATATAACAACACTTTTAATCCTCAATACTTACATATTCTATTAATTTGATTTTTTAACTCTAAATAATTCTAACAATTTTTTTTATTGGTTACCAATGCATTAAATATAAATACTAAAACTCAACCCTAAATGAAATAACTATTAATAACATATTATTTTTTATTGGTTAAACCTACCAAAATCACAAATTATAATTTTTGCTTTAAATTGGTGTTTGAACTTCAAATTATTTTAATTCAATATTTAAACTATCAATGTTATATCAATCAGGTTCTTTCATTATTAAAAGTGTTAATTTAATTATTAAATGACATTTCAAATATTATGTAGCTATATTTAAAATGAAAATTTTAAGGAAGTAAAATGTTGACACATCATTTTTAAAAGCAAAAAATTAAAAACAAAGTAAAATTTCAAGGAAAAAAAAGAATGAACGGTAAAACTTTTGTAAAAATTTAGAAAACCTCAAAATAAAAATTTTAAAACTTCTATTTTTGCAATATTTATTTAAATTTTTTGTTTTAAATTATGACACATATATCAAATGTGTCATTTAACTTAGAGACCAATTAATTTAATTGAAGCCAAATATTTTTTCTAAAAAGTTCTATGATAACATTGTCAAAACCCGAAACGTTGATGTTGACTAAGTGGCAATTTTGTCCAATTAATGTTTTTGTTTCATGTTTAGTTTAATGACCATCAGCTAGGAAACTCATCAAACGACAAGAGTTTAAAGTCTCTGTTTGGTTTCAAGAAACAGAGGTTATTTTCATTTTCATTTTCTTGTTCCTAATTTAAATTATTATAAACTCAAAAATATTATTTTCTTTCAACAGTTTTTCAAATATTAAATTTGATACTCTACTTTGAATCCATATAAATGTAATTTTTCTACTTTGTTTCTCGTGTTTCTATTATAGAAAAATAGATACCAAACATGTTTTTCAAGTTTTCATTATTGAAAACAAAATTATATTTCAAGTTATCCAACATGTTTTTAAATTTTCAAAAAACAGAAAATAAATATTTTTTTAACAGTTTGGTTTTAGAATATCAGTTGTGAAAGAAGTGTTAAGAAGTGTTAAAAAGGGATGACACCCCTTCTTATGGCAGCCAGGCAAGGTAATGGTGGAACAGGTTCAAAGATTCTCTCTTTATGTCTAGATTGTTGTGAAAAAGTGGACAACAACGGTTTGAATTTACTTCATTATCTGGGTTTTAGCAGCTCTTCCTTCCCTTAAGGCGTTTTCTTTTCAAACGTGGTGATAGTGAGATTGCATATTGCTGTTTTTTCTTTTTTAATTATCACAATAGGGAATTTTATTAACTTTACATGAACTCAAAGCAAGAATAAGTTAGTAGAATGTTGTTTTGTTAAAGTATAAAGTTAATTCAAGCACATAGCAAGAATAGCACTGTTGAGGATTATGCTATGCCAATCTGTTCAAGGAAGGAATTAAAAAAATGTAATGGTGGTTTCTTTAAGCTACATTATAGTGTTCAAGTATGAAATTATATGTAGTTCTAGCTTGAATGGAGGATATTACAGACAAGTAACAAAGGGGTAAGGCATTTTGCTAAATTTATGAATTTGTAGGGTTTTTTTTTTTTTTTTTTGCTTGAGCTAATTGATTAAATTTTGTTTAGTGTTATGTAGGAAGAACAAAAATGGAAGATATGGGAGAAACTGCTTACATGGATGTTCCTTTGTATAAGGCTGCAGCAGAAGGCAAAATTGAAGAATTTGATAATTGGGAGGGGCTTAACCTTGAGTCACTGAAGACCCCGAACTATGACAATGTTCTCCATGTTAACTTGGCAAACAGCGAGCGTACTGCTAGTGCATGGTCTTTTAAATCAAGGTCCAGACGCAGTAACAGATCAGATTTTGTCAAAAAAATTCTTTGCAAGTGTCCGTTACTGCTACTCCAAACGAATCGTAAAGGTCAAACTCCATTGCACATTGCAGCAAGGTATGGACGTTCTGCCACTGTGAAACTTCTTATCGAGTCTCGCGCAGATGGAGATATAGAGAATCTGGGAATGGACGAATTGAAGGCTGTTAGGGAGATGCTCAGGCTTCACGATGAGGAATCCAACACGGCTTTACATGTAGCAGCACGGTATGGCCATGTTGGAGTGGTGCAAGCATTGCTGGGGCTTGAAGACCCTGATTTTCCATATTTTGTCAACAAAAACCACGAAACTCCACTTTACTTGGCAGCTAAGGGAGGATATGGGCGAACGGTGACTATATTATTAGATAAATGGAAATCAACTGTTCATGGGGGCCCGTATGGTAGAACAACTTTGCATGCAGCAGTTATGTCTGGAGATGTAGGTAAGTTGAGTTAGTTCCAAATCTTTTTTGTTTGAGACAAAAAGAAAGAATTGACTTTTTTCCTTTTTGCTTGGATTTAGAGACAACAAAGATCATATTAAAGGAGAAAGGGGATTTAACAAAGGAAACAGATGAAAATGGACACACCCCTCTTCATTATGCAGCACACTTGGGTCACTATTCAATAGTGGAAGAGCTGTTAGAAAAGGATGTATCAGCTGCTTATATAGGTGATAAAAAGTGGCAGATGACACCCCTTCTTATGGCAGCAAGGCAAGGCTATGGACGAACAGTAAGAAAGATTCTCTTTCATTGTCCAGCTTGTTGTGAAAAAGTGGACAAAAGAGGTTGGAATTTACTTCATTTTTTGGCGTTTAGAGATCGCCCTCTTAAATTAATTCGTTCCTTTTTCACAACTGGAGATGCTAAGCATGAATATGGATCAATCAGAAATCTAATGGACTGGAAAGATGCCTTTGGTATCACACCTCAACAAGTTTATGATGCATGTCAAGGCGTGGCATCTTGCAAGTCCAAGAATGATCGACATAAAATGGTACACTTATATTTGTTGTTTCAATATATATATATAATGGCATGCATTACAATACAAACCGGCTAATGTGATAGGAGCAGATTGTGGACTTGGTGAAAGATATTGTTGTTAACGAAGAAGTGGCAGAGACAGCAGTTGATCCCGTCCCCTGGCCAACCGTCGTCGGAGCTGATTTGGAGAAGAGATTAACTCTGGAGAAGGCAAGAGAGACTCAATTAGTAGTGGCAGCACTTGTAGCCACCGTCACATTCGCAGCAGCAATAACAGTTCCAGGTGGTTTCAATGGTGAAAAAGGATTAGACCAGGGCACTCCTTTTCTAATTCATAATGCAGCGTTTCAAGCATTTATCGTAACAGATGCAATGGCCTTTGGTCTCTCTGTTCATGTCCTCCATATCCACTATGGGATGCTGCTTAATTTTCAGTCACATTCGCGTGATAAAATACCATTTAGCATAACGTCAGCTTCTCCTTTCCTCAGTTATGCAATAGATGCGATGATAATTGCTTTCTGCACAGCCACCTATGTGGTGTTAAAACCTTCCCACGGACTTGCCATCATTTCATGTTGCCTCGGCCTTAGCAGTTTTTTCTTTTATTTTCTTAAAGGATTTTTTGAAGGAGTTTTCGAATCTTTAAGCAAAAATCAGGTCTAAACTGACACTTATGTTGGTCTTTGATAGATGTATTGATTTGGGTGCTAGAGAAAGCCTAAATGTCTTGGGTTATCTATGCAATATATATATATATATATATATATATATTGTTCCATACACTAAAACTACATAATCCACCTAATGTTTCAAAAGGTGGCCATTATTGTCATGTAAACCCAAACTACTAAATGGTTGTCGCCTGAGTTTGATCCTTTTGTGGATCCGTACACTCTGGAAAGCGTGGTGTCTGTATTGTTAGATGCTGAATGAGTGCCCGCTGGCATCAATGCTGTACAGTATAGTGATAAGGCTCCTTCAGTGTCTGTTCCTGCACCTTCCTCGATTGTCCCTGATGCCGGTTCATCTTTGCCGCGACTGCCTCGACCTCAAGCCGTGTTTGCTGGACGGGGTAGGGCCGTAGGGGGCGCTACTGTACTTGAGCCGTTGAAGACCCCAAACCATGACAACGTGCTCCATGTTAACTTGGCAACCCCTGAGTTCGCTACCTGGTTTTCCAACGTAATTCTCTCAAGTGCCAGACAGTTTTCCAAATTAATTTTTTTTATCCCTCTCTTTTCAAATATTTTCGTTACCAAGCAACAAAAACAAAGATCAGATTTTATTGAACAAATTCTTGGCAAGTGTCCATCACTGCTACTCCAAACGAATGCTAAAGGCCAAACTCCCTTGCACGTTGCAGCAAGGTATGGACATTCTGGTGTTGTGAAACTTCTAATCAAGCCGTGCGCAAAACCTAGAGATGGAGACTTAGAGAAGCTGGGAATGGATCAACTAAATGCAATCAGGGAGATGCTGAGGATTACAGGTCAGGAATACAACACGGCTTTACATGAAGCAGCAGGGTGTGGCAATGATGAAGTGGTGAAAGGATTGCCGGAGCTTGAAGCCCCTGATTTTCCGTAATTTGTCAACAAAAGCCACGAGACTCCGCTCTATTTAGCAGCTAAGAGAGGAGACATGGCGTGCTAAATAAGTAAAGTCGAATTCACAAAGATTCGTGATAATAATCGCAAAATAAAATATAAGAAAATCAAAATCTAAATAATTGGTGTAACAACACATTTAATCCTTAATACTTAAACATTCTATCAATTTGATCCTAACTCTAAATAATTCAATAAACTCTAACTTTCCATATTTACAAATCAGAATTATAAACACATCAAACCTGCATCATCGGAATTGTCTTCAACACTTTAAAAAGAATCAAACTATTTGAAAGTGTGAATAATTGGACTAAAATGAATCGAATTTAAAATTCAATTTTGAACTCGAATAAAATTTAGTGTCTACCTTTTGGGATTGGAAATTGATGTGTAAGCCCAATGCAAGGTTGAACCATTCCCTGTGTCTGCAACTAAAGTTATCTTTAATCTTTGTTGTTCAATGGATTTGGACTTTGACCATACCCTTGACCTTGACTTGGATCATTGGGCTTGATTCTGAATTGGGCCACTAGATTGACTTATGACTGGATTGATTCGGCCTTCAACTGGGTTTGACCTTGTAAACCTCAAATTTTAGTTTTCTTACAATATGGGTTTGAGTCCATTAAATTTTAACTTGATTAGGGCTCAAGTGTGGTGAAACGCATCATCTTTCTATTTATGGATTGGAGATGATCTATAAATAATTCTAGACAATGTGTCGAAAAAAACAAATATATAATCAGAACCTATAATAAAATTATTTTAAAAAAAATATGAGTTTGAAATCATTTTTCTTCTTAAACATTCAAAGCATCTCATGTCTGTTTTTTAAATGTGACTCAAACCAATAAACTTGAATTCGAATCAATAATTAAAATTTTATTTTATTTTGAACTCAAGTCTACTTTATACTGATATAAATAGAAATGACATAAGGGCTTATATAGTCGTTGAGTTTTTTTTTTAAAAAAATTATCTAAAAAATAGATGAAAAAGTTAATGTCGGTTAATTTTATTGACGTGATATCATAACAATCCACATGTATGTCATGTTATCAATTAATTATTATTTTTAAATTAAAAATATTTAAAACATACATTTTTTATAATTTTATACTTTTTCATACTTTTTAATTATTTTAAATATTTTATAATTTTTTTAAATTTTTAAAATTTTTAAAATTAATTAATTGTTAACGTGGTATTTCATGTGTATGTATGTCACGTCAGCAAAGTTAACATATGTTCTTTTTTTTCTATCCATTTTGGAATAATTTGATAAATACCGTAAGTTTAAAGGCTAAATAGATGAAAAATAAATGGAAAATTAAAATAACTTTTTTATAAAGTTGAGGACTAAATAAATCATTATACCAAAATAACTTATTTTCTCAATAAAAATAATCAATTTTTACTAAATAGTATTCATATTGTCTGAAAGACAATAGAAAGAATAAATTAAGAAAATTACTTGATTTAAGTAAAAACATGTTAGGAACTGAAATATTGAAACCAATTCCAAGTATTGTTTTTAATGGATTTATATAAAAAAATTATATAATTTCAATAATTTCAAATAAATTATCAATACATTAAATATAAATCTCAAAATTCTACTGTAAATGAAATAACCGTTTTATATAGAAAAATTCACTTATATTAATATAAGACTTAAATAGTTTTGCATTCTTTCATACATTTTTATGCGATTAATATTTTAATGATTTAGCCGTTAAATTTATCATGTTATTTGTACTAATAATACATATACCTTTTAAACCGACCTAATATCTCTATCATATTGACTTAAAATATATTTATATAAATAAAATTTAACGATCAATTGTTTTATATAAAACAAATAGTTAGAAATTTTAAATTTATATCAAATTTGACATACGTGATCTAAATGAATGAACTACAAAATGTAACAGTTGGATTTTTAAAATATTAATCATATTGAGTGTTTTATGTGCGTCTCTCAAAAGGATTAAATTCTCTATTTATATGGTATGATTGTTGTTCCTAGATGTGACGTCGTAAGTACGTCTTCATACGTGCTAACGCATACCCTATTTTAAGATTAACACATTTTTTATATGTGGGCTCGCCTGCATGGTAGTGCAAAATCACATCGTGTGAGCTTATGAAAACACGCGAACACTTCATGTGTGAACCTAAGATGCGAACCATGCAGATTACAAACCGGGACCCAATCGGATAACCAAATAATGAGAACTACCATAACAAATCATATAAAAATATATCAACAGGTCTAAAGTATAAGTTATCATAATTGTTCAATCTAAAGAAAAGAATAATTATGACTAAATTAAAAGCAAAACAAAACATTAATCCCTTAAAAAACAAATTAAATTGTTCAAAGAAAGATGCACTTTATAGCTCACACAGATGGAGTTTCTTGTAGTGCATCCTAATTAAAAACACAAAGTTACAATAACAATAATAATAATAATAATAATAAATCCATGCCACTACATATTTTTTTGTTTCATACAATAACATAAAATAAGTTTCTTATGAAGAAATCCATACCCATGGTTTCTTCTTCTTTATATATATAGATATATATATACTACGGTAACCAACCTGTCATATAATTATTCACACTTGGCCCTGCAGTCACCACTGACATTGGATCATGCTGATATCTGTAGTTTCAACAAAATTAATCCATTCAGATTTATTCATCAACCATGTTATCTATTCAAACTTGAAAGTTTAAAATATGAGAGAATAAATGAATCATATTTGAACATCAACCATGTTAAGTACCCGATTTGTAGAGTTGGCTCACAGTCCAATGGATGAAAGAAGGCATCGCCATGAGGCTGATGATGAACCGGTTGACGGCCATAGCCGACGTCTTCCGTTGCATTTGGATTCAATTGTAATGAATTTACTTGATACCCTTCCACCAACTATAATAAATCGATTCGAACCGTAATGTTTAGTTTTGATTTTTAAGTCTAGATTATGATCTACGATTCTAATTCTAAACCTTAAAAATATTTTAAAAAGTATAAATTAATAAATCAAGCTTACCCTTTGTTTTAGGGTCTTATTGGCTTCATTAAGAAGATGTTCCTGCATGAGAAGGAAAAGTAAATAAATAAATATATTTTCAATGGTGAGAGAGATAGGAGATTTATTTTGTTTTCATAAATACATTTCGTTCCATAAAAAAATATATAAGTAAATGGGAATAAACGTCCTATACAGACAGATGTCAATAAAATCATTGATTCAATGGTCTCGCATCAGATAAAAGATCTTTTTGGATGGGCATTCACTTCTGGCGCGATATGTTTAGCTTTTTTTTTGTCTCACATTACAATAGCTAATTTTATCACCACCGTTATTTTTACACCAATCACATATAAACGTATCACTCATCCAAAGAAACTCAAAAACTCAAAAAACAAAACGGAAAAGGATTTAAAAAGTAAGAAGTCTTGTAATTAATTAATCAAAGATAATTAATGGCATACCTTTCTTTGGAGATCATTGAGCTGATCAAGCATGTATTGGGTCTACAACAACACAATATTTAGTCAAATCAGATATGCAATTAATGTTCTTTACAAACAAGAACAATAGAAAATTGGGAACCAAACATTTAAAATATCTTAAATTTTATCATTTTACAAGATAAACCTATCAATTCGATTTTAGTTTAGGTCATTTCAAGTTTGAATCATTCATGTTTAAGGTTCAGGTTATTTATTACTTTGTAAAAAAAAATTCTAATCATTTTTAATTGATATAACATCCAATTAACTTGTGATATTAACTCAATCAAGCACGTTATATATAATATAGATCGGTGAAATTACCCGTGTTGATCTGATTAGCTTCAATGATGAATCGAGTTGTTTCTCAAGTGACTCAAGCTCCTTGCTGCTCAAAGGTCCCAAATCTTCTCCTAGTAAATTCCTAATAAATCAATTAAGAAAATAATTAACAAAATTAATTATCCCAATTCTTTATTTTTCCTAGTATTTATGTTCGAAACTCGTATCGGACATTATCTTCAAAAACCCTTCAAATGTCTAAAAATGGCTCATAAGAATTTAAACATATCCTTATCATATATATATACTCATATCTGACACTCATTCTTAAATTTGTGTCAACATAATAGAATAAAGTACGAGTTTAGTTGATTTCAATTGTAACTCACCTTTGGGACCTTTGTAAGGCATCGTAACGTGCTTTAAGCTTCAAATATTCCTGTCGACTGCTTAATTCCTACGTAGACACACCATGAAAATGCATTTACAACATGTATACACTTATTAACCCTAAATTATAATATTATCATCATTACCAGACAATTATAACCCTAAGTTATAATTACATTTAATAAAAATTGTATTTACCTTTTTAAATGTAATATATATATTAAGTTATAGAGTTTAGATGTTACCAAAGCAGCCTCCCTAGATGACACATTTGGCTCAGGAGCTCCATAGTTGCACTTTTGGTACCTCTCCAGTGTTTTGATCATGCTACAATATAGTTAAAATTGAGGATATAAAGAAAAGCAATTAATACAACATTAATCACAACTATATAGTTCAAATTATAACATTCAATGTACAAGAATCATAGGATACAAGAAATTTAATTTATTCACATCATTGTTAAACATAATTATTTTGTAAAAATAAATCTCAAAACTACAATCATACGATTCTTAATCAAATGATAAACATCCATGTTTCATCAACATCATACCATGTTTATTATGGTTGCAGACGTAATCAATATCATAATAATTATTCTGTATTAATATCACTTGTAAATTTATCGCAAAAATAACAATCTTAATAAATAAATTCAAAGGTTGGATGATGCTCAAGTTTGAGTATTTGGTTTTTTTTTTTAACCTATCTTATCAGCTTGGGTCATGTTTACATAAAGAATTAAAACTTGAATACCCTAAAAAATAAAAACCCTAAAAGAACCCATAGGGCATTTCATGGAGATTTCTCCATTTATCCACTTTTTTTAACTGATAAATGAAATAAATTTGAGAAAAAAATAAAATAAAAAGGAAGTTCGTTTATGTAGGAAATCCGACAGAGTACTAAAATGTCTTGTTTGTCTTCGCTGCTTGATTTGATAAATGACATCTGAAACTACTTGATTGGATCAGAAGAAAACATTGAGCTTGTTTCTTTTATTACAAAGATCCAATGGATTTTTGTCTGTTTTTATTTTCAAACTTGCTTTTTTTTTTTTTAACTTTTCACAATCACAACAAAGATTTTTAAAAGAATTAGATTTTCAGTTGAAAAAAAGTAAATAAAACCCTAATAAGCTTAACAAAGATGGAAGATGGCCATGTTTTATATTGTGATTTAAGAACTGAAAAGAAAAGTAAAAAAAATGGGAAAAAACCCTTTTTTAATAATTTTATTCATGAATTTCTAAACAAATATATGAAAAAAAACAAGAGAAAACCCTTTTTTTAATAATTTCATTCATGAATTTCTAAACAAATATATGAAAAAAAACAAGAGAAAACCCTTTTTTAACATAATTTCATTCATGGATTTCAAAAAAAATATGAAAGAACAAGAGAAAACACTTTTCTACAATAATTTCATTCATGAATTTCAAAGCAAATATATGGAAAAAAACAAGAGAAAACCTTCTTTTTAGTAATTTTATTCATGAATTTCAGAACAAATATATGAAAAAAAACAAGAGAAAACCTTTTTTAATAATTAAATTCATGAATTTCAAAACAAGAAAAAAAAAGAGAAAACCCTTTTTTTAAAAAAATAATTTCATTCATGAATCTCAAAGCAAATATATGAAGAAAAAAAAGAGAGAGAAAACCCTTTTTAAAAAAACAGTCATGAATTTCAAAACAAATATATGAGAAAACAAAAGAAAACCCTTTTTTTTAAATTCATTCATGAATTAGCTTTAAAAAAAGAATTTCAAAGCAAAGATATGAACAGATCTTTAAGTTTTCTTCAAAATTTAGATCAAAGACAGGAACTTTTTAACTTAAAAATTGAAGAACAAATACATGAAATTAGAATGAAATATTTAAAAAAGTAAGATCTTTTTTATATAGTTTAGGGTTTCAGATCTAACATAAAAAAACCAAGATGAATACTTTAGTCCCTCCTATAAACACCTACACATTTCATCAAAAACTTTAAATTTCTCCTCAAAAAAAACAACAAAGAATCTAAGAGGGGAAAAAAAGGGTTTTTAGTTGTTTTGATGATACACACACATATGAATATGTATGTGTATGTGTGTAAGTTTGTATGTATATATATATATATATATATATATACCTTGAGCTGCTGCAAAATTCGTACAACTTTCCTCTATTGGAGAAGATGATGAGAGCAACTTCAGCATCACAAAGAACAGATAGCTCATAAGCTTTCTTCAAAAGACCATTTCTTCTCTTTGCAAAAGTGACTTGCCTGTTGATCTTGTTTTCAATCCTCTTAAGTTCAACCCTACCTCTTCCCATAATTTTTTTTTATAATTTTTTCACTGAAAATGAATGAAAAGCCAAACCCTAAAACCAAGAATCTTGCCCTTTTGAATCGTTTTGAGACCAAAAGAAAAAGGGGTTTCACCTGTTTTTTTTTTGTTGTTCTTGTTGGTGAAGGTGTTTAATGATATTTTTTTCTCTATTTATCTTCTTTTTGGAGGGTTATTTTTTTTAAAGATATTCTTTGGCTAAGAACTTCATTAGAATCTAGGATTATCTAAAAAAACATTCTAAAATAATTATGGGAAAATGAAAATGAAATGAAATTTTAAAAAAAAAATAGTACTGGTTTGTGATCTAAAGTAAAACAACTCATAACATCTTTTTCTTTGTTTAAGACACTAATAAAAAGGTTATTTATAATATAGCATACTTAAAAGATTGGCAGTGATGACAAGGTGAAATATGAACTCGGGTTTAATTTAGTTGGTTCGTGTCATCGTTTTTTTGAAGATAATAGCGTGTATTTTTATGTTGAAAATTCGATAGGGTTGATTCTTAGCTTGTGTTTGAACTGAGTTCGAATCCTAAAGTTATCATTGTCGAAAAGGTTTTATTTAAATATCATCTCTTGACCCAATCATAATAAGGTTCAAATCGTAAAACAGATGAGTACACTTGACATTATAAAAAAAAATCGAAAATCAATTCAAGTTGTAGTGTTTGATTTGATTTTTTTTATAATTATGTCAGAGTAATAATTGAATGTATCCGATTTGATTTATTTAAGCAAAAATTATGCTATATATTTGAATAAATGAATATTTTAATGTTTATTATACAAAGGATATTTTCATTGGAATTTAAAAAAAAAAATTAGTGTTTGATGCAGAGGTGAGGTATATTACACTCTCAAAGAAAAAAGACGTGTTTAAATCTTGGAAATAAGATAGTAGGAAAGAACAGACATGAACATCGAAATGATTAGTCTTTATGAATCATAAAACATATATTAAGAATACTTTGATTCAATCACAGTAAATAAAAAAAATTTATTCAAATTGATCAAATTCGATTTTGATTAGCTTTGTTTAAAAAATATAAAAACCCAAATCAAAGTTACCTATAATTGATTTTTTTGTTAAAAAAACATTATCAATCTTTGTACTTCAAGATTTAGTCCTTGTACTTAATTAAAAAAAAACTCTTTTATTTTCCAATTTAAAAGCTTTAATCTAATTGTTGATGTTATTAGTATTTTCTATAAAAATTTATCAACATTATCCCATGCAATTAAATCAATTTCAAAAGTAAATTTTGATTTATATTTTAAAAAAAAAAAGACTAAGGGAGTTGATGATTAAACCCGGTTTTTTGATTTTTTAACTTTTTAATTACATGGGCTAAAACCCAAAATTCCCAAAACTATAGGGACTGACAACAATATTTGACCTTTTTTTTACTGATATGGGTTTCTGATTTCGTACAGTTTACATAATGTCAGCGGTTGGATCTGGATGATCCAACGGTGGAAATGAGAAGATGGGAACATTAACCAATAAATGCAGTGCTACGTGTCGGGCAGTGGTGAAAGCACAGAGATTTCTGATAATCCACAGTGACTAATTTTGGGCTTCTTCGGTCAATTGACTTAACCTTAATCAAGATGAACTTTCTTATGTTCCCTTTTATTTACAAAATAGCCCCTTAAAGGTGCCTCCCATTTTTATCCACTAATATCCGTACGATTCAGAGGGTTTTTTTTTTATGAAAATTTGTGATAATTGATAAATTATATAAAAATGGAAATTAGTTTGTTTTAAATAATTTGTAAAGGTTTAACTTGTGAAATTCAAAATGAAATCAATACATTTAAGTAATATCTTAAATGAAAATATATTGAATTTAATAGTCGAATCGAACATTGATTGATAATATTTTTCTTTAAAACTATTCATAGTTTTTCACCCATAAATAGAAAGATAATACACTTCAGCGCACTTGAACCCACGTCTTCCTGTGTTGACAATAATGTTTTTACCAATCAAATTAAAACTAAATCGACAGTAATTGAAAAAGTTTTACCTTAAATGCTTTAGTTGCTAGCAAATTTGTTTTCAATTCTTATTTTAACATCTTGGTTTGAGTTAGGTCTATATATGGTTTTAGCCACTACTTTTAGAATCAGATTAGATCGGTTGGATCGAAAACAGGTTTTGGTATTAATGCGAAATAAGGGGTTTGATTGATTAAACCACGAATTGGTATAGATCGATTGAACCAAACTAAAAATTGGTTGAACTGACAATTAATCGTTTTTTTCTTTTTTATGATTTTTAATAATTTATTGGATTGAATCAAACAAAATGGTCGAATCAAAAATCGATGATGTGACTGGGTCGACCATCGGTCTAGTTCTAAAAACCTTTGTTTTAGCACACTTTTTGCTTACTCAAGCCAAACTAAGCTTAAAATATCATACTCAAATTTAAGATGTTTATGTTTTATTAAAATTTTAAATATAGATAATTGAACAAATCTTTTAATGTTTATATTATAATATTTTGTATTATTATAGATTTAATTGTTTATATGATATAAATTATAAACTATATAAAAATAAACCAATATATTACATAATTAAAAAAACTAATCGAGTTGGATCAAACGCAAACCTTTAATATTGAAATTAAGCGATTTTAAACAATTAATAAATTTATTATTTAAGCACTTTTTAAGCTTAATTTTTTTATTTAAATCTTCGAAAATATCGAGCGAGATTTCAAACTTGAGGAATAACTCACCCTATAATTAATACTTGTAGGTATTTATAAATTCATTCAATTTTTTCCTTTTTAATTGATCACTTAATTTCTCTTTATTTGATTTCACCCACTTTATCAATAACCATTTTGAATTAAATGGTCCAACCATCCTATGTTAACTAACTAATTAAGACTCAATAGGTACTATTTTTGTTCTTCTTAGTTTATGAAATAAATTAAAATCGAGAAATATACTTATACAAACAAGTAATTACATTACAATTGAAAAGGGAGAAGAAATTTATAAATATGAAGATTAAATCCAGATTTTATGCTAATCAACTTGAAATTCGTACAAATTTATCATTGAACCAGTGATGTGATTGATAGAAATGGACTTTCTTTAATGCATTTCTTTCGTCAATGAACTACAATGTTGTCTAAATTAGACCGGAATAATTGGATCAGAAATTGATCAACGTATCAATTCAGAGAAAGATTGAATCGAGAATCGATACAGACTGATTGAATAGGGCAAAAAAATCATTTGAATCGTGTAGTCGAACTGGTGGCCTGATTGGTTCAACCAGCGATTTGATTTAAAATACATTGATGAACTAATTCAAATAAATTATATATATGAAAACAAGTTTAAAATTTAGAAGATATTGACTCTTTAGCTATTAACAAACATGTTAGTAGGATTAATGTTAATTACTTGCTTTACCCAAACAAGCATGGAAAATTGATATGGTTGTTTGCCTCACTTGTGTTATAATTGAATATTTTTGGCCTATACACCATCCTAAAAGGATTCTTAATTTCATATTGTAAAAAAAAAAACTATATATTATTCTTTTTAATGTGAAATTAACTTAACATTGTTGGATTTTATTTATGAACAAATTGGTCATGGTCAAAAAATGATTAATTAGTCCATTTTTGTTGAATATAAGTATTCACCAAAAGAAGAGAAGGTGCATTAATGAAATTTACTTTACTATACCATTTTCTTTGTCCATACAAGTTGGATATTGTATCTAGATTTTTCCAAGAATAATTATTTGAATTTGTGATTGAATTTTAGTTCAATTAGTATGGATATTATTGTCAATGCAAGAATATGTGGGTTTGAGTGTGCTGAAACACATTATCTTTTTATTTACAGGTTGAGGAAGGGCTATGGGTAGTTCTAAGTATTGTGTCAAAAAGAACAATATGATTATAACTTAAAATAAAATTATTTTTGAATTTAATTGAGTTTGAATAAAAATATATATTTTTTAACTAAAATTCAATTATAAAAATATTTTTTTATTTTATTGACAATAAAATGTGATTCTTTCCTTTTTTTACAATAAAGGGTAAAAATGTTTTTTTATTTTATTTTGGTGAGAACCTTCAATAATTACAATGGATTTCAATTAAATCTCGAGTTGGATTGAGTTGAACTTTTAATCAGAAGTAAAGTTTTATCAACGTAGTTTTTTTCCATTCACGATAAATCGAATTCGAAATTTTATTGAAAGAACATCAGATATTTTATCGCTGAACTCAATAGACATTGATGAAGGATGAAAGTTAATTTAAGGGAGATTGATGAGGTGTTTTAAAAGTTTAGTTTTTGTATTGTTTTTTGCCCTTTTGACCCGTAAGAAGTGACTATGAAAATTTGGAACACTACAACGTTAAAAGTCTTGAAATGTGACATATTAACACAACTTTGGTTTTCAACACATGAATTGCTTAGGGGACAAGTTCAATGTTAACTCATGTCATTGCCTCATGACATTTGACAATTGACCAAAAATTTCCAAACATAAATAACATTAATCTGAAAATGAATACCTAAAATGTAAGGTTCTCAAACATTTCCATAAGGAATAAATAGGGTGCTTCAATCCCACATTAAACAGAGAGAGAAAAATGAAAGGGTACATGAGAACATTTGAATAAGACCACACTTTTACGGGTTGGATTGATTTTGAGTCAGATCAATTTAGATTTTAAATTTTAAGATTATTTTTGTTCAAAACATTAAGAGATTTAAATTGTTTTGGGTTCATGTTATTCTATTTGAGGTCCAATCATCCGAATTTAAAACTTGAATTTTTCAGATTATAACGTTATGAGTTCAAATTATTTTAGGTTTGAGTCTTTCAAGTTTAGGTTGTTTTAAGTTTTAAATTGTTTTTTGTTCAATTCAATTTTTCATTTAGATGGGCTTGAACTATTGAATTCTTAAGATCAAATCGAGTTTGAGTTCAAACTGATCGAATCAAGTTTTTTTTTTTTTGATATAATACCTAGAACTATCTATAATTCCTCTCCAACCCTTAAATAGGAGGATAACGCTTTTCAATGCACTCGAACCCACGTCCTCCTACATTAACAATAATATTGATTTCAATCAAGTTATGACTCAATCGACTCAAATCAAACTTTTAAATTTGATTCAGTATTGATATATCTTATTTTAAATCTCTATTTTTATATAATTGCATTTAGAACTTTATTGTATTTGTTTAATTCCATTTTAAATCATCTATATATATAATGATTCAAGTTGAATTAATTTGACCTAAAATAAGTTCAACATTTAGTTTTGTTATGCCTAAGAAGGCCAAGCAAAGCTCAATTAGATAAGCAACATGTCTTTATTAATAATAAATCATCACCTTGGCAAAAAGAAAAAAAAATTAGATAAGCAATATTCACATATCAAAGAAAATTTTTTTAACAATTTCATTATAGGTATTGATCATATCTATTCGTTTTAACACAATATCTAGAACTATCCATAGCCCCTCCCCAACCTATAAATAGGAGAATAATGTACTTAAACGCACTCGAACACACGTCCTCCAATATTAACAACAATACCCATACCAATCGAACTAAAACTCAATCGTCAAAAAATAATAATTATATATTAAAAACTATTTAAAATAAGACACATAACAAAATTTTAACTCAATTTATGGAATAAACTGCTAGCTTATTAATGCATCAAAAATAAATTCACAATGTATTTGAATTTTACCTCCAACAAATAAATTTATGATCTATGTTCCTTCAAAAAAGTCCTTTTTTTAATATTTATAACTAGTTTTCTTTACTATTTATATAAATTATTTAAAATATAATATTTATTGTAATATTTATATTATTTAAAAGTCATTTTTTATTTATAATTTGTTATTTTGTATGTCATTTTTGGGGTGCTTGTCCAATTTGCTCACAACGTTGACAAATATAAGAAACCAACAAAAATTTAAAAAAAAAAATTGTTTTTGAGGAAAAGGTTATCCTCAAATTAAAGAGCAATTTGACTTTTGTACAGGGAATTTGATTTATTCAATTGAATTCATTTCTTGTAATTGGTTCAATTTTTTTTTTTTAATATTTGCTGTTAGTAAATTAGATGATAATTTTCCAAAGAAAATAAAATAAACCCCATTTATCATAAATTATTTTATGAATTATTCTCACCATATCATTCATGATCCTTTTTCAATTATTTAATGATATATGAACAATTTTTTCACATCATTAACACATAATTTTGGTATTTTTTTTTATCTTGAATCCCAAAGCCTAAACCTTTAACTTGAACCTTAAACCCTAAACTCCAAATCTAAACATCAAACCTAATCTCGAACGACGAACTTGAACTCTAAACCTTAAACCCAAACCTTGAACCTCAATCCCAAATCCAAACCCGAACACAAACCTTAAACTCAATTTTGGGATTTAGATTCGGGGTTTGAATTTAGGGTTCAAGATTTGGATTTGAGGTTCAGGTTCAGAGTTCAAGTTCGGGTTCGGGTTTGAGATTTAGGTTCAGGTTTTGGGTTCGAGGTTCGAGGTAAAAAATTACCAAAATTATATGTCTATGGCATGGAAAAATTGTTAAAACGTCATTAAATTATTGAAAAAAGATCATGAATAATATGGTGAGAAAGATTCATAAAATAATTTATCCACTTATATTTACTTAAATTCTGCTAATTTTTTTTAATTTTTCGAACAGGACTTTAATTTTTAATAATTTCATTTTTTAATTTTTAAATAATATTTGCGTTGAATCTATTATCGGTTTTTATTATTTAATAAAATCTATCGGTTGGGTTTAATTTTATTGAAAGAATGAGAGCAATATTTTAGAAACATGATAATGGCCTCGCAACACAAAGTGGGTTCCTCTATGAAAGCTGAGTTTGGAGTCATTATAATGAACGTAGTTCAATGATGCAATACTATGCGATACCTATAAAAATCACTATTATTTTGTTTAGAGACTAATTTAAATTTTGCTCAAGTATTTTTGATTCACTTTAAAGAAGCTTTTGAAGTGATGTTCATTCAAAATTAATAAATCTCTCAATAAATTACTATTATTTTCAATCAAAATTTTATTTTTCGATTTTTTATGAGCCTCAATGCATGAGGCGACGGGTTCAACAAAATGAGAATGGCTCATCGGGTGTAAATTGTGCATGGTGCACGACTACTTGCGAAAGCTATAAGGGTTTGAACCCATGCTTTCCAGCAATGGGGCACTTATGGGCAACTGAAAGTTCTCTATATGTTGTAGGATATAAGCTCAAACCTTACAAAGTGCAAACATGACACATAGTTTGACTTGACAAGGCACTTTCACTGGATTGAACCCATTGCTTTAGGTAATTGGCCTCTCATTAGAGTCGAGGGATAAAACCTTGATCGAGGACAATATCAACCTATTAAGATGTCTATTGTTTTCGGACAAATGACATTTTAAAGATTTCTCTTAAAGGAGTTAACCTCTTCTTAATAAAAATATATAAATATGAATATAGATAAAGAACTTATCTATGGCTTGGATCGAGTTGAATGCAATTGAAATAATAAAAACTTTAAACTACATAATTCATGTATCTTAACTTCTATTGAAATATTTTAAAGATTCATTATGACATATATATACAAAGGCGAACCCAACATTTTTATTAGGGGCCAAAATATAATTATAAAATTTTGGAGAGGCTAAGGCTAACAATTTCGGTTGAAAAAACCTTAAATTGCACTATTAATTTCTTTAGAGGGGCTAAAAATGTAATTTCCTTTCATTTATTCAAAAGCAAAAAGGCTTAGATTTAATTACCTATATCCTCCGCGTCGCCATTGTGTTTGTGTATATCCATACAAAAACACTTTATTTTTATAAAAGGGTAAATATTATTTTGAGGGTATTTTTTTTATTTTTATGTTTGCATATAAAATCTAAAAAAATAAATACACATAATAAAATTTGAACTCAAAATATCATAAATTCTATTGTCTCAATATTTTCATCTCAACTAAAGATATATTTAGTATTTATATATTTTTTAAATAAATTTATTAAATACTTGTTTTTACCAACATTGTAAGTGTACCATAAATCTAGTATATGTAAGGTTTAAAACTGAGGTCATTTTAATTCAAATGTCTCACGATCTTGTGTTACGAAAATATATTTCGTGAAAGTCTCTCAAAGTTTTTCAGTATAGATTGAAGTGATACGAACTTTTTCATTAAAGCTTCACATTCCCTTTAGCCCAACAAACAAATACAATTAGGATAACACTAAGGGTTGCGAATCCAAACATGAATCTCATCATGTACAAGGACGAATCCAAATAATTTTTAGAGGAGGCTAGAATTGAATTATAATTTTTAAGATATCAAAATGTAATTTTACTACGTATTAATTTATAATTTCATTATTTTTAAGGGACTAAATAATTTTTTTCATATTTAAGGTGTCAAAGTGTAATTTTATCATGAATTAATTTATAATTTTATTTTATTTTTTTAATATACTGGGTGTGATTACATGGTAGTATCTGTTCATACTTTCTTAACCATTTGACAACGCACACACACCTTGCACACATAGGTGTTTGAACTTGGGACCCATAGGATAAATAATATCTTCTTTTTCACGGGAGCCATTTGTTGAGCTCGTTTAATTTATAATTTTATTATTTCTAAAGAGAATGAACTAAAAATTTTTATTTTTAAAAGAGCCAAAACCCTTGCCAACCCCCCTCACATCGCCTCTGATCATGTAGCACTTAGCTCTCCTAGTCGGTGACTACTATGATACCACTTGCGGAAACCCACACCCAACTTATGAATTATTATTCGTTTCGATTAAGGTGTCTCACAATATTATTAGGGGAATTGACAAAGGCCTCAGCTCCTATGTAAATTTTTACTTTTAATTTTTTAAGTTTTACAATATTTTAATTTAATAAAAAATAAAATTACATTTTATCTTTCAAAATGATAAA
The DNA here is from genome assembly GCA_005610355.1 of Gossypioides kirkii. Taxonomy (NCBI): domain Eukaryota; kingdom Viridiplantae; phylum Streptophyta; class Magnoliopsida; order Malvales; family Malvaceae; genus Gossypioides; species Gossypioides kirkii. The sequence continues at coordinate 623,267 of CP032245.1, read as the reverse complement.
ATTTTAATTTAATTATTTAAAAAATATACAATATAAACTATTAAAATTATAAAAATTATATTTTAACCATCATGAAAATATACAATTTAATTGCGAAATTAGGTACAATTTAAAACAAGGAAAACTTTGAAATCAAATCTAGTTGAGATTCAAAGCGAAAAAATCCGAGATACAAAGTAGAGTCGTGTGATGATAATAGGGTAAAACTACACAGAGAAAGCTTTAACTTTTTTTCCCCATTTTGATAGCGATGGCTAACCATCATCAGTGCCACACTGTGCCCTTTTGAATTTGCAGACTATACCCCTCAATCATCAATCAAATATCGGGCCACTCGATAGCGATCGATGGGTGGCTTCGTAATTTAATCAAATGTATGTGGTCGAAAACCCAAAAAATAAAGCACACTGATTCCTCAATATCCTCCATGTTGAATCAATCAATGTACTGGGTTTTTTTTCTTGATGAAACCCATGTTTTACTTGCTGAAGTTGTTGGGGATTTTAAGGTTATATTTATGGTTCTCTGTTTGGTTTTGCAAAAACCGAGGGATCTATTGCATTTCATTCATTTATACTGTTAAAACTAACGTGGTTCGTGGAATAATCAAATAATTACATGTGAGGTGTCATGTGTATCTCATTCTGACATATAAAAATTAGTTTTTAATAGTAAAAATAGATGAGATTTTTAACAAAATGATCAACTTATTCTTTTTGATATAACGTATATGGATTAACTTACCCTTTTTTAATAGATGTGTAAAACTCAATTTATTTTCTAGTACAAAAACCTCTATAATACTTTTACTTATTAGATTAATTTATAGGTCTAATTTTGGTTTTAGTATATTTAGCAATTTCAAATTGATAATGCTATTAGTTACCGCAAGTAAAAGTGATAACGTAATTCTTTTTATTGTTATCGGTTTACACCGTCATTGTCATCAGAAAATCTAATAAATCTTGTTCAAATAATAATTTATTTACATGTAAATTGAATGCTTAATTTTTTTTTTTTGAATTTGCAGTGACTTAAATTAAACTTTCGAATAGTTCAATATCTATCTTGTAACAATCAGTATAGTTTGGTGAACTTCAGTATAATTTACTCTAATTTTTTTAAATTAAATGGACACTAGTTTAAAACTATTAAATAAATAATCTAGAAACGATGGTCCAACCACAAAGCTAACAATGAAGGAAAAGTATAGGCTTTGTTGACATTCAATTACATTTAACAATTGAATTTTGTGCCATTGAAATAAATGCCACGAGGATAAGGCAGTGAAGGACCATTTGAAAATTAAAATGAAATTGAGAAATTGAAAATCGTTTTGAATTATAGGATTTCATACTATTTTGATTTATAAATTAAAAATTTATGATTATTTGATTCTAATTAAATCATATTTTATTTTATATAATGTTTATATAATTTTAACACTTTCTAAAAATTAAATATTTTATATTTAAAATGGTAAAAATATTTTTAAAACATTATAGCCTTGTTTGATAATTGGTTGATAGTTTATTGTTGATTGCAATGGCTGGTTTGATCAACTGATTCTATTAACTTTTTAATTAAAAGTGTTAGTAAAACTTAGTTGATAGCTGAAAGTTGAAGTATAAAATGATAAATAAGTACATGACATATTTTATATTAAGTATTTATTTGTTTATAATACTTTAATCTTTATTGGGTGAAATTATTGAAATAAAACACTATTATCAAGGAATTAAAACATCCATTATGAAAATTAATTAGTGAATATTTTTTAAATTTACTTTGGACTTTGGAGATGAAAGTGAAAATGAGAGAATGGAGGCTAGTGATATCTTGACATCTCTAATAGGTTTAAGAGCATGGGGCAAAAAGAGTAATTTTTTTGTAAGCATGATCAGATATGTCATTCAACATATCTTATTTCCAATTAGGTGTGAAAAAGTTGTTCATCCCAACTCTTTATTTTTGAGGTTTTAATTCAACTAGCTCTTGCAAACCTCTATTAACCAAACACCGCAATTAAAAAGTTTGACTATCCAATCTTCCATTTGTTTCCAAATCAACTAAAAACTGCCCAAAACTTTATTTACGACACCCTCTATATTTCAAAACATTTTATCTAAGAGCTACTCATTATTATTATTTACTTAAAAAATTTCTTTTTAGAAATACTTATGAATTTTTTTTTAAATTTTAACGAATAATGTTAAAAAATTATAAAACAAAGTCTATTTTATCAAAATAAAATCCAGAACTTAAAATTATTATGACAAATAAAGTACCGAACCATATGATCATGTACGGTTTAAAAAATCTTCAAAACCCGATGTAACCAAACTCAACCCTACCAATGGTAGATGGTAACTGACAAATCTCTTGTATTTATTTTAAGCTCAAGTCTTTAAAAAGTTTGAATTTGATTCATAATTTGAGGTTTGAAGTTTAATTTGAGTTTAATCGAAGTTAATTTTTCAAAATTTAAACTTGATTCAAGATAAAAATTAAATTACTAAAACTACTCAATTTAACTATTTTATTTAGTAAAAATTGAGCTTTATTCGAATATTCTTTTAAAATTTTCAAAACTAACTAGAAATAAGTATGCTTGATTAAACTCATGAACTACTTGAATTAAGTATTACTCGATTTTAACTTGATAACAATCGAGTGGAATTCAAGTTTTTTAAACCAAATCCAAATAGTAATTTTTAGTAAAAATGTTTTATTTACACCCATAGTTTTCCTATACTCAAATAAATTCTTTTTCAAATAAACTGTTAATTCAAAGATTTATTTCGGAATAATTATTCAAGTTGAAAAATTAAAGCTTATTATTTTAGGTTATAGTTGTGTTTAGTTTACCATGGTTTATAAATATATATATATATTCAATAGTCATGTTAGATCTTGATTAAATTTGTAGTTAACCAACTCGAACTCTTAAATGAGGGGTAAAGCTTTCCTAACACTGTTTTTTTCATCAATAATCTGCAAGATTTGGACTCGAGACCATACTTAAGAGATATTGAAATCTTTACCATTTGATCCAATAGGCATCGATAATAATATATGTATGGGATAAATATCAAAATTATAAATGAATTTTGATTTTAATGTGTAATTTTATACATGAAATTTTAATTTGATCCAATTCTCACAAATTACTTACACAAGTATTGACATAGTATTGTTTTATGTTTATATATTGCATACACAAATAATTATATTTATCTAATATAAAAATAAATTTATATATTTATTTCTTCAAATGTATATAATAGAACCACAATCAAAATTTCATATGTATAATTCTACCAAATCAATGTTCATATATAATTTTGAAATTCATCCCTGAAAAGGTATAGAATGAACAATAGAAAATAGAGAATAACAGAATAGAGAGCTAAATCTAAATTTAGAAAAATGAATCTGGACTGTATTTTTTTTATCGTAGAATACATGCCTTCTCTTGAATTGTTACCTCAGTATTTAAAGACTCTTACTAAGCCTCTAATTGCAGAACTACCACCTAACAGAAAACAAACTCTTGATAACTAACTATTAACTATGATATTCACTTAACTACAGCACTTTCAAAATCCGTAAAAATTTTCGAAAATTACAAAAATACGAGGTTGACAAAGGTTTCGTAAAAATATCTGCTACCTGATCACATGCAGAAACTTCTTCAACAAAAATGGACCCATCATGCACCTTTTCTCGAATAAAAAATAAATCCAACTCAACATGTTTAAACTTGGAATGCAACACAAGATTACTAGCTACCGCAACAGCACTAGAGTTGTCACACCAAATTGTTGGAGGATCAACTGACTTAAACTAAAGCTCACTTAGCAACGACATCAACCAGATAACATTTGCCGTAGCTGCTGCCAAACCACGATATTCTGCCTCAATCGTGGAGCGAGAAACAACCTGCTGCTTCTTAGAACACTAGGACACTGGATTACCGCCAAAATACACACAATAACCAATCGTAGATCGACAGTCAACGAAATCCAAACCCTAATTAGCATCCGCATAACCAACTAAAGACAATCAATCAGAGGGTTTAATCAAAACACCAAACTCAGTTGTACCACACAAATACCTCAAAATCCATTTTAGAGCGACACAGTGATCATCTGTAGGTGCATGCATAAACTGACACATCCAGTTGACAGCATATGCAATATCTGGATGAGTTAACACTACATATTGCAACGCCCCAGCAATGTTACGATATTCACTAGGATCAACAACAGGAGTACCCATATCCTTGCATAAGAATGACGAATTGACCATTGGAGTATGAACAAGCTTTGAGTTGATCATCTGACAACTGTCAAGTAAATCAAGAACATATTTCTGTTGGCATAAATGAATAGAACCATAAAAAAGACAAGTGACCTCTATGCCCAAAAAATAGTGAAGATCACCCATATCTTTAAAAGAAAACTCAACATCCAATTGCCCTACAAATCTATCAATATCCTATGAGTCATTCCCTGTGATGATAATATCATCAACATAAACCAATACATACATGCGAACATCACCATTCACACGTATAAATAACGACGCATTCGACTTCGACCCCACAAAGCCAATAGAGCGAAGAAATGCTTTTAGCTTGTCAAACCACGCTCTTGGAGCTTGACGTAGCCCATACAATACCTTTGTTAAACGACATACAAGCGGATGGCCGTCAGCACCATACTGAACATAACCAGGTGATTGTTGCCTATACCCTTCTTCACTAAGATCGTCATTTAAAAAAGCATTATTAACATCCATCTGACGAAGTGACCACTTCTTCGACACAACAATAGAAAGAATTGTTCGAATTGTAGCAGGCTTAACTACTAAACTAAATGTCTCTTTAAAATCACACCTAGGGACCTGAGAACAACCCTTCGCAACAAGCCTACCTTTCCACCTAGTAACAGAGCCATCAGGGTTCCGTTTAATTTTAAACAACCACTTGCACCCGATAGCCTTTCGTTCAGGTGGAAGAGAAACAAGTTCCCACGTACGATTCCTTATCAACGCATCATATTCTGCCTGAGCTGCTGCACACCATTCTTCTGTAGCAAATTCTTCCTTAATCGTACATGGCTCAAATTCCATAACCTCAACAGCAAGAGATTTGGGCTTGAAGATCCCTGCTTTAGCATGAGTAACCATCGGATGAGAGTTCACCGACACACGAGGAGGAGGAATATTCTTTGGAACAGACATCTCCGATGTATGTCCAATCGGACAGGGAACAACACTCGTAGATGCACCTACATCTACAGGAACAATAAGAGGCTTCACATCTACAGGTGCAGAATTTACAACACCATTGCCCGATGCTACTGGCGGATCAAGCGTAGATAGCGTATCATCAATACCAGGAGCTCGACACTCAGCACTAGACACTGGTACTTGTCGAACAAGTGGCACATATGTAGCAACAGACTCAGCATTAGGCTCACTGCCCACTTTTTCAGAGTACAAAAACTGTCTTTCATCAAAAATAACATGTCGCGAAATAACTATCTTCTCATCCTGAGTGAGACACTGATAACCCTTATGACTCAAACTATAACCAAGAAACGTACACGGTTGAGAGCGATATTCAAACTTATTTTAGTTAAATGGATGCAAATATGAAAAACAACAACACCCAAATACTCTTAAGTGATCATACGACGGAGCCTTATTATTCTAGTTTTATATTATATATTATTTTATTTTATAGGTTAAATCTTGCTATTAGTTCGTGTACTATGCGTCAATTCTAGATTTAATTCTTGTAATTTAATTTTGGAAATTGTAGTCCATGTATTTTTTAATTTTTGAAATTTCAGTCATAACCATACGGTAGCTATTAAATTCATTAAGTTATACTATTTTTCAAAAATTTATGCGATAAACATATTATAAAATTTGCAATGCCACATCAACTTAAGTCATCAAATAGAATTAAATGTTATCGTCTGCATCAAGACTAAAATTCCAAATTGAAAAGTATGCACAGTACAAGACTAATAGCAAAACTTAACCAAGAGGTTTTAACTATTAACATTTAAGTCAGTTCTAAATTTTTAAAATTCTAAAAGTAGAAAAAATTAGATGGACTAAAATTGATTAAAAGCAAAATAAAAGTACTAAATTTACAATTCATGCATAATAAATGGATTAGTAACAAAATTTTAAAATATGTGTACTATTTTCCATAGTGCAAAATCAAATGTCAGATTTCATTACCATTTTAAGGCAGGCAACATCAACGTCAACCATGATGACACGTGGACCTTATTCCATTTTTGGATACTTTCTCTTTAAGAATATCACGTTTAGTGGGGTTATTTTAAGGGCAGGTCGTATCAAGCAGCTGGCCTACTTTTATTTATTATTATTATTATTATTATTATTTTCTTTTTATTAATAAAAGTTATTTTAATAAAACTTAAAAAAAAAATCAATTTCTTATAATTTTTATTAATGCTGGATTGATGTTCAAACAAGTAAGATTATTGGTTTCAATTCGATCAGTTTGACTTGTTTAGACAATTTAAAGAAGGTAAATCATTAAAAAAATTAAAAAAATTAATTTTAGCCTGATTCATATTATTCACAAGTCAATCAATTTTATATCTCTCACTGGATCAACTTTTAATCTAATTCAAATTACATTTATTTTTACTACTACTCATACCCCCAAATCAATTCCTCCCTATATTTCACACCCTCGAAACCTTACAACGAAGAATAATAAGCACTTAAAACGCATTTAAATTCACGTAAAAAAATAAAATGTAATCCAAATAACTTAAACCCGAATCTAAAATAACACAAATTAGGACCACATTTATCTTTAGCTCTAAGTGCACCATTTTGATACTCTTCTTTGGTTATGGGCGGTGCTAAGTGGAACAACCATTTTTGGTTTGGATTTTGTTTGTCTTTTATGTTCATCATCGTTGTTTTCTTATATAAAATCCAACAATATTATTCACCAAATAAATGATAATAATTATACAATATAATTAATTTTATTTATATAATATAAGTTGCCAATGTTTTAAATACTTAAAATGATAAGATATACAAATGCATGAATTTTCAAATATAATTGTATTTGATGTTTTAAAACATTATAGGTTCACAATTATTCAATAAATTCAAACAAGGGAAACCACTCCTTCCACAATTATTGAATTTGTGCAAATTAAAATCAAATATAAAATAATTTCGGTTGAAAGTTTCAAAATTATTTATGATATCTTTTGAATTATCGACCATATGATTCAGATGAAATAATACTTAAGTTAGGCTACATCCGATGAGACTGTCACTCAATTTATGGATAAGTATAATGAACAACTTATCTACTGCGCTATGAAACATGGACACCACTGTACTAAGAATGTATAAATATCAAACACGTGTTTGTTTATTCGACATAGTAAAATATTGCATGTAGGAGATGAGCAAATCTCAAAAAAATAAAATCAAAACCAGACATGATCAAAATATAGTCAAATATTTTAGAACAAATTCGAATATAGGTAGGATGAAGTTTTTAATTTTATATTGATATCAAATAAAAATATATGAATTTGAGAATGAAGTGTGAATATGTATGGAAAATGGGAGTGGTCCAAGTAACACACCATTAAACTTGAATTTATGATCATTCATGGGCATGAAAGTATGAAAGTGAATTAATTTATTCAACTTTCTCATCAATAATGCTTACTTTTAAGACAAAAATTTCTCAACTACCGCACATGGGAAAAGCCAGAAAGTAACAATGACATTCACACTTCTTTTGGTTACAATTTGCTGTTACTCCTTCTACTCCTATAGAATTAGAGTTTTGGTCCTTGTATTTCAAAAGTTAAAAAATTCAATCCTTCACCTTTTTCAATTTAAAAATCCTAATTCAATCATTATAGTGTTGGTAGTTTCTGTCGAAATTTATCAATTTAAAATATTTATTTTCCGTCAATCATTTGACGTGATAGTCTAATCAAAATTTTAAATTGATAAATTTTGGCAGAAAATAATTATAATTTTAATTACTGGATTGAAAATTTTAAATAAAAATGTAAGAAAAACGTAATATATTCGTATTTTCAAAAGAATATGTATATATATTGACTAAAAAAAGAAACCCTTTAATATTGGATTATTGCCAAGTTGGTTAATAAACCCATTTTAAAATAATGATATATTTATTTATTTTGATCCAAAACGAAGATGGGAGAGAGGTATTAATTAGTTCAATCTTAAAGGACCAAATTTGGACATTATATTTTGATCTATTTAAGGTTAAACAATTTGGTCCTAAATAGGATCTGAAAAACATATGATTTGATGAAAACATTAAGCAATGTTTATACATCATTTATGTGAACACATGAAGTTCTAAACATGTGTCCATGGTCGGCTTTGGTTCGGTAGCTTTAAAATAATTTTATTTTTTTTATATATTTAAGTAATTAAATTTCAATAAATTAATATTTTTTATAGAATGTACAACGATAAATTTAGCCCTTAACATTTACAATTTTTTTCAATTTGATTTTTATTTTTTAGATAAATTTGATCATTAACCTTTTAAAAAAAATCCAATTATTTTTTTATAACGAAAATGCAACCTAAAATATTAAATTTTTTAATGTTTTGGCATAGCAATCCATGTTTATTTTTTGCCGACGTGATACTATTTGTTTTATATCCTACATCAGTAAATATGTAAAAATTTTAAAAAAATTAAAGTTCAAAATTAAAAAAAATTATAAAAAATAGCATGAAATACACATGAATTGTCATGTGAGTTGCCATATATAAAAAATTAAGGTTTTAGTTAGTACTTCCTTTTAAAAAACCAATAATTTGACTCTTTTTGAAATATTGATGATAAAAATGGGATAAATCTCAAAATTATACATGAACTTTGATTTACTGTGCAATTGTATACATGAACTTTAATTTGGTGTAATTATACATGTAAAACTCTAATTGTGGTTTAAATATATACTTGAAACTTTAACTTTGATTTAATCATGCACATTTAAAGGAATAAATACATTAATTTATTTTTATATTGGATAAATATAATTGTTTATGTATGCAATATATAAACATAAAATGATGTTATATCAATAATTGTGTTAATAATTTACAATATTTGGATCAAACCAAAATTTTATGTATAAAATTGCACAAAATCAAAATTCATGTATACAATTGCATATTAAATCATAATTCATGTATAGTTTTGAGATTTATCCATGATAAAAATTGACTATTTTTAAAATATTGAGAGTCAAATTTAACTTAAAAACGAATTAGGGCTAAATTGACAAAAGATGTAATGTTAAAGGCTAAATTTGTCATTATACTTTTATTAAAAATAAAATTATTTATATTATTAAAAATCTCTAATTAAATATAGTATTTTGTGGCTCAATCAAAAACAAAATTTATTTATATAAAAAAAAATCTACCCACAATTAAGCAACTATCCCTTTAAAATGTTTTTATTTTAATTTTTTTATAAATGAAAATACCAAAATTATTGGGTGACAATTTACTATTTTATTTCTTATAATTGAAAAAAAATTTGTTAATTATTAAGCTTTTAAGCGTAGGAGTCCGGCCCATTTTGATTTGCAAATATACACGTAGGAATATATGGCTGGGCCTACTTTATATACAAATTAACAAGCCGTAACATTTTCATTAAAAATAGCTTATATGGAAAGGGAAAAAATAATTCAGAAATTAAGTTCGCGGTGAAATGGTCAATTCATCCATTTAATTGATTTATATTGTTGAATTAAATAAATTATTAAAAATTTCGTAAAATTAAAATAAATATTAAAAAATATAAAATCATTTTAACTTTCGGTTCAATTGAATTTTAATCCGTTTCAATCGGTCTACTTCAATTTATTAATTAATGAATCGAACATCTGTCTCCAAATCGATATTCTAAATAATTCCCAATCCAATTAATCCAAATAACCAATCCCATTGAGTCGAAAAACATGCAAAGAGCAGCCAGAATTTTTTAAATATCTATACATAGACACTAATTAGCTCACTAATTCCTTTTCTATTCAGATTGCAGTGTTTATATATATATATATATACTATATTACAAGTAGCTAACTCTTAAACACAGCCATGGTGGAGACTCAGTGAGTCAGTTCTCCATCACTCTTAAACCTTTCTTTGGCATTCAAAATAAAGGTGGTGGCCATGGAGTCCACGTTTTTATCTCCACGACCCCATGTTTCATTTGCGTAGCCATTGTGGTCGTAAAAGCTAGGTGACTTAATGTAAGACACCGCCTTGTGTTGGTGGGAACCGGTTGGTTGCTTGGACAATACTGTTGGAACAGTGGAATGGTTTGTCATGTTCTGAGCGGTGTTGGAGATCGTCGACGGTGAAACCTTTCCGGTTCCGGTGAAGAGTCGAGAGAAAGACTTGGGTAGTTAGCTTGCTTTTGAGGAAACCTTTTTTCTTTTGAGTGGCTTCCATTGAATAGGGTTTTTTTTTTTTCAAAGCAAATAATAAACAAAGATGATGATCGATGAAGATGAAGATAAAGAAATATGATGGTTTTTGGCTTGGATTGTACACAACAATGGATGTGTGTGTGTATATATAAAAACGAGTGTCGTGTTGTGGGTTTCAATGAAGCAGTGCAAGGAAGCATCTAAATGGGACTTTAGAATTTATGCCAAATAGAAAGATAATTTCTCTCGTCTGACCAGAAAAAGTGGCTTTTGCTGGACTTACCCACACCAGCCAACCCAAATACGTGCACGAATTCATATTTTCCTACTTCCTATAATAATAATAACTAAAATTTATGTAATAAATATATAGAAATTTTATGAAAAAATTAGATTTGTGTTTGGTTGTGTTAGAGTTGTGTTGTGTGATCGATTTTCAATTTGAAAAGTTTGAAATGCAACTCACTTGTTAAAAATAAATAAAATAGAGAGTCAAAATTGGAAATTTGTGGTGGGCTACGGCCTTGGGCTGAATGGACCTTGTCGCACAAGTTGAATCCGTATATGACTATATTTCTTCTATTAGACATTGATTATAAAAGGTTTGTTTAACCCGTGCAATAGAAAACCTTTTGTATGGTTGTTTTTCAATATTAGTGAATTTCTCCTCTTATGCTCGTAGTTTTCCCCGATAAAGATCCTCCACATAAAATTAGCGTGTTTTTATATTTTTTTATTGCTTTGCGATCATTTCTACTGCTATTATCAACGTATAATATAATAAATTCAAATGGTATAAAATTGAGAGAGAGAAAAATTATAATGTTTGGACTTCAAATCTTATTATTAGTATTATATTGATATAAAATATTTTATAAAGGCTAAGAATAATATTTGTTGTTTTGTAAAGGAGAAAGATTTTAATAATTTCACAATTAAAATGAAATTCGAATGAATTATTGGCCGTAGTGACAGACACACTACTTTTTCAAAAAAAAAATAAAAAATCAAACCCTTGAATGAATTAATTTTCATACATAAACATTCTCAACGTAAATTCATAAGAATATAAAAAAGACATAAAATATAATCTGTCGAATTTTGCTAAAATAACTCTTACGTTGAACATAATCTGTATTCGACACTCACTCAAATCCGAGTAATATAGTAGGGGCGGATGTGAGCCGTGTTTGGGGATATGGTCAGCTGCTTGTGTTGGATACTTCTCGCCCACCCACCTTGTGAAAACTAAAAGATACCCTTTCCCTTTCACTCTTATGGTTTCATTCATGGACTGTGGTATGTTTATATTCTTTACAAAGCAAAAGCAATGAACTTCATGGAAAGTCCCTAATCAAATGAAAAATTTGAAGAGTGACCCCCTTTTTTATCAAAAACCTTTAGTCAAGCTCGGTGGTATGATATATTCCAATATCATATTTTCTTTTATGATTCGTTCGGGACATGAATTTGAGAATTTAGATTCGGACTTTATTTATTATCTAAATTGTAATAACGAAATGTATATGTTATGGATAAATTAATTGAAATTCAATATAGTTTAAAAATTATCAAAATATGGATTTATATATTTTAAGAATTTCAAATTCATCACTAAATAGAGATCTAACAAATCCATGTATTTGAGAAATTATCATGAACTGACATTTTTAAATAGTTTACTATTCAATTTACACTATCATTTAAATCCAAATCCAAATTCTATTTTTATAAATACATGTTTATAATTTGATTACTGTGTATTAAATATGTTTTATGTTACATCCAAACAGACATTTAATGTTGTTCAATGAAAGTTAAGATAGAGAAGAAAATAGTATCCTGGTTCGAAACATAGAGTCGGAGCCCCCCAAATGGAATGTCTGGAATTACCTAAATCATGGGTATTTCAAGTCAGATCCCGAGTCAGGTTATTATATATTTTATTATAATTGTATAACAATTTGTCTCACACCTTGTCGAAAAAGAGTTATCAACAAATATCTAAATCGATAGTTAGGTTGATGAAAAGACTTATTTGATATAATACTAATATTTTAAAGATCCAATTAAAGTATATTAAAGTTTAAAAATCAATTTTAAAATTGAAACCCATTGAACCTAAGTTTAATTAGTAGGTTACTGTTGCAAGTTGCAACAAGAAAAATACGGGGGTTTGAGCGTGTTTATACACGTCTTTCTTCTTATTTAAGAGTTGGAGGATTTATGAGTGATTAGGAATGTTTGGAGAAATTAACTTTTTTTTTTTATATTTTCACACTTATTTTATTATTCATATTCAAAATTCATGATTACTTTTTTCAATAATGTTTATTCCAAATTAACTCTTATACCATAAACTTTCTACATGAATCTTGTACCATAAACTCTTATATAGATTACTATAACACTATAAGTTCCTCTTTCTTTTTTTCTCAGAAATGCTACAACTTTGAGTGTTGTTCATGACAGAATACACATACATACATGCATGCAGTGTTTTTCATATATATATATATAAAATGTGTACATGTAGAAGAAGTATACGTCAGGATGGATAAAAACTAAAAAGGACTACCCATCACTTGAAGTATTAATCCATGTTTCTTTATACATGTACATATATAAATATATATATTATATAATCAGTAGCCTAAAACTCTGAAACTCAGCCATGGCGGAGCCGGAGACTCAGTGAGTCAGTTCTCTATCACTCTTAAACTTTTCTTTTGCTTTCAAAATAAAGGTGGTGGCCATGGAGTCCACGTTTTTATCTCCACGACCCCATGTTTCATTTGCGTAACCATTGTGGTCGTAAAAGCTAGGTGACTTAAAGTAAGGCAACGCCTTGTGTTGGTGGGAACTGGATGGTTGCTTGGACATTACTGTTGGAAGAGTGGAATGGTTTGTCATGTTCTGAGCGGTGTTGGGGATCGTTGACGGTGAAACCTTTCGGGTTCCGGTGAACAGTCGAGAGAAAGACTTGGGTAGTAGCTTGTTTTTGAGGAAACCTTTTTTCTTTTGAGTGGCTTCCATTGATTAGGTTTTTTTTTTGAAGCAAATAATAAACAAAGAAGATGATGAAGATGAAGAAATATGATGGTTTTTGGCTTGGATTGTACACAACAATGGATGTGTGTGTGTGTGTATATATATATATACGAGTGTTGTGTTGTGGGTTTCAATGAAGCAGTGCAAGGAAGCATCCAAATGGGACTATAGAATTTATGCCAAACAGAAAGATAATTATTTTGTCTGACCAGAAAAAGTGGCTTAGCCAACCCAAATACGTGCACAGATTCATATTTTTCTAATTACTATAATAATAACTAAAATTTATGTAATAAATATATAGAAGTTTAATGTAAAAGAGAAGTTTAATGTAAAAGATAAAGTTGTGTTTGGTTGTGTTTATTGTTTTATTGTGTGTTATATCGTTGTGGAGAATTGTGTATTTATAAAATACGTATATTGTTCATCGAAATTATGTTTTAGGTAGACTCCATAAATGTTAACACGTATATTGCTCTATACTTAACATGTGTTTATTGAATCACGCGTTTGATTTCGCACACTTTATTTGGGAACACCCAGGAACATGCGAACTTGATTTGCGAGTTCTCTCTGCGAGCTCTTAATGTCTCTACCTTGTGGGGCCTGGATTCCTCCGCATCTACTCGGATTGTGGATCGATAGTTCGGAGTTATATTCGGGTTTCGGATCGGTAACAGAAAGTACCATAACAGGTTGAAATGGTATAAAATTGAGAGAGGAAAGATTATAATGTTTCAACTTCAAATCTTATGATCAATATTATGTCAGTGTATTTTTTTTCTAAATTTATGAAAATATAAAAAAAAAATAAATAAGCTTAGAATAATATTTATTGTTTTGTAAAGGAATGAGATTTTAGTAATTTTACAATTGAATTTGAATTCGAATGAACTGTTGGGTGCAAATGACATTTATTGAAAGGGATAATTACGAACCCCGAATGAAGTAGTTTTCATGAATAAACATTCTCAACGTAAATTTATAGGAGCATAGATACGAAGTAGAATATAATCCCTCGAATTTTGCTAAAATAACACTTATATTGAGCATAATCTGTATTCGACACTCACTCAGATCCGAGAAATATAGGAGGGGCAGATGTTTGAACCGCGTTTGGGGATATGGTCAGCTGCTTGTGTTGGATACTTCTCGCCCACCCACCTTGTGAAAACTAAAAGATACCCTTTCCTTTTCTCTCTTTTGGTTTCATTCATGGACTGTGGTATGTTTATATTCTTTCTAAAGCAAAAGCAATGAAGTTCATAGAAAGTCTCTAAGCAAATAAAAAATTTGAAGAGTGACCCCCTTTTTTCTCTTTTTATCAAAAACCTTTAGTCAAGCTCGGTGGTGTGGTATTGGATATCATAATCTCTTTTATGTTTCGATCGAGACATGAATTTGAGAATTTAAATTCGGATTTCATTTATTATCTAAATTGTAATAATGAAATGTATATACTACGGATAAATTAGTTGGGAATCAATATAATGTATATTAAAAAAAATTATAAAAATATGATTTAAATATTTTAAGAATTTCAAATTCATTACTAAATAGAGATCTAACAAATCCATGGGTTTGAAAAATTATCATGAACGTGACATTTTTAAATAGTTTACCATTCAATTTACACTATCTTTTAAATCCCAATTCTATTTTTATATATACATGTAATATCTAAATAGACAGTTAGGTTGATGAAAAGACTTAATTGATATAATACTAATATTTTAAATATCCAATTAAAACATATTAAAGTTTAAAGATCAATTTAAAATTTGAAGCCTATTGAACCTTAGTTTAATTGGTAGGTTACTATTGCAAGTTGCAACAAGAGGATGTGGGTCTGAATGCACATTTTTCTTATGATTTAAGGATTGGAGGTTTATGAGTGAAAATAATCATCGAATTACAAAAAAAATGTAAAGTAATTTAGAAAAATTTAGTGAAATTAACTCTTTTTTTTATTTTATATTTTCATGTTTATTTTATGATTTATATTCAAAATTCATGATTCACCTTTCAATTAATATTATCTCCAAATTTCTAACCACGAAATTAACTCTTATACCATAAACTTTCTACATGGATCTTCAAGTATAAAATGAATTTCATAAGTTGCCAAATAGTTTATACTTGCTCCTCAATAATATAGATTACTATAACTTTTGAGTGTTGTTCATGACAGAATACAAATACATACATGCATGCAGTGTTTTTCATATATATAAAGTGTGTACATATAGAAGAAATATACTTCAGGATGGATAAAAACTAAAAAAGATTACCCATCACTTGAAGTATGTAAAGATTGACAGTACTAAAGATAATATCAGATAAGAAAACTTTCTTCAATTTTATTCAGAATTGGTTAATTTTCAAATGACTTGTAATCACCTATTTATACAGAGTTTATCAAACTGATTTTTCAACAGATTAACCATCTAACAGTTATCAAAAACTAACACACTTCTAACTGCTTCTACCAGACTACTGCTCCTTAACTCTAATAAAGTATTAATCCATGTTTCTTTGTACATATACATATATAAACATATATTATATAATCAGTAGCCTAAAACTCTGAAACTCAGCCATGGCGGACACTCAGTGAGTCAGTTCTCCCTCACTCTTAAACCTTTCTTTGGCTTTCAAAATAAAGGTGGCAGCCATGGAATCCACATTTTTATCTCCACGGCCCCATGTTTCATTTGCATAGCCATTGTGATCGTAGAAGCTAGGAGACTTAAAGTAAGACACCGCCTTGTGTTGGTGGGAACCGGTTGGTTGCTTGGACATTACTGTTGGAACAGTGGAATGGTTAGTCACGTTCTGAGCGGTGTTGGAGATCGTCGACAGTGAAACCTTTCGGGTTCCGGTGAAGAGTCGAGAGAAAGACTTGGGTAGTAGCTTGCTTTTGGAGAAACCTTTCTTCCTTTGAGTGGTTTCCATTGAAAAGGGTTTTTTCTTTCAAGTAAATAATAATCCAAGTAGACTGGGATTGTACACAACAATGGATGTGTATATATATATATATATATATATATATATATGTGTGTGTGTGTGTGTGTGTGTGTGTTTTGTGTGTTTTGTCGGTTTCAATGAAGCAGTGCTGGGAAGCATCCAGATGGGACCTTCGAATTTATGCCAAATAGAAAGAGATTTTCCGTTGTCTGACAAGCAAAAGTGAATTTTCCTGGAAAACCCTGGCTTTCGGTTTGTGCTCTTCATTTGGAAAATTGTTTGATTCGCCGTTGGTAGAATTTTTATGCTAAATTTCATAAACTGATTCTTCTAAAAAAAATTGAATTACTTAAATTTTTATTAATTAAAAAATCAAAGATAGTTTTTTATATTGTTAATTTATATAAATATTATGAATTAAATTTATCAAATTAGGATGAAATTAACATAAATTTTGAAGGCAAAATTTATTATTAAACTAATAAGAATATTATGATCAATTATTCTTAATTACTCATTTTTAAAAAGGACAATAATTTTTTTTGAATTATTCTGTTTATATTTTCTTAATCTTTTGACAAAGCACACGCAATTTGCACACACAGATGCTCTAACCCGAAACTCTTAAAATGAACAACATTCTATTTTTCACTGAAATCACTTGTTGGGTTCCAAAAAGGACAATAATTAAAATTTTCATTCCTACATGAAGTGAGTAAAGTAAGATTCTTCAATATTTTTAAATAATATTTATATCCAACATAATATTTATTCGATATCACTCAAATCCGAGTAACATATGAACAGACTGGGGATATGGTCTGTTGCTTGGCTTCCATACTTTCGTGAAAACTTCATAGAAAATTCACGGACAGTGATATGTTTTTATTCTTTTCTAAAGCAAAAGCCATGAATTTCATACAAAATTCGTAATCAAAATCAAAATCAAAATTTGAAGATTGACCACTTTTTTCTTTTAAAGGAATCAGTTTGAACGTATTAGTCAAGCTGGGTGGCATGGTATATTCCAATATCATAATTTTCTTTCTCCTTCAGTTTTTATAAGAAACGGATTTTCTGTGTCTAAGAACGAGGGTTGATGAAAAAAATTTTCAAAAAAATTGTTTTGATTTATAATTAACTGTTTGATTTTAATGAATTTGAGTCGATTTCGGTCCAGGTTATAAATTCAATTTAATTTTTATCTATACATGTTCTTAAATATTCTTTATAATTCCATTAGGGTAGAAATGGACAACTGCAATTTTATTCCATTATAAATTTATATATAGTAAAATTGTAAAATTAAAAAAATTTATTTAACCTTTTTTAAAATAATGAAATCATAAATTAATATATGATAAAATTATATTTTGTTCTTTCAAAAATTTATAATTCAATTTCGGTCCCTTTTAAATTTTTTTTTCTAAATTCATCCATGCTTACCATTAAAGGAATCAATGGTTTCATTTGCAATCAAAACTCCATAGAAAAGTTGTCATGTAGAGGTAAGCGTTCGATTGAATTGAATAAAAAAATTTGAGTTAATCGATTTGATAAGTCATATTTTATCATCCTAACTTGATTTGAAATTTTTTTCGAATCGAGTTATGTGAAATGAAATTCAAGTCGAGTTGAATCGAGTGAAATTGTTACCGTATAATTAATTTCATGTCAGAGCACATAAACTTAAAAAAAATTAATGCAAAATAAGAAAAAAAAAATACTATAGTATGATACACTTAATAGTTAATTAACTTATTTAGGTCTCCAAAATTATCATTTTAGAAAAATGTTAATTTTCTTTATATATTCTTTAGAAGAAATTTTTATAAAATTTTTAAAATATAATATTGGAATTTTTATATATTTTTTGAATTTTTGAAAATTATTTTGGATTTTTTTTTTGTAATTTTTGTTGAGAAAGATCAATTTGCTCATTTCAAAATTGACAAAGATTAAAAAGGTATCTACACTAATCTGTTATTTGAATTGTTTGAGTTATTTGAATTGTAAAATTCAACTAGACTCGAACTCGAATTAAGTTCGTCTCGGAAAAATCGAATAACTTGATTCGATTAACTCAAAATTCGAATTTTTTTTTTAATTTTTTCTAATCGAATCGAATTTTGCTCATTCTTATTGTCAACAAAACCTTTAGTTCAATGGTAAAGTTGAAGCTTTGGGAACTTTAAGATCAATCTCATTGTATGTAAATGTGTGAGTCGTCTTTCAAATTTATCCCGGTTAGTTAGATAGCTAGTTAGCGTTAAGTTAGTTATTGAATTAATTACTTAATCCAATGCCTATAATTAAAAACTAAACCATTTATTCAGAAAATATTAATGCTAAAAATTCATATGAAGAGAGATCTATGTGTAAAATTTTACACACATTCATAACTTTTTATATAAGTTAATATTTTAACAATCCATCGATGATATTCTATATTTTATTCACATAAATAATACAGGTTGAATTAAATAATTAAAAATATTTATACACAATTATGAAAACTTCCAACCCGTGTTGTATCTTTTTAATCTTCCAATAACATGACTACATTAACGAGAAAAATTTTGCCTGCATCACTCCATTCTCCCACATGATGACGGTGATAACAGCCAGTACGACGGTGGACATCGCCGGCAAGTTAACGATTGTTTCGCCGGCTTGGCTTGTATTCACACTTTCAAAACAACACCCGAATTGTTTTCTCAAAAGGATTCAACTCTTTCAAGGATGCCGAGTTCCAACCCCCACGAACACCAAAGCTGTGCCGACCACACAACACGACCGCCGTGTCGAAGCCAAGTGATGGAACCCAATTTCCTTTGTGTTTTTCAGCAAAGCATCACAATAATCTCTCACTTTATTCACACATTTCCCTAAAACCCATATTGAAAATCTCAAACACGTACCGGCAATGTTTTTAAGTCTGGTGGTGAGTCCTATTATATTGGCTTTAGATTTCAAGGCGATATTGAGGTAGAGATGATAGCCAGTATGAAGCAAGTCATTTTAATGTTTTGGTCTTTGGTGAATTGTTTTGGATAGTGTGCTGTTATGTATTTAAAATCTGCTGCAAATCGCAGCTCTGTCTTCTGTTCTGGTATGGCTTGAGTGACTCAAGTCCTAAAAGTATGTAATATTTGACTGAGCAAAAAAAAAAAAAGATAATAACCAAAGGGATTACTACAAGGAAGAGACCTGGGTTTTTGTTAAAGACCAACATGTTGTCATTTGTAGGAATGAAACCACAATTGGTGAAAATTGAGAATGTGAATAGGTTTAGTCCTTTGAGCATTTGAAACAAGGGATTTATAAAGAAAAACCATGACTGTACCTAATAGGTTAATGACTAAAAGATAACCCAAAATGATAAAGCTTAAAAACATGATTGAATGGTGCAACAAATGATGTTGAGCAATGAAAAGTTCAATCATGGAAGTGAATACCTCCCCACCTATGAACATCAAAATGGTCATTACAATGAGTTGGGGATTTGAAAGAATCTCCATTTCGATGGTGGACATGCTCGATAATGTGGTTGCTGATACGGAGGTGAAAAAAAAAATCTAAATTTCGAAGTTTAGAAGAATCTGTTTTCGATTCAAAGCATTGAGACTCCAGAAACCCAACAAAGAAATGATCTTTGATGAACTATAACATAAGGGAGCTCTAAAATTTTGACATCTTTTTTTGAAAACAAGAAGAGTGGTGGTTCATCTTGATATACCACATTTGGGGATTTTCTTTTAAGGAAAAAAGCAAAGAAACTTGTTAGCAAAGGTGACAACTACCCATTTTTTTATGTTTTTAATTGAAATCTTCATCAATCAAGATTTCAAATAAGATATGTGGTGTTTTTTGTGTAGATGTTTTTTTGGGAGGGGTTAATTATTTTATATTAATAAAATATAAGCAAAGGTAGTTTAAAGATGAGTTTGGATGGATCGTGAGTTTACCTATGATTAGTGTAAAAACAGCGGTAACAGTGATATTAGATATTATAGCTAGAACTGATCGTGGGCTGAGTCGGGCCGGGCTTCAACAAATTTTAGGCCCAGTTGCTAGGCTTGGGCCCGGCTCGGCTCGAAAAATGAGCCTAAAATTTTGTCCAAGCATAACCTTAATTATAGAAGTCAAGCCCGACCCGACCAGACCCATATTAATTTTTTTAGATTATTTTATTATATACAACAAATTTAAAAAATATATAATATATCAAATACACTTAAAAACATTAAAACAAACATTAAAAAATAAACAAATTTAAAATACATTAAAAAAATTTTATATTAAGATAATTGCAAATAAAGTAGTAGAAAAATTAACAATAAAACAGAAGTTCTACAATATTCAAATAATATTAAAAAAGACAGCCAAATAATAGTAAAAACGTATAAAAATAACATCCAAACAACCAAAATAACAACCAAAACAACAACCAAAACAGCAGCAAAAATAACAGCAAAATAACAACAAAAATAACAGTAAAAACAACACCAAAACAACAGTAAAAACAACACCAAAACAACAACCAAAATAGTAAAAAACAACAACACCAAAACAGCAACCAAAACAGTAAAAAAAAGCATCAAAACAATAATATAATTTTTTTTATTAAAAACGGTTAATTTATTCAGGTTGGGCAGGACTCGAGTCAAAAAACTTTTATCCGAGGCCCGACCATTTAGAAAATGGGCCTCATTTTTTGTCCAAACTCATTTTTTGGGCCTATATTTTTGTCCAAACCCTCCCATTTTTTGGGACGGGCCTTCGGGTCGAGTCGAGTGGCCCGACCCATGATCAGGTCTAATTATAGCGATACTGTAGCGTGAGACAACAAGTAAGTTAAGCTCATCGTACCGTCCATCCAAACTCACACTAAGCTTAAAAGGTAATTTGGATTAATTTGTGTGTGATCAGTGCATGAGTCTCATTTATTCATGAAACTGAACACAGTACTTGAAATAAAAAAAAATATTTAAAATTAAATGCTAATAACTTTATTTAAATATAAATTCGAAACCCAAAACTCAATATAAATCTCAAACCTTAAACTCAAACCATAAACATAAAATTCTATATAAACTCTCAACTCAACTCAAAATTCATGTACAATGAAATCAAATTTTCATATATAAAATACTCAAAATCAAAATTCATATATAATATTACACGTTAAATCAAAGTTCATATATAATTTTAATATTTATCTATAATTGATATTAAATGGTTCCTCTTTAATCATTTTGATTTATAAAATTATCATCCAAATAATTCTGATTCCATATTAATATATAGGGTAAACTGTAAAAATAGGTACTTTTGTTTGCCTCAGATTACATTTTAGTCACTTATGTTTGAAATGTTACGTTTTAGTCACTTATGTTATTATTTTATTACGAAGTGATCACTCCTAACGGTAATCCTACATGACAGTCCAACTAGATTTTAAGAGCCAACTTGGATTTCCAAATAGGATGAGAATAGATTTTTAAGTAAATAAATTTAATTAATTAAATTTTTTAAACCTAAATCTTAATTGAAAAAACCCTAAACCCATTTCCACAAACTTGTCTTCTTCATCTTCATCATCTTCCCTTTTGATTTTAACATCTTTAGTTACAAATCTGTCTTAAAACTTGAATCTTTAAAACTCATTAACCCAAAGAAACTTAACGTGAAGAAGATATTGAATCTTTGAATCTTTGGGTTAATGGGTTTTAAAGATTCAAGCTTTGAGACAGATTTGTAACTAAAGATATTGGAATCAAAAAGAAGAAGATGAAGATGAAGATGAAGATGAAGATGAAGAAGAGAGGTGTGTGAAAATGGGTTTAGGATTTTTTCAGTTAAGGTTTAGGGTTTAAAAATTTTAATTAATTAAATTTATTTAATTAAAGATTTATTCTCATTCCATTTGAAAATTCAAGTTGGCACTTAAAGTCTGGTTGGACTGCCACGTAGGATTATCATTAGGGAGATAACGGAATTTAACGGCACAGTGATCACTTTGTAATAAAATACTAACATAATTGATTAAAACGTAACATTTCAAACATAGGTGATTAAAACGTAACCTGAGACAAATAAAAGTGACTATTTTTGAGTTTTCTCTAATATATAAAAGTACCGCGACCGACATGATATAGACATAAGACTGGCCGACATAATTTTTTTTTATTCAATCATTTATAGAAGTTTTCAAAACAAAGTCAGATTTTATTCTATAATTAATGGTGTTTGATTCTTTTTATACATTATTAATTATCATAAATTACTAAATCACGTTTTAAGTTTACGTAGACAAATAATTATATTTGTTTAATAAAATAAAATTAAATAAATTGATTTATTTTTTAAAATATATAGAGTTAAATTAAAATCAAAATTTTATGTATATTTTTTAACACAATCAAGGTTTCATAGATTTACACCAAATCAAAGTTTATGTATCAAATTTCACATTAAATCAAAGTATATGTATAATGTAATATCAAATTTCACATTCTAACAGTAAAAAATGCACCAAAACAATAATATATTTTTTTTATTAAAAACGGTTAATTTATTCAGGTTGGGCAGGACTCGAGTCAAAAAACTTTTATCCGAGGCCCGACCATTTAGAAAATGGGCCTCATTTTTTGTCCAAGCTCATTTTTTGGGACGGGCCTTCGGGTCGGGTCGAGTGGCCCGACCCATGATCAGGTCTAATTATAGCGATACTGTAGCGTGAGACAAAAAGTAAGTTAAGCTCATCGTACCGTCCATCCAAATTCACACTAAGCTTGAAAGGTAATTTGGATTAATTTGTGTGTGATCAGTGCATGAGTCTCATTTATTCATGAAACTGAACACAGTACTTGAAATAAAAGAAATATTTAAAATTAAATGCTAATAACTTTATTTAAATATAAATTCGAAACCCAAAACCTAATATAAATCTCAAACCTTAAACTCAAACCATAAACATAAAATTCTATATAAACTCTCAACTCAACTCAAAATTCATGTACAATGAAATCAAATTTTCATATATAAAATACTCAAAATCAAAATTCATATATAATATTACACGTTAAATCAAAGTTCATATATAATTTTAATATTTATCTATAATTGATATTAAATGGTTCCTCTTTAATCATTTTGATTTATAAAATTATCATCCAAATAATTTTGATTCCATATTAATATATAGGGTAAACTGTAAAAATAGGCACTTTTGTTTGCCTCAGATTACATTTTAGTCACTTATGTTTGAAATGTTACGCTTTAATCACTTATGTTATTATTTTATTACGAAGTGATCACTCTGCAGTTAAGTTCCTAACGGTAATCTTACATGACAGTCCAACTAGATTTTAAGTGCCAACTTGGATTTCCAAATAGGATGAGAATAGATTTTTAAGTAAATAAATTTAATTAATTAAATTTTTTAAACCTAAATCTTAATTAAAAAAACCCTAAACCCATTTCCACAAACTTGTCTTCTTCATCTTCATCGTCTTCCCTTTTGATTTTAACATCTTTAGTTACAAATCTGTCTTAAAACTTGAATCTTTAAAACTCATTAACCCAAAGAAACTAAACGTGAAGAAGATATTGAATCTTTGAATCTTTGGGTTAATGGGTTTTAAAGATGAAGATGAAGAAGAGAGGTGTGTGAAAATGGGTTTAGGATTTTTTCAGTTAAGGTTTAGGGTTTAAAAATTTTAATTAATTAAATTTATTTAATTAAAGATTTATTCTCATTCCATTTGAAAATTCAAGTTGGCACTTAAAGTCTAGTTGGACTGCCACGTAGGATTATCGTTAGGGAGATAACAGAACTTAACGGCACAGTGATCACTTCGTAATAAAATACTAACATAATTGATTAAAACGTAATATTTCAAACATAAGTGATTAAAACGTAACCTAAGATAAATAAAAGTGACTATTTTTGAGTTTTCTCTAATATATAAAAGTACCGCGACCGACATGATATAGACATAAGACTGGCCGACATAATTTTTTTTTATTCAATCATTTATAGAAGTTTTCAAAACAAAGTCAGATTTTATTCTATAATTAATGGTGTTTGATTCTTTTTATACATTATTAATTATCATAAATTACTAAATCACGTTTTAAGTTTACGTAGACAAATAATTATATTTGTTTAATAAAATAAAATTAAATAAATTGATTTATTTCTTTAAATATATAGAGTTAAATTAAAATCAAAATTTTATGTATATTTTTTAACACAATCAAGGCTTCATAGATTTACACCAAATCAAAGTTTATATATCAAATTCCACATTAAATCAAAGTATATGTATAATGTAATATCAAGTCAGATCATGATCTGATTTTTTTAAAAATGTATAATAATAAATTTAGTCCTCAACATTTATATTTTTTTTGTCAATTTGACTCTCAACCTTTCTAAAAGAGCCAAATCGTTTTTAACAAAAATGTTGACTAATACATTAATTTTTTTAATGATGTTGGAGTAACAATCCGTGTGATAGACTATGTATATTTTATGATAACATAACACTATTTATCTTATTTTTCACGTCAACATTAACATTTTAGTTTAAATTTCCATTTCAAAAATTAATTTGAATCTATAATATTGATGATCAATTTTAATTAAAAAAAAATAAGAGCCAAAGTCACAGGATAACGCATATATGTACTATTCATATTCAATTCTCGATATTAAAGTATATCTCGTAACAATTTAATGTTGGATAAGAAGATGAAGGAGGAGGAAGAAGAGAAAGTGTGGGAGAAAGATAGAATTCTAAAACTGTACATTTATTTTTTTTATTTATTAAGTCATTTTTAATAAAAATAATAATTAACTTATTTTATGAAATGAAAAGTTAAAAATACATGGCAGGATATAATTGGTTGATTTTTTAAACAACAATAAAGTTTTGGACTAAAAGACATATACTTCAAATTTAGAGAACAAAAATTCGTAAGAAGAGGGATCTACATGTAAAATTACTTTAGTTTTACGCATTCTCATAATTTTATGTTTGAACAATCAGACGATGATATTCCATGTTTTATTCAGGTAAATCATGCGTACTGAATCGAATAAATTAAAAATATCAATTAAGAAAACTTCCAAAGCATGTAGTATGTCTTTAGTCTCCCAAGCATCATGACTAGAATGAGAACAGTTTTGCCAGCATCACTCCATCTTCCCACAAATCCATACGATTTGTCCACACAATTAGCCTCATCGTTTAATCGTAGCTTGCAACTATAACCCATTGAGTATCCCACGTTACCATATGCACTGCACAACCCCATCCATATCAATCCAAATTATTTTCTAAAATTATATAGAGACGTATTCATCAAGTTCGAGTCGAACTTAAATATGATATTAACACAATTTATACTTGTTCAAGTTTGGTTCAACCTAAAATTTTATCCATATTTGTAAATAGTTATCCCAAACCTATTTTAAGTCTGCCCATATTGTTTTCTAAACTTTTTTTAAATCAATTTATTATAGTATTATATATTATTATAGATTTATTATAGGATTGAGCCTAGAATATTCAAGTCCAAACTTGATCCATATTTAAAATAGATCTAATTTTTATCTTAACTCATTTTTTAGGTCTAATATTTTTGTCCAAACCTTCCAACAATTTGAATAGACCTTCGGGTTTAAACAGATAACAAGACTCATGAACAGTTCTAAATATCATTATCTTAACTATACTTGTGAAATTTTTTCTTGAAAGTGTACTTAATTATAATCATTAATTTAAATAATAATAATATAATAAATAATAGGTAGAAATTGAAGTGATATGCTTACCTTACCACCTCAAATAGAATATTGAAGGGAGTGAAGTTAAAGGGATCTTCTTTCATATTTTTCCTCTCTGTTATGCAAAGAAGAAACACAAAAATACAAATTGAAGCAAGTTGTGAGAGTAATTCATTTGCTGTTTTTCCTTTTCTCTCTTCTTGATTTTGTTGCTCTTTCTTCTCATCTTTTACAAAAGGGATGGATGTATAAGGAGGAAAATACCTGTTTCAATAAATAAAACAAAATTATAGGTCCTCAACTTTTGAAAATTAGTCAAATTGTTTGTTTTTGAATAGAAAAACTGACTGAATTATTAAAATTTTAATAGCATTGATGCGGTCGCTAATGTGACAGTGCACTTATAATACGTATAACGATAATAATGTTCATTCTTATTAATAACTTTTTTTAAAGCTTATAAGTATAATTATAGTACGAGCTTGAATAATTATAAGGTATAACAATAAATGTTGACTAAAACATTAAATTTTGAATAAAAATCAAATTGACAAAAGATGTAAACGTTAAAAGTTAAATTTATCATTATGCATAATTATAACTATAATCAAATCAGTATAAATCTGGATTAGAATTTGGAAAATATAGAGATCTAAACAAGAATAAATTTAGACAATGTTAAGACTATATATATAAATAACCCTTCCAACCTTTTAATTGAAGGAAAAACGCATTTAAGTGCACTCGATTTTATGTCTTCTTAATTATTACAATAACAATAATTCTAACTTAACTAAAACTTAAACCCATAATAAATCTAGAAAAAAACCTACACAGAGATTCCCAAAACTTCAATAGTGTCCTTTCAGATAAGCTTTCACTATCAATAAATATAAACATATATAGATGGAATTTCATTTATTTTAACAATTAAAAGGGTTCCAAAAACAATTTTTTATTTCGATGTTTGAATTTAAATATGTTAAAAATTAGAAAGGAATCAAAACAAATAATTGATGGTACGATGGTCCCTTCATTTTGACCTCCTTATGTTTTAGGGATTATTTAATTTATTAAGAGTTATGATCCTATACAACTTGAGGGGTCAAAATGCAAGTACAATCATGTAATCTATTATTAATTTTGATTCCATTTTAATTTATAAATATTTTTTTTTATCTATTTATATACGAATTTTGGTTTAATGTATAAATTTTGATTTGATTTAAATATATATAAAATTTTAATTGCAGTTTAAATATATAAATTAAACTTTAATTTTGATTTAACTGTACATGCATGAAAGTATGAGGTAAAATGATGTTATATTGATAATTATCTTAGTGATTTATGAAAATTGAATTAAATTAATATTTAATGTATAAAATTATACAAAATAAAAATTTATATATAATATTACACATCAAATCAAAATTTATGAATAATTTTAAACATTATTCCTAAAACAAAATTATCCATTGACAAAAATAAGTAAAATTATCCACCCTGAACTTAAAATTCTAAAAAAATTATTAATTTTGATATTAAAAATAATATTAAATGATTCATTTTTAATCATTTTGATTTATTAAAAGTAACATCCACGTGACAAAGGAATAAGACTGGCCCAAACAATTATTTTTTTAATCTTATCCAATCATTTATAAAAATTTTCACCCATATGTTCTTAAGCTGTATTTGTACTAAATAATTACCCATAATTTAATAGTATTTTTGTTTTTTGAATTAAGGGAAATTGTTTGATACACTGTCAGTAAAATTCTTAGATTCTACAAGTAAGATTAAAGGGTTGACAAATATCTTATAAAAATATAGTAAAATATTAAAAAAATATTTAAAAATAAGATAACTTTTTAAAATTATTTGTGGAATAAAAAATAATGTGCCAAAGTACCAAACACTAACCTTTAGATCAATTTTAAATTAAAAACTAAAAAAATTATTTTAAATTATCTTTAATATATTGAGATGGGTGATGATAATGGTCATTGATGATCGTCACTGATATCTCAACTGGATAAAGCACTACCATAACTTTACACTAATTATTTTATAATATAAATAACTAAAAAATAAGGAATAAAATTAAAAATTAATTAAGCAAACAATAAATGTTGGGTGCAATTATGATATATATTACGGTAAAAGTATCACAGAGGATCTTATATTACTAGTCAAATTATATTTTCTTCCATCTACTTAAAAAATAAACAAATTAATCTTTTTACGTTAGATTAAACAGAAAATTGATCATTTTGTTAACAATTTCATTTATTTTTATTGTTAAAAATTGATCCATTTATATGAGCATGAGGTATATGTGATACATCATGTGAACTATCTAGTTATTCTCTTAATCATATCAGTTTAACAGTAAAAATGAATAAAATTTTTAACAAAAATGATCGATTTACTTTTGATGTAAGATATAATGATTAATTATCTATTTTTTGAGTTTAAAATACAATTTAATTCATAATACAAGAATTTTGATAGCAAGAAGAAAATTGAAGTTAGAAACTCTAAGAGTGACATTATCGAAAGATGAAGTGAGAAAGAGAGAGACTCACATGACGATGGTGATAACAACCAGTATGGCAGTGGACATCGCCGGTAAGTTAACGATTGTTTCGCCGGCTTGGCTTGTATTCACACTTTGAAACAACACCCCAATAGTTTTCTCAAAAGGATTCAACTCTTTCAAGGATGCCGAGTTCCATTCCATGGTGAAAAACAAGACGGCTTGAACCAACACGAACACCAAAGCTGTGCCGACCACACAACACGACCGCCGTGTCGTAAACAAGTGATGAAACCCAATTTCGCTTGTGTTTTTCAACAAATAATCACAATAATCTCCCACTTTATTCACACATTTCCCCATAACCCATATTGAAAATCTCAAGCACATAGGGAATAATGGGTTCCCTAAAAGAGCTACAGCAATTATGACTAGGAGGAGACCTGAGTTTTTGCTAAACACCACCATGTTTTCATTCGTAGGAATGAAACCACAATTGGTGAAACTTGAAACAGTGGTGAAAATTGAGAATGTGAACGGGTTCAGTCCTTTGCTTTCTAACGTGCTTCGAGCACTTGAAACAAAGGATATACAAAGAAAAACCAAGGCTGAACCTAATATATTAACGATTAAAAGATAACCCAAAATGACAAAACCTAAAAACATGATCGAATGGTACAACAGGTGTTCACCATTGTTGAAGTTTTCACCTTGGTTTCGAGCACGTTGTTCTGGGTTTAGGTTCTCAGGTTTAGGGTTTCCCAACTCGATTTCACCATCGTCAATAACGTTGTTTTTTTCTGAAATGAAATTACTTAAGAAAAGGCCAGCCATGGAAGTGAAACCCTCGCCACCTATGAACATCAAAATGGTCATTATAATGAGTTGGGGGTTTGAAAGAACCTCCACTTCGACAGTGGACATGCTCGACACGGTGGTTGCCGACACGGAGGTGAAAAACAAGTCAAATTTCCGAGGTTTAAAGGAACTGGTTCTTGGTTTCAAGACATTGAGACCCCAAAAACCTAACAAAGAAAGGGAAAGAAAGTACAAAATGCGAGTCCAAAATGGATTCACACTAAGGATATGGCATAGCCTAGTAAGCCTTGAAGAACTATAGCTCAAGGAAACTTGAAATTTTGGCATCTTTTTATGAAAACAAGAATAATATTGGTTCATCTTCATACACCACATTTGGGGAAACATTTTTTTTTCTAGGAAATTGAGCGAAGAAACAAAAGAAAGTGTTTTCATTTTTTTTTAAAGGAAATTGAGCAAAGAAACAAAAGAAAGTGTTTTCCTTTGTTAGCAAAGGTGGCAACAAATCATATTTTGTGTTACTAATGTTCATGAATCAAGACTTTAAATAGAGACTAGATTATGTAAAAAAAAATATTAAATTATATAAAAGTGGAGGTTATTTCGTGGTAGTTTAAGTTTTTGCCAAAACTTATTTTCTACGAGTTTGAATGGTATTATTCTATCTTTTATCCATAATATTGTATCCAGAAAAATAAAGTGAAGGTTATATTCATGAATCATATTTTGTCCCTATACGATCGCTTCCACCAACTGGGATTCTGAAATTTAACGTTAATGGGGCTGCCTCTGGGTGTGGGGGTATACTAGGAGATGAGAGTGGGAAAATTTAATAATTCAGCAATTTATATGTTCAGAATTAGTAAAAATTAGCTATCTAACAATTTATATGCAATATATATAAGCAAATATCAACAGTTCTGTTGGATCGAATCAGAATGATGCAATAAACACGAACGAAAATCGAAAAAATTGAAAACAAATATTTTCATAAAAAAAATTCTTTAAACAAAATAGAAAATCACGAGCAAAAGAAACTCCACTAAAACGGAAAAAACTGAAGAGAGGAGTACAAGATGGAGAAACAAATAAACCCTGAACCTGAAATTCTCACAAACTCTCTTAATTTTGTTGTTGTTTTTCTTAACTATATGGGGTTGTTAAGAGGCCTATTTATAGACTGAATTTCGTGTACAAATATTACTAAAACATTCCTAGAATAATTAGAGTTAGACTGAGAAAATATAATATAGTTTAACTAGGAGAAGAAACCTAGTTGAGTGGGGAACACGTCGCGTTCAGCTCATCAGGATGTCCATCATCGCGTCGTCGAGACAACGACTCTTCCTCGTCATGTCTGTTAAACTCTATAACAACAAGATTAGATTAAGTAATTCATTCAAGAATCACTTAAACAGTACATGCACAGGCTACTGTACTTATACACATCAGCTGACCATATCAACTAACATAACAGTAAGCTCAACTGCTCAACAACTGGTTAACTGTAATTGATATTTTCAAATACACTAACATTCCCCTAGTTCTCTAAATTTTCTTGTTTAAAATCAGCATTGGAGAGCACTCAAAGTGCTATACGAAAAGATGCAAATTGTTTTAAAGTAATTGGTTTTGTAAGAACATCAGCTATCTGTGCTGAGGAGGGAACAAAATTAATTTGTATTGTACCATCAAGCACCTTCTCACGAACAAAATGATGGTCAATTTCAACATGCTTGACTCTAGCATGATGTGTAGGATTAACTGCCATGAACATTGTTGAAGTGTTATCACACCATATCTCTGGTTGTTGACATACTGACACACCCATTTCAGCTAGCAACTGCATCACCCCTAACAATTCCGAAACACAGTTGGCTAAACTTCTATACTCAGCTTCTGAGGACGAACGAGAGACCACAGCTTGCTTCTTAGAGCTCTAGGCAATAGGTGTGGACCCAAGGAAGACTACATACCCAGACATAAACCTTCTATCCTCAATAGACGATGCTCAATCAGCATATGTATAACACACCAGCTTGCATTGTCCTTTTGCCACAACCAGACCATACTCCATAGTACCAACTAGATAGCGCAACACACGCTTAACTGCCTTCCAATGAGCCTCACTAGAAGTATTCATATACTGACTTAGTTTATTGACACAGAATGACAAGTCAGGACGAGTAATATAGACATACTGCAACATGCCTACCACACTGCGATATAGATGAACCTCAGCAAACGGTGGACTGTCATCACTAGCAAACAGCTTGGGAGTGCTGACCATGAGAGTTGGAGTGGTAGCTGCACCCAACATCTCAATCTTGCAAAGTAAGTCAGTGATATATTTTTTCTGAGTCAGAAAAATCCCATGAGAACAATGTTAAACCTCAATGCCTAAGAAAAAATTAAGCTGCCCCATGACTTTGAGTGCAAACCTTCTATTCAACTACACCACCACCTTCTCAATGTCTACTTTGGAACTGCTTGTTATCACAATATCATCCACGTACGCCATTAGAATTAAGTGAGTATCTGATGTCTTCTTGATAAACAAAGAAGAGTCAGCCTTGGACGCACTAAACCTAAGCTCGTCCACCAAAAATTATTTTAGAGTGTGGAGCCAAGCGCGAGGAGCCTGCCTGAGCCCATACAAGGCCTTGTTCAGTTTGCAAACCAGCTGTTGACCTTGAGCATCTGTCACTTCAAAACCAGGAGGCTGAACCCTGTAAATCTCCTCAATCAACCTACCATTGAGGAAAGCATTGTTAACATCAACTTGTCTCAATGGCCACCCATTCATAACAGCAACTGCAAGCACAGTACGAATTGTAATTGCCTGAACCACTGGACTAAATGTGTCTAAAAAATCAGCTCCAGCTTGCTGAGAAAAACCCTTAACCACTAACCTTGCCTTGTACTTGTCTATAGTGCCATCTGCCTTCTTCTTGACTTTAAAAAGCCATTTGCACCCAATGGCTTTCCTTCTAGCAGGCAACAAGCAAAGACTCCATGTATCATTGTTAACAAGAGCCTGCAACTCAACATGCACAACATCCTTCCAACGAGCGTCAGACATAGCTTGATGAACATCAGTAGGAGTATTATCTGACAAACCATCTGCCTTAGTAATATAGACTTTAGGTTTAGCACATCAGCTTTACTCCTAGTAACCATATTATGAGTGTTCATAACTGCATGTGATTGAGGATAAGATTGAGGTGGCAAGACAGATGTTAATGCATGGGTTTAGCAAATCTAGATCACTAGGCTGAGCACGTGTCTGAGTTGGTAAAGCTGGACTTTTAGGCTGAGCATGTGACTGGTTGGTAAAAGTAAACTATCAGATTGTGCTGAATGCAAAGGTGACTCAACTGATCTATGACTAGAACCAGAAATAAGAGACAAACTGACACACCGATCACTTTGTACACCACCAGGTGAGACAGTAGAAGTAATGACAGAAGGAACAGTATTCTTGCTAGAATTCGATTCTGGTGTGAAAACTAGCAATTTGGAACTCGAAGCAGTACATGTCTCAGGCTGATCTATTTTTGTAACTCGAGTTTAATAAGGGAAAACAGACTCATGGAATACAACATGACGAGAGATGAACACTTTGCCTGAATTGTCTTGACATCTATAACCTTTGTGAAGCGGAGAGTATCCAAGAAAAAGACAAGAGTAGACCTAAATTGTAACTTCTTGGTGTTGTAAGGTCCTAAATTTGGAAAGCACAAACACCCAAATACTCTTAGAAAATGATAGTTAGGTTGTTCATGAAAAAGTTTTTCATAAGGTGAGACCATACCTAAGGGAGCAGAAAGCAGTCTGTTTATCAGATATACTACACTACTGAAGGTATCGTTCCAAAATGAGAGGCATAGCGGCTTGTGCCAGCATGGATATCCCAGTTTTAACAATTTACCTGTGTTTGCGTTCCACTAAGCCATTCTGTTCTGAACTGTAAGGACAAGTCAGGCGATGAACAATACCATGTTGTGCCAAATACTACCTTAACACCTGAAATTCTCTTCCCCCATCAGTCTGTAGAGCCTTCACTTTGAAGCCTAACGACCTCTCTACTTGCTTATGAAACTGAGGAAACACAGTAGATACATCAGACTTTTTCTTTAAAAAATATACCCACGTATACCTTGTGCATGCATCAGTAAATGCTACATAATAACGAAAACCATTAGAACAAACTGGAGCAGGCCCCTAAACATCAGCAACCACAACCTGTAAAGGTTCATTATGCTAAGAAACAGAATTACGAAAAGAAAGCTTATGTGATTTCCTTAAGTGACATGCCACACAAGGTTCTTTATTTGAGCCAACAAGAATATTACACCTAGTCAAAGCTTTTTCAAGAACAGCTTTACAAGGGTGTCCTAGCCTAGAGTGCCAAACATTCCAAGAAACTGCAGTCTGAGCAACAAAACATTAAGGCACTTCATCAGATGAAACCTTTCGAGGCAGTGCACCAAAATGTAATTTGTAAAGACCATTGTCAACCGAACCTTAAAGTAAAACTTCCTTGGTTTTTAGATCATACACCTGATACTGAGAAGGCATAAACTCAAACATTACTTGATTATTTTTAGTGAACTTGGAGACAGAGAGAAGATTCTTGGTTATCCCAGTTACATATAATAAAGAACGCATAAGTAACGGTCTTGAACTGGTAAGGAAGACTGACCAGTAGATATAACAGGGAGAGCATGTCCATTACCAACATAAACTTTACCTGGTCCACTGTGTGAAATACTGTCACCAAGTGTATTGGCAGAATGAGTAAGGTGGTGCATTGCTCCGAAATCGGGATACCATGCATTATCACCAAGTGTCTCAAGAGTTGCTAGACACACTTGAGGTGAACTAGGAGGCTGAGAACAACTTGCAGCAAACGGATTAGACCAAGTAGGAACTGTTGAAGAGGGAAACAACTAACCTGACTGTTGACTAGGCATAGGCAACCACAGAGCCCCATTACCATAAGTGCACACATTAGCTTGTACAAGTGGTCTGTAGGGAGCACTCTTGTAACCAGTATCAAAACGGCAATAACACCTATCAATGAGGTGTCCCATTTTCCTACACAATTGACATTAAACACGGGAGTTAGAGTTACGCCCACGCCCATGCCCATGACCTCGAAAACCAGATGACGGCTTGTAGTTTGGCATAGTAGAAGTTGACTTAGGCTGTTGATGAGTAACAACATTTGCTACACTTGGTACATAAACCAACAAACCCTGTATTCTTGACTTAGCATTAAGCAGTAAAGTAGTAACTCTTTAAACACCATAGGGTGTCTGACTTGCTGCTATGACAGTAATGAGAGACTCATACTCAGGTGGTAGGCCATTAAGAATAGCAGTGACATACTCATGTTCGCTAATGACTTTTTCACAACTAGCAAGACTATCACAGAACCCCTTAACCTTCATGAGAAATTCTTTCATAGAAAGCTCACCTTTACGTTGAGAATATAGAGCCCTTCTGTAAAACATCATCTTGGAAGTTGTTTTACTACCATACAGATTAGAAATGGTAGTCCAAATTTGTGCACTTGTATCCATGCCAATAAGGTGTGGAAGAACTTCCTGACTAACTAAGGACAAAAGCTAAGACGCAAGAGCATTGTCTTACTGCTCAAATTTAACAAACTCTGGATTTTCTTGAGAAGTGCCATCAGCACCAGTAACCAGAGAAGATGGCGGAACCGTGCATGGATCAAGAAACTGCTGAAGCTTAAAGGTCTTGATATCCAGTCAAACTTGTTGCCTCCATAACAAGTAATTATTATCGTCAAGAATTACATTTATTTTCTTGGTACCAAAGAACCTACCATGAACTAACGCAACACTAAAACTGGAAGCTGCAGGTACTGTAGAGGACTGCACTACAGAGGAGCTCAAGTAAAGAGCCATAACCAAAAAACCTCAAAGAAACCGAAACAAGAAAAGAATAGAAAAAATCAACAAAACAGGCCTAAAATCAACAAGAAAACTTCTGATACCATGTTAAACTCTATAACAACAAGATTAGATGAAGTAATTCATTCAAGGTTCACTTAAACAGTACATGCACAGGATTCTGTACTTATACACATTAGCTGACCATATCAACTAACATAAAATAAGCTTAACTGCTCAACAACTGCTTAATTGTAATTGATATTCTCAGATACACTAACAATGACATCAACCCTGCTTCATCTGAAATACGATGCGCACTTTACATTTTCGAATTAATGTGTTTACCAACAATTTGATTAATTTTTTTAACTTTTGTTAAATGCAAGAATTAAATTCTGATAAATTTTCGTAAAATAGGATTGATATTTTTTTATTTATAAAATATAGGAATGGGCAATCTAGGTAGTTGGGTAAGATGATTTAGAGTTTTTTTTAGAATAATTTTTTTTGGTAGATTTAGAATAATTTATTAGAATCATGGTTAAATGAAAGGGCAATCATGCAATCAATGAACTTAAAATATTTTGGTACTAATACAATCACAATCATTAACATAAATTGCTTATTTTATTGTATTTAATAAAATAATATCAATAATGTTAAATTTTAAATGATGAAAAAGGAAAGTTATGTATAATGGGTCAATGTTTACTATCAGATTATTAGTATAATCAAATAAATTTAATAAAATATTATTTATATATTTTTGACCAAATATTACTTTTTTTAGAAAATAAAATATTTTTTAAAATATATTATCCTTCTATTTATGAATTGAGATAGGATTATGAATAATTTTAAATATGATTTCAAAAAAAATAAATATGAACGAAATATATAATGAAACTGAGACTTGAATAGAAACCTGCATGTCTTTGTAATTTCAACGTGTAATTTTAACCATATCAGTAGTTTTACTTTAGCCAAATATTGTTTATATTCTTAATCATAGTAATCTAAGTCTTTCCTTTATTTTATTTTTTTATTATAATAAATTAGTCAAATGCTGATGATATCACCCACGTGTCCACATGTGAGTCAATTAAATCACGCCCAATTAGCTTATAAACATTTTTAATTATTTTTGTTTCTATCCATATGATTACTCACAAACCGACTTAATATTTATATTCAATGCATTTGAAAAAATATATTCTTTAAACAATTGGTCTTTTTTTTAACTAGCAAGCTGATTTAATACCCTTAACGTATAATTCTTGTAAATTTAATTTAATAATTGATAAAATATAATATATTAACACTAATTTCTTTAAAATATTAATTCATGAGTTTGAATGGATAGTGTATTTATCTGCGTTTAGTGCAAAAACAACGGTAGCATTGAGATTAGATATTGCAACGATATTATAACGTGAGATAAAAAGTAAACTAAACGCATTGCACCGCCCATCCAAATCCACACTTAAGCTAAGAAAAAAAAAAGTTCTAATACTCTTAAATTGATATTCTTAATTTTGTCAATAAAAAATTAATTTTTTTTTAAAAAAAGTTGGTCTATATATATGAGAAAATATTTGATATATTGCATGAATTTCATGTTGAGAAGACTTATAAATAAATATTGATAACTTTATTTGAATATAATTAAATAATAATTAATTATAAAAAAACTCTAAAGCTCTAAACTCGTGATAGTAAACATTAAACCCAAGATCTTTAATTTTATTATTTATTTATAATAATAATAATAATTAACTGTTATTTATTACGTTTAAATTTTATTATTAAATGAAAATTTATCAAGATTAAGATAAATTTAATATACAATAGGACTCTAATGCTCTCCTATTTTTCTTGTTCTTTTACTTTTTTATTATTATTTATTTCATAACATAAATAAAATTATTAGTATTTATTTACAAGTTCTCCAAAAGTGAAGGTAATGGCCCTAATCTTTTTAAAGATATAAATTTTAAGTTAATAAATGATAAAATTATAAATTGAAATCCCAAAAATAATATATTTTAATTTAATCATTCTAAAAACTCTAATAATATATAACAATTCAACGATGAAATATATATTTTAGCTCTCATAAAAATTTATAACTAAATGTCGTCCAAGAAAAAAAGTTCTACTTACCCCTTAAAATCTAAAATTAATTGATAGAGCATAAAACTCATAAACCGACAACACATCATCCAATAGAAAGCAAGAGAGAAGAAAAGTGAGGAACACGAATGAAAACTAAATCTGAGCCAACAGGATGTCCCAATACATCCATACCCTAATGCGCATTCTTTAAAAAGATTGAATTATCCGATAAAACTACCCGAACAAAATACTGAGCCACCTTATTCACACACCAATGAAACTACACTCTCCGAAATGAAAAAGAAAAACATTTCATCTACAAAAATGGGCCCAAAGCAATAAAGTCAATGATAGAATGTTGCATTTATTTAATATAAACTTAAAAACATGACTAGTGTTGATAATTGAATCTAAATAATAATAATAATGCGATATTAAATTTATTACTTTTAAGTATAATAATGATTTTTATTAATATATTGTTTCGAGTTAAATTTAATTTTAAATTTTTTTTAAAATTAAATTATTATTTTTTAATAAAAAATATCGATTGAAATATTAAATTTTTAAACGCAATAACCCGTATTACAACTCACTTACACTTCAAAAATCAAAATAAAAATCAAATTAATAAAAAAAAATTAAAAAACTAAATTTAACATTATACATTATTATTTTTATTCTAAATCTAAATCAAGAAACTCATCATTTTATGAATCTTGATATACTTTTTTTTGGTTCTACGTTTATGACTATTTATCCTACTTTATCACTCATGAGTTGTGATCATGCTTATAGACTATATTAATAACTACAATAATGCAATTAAGGATTTAAATAATCATAATAATGCGATATTAAACTCAATATTTTTATTATACTTTCTAGGTCAAAAAAACTCATCAATTTATGAATTTTAATAGCTTTTTGCACTAGATTTATGATTATATTTATTGTACTTGATTGAATGTACTGATGTTTATAGATTACATTAAAAACTACAATAATGCAATGAGCAGGTCGGCTAAAATATATAATATATAGTCCGTGTATTATCCGTGTATATTATGTCCTTACTTCTCTCCAATATATAAAAGAATTATGTGTACCAAGAAGTGGTGTGTCTATCCAGGTTTAAATTATTATTTGGATCTAGAATTTGATAATTATTCTTATTTTGAGGTTTAAATTTTTTAATATTAAAATTAGATTTTAAATTTGGTAATTGTTTCACGTTAGTATTTGAATTTAGGGCTTAAAATTTTTTTTGTCCAAGTTGATTCCTGAACTTGACAATTTTTCCTATATTGAGAGTTGAACTTGGCAATAATTCTCATATTTGAGCTTGAAGTTTAGGATTTTCAATGAAATACCAGTGACTAACTTGGACAAAAAAAAAACTCAAGCCCCAATGTAGGTACAATTGTTAAGTTTAGGGCCTAATTAGGACAAAAAAAGTTTGGACCCCAATGTGAGAACAATTGTCAAGTTTAGAGTCTAACTTGGACAAAAAAAGGTTCAGGCCCTAATGTGAAAATAGTTGCCAAGTTCAAACCCTAAAAAGTCATTTAACCCATCTATTAATAGAAAGCTATTTCGATGTTTTTAGGACTGGTGATCAAATTGGTTAGATCACTTTTTTTTTTCGGTTTGATCAATCTATCTAGTTCAAAACAAATAAATTATGAAGAAATAAAACATATAAAAACTAGTTCAATCGGTTCGTGGGTCAATTGATTTTTGTCTCTCTTTGGATTGATATCCCAATCGGTTCCTGATCCAATTTATTCGATAAACCATTGTAGTCTAATTTGGTAGCCTTAAAAAAAGAATTGATACTTCTAACCAATAAAAACATGACACGTAATGTTTTTTTAACCATGTTATTGAAACCACCTCAAAAACGGGGCTTCGAAAAAAATTATTTTAAAGTTTGGAAATTTGGAACAAAAAGGGAGTCGCCACCAATCTTTTATTTAGGTGTGATTGGATCACCACAAAAACGTTTAAAAATGTTTTAAAAAGTTGGTCTTCGAAATTCAGAGAAGTAGGTTCGGGAGTCGGTTACGCATGAGGAAGGATTAGCGCCTAAAATTGGTACCACATGATTACTTTCGAGTCTTGTTTTATGAAAACAGTGAAACTTGAGTAAAGTTTAAAATACGATGTTTATTTTAGAAGGCCTTGTGTAATTTCAAAGTAAATCCTTTTAAGAAAATTCGTCCCCGTGTTTCGATCCTTTACGAGAACTAGAAGTCGTGTCCAACACGTTAGCGCACTATATTCTCGGAGTTTCAAAATTTGAAGGACGTTTCGAGAAATTTTTGAAGAGGGTATTCTATCGCATGAATTATACGAAAATCACACCCAACACGTTAGGGCATGGTGCCTCGAGGTCTTTACACGAAAGGACATTGTCTCATTTTTGTCTTAAAATCCTTTGTATATAGAGATATAAAATTGAAGGATGTTTTGGGAACTTTTGAAGAGGATATCCGATTTGCATGAATTACGAAAATCACACTCAGCACGTTAGAGCACGATTTCTCGAGGTTTTCACACGAAAGGACATTGCCTCGTTTTGTTTTAAAATCACTCGTGATATATAGATATATATTTTGAGAACTTGAAAATTTTGTATTGAATTTAAAATGCAACCCTCGGACACATAGTTTAAAAGATTCAAATATGGAATACCCGTTTACTTCGATTTTCGCGGAGAATTAAAATCATGACCAACACGTTAGGACACGATGTTCTCAGAATCTCGTAGTTAACAGGTATAAAAATCCCAAAAGAGGATATTCGACGCGTGTGAGTTATACGAAAAATCACACCCGACATGTTAGGGCATGATTTCGCGAAGCTTTCACACGAGAGGAACATTGCCTCGTCTTTAAAATTTCTTTGAAAATGAACATGTAAGTTTAAGATATCAAATAGCAATTAATAAGAGAAATTAAATACGAAGCAAGATAATAAGCAAATAAATAGTATGCAAAAATATAAAATGCAGGTGCATAATGATTAAAATAAATGCAAATATTGATGAGGAAAAAAAATGACGCAATCGGGATTGAAAACGAGACCTTTGGACGCCCGAGGGCAAAATGGTAATTTTTGGTAAAATCGAGGTCAAAAATTGAATTTTGGAAAGTTTGAGGGGGAAATGGTAATTTTTGGTGAAATCGAGGTTAAAAAATGAGATTTTGGAAAGTTCGGGATAAAATGGTAATTTTTGGGATTTTGGAAAGTTCGAGGTAAAGTGGTAATTTTTGGTGAAATCGGGGTTAAAAATGGAATTTTGGAAAGTTCGGCGGTAAAATGGTGATTTTTGGTGAAATCAGGGTCAAAAATGGAATTTTGGAAGTTTTGGGGTCAAAATAGTAATTTTTGGTAGTTTTGGGGTCAAAATATAATTTTTAGAAGTTTTGGGGTCAAAAATGTAATTTCAGAGGAGTTCGAGGGTCAAAGTGTAATTTTTAAAAAGTTTTAAGGTCAAAATATAATTTTTGAATAGTTTAGGGACTTATAAAGCAATAAAACCAAAGAATGGGTGACACGTGGCAGCTCCACAGGCATCCAGAAGCCAAATGACTAATTTGTAAATCTTGAAAAATTCTTGGGCCAGTTTTGTAATAAAACAGAAGTTGATTTAAGGATTAAATTAAAACAAATTCAAAACAACAGTGACTAAATGCATAAATATACCAGGTTAGTGACACATGACAGCTTTTGGTGTATTCAAAATGTCAAGGGATTAAATTGAAAATTAAGGAAAATTACTAGGCTAAATTAAAAATCATCAAAAGTACAAAAAGGACTAAATTAAAAAAATAAAAAATACGGAAGGATCAAATGCA
Organism: Gossypioides kirkii; assembly: GCA_005610355.1. Classification (NCBI taxonomy): domain Eukaryota; kingdom Viridiplantae; phylum Streptophyta; class Magnoliopsida; order Malvales; family Malvaceae; genus Gossypioides; species Gossypioides kirkii. The sequence goes on along the minus strand of CP032245.1, from coordinate 581,655 downwards.
TAAATAACCCATTAATTAAAAACACGCGGATCCTTGGAGCGGGTCGGGTCAAATCGGGTCAGCCCATGGGTATATGTCAAAACGATGCTGTTTTGGGGCTAAAACTCAACCCTCAAAACGACGTCGTTTTTAGAGGCTTTAAATATCCCATATCTGATTTTTTATTTTCTTTTTTCCAAAAAAAAACTCAAATTCTCTCAACTTTCTCTCAAACCCTCTCTTCTCCCCTCCATGGCCTTCCACGACCGGCAGCACTCCAATCGGTTACTCCGCCGCCCTCCACGCGCGTAGCTCGTCGACCGGAGGTAATACGTCCCTCCTTCTCTTTTCTTTCCCTTTTTCATTTTAAAACCTCATTTTCATCCTTGTAAAACCCAGATCTGGATTTTCCAGATCTGGAAATTTCTAAAACACCGATGTGCTTCTTCTCCTTTTTTAAAAGAAAACATTTATTTTAGTTTTTAAATCTGTTCTTTTTGGTGTTATTTGCGTGTATCCGAGTAACCGGGGTGTAACGGAGGCAAATCGGCGGGTTCCAGCGGCTGTTTTGCGGTGGTGGACGACGATAACGGTCAGGGAAGATTCTGTCTTTTCGATTTCTCTTTTTTATTATTATTAAAATTATTATTAAAAATATTAATATTATATTTATTACTATTAAAACTTATAACTGTTATTAATAAAAATATTTAATACTTAGTAGGCAACTAATGGGTGCTTAAAAAATGGATGAATGTCATAAATACAGTCAATGAAATTTAATGCATACATATGTACATATGGTTAAAATATCAGAGTTAATGAAGAGCATTAAACTTAATAACGGTTAATGCACAACATTTAAGAAGAAAACTTTTGAAGTTTGTATAACAGATAAAGATGTGGCAACATTCAAAGCATGCATTTAATACCTTTCCAGGCTCAATGCTTTGTGTTCTAATGATGAAAGACACCTCTGTTTGTTACCTTTTGCTTTGGTCTGCCACGATTTCGAGCCTCGTTGTATTGCTTTGTAGTTTTTTAGTCGAAAAATGATTTATTTTTATATAAATTGTGCGAGTGTGTCAAGAACAAACTTGTGTATATTGATTTCAATCCCAAGGTTTGTAACCCCTTACAATGAATTTAGTTCAGCTTTTTATAGCCAAATTTACCATAATTCTATTTTGTTTTACACAATTTAATGAATTTCTTGTCAACCTTTTGCAGGTTCAGCCCTTGCAGGTTGAAGCTGGTGGGAGTCAGCTGTGCAGGAGGTAGCAACTTGGATTTGGTTCCATGCTGACGTGGTGAACCCTGGTTGGCTGAGATGGACAGCAGCAATGCAAGTGGGTTTACCAGACTCTGACTCTGGGTTTAACCTTAGGGTAGTGGGCCATTTGGACCTGGATTTTATTTGGGTCAAGTGTAATGGGTTTTTTTGTAGTTGGGCCCCGATTGGGCTTTGTAACTGGACATTGGACTTTATTTTTGGGTTAATATCAATTTAAATTTCAATTAAACTTAAATTTAGAGAAAATTTAAATTTAAAATATATTTAAATCCATTTTAAACCAATAAAAAAAAAGCTTAATCCAATTACTCGGGCCCGGTTAAAATTGGGTTCCAACAGCTGCCCCTCTTTGCTCGTTGTTTTGTAACAGGAACGGAGTAAAGACCAAAAGGAAAGCTCAATTTTATCGGGTCTCATCTCTTTGACACTCTATCTTCAACTGGTTCGCCTTTCGTTTTGTCACTCATTCAATCTCCACTACATTCGTCTTTCCACTTCTTTGACGTGATGGTTCCATCCTGCTTTAAGGTGATCTTGAAAAAGTCAAAATTTCCTACTATGACTTCACCCCATTCTCTCGAAATTTCAAGGAGATTGGAATTTGTCATCGTAGTCTTTGAGTCTGATTTCATTGACCTGGTCTTCTTCTCTGTGTCTTATCAGGAAGATGACCATAATTATCTGTTTTAATTCGCTTCTCTGGATCTCCTCAAGAAGACGAATTCGGTCCACTTCTTTTTATCTCATCAGGAAGCTAACCTTTTTATTTCTTCGACCTACTTCTCAATGTCTCATCAGGAAGCTGGGTTTGAAGATTTGCTCGCATTGAGCGTTGAGTTGGTATTCTTCTCTGTGTCTCATCAAGAAGATGGTCACCTCGCTTGTTTTAATTCGCTTCTCTGGATCTCCTCAGGAAGATGAATTTGGTCCACTTCTCTGTGTCTCATCAGGAAGCTAACCATTTTATTGCTTCGACCTGCTTCTCAGTGTCTCATCAGGAAGTCGGGTATGAAGATTGGCTCGTGTTGAGCGTTGAGTTGGTATTCTTCTCTGTATCTCATCAGGAAGATGATCACCTCTGTTGTTTTAATTTGCTTCTCTGAATCTCCTCAGGAAGACAAATTTGGTCCACTTTTCTGTATCTCATCAGGAAGCTAACCATTTTATTACTTCAACCTGCTTCTCAGTGTCTCGTCAGGAAGCTGGGTACGAAGATTGGCTCGTGTTGAGCGTTGAGTTAGTATTCTTCTCTGGATCTCATCAGGAAGATGACCGCCTCTGTTGTTTTAATTTGCTTCTCTGGATCTCCTCAGGGAGACAAATTTGGTCCACTTCTCTGTATCTCATCAGGAAGCTAACCATTTTATTGTTTCGACCTACTTCTCAGTGTCTTATCAGGAAGTTGGGTTCGAAGATTTGCTTGCTTTGAGCGTTGAGTTGGTATTCTTCTCTGTATCTCATCAGGAAGATTACCGCCTCACTGATTGTTGAACTACTCCGTGATTGGAGTAAGGTCGATTGATGGTGATCTGCCCCAATCTTGGGGAAAAGGATCAAATAATTGTAACCTGTCTAAAAAATGGTTGTCCTTATAACTTCACGGGATTCGTCATGAACTTGTTATTTCTCGTCTTGCTTCAGGGTGTCGAGACCTGTAAAATATGCTCAAATGGGCCTCTGGGTAGGCCAGTTTGTTTAGGATGCCATGCTCAAAAATGAGTTGAAATGCTCCTAACTATATATGTGTATGATTAATGTTTTATTCGTTATTAGTCGGGACAGTATGGTTTATTGCCCATCCAAATTCTGTCTTTGATGTGTCGATCCATCTTCTTCTATGCTGATCTTGAATTGCTCATTTTCAAGTTTGTTTTCCCACTGGTGATTCTGTTTCAGACCCCTATAATTTTGAAAATTCTTAGGATAATGCTCATGAATTTTTGTATGATTTATCAGTTCATTACTCGTTATTTAAATGCGAAATGCCTGCACAAAATTGTGTGGAAACAAAGTTGTATTTGAAAATTGTATTAACAAGGGAATCAAAGGAAACAACATTAATAAAAAATGGCTAAGTACAGGAAAGGGGAAATTTAATTGTCCTGAATATCACCAGAAATGAGCTACTCTTGCATCGACTTGCTGAGAATCACCCTTAGCCCAGACGTGTGTCTAGAAGACCTGGAGTGCTTTTGTTGATGCTTCAAGTTGTAACCTTTCTCTATCTCCTCGACCTATTTTGGGTTTGAGCCGCCCTTTGCGGGTTTTTAACTCAAAATTTCTCTTGGTTCCAGGATGCCCTTTTGCGGGTTTTCATTATGAACCCCTTTTTTTTTTGAATCGAGACGCCTTTTACGGGTTTTCATCTCAAATCTTTTTTTAGGCAAAGTATTTCTTTACTGAGTCTGAATTGACGGGGTTATATAGTTCCTTGCCATCCATTTCTGTTAAGATGAGAGCTCCTCCTAAGAAAGCTTTCTTTACTACATAAGGTCCTTCCCAATTGGGCATCCATTTTCCACGGAAATCTTTATGTATGGGGAGTATCTTCTTCAAAACCAGGTCTCCCTCATGGAACTCCCTAGGACGGACCTTTTTGTCATAAGCCTGTATCATCCTTTTCTGGTACATTTGGCCGTGGCGGATGGCTTTTAATCTCTTTTCCTCGATCAAATTCAACTGATCATATCGAGCTTGAATCCATTCAGCCTCATCTAATTGGAGCTCAGTTAAGACTCGGAGCGAAGGTATTTCAACCTCAATGGGTAAGACTGCCTCCATACCATACGCCAACGAGAACGGTGTTGCCCCAGTAGAAGTTTGACTGAAGTTCTGTAGGCGAAGAGGGCAAAAGATAGCTTTTCATGCCAGTCTCTATAAGTCTCGGTCATCTTTGCCACGATTTTCTTGATATTTTTATTGGCTGCCTCTACGGCTCCATTCATTTTGGGGCGGTAGGGACAGGAATTATGATGCTTAATTTGGAATTATTCGTAAACTTTTGCAATCGTGCTCTTGTTCAAGTTTAAGGCGTTGTCGGATATAATCCTCTTTGGCATCCCATACCGGCATATGATCTCCTTTTTCAGGAACTTACTGACTGCAGACTTAGTAACGTTGGCATACGAAGCTGCCTCTACCCATTTGGTAAAATAGTTGATCACCACGAAAATGAATCTATACCCATTGGAAGCTTTCGGAGAAATTGGTCCAATGACATTCATGCCCCACATAGAGAAGGGACAGGGGGAAGTTATGACATGGAGGTTTGATGGAGGTACATTAATCTTATCTCCATATATTTGGCATTTGTGGCATTTCCTGGCATAGTTGATGCAATCACTCTCCATGGTAGACTAGTAATACCCGAATCTCATTATTTGTCGGGCTATCATGAAACCGTTGGCATGCGTCCCACAAATTCCTTCGTGAACTTCCTCTAAGATCCTCTTGGCTTCCACTGTGTCAACACATCTCAATAGTATCTGGTCATTCCTCTTTTTGTACAAGATTTCCCCATCTAAGACATATTCACTAGCAAGTCTTCTCAATGTTCTCTTCTCGTTATCTAAGGCTTGCTCGGGGTATTTTCGATCTCTTACAAATTGAAAGATGTCCTGGTACCATGGGTGATCGTCCTTTTCTACTTCTTCCTCTGCCTCGATATCACAACAATGAGCGATGGTTTCATAGATACTCATCTAAATGGGCTTCACATCTTCTGGCCTACTCACTTTGATCATTGAGGCCAAAAGTAGCGAGGGCATCAGCCATTTGATTTTCTTCTCGTGGGAGATAGTGGAATGTGACATCATCGAACTCCGTAATCAACTCGAGAATTAGCTTGCAGTAATCCATTAGCTTAGCATCTCTTGTTTCCCACTCTACTTTAAGTTGGTAGATTACCAATGCAGAGTCTCCATAAATCTCTAGAGTTTTAATTCCCCGTTCTATGGCTGCGCGGATTCCCAAGATGCATGCTTCGCCATGTTGTTAGTGCAGTCGAAATCAAGTTTGCTAGTGAAAGGGTAATGGTCTCCCTCTGATGATACCAAGATTGCTCCAACCCCGTTTCCCATGGCGTTTGAAGCTCCGTCAAAATTCAAAATCCACGGTTGTTCCCTCGTGGTTGCCTCTTCAGTTATTGCAACACACATTAAATCTTCATTCGGGAAATCGAAGTTTATCGGTTCATAATCCTCTAAGGCCCTGCTGGCTAGGAAGTCTACTATCGCACTCCCTTTTACTGCCTTCTGATTGACATAGACGATGTCAAATTCTGAAAGCAATATTTGCCATCGAGCTAACCTTCCATTTAGTGCTGCTGACTCCATTAGGTACTTCAGTGGATCTAATTTCGAGATCAACCAAGTAGTATGGTAGAGCATGTATTATCTTAATCTGCGTGTAGTCCAGACTAGTGCACAACATAATTTCTCAATAGGCGAATACCGAGTCTCGTAATCGGTAAATTTCTTGCTCAGATAATATATCGCCCTCTCCTTCCTTTCGGATTCATCATACTGGCCTAACACACATCCCATGGAATTCTCAAAGACTGCCAAGTACAAGATCAAAGGCTTGTTAGGAATTGGCGGGACTAATATAGGGGCTTTGGACAAATAATCTTTGAGCTTATCGAAAGTTTTCTGGCACTCAACATCCCACACACCCGGGTTACGCTTTTTAAGTAAGCGGAAGATAGGGTCACACTTTTCGGTCAATTGTGAGATGAACCGAGCAATGTAATTTAATCTTCATACGAATCCTCGCACTTCTTTTTGCGTGCTGGGTGGTGGTAACTCCTGTATGGCTTTGACTTTGTCTGGGTCGATTTCAACTCCTCTTTTGCTGACCACAAAGCCTAACAATTTTCCTAAGGTAACCTCGAAAGTGCACTTAGCCAGGTTTAGCTTTAGTTGATATTTTCTTAACCTTATAAACAACTTCCTCAGGATTCTCACATGCTCATCATCTGTTTTGGATTTCGCTATCATGTCATCAACATAAACTTTAATTTCCTTATGCATCATGTCATGGAACAGGGTTACCATAGCTCTTTGATATGTTGCCCCTGCATTTTTTAGTCCAAAGGGCATCACTTTGTAGCAAAATGTTCCCTATAGCGTGACGAATGTGGTCTTGATCATGTCCTCAGGGTCCATCTTTATCTGATTATATCCAGAGAAGCCATCCATGAAGGAAAACAAAGAATATCCCGCTGTGTTATCGACCAAAGTATCGATGTGAGGTAAAGGGAAATTATCCTTTGGGCTAGCTTTATTTAAGTCTCGATAGTCCACGCACATTCGTACCTTTCCATCCTTTTTAGGAACAGGGACTATATTAGCTACCCATTCGAAGTATTTAACTACCTGGAGAAAACCGGCGTCAAATTGTTTCTTGACTTCTTCTTCTATTTTTAATAGCACATTCGATCTCATTCTCCGGAGTTTTTGCTGCACGGGCCTGTATCCTTCTTTTATAGAGAGTTTGTGTACCACAATATCAGTACTCAACCCGGGCATATCTTGATAAGACCATGTAAAGATGTCTTGGAACTCATTGAGTAACTCGATGAGATTCCTTCTAGTTTTCGTAGATATGCATGTCTCAATTTTTACATCTTTCTTTTCTTCTTCGTTCCTCAAATTAGTCATCTCTACAAGGTCCGAATTAGGTAGGATTTGTTTTTCTTCACGCCCTATCATCCTTAGCAGATCCGGGGAGAGATCACAATCTTGACTTTCTTCAAAGCCCTGAAGTTCTTCTAGATACATGTCTTGCTTAAAGTGAGGCTCTAAGTTAACCTCAGAGTTACTCATATTATTGACATTTAAGGACCTGTCGAGGGATAAAAAGGAAAGTCCAAAGAACAAAATAAATTTATGAAAGAATGATCCTGTGGTATGTATATGAGTATGTATGTATTGAAAGGATAATTAGTCGTATTTGTTAGTTATGTACGAGTGATTTATTAGGCTGAATCAAAAAAAATGAAAGAATAATTTTAGGAAATGCATTTTTCATTCAAAATAACTAAGTAATGAATGTGAACCTTTTACAAAAGATCCATATTGCTTTCAGACCTAAAGCAATAAGGGTTTTTGAGCATTACTCTGAGGAAATTTTAAAAATTACAGGAAGTTCCTCAATGGTCCAATTATCCAGGGTGCTTCCAAGTGCACACGGACTAATCCTTGATAGATTCTCTTCCCTGTTTTCTTCCGATATCCCATTGACGCTCAAGTCCCTCATGGTGTTCCCTCCAATACTAATGGTTACTTATTTTTTCTCTTGCTCTTCCTTCTGATTAATTATTTCTCCCAAAACAAAAGTCTCGTAAATGGGTGGGAAAATCATGGGTTCCCACGAGAGTTCCTTTCCAGATAGTCTGGCCCTTCTCCTCTCTTGTTTCTTTTCAATCTCTTTCCTTTTCTACTTCGCATCTGACTTATACCCTAAACTGTAGCGATCCCGCTTTTCCATTAAGGTCGGCACGTTAGTTCTCCCTTGGAGGTACTTCCCGAGTCCTTTTCCAGAGACAGCTCTTTTCCCAAGTATCATCCGCAGGCCCATTCTAGTAGTCGACGATATTGCTGGCACAAGCATCTTGCTTCCTTCCGAAATGAAGGTTATATTTACAAATTCCAATGAACAGAACGAGCATTCTAAAGTCTCTTCATCCATTCCCACATAAGGTGACTCGCTTGTTACAGAGACGATTATTTCTTCCTCAGCATTGATGGTAATTAACCTCCCTTCATTCACTAGCTTCACCTTCTGATGTAGAGAGGAAGGTACTGCTCCAGCCGAGTGGATCCATGGCCTCTCCAATAGGCAGTTGTAGGTAGGTCTGATATCCATCACTAGGAAATCTATTTCGTACGTGTTCAGCCCAATTTGCAGGGGTACTTCAATTTTTCCTGTTACCTTCCTTTCTGTCCCGTCAAATGCTCTTATTATGTTGTTGCATCCCTTCAAATGAGAGTTATCGATCGGTAATCTTTGGAGTGTAGCTAGTGGTAGTACATTCAATGCTGACTCATTATCTATGAGTACTCCCGGTAGCGTGTACCCTTTACAACGGGTTGTGATGTGGAGGGCTTTGGTTGATCCCATCCCTCCGGACGGAATCTCGTCATCACTAAAGAGGATAAAATTATCTACACTAATGTTGTTAACTAAGCAGTCCAACTTACATGCCGATATATCATTGGTCACGTAAGTCTCATTGAGCACCTTTATTAATGCATCACGATGCGCTTCTGAGCTCAAGAGCAATGATAAGATCGATATTCGTGCAGGTTGTTTATGGAGCTGTTCAACCACGCTGTATTCACTGTGCCTTAAGAACTTTAGGAACTCTTTCGCCTCCCTTTCAGATACTGGCTCATTGGTGGATCCTTCAAGCCCAGTGGCTATCTCTTCTTCAGGCTCGCATATTACCACTTTCCCTTTATTGATCTCTCTGGTTTTTTCGGCCGTCATAAATTTTGCCACTCCGGGTAATCAAGTTTACCTCCTTCTTAGGTTCCCCTTCTCTGGGTACGGTCATATTGCAGTTGTAATTCCATGAAACCTTTTTGCTGTCATTGTAAGGGAAGGTTGCAGGTCTTTGAATGATAATACGAGGAGTAATCTGTCCTCTAGCTGCGCTTTTTGGCGGTTTGCAAATGATCACCTTCTGGTGGTTGACCGTCCCGTCTTCGGAAGCACAGATATAATTGACTTCTTCTTCTTCTTCGAAGAATACCAGCTCCTGATTGTCCATTAATGTTTGCAGCAGGGCTTTGAACTCGTCACAATCCTGGATTTCATGCCCCTTAGCGGCATGAAACTCGCAGTCGGCCTCCATCATCAGATCCTTCTTATCCTTCACAATCATCCCTACTCTGACCATTTGTTGCCACACCTATCATAGCGGGGACCTAATTTCTTCCACTTTCCTTTTAACTTTTCATGCCCTTTCCTCCAGGATGGCATTAACTCCTTGATTCGAATGATTCGGCAAGGGGTTCCCAGCTACATTAGGCATAGTTGGGTCTTCCAATTTCACGACCCCAAATCTTATGAGTTTTTTGACTCGCCTTTTGAAAGCCGGGTAATTTTCGATTGAGTGGCCTTTCGCATCTGCGTGGTACTCACAATGAGCGTTCGCATCATACCAAGCCGGAAGCGGTGGTTCATACGGTTCCACCCTTTGAGGAGCTACCTCATGGGCGTCATACAATAACTTGTAAAGTTCTCCGTACGATACCGGAAGTGGAGTGTATTGAATTTTTTCTCTATCAGGCCTAACACTCGGTTCCTACCTCGGGGCGTTCTGATAATTAACTGCTGGTGCTTTATGCTGACCTGCCACGAAGGGTTTGGCACCACTAGGTCGGTACACACTTGTATTGTTAACCTCATTATCCCTTCTTCTAGGGGCGGGTCTTCTAGCGTTTTCTCCAGTTTTAATCTTGTCGGCTTTAATTGCATTTTCAATCATCTCTCTTGAGATGACCATGTCGACGAAGCTTTTGGTGGCGTTTCCCAGCAAATGGTTAAGATATGAGGTTTTAAGGGTATTGACAAACAGCATCGTGGTCTCTTTATCCGTCAACGGTGGCTGTACTTGTGTTACCATTTCTCTTCATCGCTGTGCGTACTGTCTAAAACTTTTATTTGATCTCTTCTCCATGTTCTGTAGCGTGAGCCGATCGGGGCCTATCTCGGTCACATGACCGTATTGTTTCAAGAAGGCTTGTGCTAAATCTTTCCATGAACGAACTTTCGCTCGGCTCAGTTGATTATATCATCTGACTGCCGATCTGGCCAAACTATCTTGAAAACAGTGAATCAACAATTGATCATTATGAACATGCCCTGCCATCTTTCTACAGAACATGGTCAGATGTGTTTCTGGGCAGCTCGTTCCGTGATATTTTTCGAATTCAGGAACTTTAAACTTGGGAGGGAGAACTAAGTCTGGAACCAGACTCAATTCTTTGGCATCCACTCCGTAAGAATTTTTAATTCCTTGTATTGCTTGAATTTCCTCCTCCAATAGCCTATGCTTTTCCTCCATTTGCCTAGGGAGGTCCTCTTTTATCATCTCATCAAAATCTGGGACTCCCAGGTTTGCAGCATTATCTTCTGGATTTGACCCAGATCCGACTACATAGTTAGTAGGTCCTGACGTGCCTGTGGTCTGATGGTAACATGGGCTTCTCTAGCCGATATTTCTTGTGAAGCCGGGTTATGTATTGGTGTAAATCCTGGAGGAACACTCGGGTTATCGTCATCCTTAATAGCAGGGCTTTTTTCTTTGTCAGCCATGCTCTGTTTAACTTGCGCTAATTTCGTCATCAAACTCTTTTGTACCTCCGAAAATTAGTTTTTTATTTCACTACACGTTGCTGCCATTTGTTCCTGTATTTGATCTTGTAGTTCTTTCTGGATTTGCTCAAGCCGTTGTTCCATGGCTTTTGTTTTCTTGCGGGTATAATAATGATGTGAATTTTCAATGATGACTGGTGTTAACTGAATAATTTTATTTAATCAGGATTATTATGCAAGAATATGCAAAATATAATGCAAATGAAATGCATGCATGCAATGCAAGAAAAGGCATTGATTCCAAAATCCACTTTCCATTAGAGCAACTTCTCGAGAGAGAAAAAAAATCTTTACATAAAACAGAAGTTACACAAATGGTTTGACCTTTTGTCCTATAGCTTTAATTTTTTCTAGAAGTCCAGCTAACTTCTTTCCTCGCTCCGACTTGGATTCGTATTGAAAACTCAAAACATTAGCTTCGACAGCCAACTCTTGCATGTGATCAGTAGCTTCTCTCATTTGAGTCAGTGCCTTTCCCATTATGTGATCTCTTTCCCCGACTTCTTTCTGAGCTTGGCGTTTGTGCCATTCACTAGATTCTAAATTTCTTTCCATAATCTTAAGTCGAATTTCGTTATTGTGAAGCGTGGCCTTCAATTCTTGCATTCTTTCTCTTAACTCTTATTTTTCAGCCATGCAGGCTTTAAGCTCCAGTACGGTATTCCGATTGCGGTGCCTCCGTAGTGACTCTTCCAATTCCTCTATCCTGGCTTCTAAGCTGGTCATCTTAGCTCTCATTTCGGCCTTCTCGACCTGCTTTTCTAGTAACTCTCCCTTCAAGGCGTTCTCGCGAGCCTGACCATCTTGGAACCTTCTCTACCATTGTTGCGTCTGATCTTTCTGTATCTGAATCTCTTGGTGCCATTGCTCGGACGTCTTACCCAGCCCTGCAATCTTCATAGACTGACGAAGCTTTTTGTAATGTTTCTTTAAGTCTTCGAGGTCCTCTTCGGCTTTGTTTTTTCCTTTTCTTAACTTCTCAGCCTCTAGTCTGTGAAAATCTACATCTAGCCCCAGCTTCATCTTATCTTCCTCTAATACCTCTATCCTCTTACCAAACTCTGAGTTTTTCCTTTCGAAATCTTGTTTGAGGATGTCTAACTCTGAAGGAGCTTCTTACAGACATTTTTCTACTAGACGAACATTTTCAAGATTTGGCGCAGAAATGTTGTCATTAACCCTCTTACTCCTCCACCAGTCGTAGTTCGAGGTTGTTAAAGGGTTCGCACTGAACTTCTTCATTCTTTGCACCTTCTTCCACGCATTTGCCACTTCTCAGACCTTTTTCTTATAATCATTCCCCTTATATGAAAACTCGTAATGTCCTAAACCATGAGTTACAGGCATAAACTGTCTTGTCTTGTATTGTCTCAAAACAAGCAGAGGAGCATACCTAGTGGCACCACATACTCCGAGTAACGGGACCCAATCGAAGTCGCCACAGCGGTAAAGGATTTCATCTGGAAGAAACCAAGGTGCACACCATTCGTCTTGGAGATTCTGGAGAACAAACGCCTACTTTTCTTCGGATATTTTCGGTTCTCGTTGCGTAGCCATAAAATTTTTCAAAGACGAGAAGTCAGTTGAGAAAACCTTACAAGAAAATTTCTTCACTTTTCAGAAATGGCTGTGAAACCGATAAATCTTCCTTCTCCCTCTCTCCGACAAGCACTCAATGAGCGGAAAGTTTCTGTCAAGATAGCAGGGACGGGCGTGATTCCTCTACTGAGTCGATCAAACAATACTACTACCGCATCCTCTACGTGTTCCAATGCTTTCGGGAATAAGACCAACCCGTATATACTGAGGGCGAAGATGTCAATGCGTCTCCTCATATCTGGATGTGTCACAATCAAGTCTCACAAACTCTTCCAAGTGACGCACCTGTTGTCTCCTTTTACCTTTATACGAGAAGCGACCCATTGTTCGCTCATCCTCGTTACATTCATTAATCTCTTTAGCAATGTCGGAACACCGCGTATTTCGAATATGCCTTATCGACTTGAACGGACATCGAATCAGAGCAGTATATTCCTCTATCGTAGGTGTCAAGTCCAAGTGCCCAAAGGTGAAGCAACTATATGCGAGGTTTCAATGTTGAGTAAGGGCTCGGAAAAGGTGCTTGTCGATCTTTACTTTCAGCAAGTAAGGTAGATCTCCATAATCTCGATAAAATATATGCTTCGTCTCATTATCCCACTGTCCCCAAATCTCTTTCAACTCTTGCAAGTTGTTCTAAGTCACATTAATACGAGTAAAGTCCCAAAATTTTGACAAATGCCCCTATTTCAAGCTATCACCTTTTTCGCGTTGTTGCTCTTCAGACCAAAGGCGTGTCACCATATTATCCTCTGTTTTATCAAGAAATCCTTCCTCCAGGATGACACTGCCTAGTCGGTAAAACGGATTTAAATCAACACCTTTTCATATGATGATGCAAATGCAGGTGAAAGAGGCAAAACAAACATGGTTAGTAGCAGGTAAAAGAAACATACAAGTATATATCACAGAACCTAAGAAATTGTCTCGCATAAATGCTAAGGGCTCGACATAACTCCATTTAGGACGAGTACTTACGGCTCTCTATATGTCGTTTAGGTTCTAAAGTAAAGGGTACCCAAACCAGTAGATTCCTCGATCCTCACCCATTATAGGCTCATACGGACGAGTTCGATTTAGGGGGACGCATTTCCCGCATGTTTGCACGAAAGTGAAAACTTCACGAAAACAAGGGTACTTTGTAATCCCGAAAGCGATCTACCATCCTGCATAGAGGTGAAGACCTCACGAAAGAGTAGTTTCCCGCTTCCACTTAAACGGGTAATAGCATAATGCATATGGATGCAAAATTACACTAGCAATATCACAGAGTATAATGTCACACAAAAAATGCCGAAGATCGCATGTTAAACAAAACCGAAGTTTGAAAATTCTCAAAAAAGACCCAAAAATAATCAATTTTGGCTTGACTATCGTTTATTTTGAAAATTCCGCAGTGGAGTCGCCAGCTGTCGAAACCACCTCGAAAATGGGGCTTCGAAAAAAATCATTTTAAAGTTTGGAAATTTGGAACAAAAAGGGAGTCGCCACCAATCTTTTATTTGGGTGTGATTGGATCACCACAAAAACGTTTAAAAATGTTTTAAAAAGTTGGTTTTCGAAATCCAGAGAAGCAGGTTCGGGAGTCGGTTACGCATGAGGAAGGATTAACACCCTCATACGCCCAAAATTGGTACCACATGATTACTTTCGGGTCTTGTTTTATGAAAACAGTGAAACTTGAGTAAAGTTTAAAATACGATGTTTATTTTAGAAGGCTTTGTGTAATTTCAAAATAAATCCTTTTAAGAAAATTCGTCCCGTGTTTCGATCCTTTACGAGAACTAAAAGTCGTGTCCAACACGTTAGCGCACTATATTCTCGGAGTTTCAAAATTTGAAGGATGTTTCGAGAAATTTTTGAAGAGAGTATTATATCGCACGAATTATACGAAAATCACACCCAACACGTTAGGGCATGGTGCTTCGAGGTCTTTACACGAAAGGACATTGTCTCATTTTTGTCTTAAAATCCTTTGTATATAGAGATATAAAATTGAAGGATGTTTTGGGAACTTTTGAAGAGGATATCCGATTTGCATGAATTACGAAAATCACACTCAGCACGTTAGAGCACGATTTCTCGAGGTTTTCACATGAAAGGACATTACCTCGTTTTGTTTTAAAATCACTTGTGATATATAGATATATATTTTGAGAACTTGAAAATTTTGTATTGAATTTAAAATGCAACCCTCGGACACATAGTTTAAAAGATTCAAATATGGAATACCCGTTTACTTCGATTTTCGCGGAGAATTAAAATCGTGACCAACACGTTAGGACACGATGTTCTCGAAATCTCGGAGTTAACAGGTATAAAAATCCCAAAAGTGGATATTCGACGCGTGTGAGTTATATGAAAAATCACACCCAACACGTTAGGGCATGATTTCGCGAAGCTTTCACACGAGAGGAACATTGCCTCGTCTTTAAAATTTCTTTAAAAAAGAACATGTAAGTTTAAGATATCAAATAGCAATTAATAAGAGAAATTAAATACGAAGCAAGATAATAAGCAAATAAATAGTATGCAAAAATATAAAATGCAGGTGCATAATGATTAAAATAAATGCAAATATTGATAAGGAGAAAAAACGACGCAATCGGGATTGAAAACGGGACCTCTGGACGTCTGGGGGCAAAATGGTAATTTTTGGTAAAATCGAGGTCAAAATTTAAATTTTGAAAAGTTTAGGGAAATGGTAATTTTTGGTGAAATTGAGGTTAAAAAATGAGATTTTGGAAAGTTCGGGGTAAAATGGTAATTTTTAGTGAAATCGAGGTTAAAAATAGGATTTTGGAAAGTTTGGGGGTAAAGTAGTATTTTTTGGTGAAATCGGGGTTAAAAATGGAATTTTAGAAAGTTTGGGGGTAAAATGGTTATTTTTGGTAAAATCGGGGTCAAAAATGGAATTTTGGAAGTTTTTGGGTCAAAATAGTAATTTTTGGTAGTTTCGAGGTCAAAATATAATTTTTAGAAGTTTTGGGGTCAAAATATAATTTTTGAATAGTTTAAGGACCTATAGAGCAATAAAACCAAAGAATAGGTGACACGCGGCAGCCCCACAGGCATCCAGAAGCAAAAGGACTAATTTGTAAATCTTAAAAAATTCCTGGACCAATTTTATAATAAAATAAAAGTTTATTTAAGGATTAAATTAAAACAAATTAAAAATAATAGGGACTAAATGCATAAATATACCAGGTTAGTGACACGTGGCAGCTTCTGGTGTATTCAAAATGTCAATGGATTAAATTGAAAATCAAGGAAAATTACTGGGCCAAATTAAAAATAATCAAAAGAACAAAAGGGACTAAATTAATAAAAAATAAAATATACGAAAGGACCAAATGCATAAATAACCCATTAATTAAAAACACGCGGATCCTTGGAGCGGGTCGGGTCAAACCGGGTCAGCCCATGGGTATATGTCAAAACGACGCCATTTTGGGGCTAAAACTCAACCCTCAAAACGACGTCGTTTTGAGAGGCTTTAAATATCCCAAATCTGATTTTTTATTTTCTTCTTTCCAAAAAAAAACCCAAATTCTCTCAACTTTCTCTCAAACCCTCTCTTCTCCCCTCCATGGCCTTCCATGGCCGGCCACACTCCAATCGGTTACTCCACCCTCCATGCGCGTAGCTCGTCGACCGGAGGTAATACGTCCCTCCTTCTCTTTTCTTTCCCCTTTTCATTTTAAAACCTCATTTTCAGCCTTGTAAACCCAGATCTGGGTTTTTCAAATCTGGAAATTTCTAAAACACCGATGTGCTTCTTCTCGTTTTTTAAAAGAAAACATTTATTTTAGTTTTTAAATCTATTCTTTTTGGTGTTATTTGCGTGTATCCGAGTAACTGGGGTGTAACGGAGGCAAATCGACGGGTTCCAGCGGCAACTTTACGGTGGTGGACGGCGACAACGGTCAGGGAAGATTCTATCTTTTCGATTTCTCTTTTTTATTATTATTAAAATTATTATTAAAAATATTAATATTATATTTATTACTATTAAAACTTATAACTGTTATTAATAAAAATATTTAATACTTAGTAGGCAATTAATGGATGCTTAAAAAATGGATGAATGTCATAAATACAGTCAATGAAATTTAATGCATACATATGTACATATGGTTAAAATATCAGAGTTAATGAAGAGCATTAAACTTAATAACGGTTAATGCACAACATTTAAGAAGAAAACTTTTGAAGTTTGTATAACAAATAAAGATGTGGCAACATTCAAAGCATGCATTTAATACCTTTCCAGGCTCAATGCTTTGTGTTCTAATGATGAAGGGCACCTATGTTTGTTACCTCTTGCTTTGGTTTGCCACGATTTCGAGCCTCGTTGTATTGCTTTGTAGTTTTTTAGTCAAAAAATGATTTGTTTTTATATGGATTGTGCGAGTGTGTTAAGAACAAATTTGTGTATATTGATTTCAATCCCAAAGTTTGTAACCCCTTACAATGAATTTAATTCAGCTTTTTATAGCCAAATTTACCATAATTCTATTTTGTTTTACACAATTTAATGCATTTCTTGTCAACCTTTTGCAGGTTCGGCCCTTGCAGGTTGAAGCTGGTGGCAATCAGCTGTGCAGGAGGTAGCAACTTGGATTTGGTTCCATGCTGACATGGTGAACCCTGGTTGGATGAGATGGACAGCAGCAATGCAAGTGGGTTTACTAGACTCTGACTCTGGGTTTAACCTTAGGGTAGTGGGCCATTTGGACCTGGATTTTATTTGGGTCAAGTGTAATGGGGTTTTTTTGTAGTTGGGCCTCGATTGGGCTTTGTAACTGGACATTGGACTTTATTTTTGGGTTAATATCAATTTAAATTTCAATTAAACTTAAATTTAGAGCAAATTTAAATTTAAAATAAATTTAAATCCATTTTAAACCAATAAAAAAAGCTTAATCTAATTACTCGGACCCGATTAAAATTGGGTTCCAACACATGTCAACATTGGACTATATCTATTTAGAAAATTAAAATTTAAAACCTAAAATGTTAATTATATTTTTACCTCTCATCTTCTCCAACCTAGAATTAGATTCTCCTAAATATGTTGCACTTATCATTTCTAAATTCTCAAAAACTCTTTACTTCCTTCTATATTTCCTTTTCTTTCTGCACTTTGTTTCCACAATCACGGTTATACCTGTCATGGACCAGTCAAGAGTGAAACGAGCTTTTTGAATGGATTGAGTCCAAAACAAGTTTGAGCTTGAAATTTTTTAGAACCGGACTTGCCTAATTTAGTCAAGTATGAGCTTGAATAGATGCAATTCAATTCATATTTTAAATAAGTCTAATTTTTTTTGTTCAAGTTCATTTTTCAAGTCTCATACTTTTGTCTAAATCTTTCTAAATTATGAATAAGTCTTCAAACTTAAACAAATACTTAAACAAATAGCAAAACCTATGAATAAGTCTACTTGTTAATGAGTTCCTATAAATTGAAAAAGAGTAATGAGATTATGTTAATGTAGAATGAGATAATTTTGCTATGGGTAACACCTTACCAACTATAAACCTCACAAACATTTGCATGCACGACAAATAGGGATCCTTTAGCCCACCTTGTCAAAGATGGGTGTTGAATTCCTCTTTGTAAGGATCACACGTAAGGTTTTGCCCGGTCCATATCTCATATTGTCTTTATCTAAAAATTTATCATGCTTTCTTAAGGGGTCAACTATGACAAAATAGATGCAGATCAACTGGTCAAGTGATGATCACCCTCGTCTATAAATACTTATTCTTAGCCTTAAAAAGATGTTTTTCACTTCTCATGCTCAATATACACATAAAACATTAATCTTTCAAGTATAAATGAGTTCATAGGTTTCCACATAGTTCAATTGGTCCTTCATAATATGGGTTACTATATCACTCGTAACATCAGTTTGAGTGTACAGAAATACGTACGTACATACATAACACGTTTATAGGTAACAACTTGGGATTAAAACCAGCAATCCTTTTTCTTTTTTCAGATCTTGCGGTGTTTACATGTTGTATTATAATAGAAGTGTATATAAACTACATATATAGAAGAAAATATACTTCAGGATGGATTAAAACCTAAAAAGATTGCACATCACTTGAAGTATAAATCCTTGTTTTTATATGTATAATCAGTAACTAAAAACTAGAATATTAATATTAAATACTGAAAGAACAAGTCTCTGAAATTCAGCCATGGCAGAGACTCAGTTCTCCATCAAACTTAAACCGTTCTTTGACATTCAAAAATAAAGGTGGTGGCCATGGAATCCACGTTATCATCTCCACGACCCCAAGTTTCGTTTGCGAAGCCATACTGATCGTAAAAGCTAGGTGATTTATTAAAGTGAGACACCGCCTTGTGTTGATGGGATGAAACGGTTGGTTGCTTGGACATCAGTACCATTGGAATCGTCGAATAGTTAGCCATGTTCTGGCCGGTGGTCGTTGACGATGAGACCATTCGGCTTCCTCCGCTACCGAGCTTGGTGACGGCTCGAGAGAAAGACTTGGGTAGGAGCTTGCTTTTCAAGAACCCTTTCTTCTTTTGCGTGATCTCCATATTGGAAGTAGTAACAAAGGTGTGGAAAAAATTGGGTTTTATGGGTTTGGATTGTTGTTGTTGTTGTTAAGGATGGGCAAATTCTACTATATATAGGTAAATGAACTTGAGAGTTCTTGAGATATTATTAATTTAGTCCTTTTATAATTAAATGTGTCAATTTAATTTTTGTATGATTAAAAAAATTAAATAAAATCAAATTAAAATAGAGTTAATATTAACTGTTAAAAAATATTATTTACTATATAGTAAAGTTAATATTTTTAAAATTTTTATAGTTTTGTATATAAAATTATTAGTTTAGAATTGAACTGCAATTAAAAATAATAATTATAAAAATATTTTTTATATAGTAAATTTTAACTCTATTATAATTTTAATTTATTTAATTCTTTTCAATAATATAAGAATTAAATTAATTTATTAAATAATAAAAAGATTAATTTTATACAGTCGGTATAATATAAGTGACTTTCCAAGTAATTTAATCTATATATAATGTTAAAGGCTTATGTTTCTGCCTCTAACGAAGCATCGAAATAGGATTTGGAATTTATGTGGAATAAAATCCAAAAAAAAAGTAATATAAAATGAGTTTTTGTGTGACTTTTGCTTTTTGGACCAACATTAAATCTTCTCTGCCTTTCGGTTCGTACTGATCTTCATTTTATTTAAGAAATATCATTATCTCTTGCGAGGGGTAAATTACTCGAGTTTGATTTTTTTTAAAAATTAAAATTAATTTAACAATTATCGAGTTGAATTATTTAATAAATCGAATTTAAACTTAATAATAGTCAATGTTAACAGGTTTATCAAGCTTTTTATTTTAAATACATATTATTAATTCTAAATTTAATTTTCGAGTTAAACTTCAGTATAAAAATTGATAAATAAATTTAATTATTGAGCCAAGTATGAAACTCTGAATTTTAAGTCGAGTTTAAGCTTGAGCTGTGCCAACTTGATTACACCTCTACTAATATTGTTTGAATATTGCAAATTTGAGTGGGCTTAGTTATGTAATAGATTTTTTTTTTTGGTAAAATCAAGATATCTTTCATGTCAATTTTACAATATATGATGAATAATTTTTTTAGAATTCGTGACTATCTTTCTCAATAATATCATCTTTCGCATTTGAACCTGAATTTTCTAGCCCAACACTTGTTAATTAGATAATGTCTTCTTGAGGTGAGTAATTAATTAGGGGTTTGGGATTAAAATATCAAGAAATTTATAAAATAAAAATTTTATATTATTATCTTCGATTCAAACTACACCCTAAATAATTAAACTATTAATAAATTTATATTTTAATCATTTAATTTCTAAAAATTACAAAATAATTCTTCTAACTATTTAAGATTTTTATTTACTCGATAAAAGTTTCAACTTGGATTAATTTTTTTATTTTTCAAAATAAAATATAAAATCATGTGTTGAATTAAATATAGAATAAAAAGACATCACTGAATTAATACTTAGTTTATATATTAATATTTTATTTACTTGCCTAAATCCGAGTAATAATCCCAGACAAAATAGGAAGTGGATAATAATATTCGATTCTGTTCAAAGATATGCTTTTAACATTTTTATTCTTTTCAATTTTATTATTTTAAGTTCTTTCTAAAGCAAAGCATTGAACTTCATAGAAATTTCCATCCAATTTCATACAAAATTCCTAAGTCTAATTTGAATATTTGGTTAAAAAAAATGCTAACCTTTTCTTGTTGTAAAATTTAAATTTTATAAAAATTCCCCATTCTTAATTTAATCAACGCGTTCAATATGATTCTAATAATCATAGACACGAAAAAATTTCAAAATTAATTTCAACTACAATATTCAATATGATTATTTTACAGTTCATATTCGAAATTCGTAATTGTTCTTACCAACAACGTATTCTTAAAATACGAACATGTGTTCTCCCTTAAGAGTGTGTAATGTGCATTACTACAGCACCCAATACTTGTTGATATACATAAAACAATATTTGCATCATCACCTAATGAATTTCATTCATCAATATTATTCAATAATAACATGATACTTTATTATTCAATAACACAAAAAATAGTGAAGATATAAAGAAGTATTAATAACTTTATCTCAATATAATTAATATTAATTATAATTATTATATTCGTTCGGGTTTCGAGTTTATGATTTATATCGGTTTTGAGTTTACAATTTAGGTTTAAGATATATATATATATATTAAATCTCGAGTTTCGTTATAGGTAACAATTTATCGGGGATTAAATACAGTAATATTGGGAAATTATTTGGTACTATATCAAGGTAATTTTTAAACTTTATAAATAGAGTTAAGGGTTGACAAGTGTTTTCTAAGAGTAATAAAATATTAAAAATAAATATTAAAAAAAAAAACCCTGTCAATTTTTTTAAAACTTTTAAGTAAAATAAAAAAAAATACACATATACTTCCGGATGCATGAAAACTAAAAAGAGTACACATCAC
The DNA here is from genome assembly GCA_005610355.1 of Gossypioides kirkii. Classification (NCBI taxonomy): domain Eukaryota; kingdom Viridiplantae; phylum Streptophyta; class Magnoliopsida; order Malvales; family Malvaceae; genus Gossypioides; species Gossypioides kirkii. The sequence goes on along the minus strand of CP032245.1, from coordinate 560,328 downwards.
TTGAAGTATAAATCCTTGTTCTTTTATATGTAGGTTATAGTTAATGAAGAACGAGACACTAAAACTCAGCCATGGCGGGTGGAGACTCAGTTGTCCAGCTAAGTCCTCCCAGCAGTGGAATCAAAACCCCCATCGAGCTCAAACCGTCGCCTGACATTGGAAATAAAGGTGGTGGCCATTGAATCCACATTATCGTCTCCACGACCCCAAGTTTCATTTGCATAGCCCTTGTGGTCGTAAAAGCTAGGTGACTTATTAAAGTAAGACACTACCTTGTGTTGATTGGAACAACCAGTTGGTTGCTTCGACACCACTGTAGTAATTGTCGAATAGTTCGCCTTCACGATGTTCTGGCCGGCGGTGCTACCGGAGTTGGTGACATTGGCTTGAGAGAAAGACTTGGGTAGCACTAGCAGCTTGTTTTTGAAGAACCCTTTCTTCTTTTGAGTGGCGGTGGCCTCCATTAAAGTCGTTTCAAGCAAATAACAAAAACAGAGGCCTGAGCCTACAAAAAACTGTCTAGAAAACACAAACAAGAAGAAGATGAAGAAAGCTGAGGAGATGGGTTTCTTTTTTCTTTGGCTTGGGCTGTATCTTAACGATGGCCAAACTCTCCTATATATATATATATGTATGAGTTTTGTTTGTGGGAGTGGCTTTTGCTTTTTAGAAAAAGCCCTGCACTTTCGGTACATGCGTAACGCAAATATATACACTCACAATCACTTTTGTAATAGTCAGTCTTCCATACAAAGTAGGAAGTAGGAACAGAATGATATGATAATATTTTCCAGTCCAGGTGCGCATATATAGTGGTGATTTGGCGTGTTTTAAGATATGGTCCGCCATTGGCAACTGCTCAGAACTTGCTCTCAATACTTCCACACTATTTCCTTGGGACTGTGTGTGATATGTTAATATTCTATATTCTTTCTAAAGTAAAGCATTGAACTTCATAGAAATTTCCTTTTTATCAAAAATCAGTTTCAACGTCATACATGCATGGTAGTAGAACTCATCACCTGCCAATCACCAATGTCCCGCTCGAAAAGTTGGAAGATTTTGACAAAAATAAAATCGATTTTTAAAACGGGTGAAGTCTCGGTAAAATTTTTTGCTTAAGTCCAACTTGACCCGGCCCGAATCAATTGTTTTGCTGCCCAATCTTTATTATGGTGCTATTATTTTGTTGTTATTGTTTGGATATTATATAACTTAATTTTATTACTATTTTAGAGACATTTGCTTGTTAGGTTCAATTATCTTAATGTTATTTAAGCATAAAGATATTCTTTTAATGTTTTTCAATTTGTTTAGAAACATTTATTTTGATGTTTTTGGTGCATTTGATGTATTATATTTTTTAAATTTATTTTTATATAAAAAATTAATACAGGTGGGTCAGGTTGAATATTTTTAATCTGATCCGAGCTTGAATAAAATTTTAAACCCATTTTCAGACTGGGCTAGACTCGTGCTTAAATAATAGACCAAAAACTATGTATTGAGTTGACTCAAACTCGACCCAACTCATGATCAGGTCTTCAATATAGTCTAAGCTCCATGGATTTACTAACATCATAATTTTATTTTATTTATTTCCAATGTACGCTGTATGATTCTGTATACTAATAGTGATATTACCTCAAGATCAAGAAGGGGTTTTGGTAAGGTAAAATGGTAAGATTATGATACCTTCCATCTCTAGGGACGTGCGAATTTAGAATTTTTTTAGGAGGTTGAAAGTGATTTATAAATTTTTGAAAATTGAAATACAATTTTATTGATTATATTATTTTTAAGGGATTTAATAGAAATTTTTTTATTTTGGGACTAAAGTTCTATTTCATCATATATTAATTTATAATTTAAACATGTTTAAGAGGTTGCATAACAATTATGCAAATTTTTTTTTTTTCTATTTTCAGATTGCAGTTTTTTTTCATATATAAGAACAGAAGTGTGTAAACAAACTACACATGTAGAAGAAGAAATATACTTCAGGATGCATGAAAACTAAAAACTTTACACATCACTTGAAGTATTACTCTGTGCCTAAAATCTAGTAGATTATGATTAGTGAAGAACGAGTCACTGAAACTCGGCTACCATGGCGAGCGGAGAGATTCAGTAGTTTTCCCCAGTAGAATCAACAACCCCATCAAGCTCAAACCGTCGCCTGACATTGGAAATAAAGGCGGTGGCCATGGAATCCACGTTGTCGTCTCCACGACCCCAGGTTTTATCGGCGTAGCACTTGTGGTCGTAAAAGCTAGGTGACTTATTAAAGTAAGACACCGGCTTCTGCATGGAGGATGAAAGATTTGAAACACTCATCTTTGGTTGCTTGGTGACTGAAGACAAAGACTTGGGTAGCAGCTTGCTGCCTTTCAAGAACCCTTTCTTCTTCATTTCAGTACTGCTCTCCATTTTTATCAACCAAATAACAAAACAGAGCCTAGTAAATTACAGTTAAAGAAGAAGAAGAAGCTGAGGAAATGATGTTTTGGCTTTGGTTTGTTCTTAAAAATGGCCAGACTCTCCTCTATATATATAATGATAGAGGCTTTGTGTTGTGCCTTTCCAAGAAATATACCCTTTTGGACTGATTTGGAATTTTTGCAGAAAATAAAACCTTAAAAAGAAACTTAAAAAAAATTGAGTTTAGCAAAAGTTGATTCACATTAAGAAACCCCTACCTTTCGGTACTCTCTTATTCCAACTTCATTTTCCATGGGATTTCACAACCAACTTTTAAATTTGGCAAAATAGTAACTTTAATCCTTAATTACATTATATCAGTTTAAACTTGATTTTTAAAAATTTAACAATATTTACCCATTATTTAATTTAGTTTGTTTTGCAATTTTACTTTTCTTTATGAATCTTTCATAATTGACTGATATTTTATAATTTTCCATGATATTACTTTTATGGGTAAATTGCACTGTTAGTCCCATCAAATGCAATTTGTATTTTTATAATACTGTTAGTCATTCAACAAGGGATGAAATTGATTATATTCCAAACAAAAATACATATATTATATGGTGTTTTTGAAGCGTGTTTGTAGACATGGTCCGCCATATTGAAAATTGGGTTTTCTTATAAATTTTATTCTATATTCTATCTAAAAGCAAAGCATTCAACTTCATACAAAATTCTTAACCCTATTTTTTAAAAAAATAATCACAATTATTTTCGTTGTTTTACGATTTAAGATTAATAATTCTGTTGAAATCAAAAGTGATATTTAGATAAAATTTTCCCAGATCAATTCAAAATTCAATCCAAATCAAAACACGGGTCTAAAATTTTATCCAAGTCAACCATAATTGTAAATGATTAATCTAAGTCTATGTTAAAACCACCCAAATTATTTTTAATTTTTTTTGAAAAAATTATATTATATTAAATTTAATATTTAATGATTTTGTATTTTTTTCATTTAATAAAATTTTATATGTGAATAATTTAACAACTTTTTTAATGTTTAATTACTATAGATTTAATTTCTATATGTACTATAAATTACATCATATAATATATTAAAATGGGCAAGGCTCAAGCCCAAACATAATCTAAATTTTAAACAGGCCTATTGTCATAATCAAATCCATTTGTTAGTCTAATATTTTTTACTCAAATCCTCAAATTCGAAGAAGCCTCCAAATTTGGACAAGTAGATAGACCGAGAGCAAATCTAATTTAAGCATTTCACTTAATGAAATGAATTTGATCTTTTACAACTTTAAATTTAAACTATGCATAAACGTCAACTCAGTATGCATTGTCATTAATTTTGATTTTGTGAAATTTTATGCATAAATTTTAAATTTAATTCAATTTTCACAAATCACTAACATTATCAATTTATCATCATTTTACATTGATATATTACTTACACAAATGATTATATTAATCTAATATAAAAATAAATATCTTTAAATATGTAATTGAATCAAAATCAAAATTTCATGAACACGTATAAACCATAATTCAAGTTTATAACTGCATCAAATCAAAGTTTGAATATCAAATTGCACATTGAACAAAAAATTTATGTATAAATTTGATATTTATCTCTAAATAAAATAAAAATTCAAAATCTTGGCATTTATTTAAAAGCCTAACTTACCATCTCTACAAAATTCAGTACCCACTACAATTTAACTTTTAATTTGGGGGAAGTGCCCTAAAAATTTCAAGTGGGGTCCTTCAAGGTTTTAAAAATTTCAGGTTGGTTTGGAGGGCAAGAGTCTTTTAAGACCACCTGAGACATACAAAAGGAGGCCATCTCTATAAACATAAAAATGTAATGAAGTAGACACTTCAGATCTTTACTATTGTTGTCCCCTCCCTCCTCCAATCGGTGCATTTGTTGCGCTGCGAGTCCTCGTCAGAATAGAAAATGAACCACTCCAACCGGAAAAGACTGTCCCGAACAATCCGGAACTTGAAGTGCCATTAGTTTTGTCTTCAAAAGTTTGGCTCCCGTTGTTGCCTACATTATTGGCACTTGATTCACCTAATTCCTGAAAACCCGGATATGTAATGTAACCATTGAAACCATAAAAGATACAATAAAAATACCATGAAAGGTCCTGTGATAAGAATCAGATTGCATTTTTCCCCCTTTACTTACAAATGGACAAATTAATCCATGTACGTTAAATCAAAGAGCAACTAATCGTTTCTGTTAAAATTTTCATCTATTTGTACTGTTTTAACCTGACATGACTAATGGAATAACTAAATAGTAACACATGATATGCCATATGTATACAAGGACAAGTTTTTAACAGTAAAAATAAATAAAATTTTTAACAAAATATTCAATTTGCTCTTTAATCTAACTACAGGGACTACTTTGCCTTTTAATAGATGAGACAAAATACAATCCAATTCTGTCTACAGTGCCTCCATGATACTTTTACCGAAAGGATACATTTGAGACCAACAAGCAAGAAGGGGGAAACCTTAAGGCCCGAGGAAGAGATTACATGTCTCGGAGATCTCTGAACCTGCCAAAAGCCAAATCAGAGAAAAGGATTTACTCGGACAAAATGCTTCATGATTCCCTATTATGTTACTCGACCTTGGGTCTGAATGTCGAATATATTTAAGTTCACCTTCCTTTTTCTAGTTTTTTCCATGTATATGGAAGATCACATCCTCGTATTCATCTTCGAAAATGTTTCAAACAGTGTTGAACATGAAGAAAAACAAAATGTTGGAAGAACATAGGTTCTGAAGACTAATTTAGCTTAACTACTTCAGTAATTTTCTGTTCTATTAATTCTAATAATTCAGGACTCTGTAAAGTAACCTTGGGAGTTCCATTAGAAGAACCAGAAGATGGAGACGGTGATTCTACCGATAAAATGGGAGGCAAAGACCCACTCTGCTTAAAACACAAAGAAAAAGACTTGTTAAAAAAGAATCGGCGGTTTCAACAACCAGGTTAGCAAGAAGAGAATTTCAAATCATTCAAATAAACCAGACATGGAAAGTAAGCAATACATTGCATTCAATGTAAATATCCATAAGATTTCTCATTCGCATGGCTGAGATTGACCAGCCCATATTTGGCTGAGCAATTTTGAAACAAACAAAGGCCAAAGCACATATTTGATGGCGTCTATATCATGAAAAAAACTCTAAAAAGGTCCAAACATAACAACCGGTAAAAGTATCATAAAGGCCCATGTACCAAGAGTCAGATTGCATTTTGCCTCTCTACTCTAAAAATGGACAAATTAATCTTTGTACATTAGATCAATGAGCAAACTAATCCTCTTGCTAAAATTTCATCCATTTCTACGGTTAAAAACTGGTCCCTATACATCAGAATGAGGTACACGTGCCACATGTAACGATTTAGTTATTCTGTCAGCCACACTAGTTATGGATGAAATTCTTAATAGAAATGACCAATTTGCTTTTTAATCTAATGTACAAGAACTAATTTGCTCATTTTTTTGAGAAAAGGGGTAGAATGCAATCTGACTCCTAGTAGAAAGGCTTTTATTGTACTTTTACCCATAACAGCCTTGAAATTCTACCCTTAAAATACATGTTCCACAGTCCAAGAGTTCTTCCATTAGTTAATTTCTAAGCAGATAATCATTCATCACACCATACATCAAAAAGAGAAGGAATCTGACCCTAGACGGTGTTTTCGTCGGGGCTTCAAGAGCTGGCCTGGAAGAGTTTGCCGGTAAAGCCTGCAAGAGTGAAATAACACTCAGCATGAAGAAAGACGAGCATAGGAACCAGGCCGAAAGAAAATGTCTAAAATACATGGATCTAAAAAACAAAACAGTAAAACAATGATCGTAATCAACAGTGATCCAAAAGAAGAAGAATCATCTGCTCTTACGGTTTATATTAGTGTTTAAGTACAGCACAATCTTGACAAATAGATACCAATGAAACACAGATAAATAGAAAACATATTATTAATTGCAGATCAGATACATAACATAAACAAACCTGAGTACGATCAGTGGGTCTATTTTGTTCAATGGTCTGGGCATAATCACACAACCAGTTGACTCCTTCATTTGTCATATCCTTTGAAGATGATAGAAAACCATAGAAATTAACAAAAGCAATGACAATAGTCATGAATCACGTTTATATTGCACTGTATATTTTTGTTTAAAGTAAGAATTACCTGCTTCCCTTCTATCCTTTTTATCTTACTTTCCTGAGCATCAACACCAATAAAAAGAGAGAGAGTTGGTCGACCTAGTTTCACATCTAGAAAGTATAAAATAACCACAATACAGCAAAATCAAGTCTTCAAAAATGCTTACCAGGGTTTGAACTACATATCGAACGGATTGAACATTAGTGTTGAGCTTCTTTGATTGATCTTGTATTAGAGTAACCTATACAATTCAATCAATTTTCAGTGAATAACAATGAAACCTCCTATAGATGAAACTTGCTACGAATACAACCTTACATCTCACCTCTTCATGTGTTGTAGCAGTAATATCTGCAATTTCAGCTAGACGATTATCCACGCCCTCAATTCTTGAGGATAGTTGCCGTCTAGTAGCCTAGAAGGGGACGAGAGAAAAAATTAAAAAGGAAAGAGCCAGAGGAGATTTCAGTCAATTTATTAGGAAAAACATTGACATATATATGGAAACCAAAATCATGTGACTTGATACTTGAAATCTTCATATACTGTGGCCATTCATGGATTTAGGTCATGTATGAACAAATTTAGTAAAAGAAAGACTTGCCGAGATTGACGAGTAAACAGTCTCAAGCTGCTTAGCTATGGCATCACGTGCATCAGATAAACTACGCCTTGTTGCAAACATCATATCGGGAAGTCTCCAGCCCTTAAACAATTCAAGGAATATAACTTATAGCCAAGAGTAAAGATGCATATTTTAGGCAAAAAGAAACACACAAGAAATGACATATAGCAGCTACATATATATATATATCATGCAGAACAATAGTACAGGAACTAAATTGATCCATTTAATAGTAGAAGGACTAATTTGATCATGTCCCTATTATAATAGATGGACCTCTGAGGTATATTCAGCCATATATATAACAAGCAAACAAACTGAAAGCATGGAATCATTGAACTTGGCAAAACTATCTACCACAGCCATTTGAGAAAATGCAAATGTGCCAGAATTTTTTATCACAGAATTCAACCATCTTATCAGTTTGCTCCACAATGACCTACACACATAAATACACTTTAAGGAATAAAAGTTCATTACCTTCCACCAAACGTAGCCATATCCAACTACAACAACAACAATGATTATGCTGTATTTACTAGTACCTGCATGTGATAAAAACATTCCCAAAAATAAAGATCAGGAACTGGATACTGTTGACTATAATTGATCTATATTGAAAGTTATCATGTCTCTTAAAAAATTAAGAATAGTAAGAAAACAGTATTTTCTTTTAAGTGTCAGAAGCTGATTAAGAAAAGGGATACCCATTAATTTCTCATTCATAAGGAACTATGGATCCATAGTAGTTGTGCATATTGCATAAAAGGAAGACAGAGAATAAAATTTTGAAAAGTTTCGTTAAAAATTCTAGTTAGAATGAGTGCCATCAATATTTTTCCCTTCAAACGTCAAAGGATGGAAACAATCATAACCTGCTCCTTGTCCGGTAACAATTGTAATTGGTCTATTTGATGCCAAGATTTGCAGTTCCTGCCTTAAGCTGTTAACCTGTAAATGAAAACAAATTAAAACAAGATATAATCATACAAATTTAAATACTAAAGCAAGGATCAGAATAATAGGGAGTAATCACCACTGAAATGACAAGCATACTGAATTAATAACAAGAAGTATCATGAATGCTTAACGTTATCAATGATATATTGCTCAAGCAAGTAATAAAAGCATGAAAATAAATATAAATGAATATAAAAACTTATCCGCTAGCAGCATTGCCATGCACCCACCATATTAAAATGTCATGATAAATCAATTTCCAAGCATTTGCAACATATTGTCATCAGTAAAAAACAGAGGTAATATCATTATTTGCAATCAACAATACCTGGAGATCAGAAATGCCTTTTCAACCATAAATTATTTAGTCAAGGGTCTATCCATAAAGAAAAACAAGAGAGAACTTCATAAAAAGCATTTCCATCATTTTTCAATCATTTCAATTACCAAGCATAACAATCAAACAAGCAAAAATAGCTCCAAATACCAGAAACACCAATAATCAGAATATTATTCACCACTCATAATGGACATAGGAGATCATACAGACCTGAGCCACCAAATAGTCATTTTTCGGCTTGTTTGACGGAGTGGAATCATCATGCTTAAGTTGCCGAAAAGCAATCTGCAGCAGGAGGCAAATTATCACCAAGTTAAGCAGAAAGTAAGAGGCTCCATAATCTAAAACATACATATTTTAAGGAAAACAAACAAATGTCTTTAGTTTTAAGTCATGGCTAGAAAAATGGAAAATCACCTTGAAAGCACCAGAGACAAAATCAGAAACACCTGACATGCGTCCTTCTTTCGCAAGAATTGAACCAACAATGCCTAAAAGACAAACAATAGATAATTTAATTAGAAGGATAGTGAAATTCTTAGCAATATCACTCTAAAAGGGAGCACACATTAAAGTAATAACATCTTCAACCCCAAATATGGAGTACCCTACTTTCATGCAATTCACAAGGTTCAACAAGTAAACGGTATATCACAATCAAACCAATAGAAAAAGTGGAACTTTTAGTTCTCGGATTTATTTTAGCCTATTCTATTTTAGAAGTCCAACCGCTATCTTAGAGCTCACCAGCCCCAACATTTATACAAAGGATTACCTATGGGTAAATATTGAAACCATAGAAGTTCTAATTTTTAATGCGAAATGTCATGTTAACAAGAGGCAAAACCAAATTGGTAACTACATTACTCCTCTAAAGGGGAATACATATGAACAAATTACGTTTGAACATAGTCATCAATGCAATGGTTCTTCTAATCGATTCATCCATTTAGAACCCAAAAAGATGCAAACTCTGTCTAAGTTAAACTTCAAAATAGAAACCTTCTTTCTTTTTCTCAATGGTGAAGTATAAACTTACTGTCCTATATCATAACAAGTAGATAGGATCAACTCTGCTTCACAATCAGATTACTAAGTGATTGTTTTAAGGACATTCTACGTTGATATTGTAGATGCTTACAATTCCATCGAATATCACTCAAGCCCACTAGCCTTTCAATTTATTGCTATCCTTCATATTTCTAATAATTCCCATCGAGTGGATCATCTTCAGCTAAAAAAAAAATCAAGATTCCATCTTTGCAATCAAATTCTTATATCCCAGTACCACAGCTATAATCCAGGTCCCAGTGCTTATACGGAATCATAAATTATAATCAATTACATCCATGACACCAAAACTAGCACACATTCCCTACAGCTTCCCCGCTCAATCCAAGTACTAACCAACATTAATCCAAAAAAAAAACCTAAACCCTAATCCAAATCCAAGGTTTATCTAAAACCCTAAATTTACTTTCAACTAAACCAATTGATTCTCAAAAAACCCAAACAATAACCGACTCGTAAATAAATAAATAAACAAATTAAAAAATTTGAAGAAGACCGATGATTGAACAAACCTGCACCAACGATGATAGATAACTTGCCAAGAGGAAGAGCCATTGCCGAATACGGTTTGGACCGTATATTTGTACGTTTGTGAGCCTATATACTAGGACTGTAATAAAACAAACTACTGCTAAAGTACCATGAACCAAAAATTGCAGAACAATAAACGAATTTGGGTTTTCTAAAAATAATAAACTAATTGGTATTTTCCATTGATTGAAGGGGTTTTCTTTCCGATTGTTTTATGGTTTGATTTTGAGGAATCGCTGAGAAGAATTATAAAAGACTATGGAGCTTAGATTACTTGGTTAGCATTTAGCAACGTACAAGAACCCCCGTCGTCGGGTATTAGTTACCTACTAAACTATTTACTGAACTTTGTTGGTTAATTTGCCATAAAGGTCCTTGAATTTTTTTATATTAGTTAGCCACTAAACTATTTAGTATTTACTTAATTTTGTTGGTTAATTTGTCATAAAAGTCCTTGAATTTTTTTGATATCGCGAAAGTAGCAACCATGTTAAATCAACGGGTAAACTACATCCAAGGTCACTAAACTATTAGTAGGCTTATGTTTTGGTCACTCAAATTCAAAAAGTTACAAAATGATCATTGCACTATTCGAAAGTTTTTAGTTAAGTCACTGAACTGTTAAAAAGTTTTTTTAAGCCACTAAGCTGTTAAGTTTCTTTCAAAAAAAGTTTAACTAGCGAGATCTAAGCAATGATTGATATGATGGATTAATACTCATTAAATTCGATAAGTAGAATAACATACCTTAGATTTAAATCGATCTAACGGTTAGTGTCAAAGATCGGAGAAGAAAATTTTTGGAATTTGGTTCATAGATTTGTGATCTTCAAAGCTATTTCATGAAAACAGAAACAATAAATTCTAAAAGAGAAGGGGAAGAGGAAGTTTAAATTTGTACAAGCGATGCGAACAGATAAAACCATACAACAATAATTTTAACAATCCAGTGAAAACTTTGAATAGTATCAATGATTATTTTACAATTTTCAAAAATTCAATAACCAAAACATAAACTTATTAATAGTTTAACAAACTCCTAAATCAATTTGCAACTACTATAGGTCTGGCACGACATGAAGCATCACTTCATTTTATTTTCTAAATAATAATAAATTATTAAATTTTTATATTAATATTTTTTATTTTCTATTTTATATTTAAATTAAATAAAAAAATTATTTATTTAATTTGAAATCTGATCTAATTTAGGATATGTGCATAAATTTTTTTTTAAAATTACATCCGACTCAATCCGATACGACATATGAATATATTTAACTAGGTTTAGAAAGTGTAAATAATATATTTATGCTCACAAACTTTTTTACTTTAAATGAAAAAAAATTCAACTTAATTTTATCATTCTCAAGTCGAAATTAAGCTATCAAGCAAGGTAAGATTTCTTATCTTAATATTGTATTTGAGCAACTTATAAGTTTAATTAAATTTTTATCTGTAAATGTATCTTCAATGATTTATTATTTTATCCAAAAATATATTACATGAAATAAGCTCGAATTTGAGTATATAAATCATACAAACAGTTCAATTGAGTGGAGCTTCAATCATTTTATTTTATTTCAAGTTGAACTCAACTCATAATGAACTTCAATCAAGTCAATGATTTAATTATAAAAGGCTTAATAAAAATATCATGGAAGCATTTATACTAAAAATAGAATTGCATTTTGCTCTCTTTTACTTAAAAATAGGTAAATTAATTCATATATGTTAGATTAAAAAGTAAATTAATTTTTCTATTAAAAATTTCATCTATTTTTACTGTTAAAAACTAGCCAATGTGCAACTTTACACTAATTTTAAATAGTAGAAATGAATGAAAATTTTAACAAAAAATATTAATTTATTCTTTGATCTAATATATAAAAATTAATTTATGAATTTTCTAAATAAAAAAAAACAAAATACAATTTAACTAGTACAAGAGTCTATAATACTTTTACCTAAAAAGCTTTCGTTAAAATGATTTCTAACCTGAAATCCTCCACCGCTACTATATCAAAGCTGAATCAAATTTTATGTACAAGAGTAGCACAAAAAGGTTAAAATATGCTATAAGGCCCTGTTTTTTTTTTATATATTTGGAATTTAATCTTTCTACTTTTATTTCAAAAAATTTGGTCATTTTATTTTTTAGAATTAAAAATGCAAATCCAATTGTTGGCACAGATAAAATTTTTTGTGTTAAATTCAAGTTCATTACATATTTTTACATCACTACTAAGTGAGTTTCTTTCATTTCAAAATATCATATCAGATGATTTTAAAAATGTTAATAATTGAACTTGAATTTTAAAATCTAAAAAGAAGGGTTAAATTTCTAAAAAAAAAGTAAATGTAATAAATTGAATAGTACGAAGCATGAGGCATATGAACTATATTAGCAAAAGCCAAAGTTAGATTCAAAAACAGCTGGAGATTTCTTCAACTTGTCCACATTTATAAATTAGTCTACATGAGGAGAATATCTATATCTATATCTATATATAATGTTACATCCAAGGTTCAACTGAATCCCAGCTGAAATAGTCCACCGTGTTTGGAACACGTTACCGGAGCATATACCCTCACGAGAGCAACGATGGTACCCCAAAAATGGCACCAAATGAAATGATGTAAGTGCCATCATTTGGTCAATCTCTTTAAAACAACAGACGTTCAGAATAGGGTTCAAGACGTGTAGAGAACGTATCTTCTTTTTATGTGAAAACTAGTCCTTTCGAGTGTCATATCGACATCTAACTTCCTTACCTTCGATGAGTCTCTCCACGGCATCTGAAGGGAGGCCGATCATCTCCAATGTCTTCTCCCACACTTCAAATGAAGTCTCAACACTATGCGCTTCTTTAGAAGGATTTGTAGGACAACAACCTTGGGAAATGAATGCACAAACAGGCCACTCGTCGGTTTTCAACGACTCACAATACTCCGGAATCTGGGGATCTGTTGCCGCGAAAAGGGCACTCCTAGAACCTACATTGGTATTTAATGATGGCAAAAATCAGCTCCCAATTCCCCTTATCCACTGGCATATGGCAATTCCTCTTAGTTTCTTATAGATGCATGACATCATGGACCAAGAATGTATTTGGCATACAAAAAAAAAATGTAAAATTAAAACAAAATAAAAAGAAACTGAAAACAACAAGCCTAAATCATTACTTTGACATGATAATTATATATGTGATGATGATAGATATGCTTCACAAAAACAATGTGCTACATTCATTAAATAAAAACTAATAAGAAAACACAATTGAACTAATCTTTTGCCAAAACTTACCCTCTTGAGGGCTGAATACAAAATAGGGTATTAGATGATAAGCAGAGCGAACGATTCTGGGAAGATCCCGAGCCTGCGCTTAAACACAGAATATAGAATAAGGTCACTATTTTCAATGACAGACACATATTCAGACATGTGATCTACATAGATGGCATGTTGATAAATAAACAAAATAAAATGTGTCCTTTGACTGAAAGAAACTTCAAGAAAATGGCTAAATTTTAAACTTCAGCTATTGCCAAACATGACAGTTAAACATCTACAATACGCAAAGAGACATCACACACTATAACTTGCAAGAGAATTAATGTTGAACATAAAATTTCAACAAAACTAGCAAAGAAACCATTCAATTCAAATACTTTTTCAACCAGTAAATATCGTGTATGAGCATCAAGTTATTAGGCCTTCTTATGGAAGCTTTGCCTTCAGTATGGTCAATAAGCAAAACTTTCAAAGGAATCCTAATCCTGATATAAGATTTTAAGAATATGATGCAAGACTATTTGATTTTCATATTTGTATACATATATTTTGCATGCATTCAAAAGGGATATAATTTTTTTTTGCATATATCTATGTTTTTCTCCTACAATTACGAAATCCTTTCTTCTGAAACAGCAGAAAAGTTGGCTCATCTTTTAAAACAGTGAACATACAAATTTTGGTAAAAGTATCATGGAGGCTGATGTATTAGTAGTTAGATTGCATTTTGTCCCCTCTACTCAAAAAATGGGCAAATTAGTCCTTGTACGTTAGATAAAAGAGCAAATTGGTCCTTTCTGTTAAAAATTTCATTCATTGGTATTGTTAAAAATTGGTGCGGTTGACAAAATAACCAAACAGTGACACATGGCGTGCCACATATACCTCATGTTGACGTACAATGACCAGTTTCTAATAGTAGAAATGGATGGAACTTTTAACAAAAGGACTAATTGCCCATTCATTGAGTAGAAGGGACAAAATGCAATCCGACTCCTAGTACAGGGATCTCCATGGTATTTTTACCACAAATTTTGTATTGTTGTATTTTATGTTGAAGAAGACAAGTAGGAAGAATCTCTGAATGGAAATATGTAATTGTAAACATTCAAGTAATGACCCCTATAATAAAAGATGGAGAAACTGAAATGCTCTTATAGACTTACAACATTTGTGTGGACAATTCCAGGTGATACACACATAACGTTAACACCGGATTCTACAGGTAGCCGCTTGTGGAGGACACTGCTAAACATAACCTGAAAGCCAAGGCACCAGTTTCATAAGCCATTGTTAGTGTAATATATTTTACTTTACATCTTAATTATATCCAACTCTTTATTTCTAGATGATCAGTTACTACAACAGGATGAAAAAATGCATGAATAAAATTGAAAAAGCCACAGGTTGATTGTTAATGACCTTTATAGGCTCACTTAATAAACAACATGTGAACGTAGGTAAGTTCAACTTGTTTATGTTCACGAACAAGCTTGATAAAGTGTTCGTTGACAAGCAAAGTTAAAGGCTTGACAATAACTTATGATTCATCAAGTTATTAAATTTTAACTTCAATATCTTGTTACACAAATGAAATTATGATTTAACATCGATATTGAAAAGTAGGATAACATAGATTGAAATTCATCGTGTAAATTTTGTAAACTATTGTTGCAGAGTTGCTTTTTATACGCACACAAAACACAGACATGCAAAAGATAAATCCAGAAACATGAGCATGAGAAGATATCCACTTCTTAAGCCGAGAATCTCATATTAGATAGCAACAAGAATAGGAAAGTGCTGTTATCAATATAAATTCATCCCTTAGACCTAAAGCACTCACCTTTATTCTGAGGGAATCATAAATGAGTCCTCACCTAGGATCCATATTATCTGTTAGAAGCCATCTTTAGCAAATGACAGTGTTGAAGTCAGTTTTTCAGTTAAAAGTCCACTATAATGTCGCTTGTGTCTAGTTAAATGCTCAATTAACTCAACCAAGCTAAGTCCAAATAGTTTGGCTTGAGCTCATTTATGTTCAAGCCTGCCTAAAGTTAGCTTGACAGTTAAATTGTCCCATGTAACCTATGCTTAAGCATGTGAAAAGCATTACAAGGTAAGCTGCCATTCTGTGTCCATAGGTGAAACTGAAGATATGATGCAAAAAAACCATAATTCAATGAAATTTAAAGCCAACTAACTGTTAAAAGGAATTGAAATGACTTCTTATTATACCTGTGCTAGCTTGCTGTTAGTATATCCCAACAGGCTTGAGTATTTTCTTTTCCCAGAAACAGTGTTCATGTCTTCTGTATCAATGAAGCCAACATAATGCATCTGCAGAAGGGAAAATCAAATACATCATCAAAAATAGCTATTTGCATTTTTTATAACAGTGATGACAATGACAATGAACGCTATGTTAACTAGCAGTAGTAGTAGTAGTAGTCTGTGGCACTCTACCATACAAAGAAAGCAAAAATGGTAAAATTCAAACTTCCTACTAGCGCCAAATCAAGCACTCACCAAAACAAAACAATATCTCGAAAACATAGTGATCATCAAAATCATATAGTCATTGAATCAAAAGTTACAAAACCAATCTCAGAAACATGAGGCTCAACCACCCTTCGAAGGTTTTGATTCTCCTCATACCAAATGCAATGAAACACAATACATAAAGTTTAGAAAATTCCCTAACACTGCTATTTCACTTACCACCTCCTACCTATCCATTCCAATAAGCCAACATAACAAACAATACTTTTCACCAGCAAAAGTGATACGAGCAAAAAAAATTAAGTTACAACTTACAACCATATCAACAGTAACCGTCAGAATCAATAATTACAAGCACCAGGGGAGGCTGGCAGGGGGTGGCCCCAAAAATGATAAAATTTTAATTTAATTCTTTAAAAATTATAAAGATATAAGCTAATACAACAATGAAATTGCATTTTAGCTCTCATAAAAATACATAACTTGGCCTCGCCCCTGACCAGCACAAAACCAAATAACTCAACAAACAAACTCAACCCAAAATAACTATCCTACACATGATATACAAAGGTGGTACTCGAACTTTAGCTCTCAAAGTTCCCTTCGCATTAAGCCAAGGCCTCATTGGTGATACATGAAAGAATTGTTAGTAGCAATTATGCAAACGCTTAATTTTTTAATCCGAATGGAACTTACAACAGAATTGACATTAATAATTCGACTTGTAGACCCTTTAATAAGTGATGGCAAAAGCAATACAGAGAGCAATGCTGGAGCTAGATGATTCACTTGCAAGTGTTCCTCAAACCCATCCTTTGAAAACTTCTGGGTTTCTGAAAATAAACAAGTTTAAAATACAAATCACCATTTTGGGTTTCAAACAAACAGCTTAAATTAAACACTAACAAAAAAAAAAAAAACCGAACCTCCAATTGAAAAAATCCCAGCATTAATAATAAGAACATGTACTGGTTCTAAACGAGCATTCCATGTATTAGCAAAACCAACAACAGAATCCAATGATAAAAGATCAAGCTCCATAACCTCAACATTCAAAAGTATCCCTGTCCAAGAACTACACCATTGATCAATCAATTCATTAGCTGCTTCTCGGTTCCTCACTGCCATTACAACATGTGCCCCTGCTTCAGCCAATTGTCGTGCTATTTCCTTACCGATACCACTCGTAGTGCCGGTTACGATGAATGTGAGGTCGTTCAATGGTGGTAATTCTAATGGGTTTTGTAAGTGACTCGCTTTTGTTCTTTGAAAAAGTAGCTCGTAGATTACGTAAATCCATCCTGTTAACCATTCGATCCAACCCAGAGCTTGTTTCTTCTTCACCATTAATACTCGATAAATAATTCTTCTTTTTTCGTTTTCAAATCTGTTTTTGTGATATGTAAAGATTTTGAGGAAGCTTTGCTCGAGTGCCCAGACCATGTGAAAATTATATGAGTGTAACTTCAAGAATAAAATTAAATGGACTAAATTGCAAGTATTTGAATGATAGAGGACTAAAAACAATTAGACCACTCATTTTTCCCGAAAATAGAGTAACTGCGAGTCTGCGACAAAAGAAAAGGCTTAAACGCAAATTTAACCCTCAAACCATACCATTTTTTCATTTAGGTACCTAAAGCTTTTTTTGTTGGTAGCTAAACAACGTTAAAGTACATGCAGGCGCCTATGGTAAGAGTCGGATTGCATTTTACCTCTTTCACTTAAAAAATTGGTAAAATTATCCATATACATTAAATCAAAGAGTAATTTGGTAATTTGGTCATCTCACCCCTTTTATAAAATAAACAAAAATATATTTTTTTATATTCACTTGCTGTCCTTAAGCTTTCTCCGCTTATAGAATAATATCTAATCATGGTAAAATTGTAAATTAAGTCCTTTTCCCATAAATTGATAAAATTATATTTTAATCTCTAAACTTTCCATTTTGTTCAATTTAATTCATAACTCGATTTTTCAATTCCAAATATCAATACACTTCCTTATCACATTCATAACAAAATATTTATTCAATCACATCTTTTTTTATATAGTAATTTTACATTTTTAAAACGCTTTCATTTTGGTCACTTGAAAAAATACTTGTAATTTCATTTAAAAGAAGCTTTCATTTTAATGACCCCAATGTTAAATCTTTGACTACAGTAATTGTATACATCAAATCATAAGACCTCTTTTTACCACTTTATAATAATTTATATTTATTAAAAATAAATATATTAAATATAATTAAATCATAAATGTGTATATATATCATATACAACGTATATATTGTTATCACACATACACTAAAAAGAGTTGGTATAATAAAACAAAGGTTGGACATTTGTCTTTAACCCCAATTCGAATAGGGTTCATTTTTCATAAAATACTCTCGTTCGACATCTATTTTTGACCTATATCAAATAAAACTTTCAAAGACTCTTCAATTATATAAAAGTATTGAAAAAATCTTCAATCCATATCTAAATACATACTTATGAAAGGCTCTAAATACATCAAAAATCTTAATGAAAAAAATTTGAACCATCTACATCAAAACATATATCAATATTGTTTAACATGCACATCCAAATTCGAGTAACATACCTCAATAATTATTTACACACTCTATATTTGACATATTTCCTTACATGTACTTATTTTCACCAATCGAGATACTCTTATCCGTGAATCTTATGCAGCTTTTCGCAAAGATTAAAAACAAAACCTCAATACAGTGACAATATTTTTTATTATTAAAATCTAGATAGACTGACTAAAAGAAGAAATTTCAAAAATTTCTCTCGAAAGAACCGATTCCCGTTAACAATAAAAGATCACGTAATGGATAACTAATGTTACCATACAAAGAGAAATGAAAGATTTGTTTAAAATTAAAAGTTGGCAAACAAATAATGTAGAAAAAGAATCCAACATTGTCATTGTCAAAAATGTTATAAAAAGAGAACAAATGTTAAATGGCATCATCAGGCAAAAAGAAGAAATCACTAACTGTTTTTAACACACTGCAATTCTTCATCAAGTGGTGTGTGAACAACAATGAACACATGATACCCAGACCCAGACCGAAATCGAGAATCAATCGTCTTTTTTATTTGTTGCTAGAGACTTGTTCGCCATTAGATGACGTTTATCCTCCGACATCTTGCAGTGTATTTCATCCCTCTCCTTAAAATACCTCTCGAATGCTCGAGGAAGGAATCGCGGAATCAAAAAGAAAAAGAGGTTGATAGAGAAGTACAATAGGTTCGCTGCCGCCAACCCCTTCCCCAACCAATGCCATACGATATCCTGTGCAATTCAGATGCAAATCGATAATACTGTGAATTATTTGGAGATAAACTAAATTAATATTCACTCAATTATTAATAAATTTCATTTTTCATTTTTAGGTGAATGAAAAATTAAAAAAAAAAAGTCATATAACTATTTAATTTTATTTTTTTGTCACCCATGGTTAACCGTGACAGCTTTGCAACTATTAACTCTTAACATTTATAAATTAAATCAATTCAATCTTAATTTTAAAAAATTCAACCCTCAACATTTATACATTATGTAATTTAATTTTTTTTTTGTAATTTTATTTTTTTATGACATTGAAAGTTATTTTTAAAAGAGCGAGAACAGAGTAAATTTGTTATCTTAGAAACATTTTTTTTTTGTATATTTTCAATCAAATTTAGATGATAAATTTGTTTTAATTTTTTAGATGAAATGGTCAAAAAAAAAGCAAAACTGCAAAAAAAAAACCAAATTATAATTAATATGTAAAATTGAGAGTTAATTTTTTTTGAATCAAAGACTAAACTAACGTAATGTATAAATGGTGAGTATAAATGGTGAAAGTTAAAGTTATTGTACCAATTTCAAAAGTTGCCACTAGTTAGTGATAAAAAACAAAATTGAGTAGTTGATAATCATTATGTAACATTTAATAATTAAGTAACTAAAAAAAACTTATTAATAATTGAGTGACTTTACCCGTTACTCAAAACTAGAAGTATTAGGTGAAGAATTTACCTTCAATTGTGCATTAGCAGGCAGTGTTTTGTTGAGCCAAACATCATGTATCCAGTCAATGAGAACAAAGATTCTCCGAACTGTGTACAGTAACGGGACGAGTGCCCTCACCGGTGGCGAAAATAAAGACAGGCCGCCTATCACATTTTCTGTTAGTATTTGGAATGAAAGCAAGAACAAGTGTGGTGTAGCCGATCGAACGTCATGGTTGTCACCCCTTGCGAAGCCGCCCAAGACATACGCGAGCGGTAAGAAAAGTCCTACCGTAGTTCCAAGGATCACATAGAGCCTAAACAGTTTGCTGCCTTGGAAAATTTCTTGCGAGGCAGTTGATACATGCCCGTTGGATGGGAAGGCGAAACGCGAAAGGGCAATAATATAAGTGGAGGCAATAGCTGGGAAGACTAAATCAAGGAGCGGGACAAGGCCACTAATGGAAAACACCATAATGAAAACTACTAGTTGGAGCTCGATCACGCGTAATGATCCCATTATACTGCCTACCCCGGATTGTTGCTGTTGCTGCTGCTGCTGCTGCTGCTGGCGAGGTGGTTTGTACTCTGGTTTTTCCCCGGGTGCTATGATGTAATCATGCTCACTTCTTGCAGCCACAGCAAGAGATACACCGGACATTTTTACGTTGTTTGTACAATGAACTAAACTTTCATATAAAACCTAGACAAAGAAATGAACCAAGATTCAGTTCTTCAATAATCAATCATCATCAGTATGCAAAAATGGATTCAATTCTTCAAGAAACAATTATCAGCAGTATTCGAAAGCGATTAAGATATGTTCGATACTTCGATGTTTTCAAGGGATCGATCAAAACTTCGAAATGGAATGGCTAATAAGAACATTAAGAGTTTCACACACACACATACACAACTTCATTGATCTCATTTCATGCTTTTACTAATCGAGCTTAATATAGTGACAAATTCTAATTCCCTTATAGCTAATTAAGAGGCCATTAAGCACTGGAAACATTATGAAAAAAATCAAATTCACAAACAGGAAAGGAGCATATCAAAATCTATATAAACATGAATATGATTAACATTAACATTTCAAATATCTATATAATACTTATAAAATACTATAAACATAGAATTAACATGCAAATTGTCAGATCTAATTACATTTTATTTTTAAAAAAATGGAACAATCCAAAGAAATCAGATTCATAATTTGCGAAAAGAGGAAACAAAATTAGCCAAAACTTGAATCCTATAAACTTAAATGAAACTGAAAACTATCAATGCATTAACAAGATTAAAGACAACATTGGCGATAAAGATAAAAAATGTAATTGCAGTGAAGAGATCTTACTGAAACGAAGGATTGAATCGAAAAATGGTGAAAGTGAGAGAGCTTAAGAATTTTTTTCGTTACAAATGCAGAGTGGGCGATTACTCCTGAAGTTCGTTTTCACGCGTGTAGCCTTTATGGATTTACAAGTGGCTGTATCGCACGTGGGAGTTTCTAATTTTTACTTGCACGTGTCATATATTGTACTGCTAAAACTAAAAAAAATGTTCATATGTATGTACCAAATTGAAATAGAGACAAAAGTTAAGCAAATGCCCCAAATCATTATTATTTGAATTAATCCAAAATATTAATAATTATTTGAATATTATTATCCAAATTAAAATTATATTATCCATAGAATATTCAAATTTGAAAGTTCAAAATTAAATAAAAAAAAGTTTTAGACTTTGAGTCCAATCTCAACCCACCAAAAGCCTCGTATCACTAATTAAAAATAAATATTTAACTTTCGTTATAATAATACATAAATATAATATAAAATTAGTTTATATTATTGTTATTTATAAATAATAAAAACAATCAAACCAACGTTAAAAATAAGTTAAATCTTGTTAACAATCTTTGTACTTTACGAAAGTTATGGATTTAATTCATGTACTTTAATTTAGTCGGTTTTAATTCTTATACTTTTTAAGTTAATTTCTTTTAGTTCCTGTCCTTTTTAAAATTTTAATCCTGATTCAAACTAGAAATGTTTAATTTTCTTCATGTGAACCCTAAAGTCTATGCTATTTGATGACATGCGAACCTTCTTTTTTTACTTCCTCACATGTCTTATGCATGTTATTATGACACTCCGATGCATTGTAGTAATTTAGCACATTTACATGCTATAAATCCGGGGTGTGTTGGAGATTAGGGTGGAAGTTAACGGAGAGTCATTCTGGTGGTTAATGTAGTTTCAAATTCGGGTCGAATCTATTCGGTTAGGTTTTGAGTGTTACATTTGATTAAATTTAATTACTAGTATTATATTATTCATATAATTGTAGATTTAGTCTATATTCTCCAATTGGCTCATTCTAAGCTAATATAGTTTTCAAATTTTGAAATTTTAGTCTTGACGCAAATGACAGTCATTAATCCATTATGAGAATAATAAGGCTAATTTACCAAAATGACCCAAAAAATTTGATTATTTACGAAAATGACCCAAATTCAAAAATATACACCAAAATGACCCGAAATGAACAGTAAAAGGTGAACAGGACTCGGCCAATGATTGGTGTCAGACATAAAAGTTTGTGTTTGTCAGTATTGGCCATGCATGACTGACACGTGTGTATTTTTTTAAATACGGTATTTTCTTGATATACAAAAATACGAGAATATGAAAAAATAATTTGCATGGTTGACACCCCATTTTTTGTCAGAAAAAAATTTAAAATTTTTGGGTGTTGGCCATCAAATGGTCGACACCCCCTATTTCAAAAAAAATTGCATTTTTGGGTGTCGACTATTTGATGGCCGACACCCCCTATTTCAAAAAAAATTATATTTTTGGGTGTTGGCCCTATTTCTCGAGAAAAAAATTCAAATTTTTTTGGTATTGGCCATCAAATGGCCGACACCCTCTTTTCTCGAGAAAAAAAATTTCAAATTTCAAATTTTTTTGGTGTTGGCGATCAAATGATCGACATCCCCCTTTTCTCGAGAAAAAAATTCAAATTTTTTTAGTGTTGGCCATCAGATGGCCGACACCCCCCTTTTTTCTCAATAAAAAAAATTCAAAATTCAATCGCACAAGCTGCATGAACATGCGCACAAGGATATCGAAGAGCTTGAAATCTAAAGCACTCGCATCGCCTGTTTGCCAGATCAACTGCGTACGACCTCGGTGGAACACCCGAGCGACGACCGGTGTACTCTGAAACCCGAAAAATCTCCAACTCCCGCGAATAAATTTTTGCATTCATCATTCGAGCTCTCTGACTGTTTGTCGCCATGGCCCTTCGAATGTCCTCAACGTACACATGTCCGGCCTCTATCTGCACCACTTGTCGCTACCCCATCGTAGGCATCAATGTGGCCAACCTATAGAAGGTTGCCGAGAAAACAGCAGTAATTGGTAGATGTCGTGTTCGCCTCAAGACAGAGTTAACTGACTCGACCAGGTTGGTCGTCATCTAGCCATATCGAGCCCCGTCATCGTAACTTTGTGTCCATTGATACGTCTGGACGCTACCCAACCACCCACGAAGAATTTTGTCACTTGGTAAATGTTTCATCTTAGCTTCAAGCTTTGCGAACTTTTGTCTGAATCTCCGCGGTTCAAATTGATGAGCTGCATATGCATATGAAATTTCGAATAAGTATTTTTTATATTTCACAAACTGATAAAATTTAAAAATAAATTGAATTGAATAAAAAAATACAAACAATATTTATTACCCATTTCTACGAATTCTGCTTTCCATTCTTTATTTTTATAATCACTATGAAAGCTTGCCGACGTGTGTCGGATGCAATAAACGGACCTCTACGAAACTTTCGATCGCCTTATTGCAACAAGTAGACCATTCGATTTGTCCGATATAAGGAAAATGTTGTCTTGCCTAACAACGTGCCTCCTTAGATTTTTTAAGAAAAATTCTCACAACTCGAAGCACTCTTTCTCGACTATGGCGAATGCGATCGGAAGTACATTTCGATTGTCGTCTTGTGCAACAGCAATCAATAGTATTTGCGTGTATTTACCGTACAGCCAGGTTCCATCAACTTGCACCATCGGTTTGCAGTGAGGGAAGGTCTTAACACACGGGTCAAACGTCCAAAATAATCGATGAAAACGTTGTTTCCCAGGGTCAATGACCCCGTCCGGACCTTCATACAGTAGTGTTTGTAAATCAGTTACAGTCCCCGGCACATACTCTCGCATCGCGGCTATCTACCCTTGGAGCTCGTTGTATGACGCATCCCAGTCACCATACAACTCTCGCATCGCCATTTGCTTCGCCCACCATACTTTCCGGTACGAAACCTTATAATTGAAGCGAGCTTATATGGCCGAAATATAGACCGATACCTTATTCAATGGAGACTCTTTGACCATAGGCATGATACAGTTGCATATGGTCTTTGCATCTAACTTCCGATGGTCTTGCGTCATACGAGCCATGGTGCATGTGTGCAGACCTTCCATTTTCCTTATTGTCCATAGCTGAGTCCGCTGCATTAACGCGGCTCGGATACGCCACTTACACCCACTCTCGGCTTTCAAACAATCTCCGATGTACAAAGATTGCGACGACTTCGTTGCTTTATAATCCACAACTAACTTTAATCTGTATTGTTTTATTGCATTTAAGCAGTCCTTCTTGTTCTCAAATTGTTGTCCAATGAACAACTCTTCTTCGTCGGTTTGTTCGTCGAGTAGGTGAGCCGGAACTATGTTTCTATATTCCGGAAACTCTCGAGCTTGACCCGCATTTGGGTCTACGTCGCTCATGAAGGGCCCCGGATTATTCCTAATAACTATATTCGGGCTCGTATTTTCTCCTGAATGGGTGTTAACATCATCACCGTCCACCGACCCCTCCTCATCTAAATCTTCGAGGATGTCATCCAAATCGGGGTCTTCCAAAGCTTCATTTTCTTCATCATCTTCTATTGGGGCCAGCACTTCTGGATGAAATTGTAGAAGATGACGCGTGTTTTCGATGTTATACGAGCATCCACCGATGTTTGGATTTTCTGGAGTAGACCCTGCATAACCCGATTGATTTTCCCAACATACATTAAGATCAATATCTATTCCAGAACGCTGGCTTATTGGATTTAAGACTTGAATTGGTTCGGAGTGTGATATCTCCGCGAACAACTCAATAGGGCATGGATTTTTGATCTCAGATGGGTAATAAATTTCAATCATTGTCCCTAGGTCATCATTATCAATCCACTTCAGAGAATTTTATCGGATCTGATGAAACCGAAAATTTGTAAAACAGTCTCAACATTTACTTCCCGCAACGAGTAGCTATCTTTGTACTGATCTTCCGTTTCAATTCATCCAACGAAACATGCTTGTTTAGTCTCATTCCGATTTTTTCTCTGCTTTCAAATACACAACCTTTATCGTCTGTATTGATAATTTTTCCATCAAAATGAACATAAACAAAGAAAATGTTGGAACTCATCTTGAATAAACTTGAGATTAAAAAAAACTGAACATAAACAAAGAAATTGTTGCACTGTTAATGAGAACAAAAAACTCAAATTTTTAGTACTGACAGTTCTATCTATATATATATCTGGTGCCGGAGTTAAAAGTCGATTTCGGCCATTAACTATAATTGTGTTATTTTCTTTTGATTATTTTCGTTTATTTCGTAAATTTAATTTTAATTAATATTTTTAATATATTTTTAATTTGTAGATAATATTTATTCCTTAACATTTTCACAACAAAATATTTAATAAATCAAAATTATATTAATACGATAAAATATAAATCTTGTTGAATATTACAACAATACAAATTAAATTTATAGATAAAATAAATCATAAATAATTGTTAATATTAATACACGGAATTTTAAATTTTGAACAATAATACAAAATAACCTACAATACCCTAAACTTGCGCAACTTATCTCAGTTAGATAATGTCCATCTGCTTGAATACCTGGCCGATTTCAATAAATTCTTCTAACCCTCAATTAATATGGGTCCATATTGCCTGAATACCCGGCCAAGTCATCTCGATCGGCCGTTCGATGACAGAATTCCGTTAACTGACCTTTGATAGCATAACCTTTACAGTTATACCACATAGTTAAATTTAGCAGCAACTATGTCATATACATATAGTATTTTGCTCCATGGAGCAGAAAATCATCTAACCACTGAAGCCATATCTTTGCCGCTTCACATGACAGTATATAATTCAACTCTTAAAATACATGACAGTATATAGCTCAACCCCGAAATTCAATTGTACACTTCACAACTATCCTCCAAAACAAAACACTCATCTAATGATAAATAATAAAATACTCTCATTTTCTTGTTATTTTGAGAGAAATATTTCTTACTTACTTCAAAATCAAAAAAATAAACCCTATTTATAGAGAATAAGGAGAAGTTGGTGTCGGTCATTTGATGACCAACATTAAAAAAATTTAGAATTTTTTTATTCGAGAAAAGGGGTGTCGACCATTTGATGACCAACAAAAAAAAGTTGAATTTTTTTTCTTGAGAACAGGAAGTGTCGGCCATTTGATGGCCAATACCAAAAAAAATTCAAAATCTCGAGAACATGGGGGTGTCGGCCATTTGATGGCCAACACCAAAAAAATTTGAAATTTTTTTCTCGAGGCCATGCAATGGCCAACACCAAAAAAAATTGAATTTTTTTCTCGAGAAAAGAGGGTGTCGGCCATTTGATGGCCAAAACCAAAAAAATTTGAAATTTTTTCTCGAGAAATAGGAAGTGTCGGCCATTTGATGGCCAACACCTAAAAATATAATTTTTTTTTGAAATAGGGGGTGTCGGCCATGCAATAGCCAACACACAAAAATGTAATTTTTTTTTGAAATAGGGGGTGTCGGCCATTTGATGGCTAACACCCAAAAATTTTGAAAAAAAATTTTGACAAAAAAGGGGATGTCGACCATTGTATGACCAACACCCCAAATTTTTTTTTTCATATTCTATTATTTTTGTATATCAAGAAAATACCGTATTTAAAAAAAATACACATGTGTCAACCATGCATGGCCAATACTGACAAACACAAACTTTTGTATCTGACACCAATCATTGGCCCAGTCCTGTTCATCTTTTACTGTTCATTTCGGGTCATTTTGGTATAAATTTTTGAATTTGAGTCATTTTCGTAAATAATTAAATTTTTTGGGTCATTTTGGTAAATTAGCCAAATATTAAGCTAACATGGTATTGTACATATGGTAATATGTTTTGTCGCATCAAATTTTAGATAACAAAACTTAACTTAGTGAATTTAACAATTAATGATTGGTGATGACTACAATTTTAAAATACAAAAATTACAAATATTAAAAATACCAATTTAAAGTATAGGGACTAAATCCATTACTTTTGTAAAGTAGAGGGACTAATAGCAGAGTTTAACCTTAAAAAATATAAACCCAGAACTCAAATTTGAAATTTCTATCTATTCATCATGTTAGAAAAAATATGAAACCATCAGTTTCCTTTAATATCATATATGAATCCCAGTTTCCATAATCCTTTTAATCATTTCCACCGCATGCACCACCACGAAAGCGGTGGACGCCGGCAAGCTTAACATCATCACCGTCACCATCCCTAAAGCTAAGCTCGGCCGAGTATTCATCAACTGCGATTGTAAAACGCCCAAAACATCACATATAATCGAATCGTAACTCGTGTAATACCGTTTCTCCCATTCCATCCAATCAGCCGGCGGTTCATAGTTCCGCTCTATCATCTTCATCTCGTGTATTCTTTTTCGTAGAACAATCATGTTTTCATCGACGAGTCGCCGTCTTCCTCCACCACCAACGCCGCTGCAGCTCAAGTCATCGTTATCCGATCTTCTCGCGGCGAATATCTTCGGCGCCACCGTGTAGTTCGGTTTTCTGGATCGGTGTTTTGGAAAGCACATTGTTGAGGAAAGAAAAGAGATATTGCAAAGAGATTTTGATCCCATGATTTTGAATTTTCTTTTTCTTTTTTTGGGTTTGTTGATGATGATATTTGATAATAGCGTTTATGTTAACAGTGTTTTTATAGTTTGAAAAACGGCGGTGGGAACCACCGGTGGGGGCGGCGCGCGAAAGCGTGTTAATTAACAGCGCAGATACAAGTTGGTTGCGCGTTTTTCAAAGTGGATCCCCGAAAACACAACGCTCATCACGTTTTGATAGCGACGTAACGGATATTCTAATTTAGGCGTAAGAAAATTTTGATAAAAATATTAGCTTCCCTAGGGCTTTAGATAAAATATAGGTTGTTTTAAAATATTTGTTAGGCACGAGTTTGAATATTTAAATTCTGAATTTGATTTATTTTTAAATTTATAATTTTTTATATTATATTAATTTTGTATATTATATAATTTATAATATATTAAATATATAATATTACTTTAATATAAGTATTAAAATAATAATATATTACAATATAAAAAATTTAATTAATATAATATAAATATTTTTTTTAAAATAATATAATCAAACTTAAATTGGGTTTGAATTAATTTTTTGCAAATATGAATGAGTTTAAATAAAATTTTAGGTCTATAATTTAAATTGGGCTTAAAAAAATATAAAATATTTTAATATCATGTTTAGACTCAGCTTCAACCATAAACACTTCTAGTCCAAATGCAATAATGAATTAAAGTTTAGTCTGAATAACTCTTTTGATCCTATATTATAGTTAAATTATCATTCTCGTACATTTACTATTTTTTTGAAAAATTTTAAAATTTTTACTATGAGGGCCAAATTAATATAAAAATAGTACAAAGACCAATGCGATAATTTAGCTATAGTACAGGAGGCCAAAAAAGGTATTATACCTAAAATTTACTACAAGGTGTTGTATCATATTAAAAAAATTCATTTTAGTCCCTTTATTATTAAAACGAAATATTTTATCTATGCATGTTTGATAAGATGACATTTTAATTGGTAAAAGTATCGTGGAGGTTCCTGCGCTACGAATCAGATTGTGTTTTGCCTCATTTATTTAAAAAATAGGTAAATTAGTCATTGTACATTAGATTAAAGTGCAAATTGGTCCATTTTATTAAAAATTACATTCATTTCTACCGTTAAAAACTGGTGCAGCTAACGAAATAATCAAACAGTTACATGAACTTCATGCTAACGTACAATGACCAGTTTTTAACAATAAAAATGGATGAAATTTTAACAGAATGACCACTTTGCTCTTTAATCTAACATACATGAACTAATTTGTTCATTTTTTTAGTATAAGGGTAAAATGCAATCTGGCTCATACTACAAAAACCTCTGCAATATTTTTACTCATTTTAATCCCTATATGTTAACTTTGTTGTTAATGGAATGGCGTGGCTCAATGGTGATTAATCTAGTATTAAATTTCTAAAATGTCTACTTTTCAAACATAGATTAAAATGTTCCTTTTAATAGTAAATGGATTAAAATGAACATTTTAATATGGTACAAGGACTTATAATAAACTTTAACTTGTGATAGTGAGTAATAGATTATGTAATAAATATATTTATTAAAACTGCATATAAAAATTAAATAAAATTTTAATTGATATAATAAAGTTGATGGTCGAAAATTTTTGCGTTTTAACTTTTAAGTTTTCAGCATTTGTGAGTTTTTATTAATTTTTAAAAAGATCTAAAAATAGAAAAAAATACGATCATAATTATATAATTATTTCTCAATTGAGTTTCACTCGAAAAATTAAAAATAAATATTAGCTAAAAATTTCACTTAAATTTAATTATAAAATTTAATTAATGTTTTTAACACTCATTAGTTTTCTAAACATTAAAATAGGAAAATTTTTAAATATACATAAAATATTGAATAGAAAACTTCAGCATCACTATTATATCAATTAATTATATATCAATACTTTCTTATGCAACTCTTAGACACACAGAGTTAACACCACAAGCAAGCATAGAGCTATGAAACAGAAAATAAATAAATGCTTACTCTTGCTGACATTCGGTCAAGGTAATCTATAGAAAGTCGTCCGTAACGGAGCAATCAAACCGGCAAGACAGTGTCGAAGCTAATACAGATACCGACGGCATACTACTCGGTATGTAAAGCACAAAAAGCTATTCCAGGTTTGATGACAAAAAGATGTTGTTTTCAGGTTCTTTTAGCTGGGATTTTTTCACCTTTCTCCGAACGTAAACCTTTATCCGAGGTTCTTGTTTCTCCTCCTCAAGTTCTAAAACTTTGGACGTGCCATTCAGCTTCGGCTCACTTTGAGTAAACCTCTCAGCCATATTCCCTTTACGATTTGCATGCGTCGGAGGTCTAGGACGTTTAAGTTGCCGTAAAAGGATCTTCCCCCATTCCCTTGATTCAAGATCTATCTGTGGCATCGTACATGCCTTCAAGTCAATATCTTTCCTTGGTTGGGTTGCTGCTGGCAAAGCACAAACAATAAACGAACGCCTTTCTCTTTCACGAAGCTTCCTTTGCCGCTGTTCCTCGTGCTTTAAAGCTTCTTTCTTTTGCTTTTCTAATAGACGAGCGGAACGCTTCGGAGGTGAAATCTTCAAGTTTTTTACATCTTTGTCACAAGGATTTACCAGCGTTTTGGTTCTGATGTCAATTTTTGGGTCCTGTGAGCAGCCTTGTTCACTATTCATCTTACCTCGTTGTGGTTGATCTCGTTCGCCAACAGATTTTGTTACTCCATTTCTGCCCTTCATTTGCTGTTGTTGCTCCTTGACATATTTCTTCTCGTTTTCCATCATGGGCCAGGATATATCATCCTTGAGTACCTTGACAGTTCAACAAAGCATTAAATCTCATAAGTTTGTTTGTCGAATCTTGTTGAAAGTTGAATCACAAATAAATTACAACAAAAGTAACTAAAACTGGAGAAAAGTACGGTCACCAACAAGTTGAGAAAATACAACATACCACAATATTTACAATTCTAGAAAGTAACTACGAGAACTAGCTAATCATCTATAACCGATAACGGAAAACCCTTTTCCAGTAATGTAACGATACTAGCATTGATTAAATGGTGACCCGAAAATATTTACTAAAATGGAGTCCTCAAAACCATTATTAAGCAATAGACATCACAATTAAGAAGGCAAAACATAATGTTCACGAGAAAACCAGTAAAAGGAAGGAGGACTATACGTAACAATTACGTGACATCAACAAATAACACTTCTATTCAAAACATGACACGTAAATGATGTTACTTAACTATTTATGACACATCATATATGGTTAAATACTGAAGTGTTTACGACACATCAAATGATCGATTCATACAATCCTTAATCCTACTAAGAAACTGTAAAGTGTTGTAATATGAGATTAACTACCTTTATCGGTTTATTGGTAATCTCTTGTTGTTTTCTCTTCTTTCCACTCGGTTTTCGAGTGACCATATTTAGCTTTCCTATCGGTATTTCTTCAGCTACTTTGATTGGACTGCTAAAGTTTTCACTTTCTTGAACCTCTTTATGAGATTCCTTTCTGCCTTCGTTTATTAAAACACATGCCACCTTTCTCTGATTTCTGGTCTTCACTTGTTGTTTTCTCTTTTGTCCCCTTCGTTTTTGAGCCACCTTAGTTGGCTTTCCTTTTGCTATATCAACTTCTTCGGCCACTTCAATTGGACCACTAAAGTTTTGACCTTCTTGAACCTCTTCAAGTGATTCCCTTGTGCCCTCGTTTTGTTCTTCAAATCCCTCCATTATTTGCTCACATGCTTCTCCATTATTAGCTTGATCATCTTTTACCCCACTACAGCCAACAAAAGCCTCGACTTCAGTCCCTTTCTCTTGGATTAAGGCTTGATCTTCCTTCTCATCGTTCTCCTTCCCCAAAGCAGCATCAACCATGCGGAACATAGACCATTCATTATCGGCATTATCGATCTCTCCATGCTTCTCCAAATGACAAATCACTCCAATTTGACCACTAAAGTTTTGACTTTCTTCTTGAACCTCTTTAAGTGGTTCCCTTCTGTCATCCTCTTGTTCTTCAAATCCCTCCTTTCTTCGCTCAGATGTCGTATTTTTATCACTCACTTCAATACTATGTGTTCCAATTTTGCATCGATTCTTGGATTCCGCAGCTTGATCACCATTTACCCCACTCCATCCATTAATAGCCTCAACTTCTCTCTCCTTTACTCGGACCAAGGTTTGATCTTCGCTTTCATCACTATCTGAACTGTTCAACATACGGAACCTATGACACATCTCCTCCTCATTGACCAAATCACCATCATCCAAGTGGTGTGTATGCCGTTCATTATTAACACATTCAATTTCCGCATTCCTACAAAGCTTCTCCAAATGATTACTCTCTTCGATTTGACAACTAAAGTTTTGACTTTCTTCTTGAACCTCATTAATTGATTCTATAGTGCATCCCTCCATCCTTTGCTCGCATGCGGTCTTTTGGCCACTCACTTCAACACTATGTCTTTCAACTTCACACCAAGTTCCGGATTCTGCAGCTGGACCACCGTTTACCCTGTTACAGCTGTCAAAAGCCTCGACATCACTCCGCTTCCCTTGGCCTAAGGTTCGATCTTCCTTCTCAATGCTATTTGAAATGTTCAACCTATGACTCATCTCGTTCTCCTCATTCCGCAAATCACCATCATCTTCACAAAGCTTCTTCAAATGATGAATCGTTTCAATTTGTCCGTTAAAGTGTTGACTTTCTTCTCGAACCTCATTAATCGATTCCCTTCTGCCTTCCATTTGCTCTTCAAGCCCTTCCATTCTTCCATCACAAGCTCTATCCTGGCCATTCGCTTCAACACTTTGTCTTTCAACTTCACATCGAGTTTCAGATTCTGCAGCTTGACCACTGTTTACCCCATTACAGCCATCAAAAGCCTCGACTTCACTCCACTTCCCTTGGACTAAAGTTTGATCTTCCTTCTCAACACTATTTGAAACGTTCAACCTATGACTCATTTCCTCCTCATTCTGCAAATCACCATCATCTTCGTTATTAACACATAAGATCTCTCCATTCTTACAAAGCTTCTCCAAATGACGACTCGGTTCAATTTGTTCATTAAAGTGTTGACTTTCTTCTCGAACCTCATTAATGGATTCCCTTCTGCCTTCCATTTGTTCTTCAAACCCTTCCGTTCTTTCATCACAAGCTCTATTCCAGCCATTCGCTTCAACACTTTGTCTTTCAACTTCACATCGTTTCTCAGATTCCAGAACTCGATCACCATTTACTCCACTCCATCCATTGAAAACCTCAACTTCACTCCCCTTCCCTCGGGCCAAGGCTTGATCTTCCTTCTCATCACAATTTGAAACTTTCAACCCACGACTCGTCTCCTCCTCATTCCTGAAATCACCATCATCCATACAAACCATATACCGTTCATTATCAACACATACGAGCTCTCCGGCTCTACAAAGCTTCTCCAAATGATGACTCAAAAAACTAGAATGCGCCCACGGCAAACCCTTGTATTCTTTCTCTATAAACCTCGTTATATCCTTTTCTTTCGACCCACATTCCTCATTTAATTTCAAAATTGCTTGTTGAATCATCTAAATGAATAAAAAAAAACACAAGAAAAAGCAACAATGAGAACATAAATAAACAAATAAAAGACCAAAAAATCAATTCTTCTCTAAAAAGGAAACGGCATTATTTCATTATTTGC
The DNA here is from genome assembly GCA_005610355.1 of Gossypioides kirkii. Lineage (NCBI taxonomy): Eukaryota > Viridiplantae > Streptophyta > Magnoliopsida > Malvales > Malvaceae > Gossypioides > Gossypioides kirkii. The sequence goes on along the minus strand of CP032245.1, from coordinate 526,591 downwards.
ATACATTCAATGCCAATTTTCATGGGCATCCCAATTTTTCATGGGCATCCCAATTCAATAATCTTCAATTAATTTAATAAAAGAAAACATTAACCGATCTGGGTTTCTAGCAAATTCAACAACAAAATTCAATAAAATCAAAATATATAAACAAAATTCAACATTTAAAACTACATGATATTGGCACAGATGGCAACCAAAAAAAGAACGAAAAAAAAAGTGATTAATAGTTACCAAAGAGTAAGGAGGATGAGTGGGAGTTTGTAAAGTAGGCAAGAACTGCTGCAATCGAAGGTCGATAAGTTCAGGGTTTATCGCCATTGAAGGGTTTGTGGAAGCAGCAAGCTCTGCAATAATGGCGTCTTTAAGCTTGTTTCTTTTTACACTAGTACTACAACGCATTTTCTTCAGTTGCTGAATTCTAGGTCTTCGCCAGATTCTTGAATCGGTGAAGCCAAATCAAATTAATCAATAAACAATTAGGGTTTCAATTTTTTCGTAGTAGGAACTTTTTTCACGTTTCCTTTTTTTTTTTTTTTGGTTTTTCATATGATTTTGCTTTTTATTACCACCCTGTATATTCTAATTGTTTGATATTTTTAATTTTTTAAAATTTTTTCCATGTTATTTATTTTTTTAATATTTTCCCCATTTATTTTATTATAATATTCTTAAATGTTAAACCTCAAACTTCGATTTAAATTTTGATTTGAGATTATTTCCATTAATTAATATTTTTTAATTACTAATTAATAAAAATTATAGACGATTATAAATTAAAAATAATCCAACATAAAGATGTTTAAATGAGACATCAGTATTCACTAGCTATTTAAGTTCAGCTCGAAAATTTTGAACTCGATTTGGTAATTATCGAGTTGAATTTGTGCTCATTAATACTTAATTAGAATGACTTTAATATATATTTTTAAATAATTTATATTATTAAATTATGTTATTTCCCGTAATATATATTATTAACATTGAGCTTATTAATCGAGTTGAACTTAAAGAAATATGAATTGTAATTGAGCTCGAGTACAAAAATCAATAAATTAACTAAACTAAGCTCGAGCTTGAGTAATCCAATTATATTTCGAATCAAATTCGAGCTTAAAAATAAATGTTCAATTGAATTAAACCAAGTATTAAGCTCTAAACTTTGTGTCAAGCTTAAACTTATCAATATTCGAACTCAGACTCAGTTATGTAGGGAGAGAAAAGAACTGAGAAAATAATGAGAAAATAAATATGTTTTTTTTTAGTTACACATTTTTTATATCAATAATTTATTATACATTTACGATATTTATATTATTTATTATTTTATGTATTTTTTAGACGTATCTCAATTTATATTTTATTATTTTATTTTTAAATGATATATTTAAATTGTTGTTCCACATATTTGACTAGCAAATTAATTTAGAATTCACAACGTACCAACTAGAAAAATCTTTAAGAACTAAATAAATTATTTTAAATATTTTAGAAAATATAATTTTATTTTTTTTAAAGATGAAATATTAAAAAAATTATTTATATGTAATTTTGAACCATAACTTATTATTAATTAAAAATTAGTTACATACTCAACTCATATTTTATTTAATAATTGAAGTTCAATAAATTTTAATTCTATTAAATCATTTTAATTTGGGGAACCCTTTATTATAATATAAATGTGTTAAGTCCAATCACAAATTTAATATAAATATATGTGAAACCAAAAAATATTTTTAGGAGATCGAAATTAAATTGTAATTTTTATGATCGTAAAAATATAATTTTATCATTTTAATAATTTATATTTTTATAATTTTTAAAAATTTAAATTAATTTTTTATCATTTTAAAAGAATCAAAATATAATTTTATTTTTATTAATTTACAATTTTAAAAATTTTGAAAAACTTAAATAAAAAAAATTCATTTTAAAAAACTCGAGAATTCAGTCAACCCCCTAACTACTCCCTTATTTGGACAATTGCAGAATATAATTAAACTAATATATAACACAAACGAACAAAAAATGGAAATATATTTGAATAGACTTCGAAGATTGAATATTTAAGAAACTCGTAAAGAGTAGTTTATTAATGAAAATTTTGAATAATGATTTAGAGAAAATCTCAAATATCCAAAATTAACAAAACGATAATAAAGCATGCATTTTATATAAGTAAATAATAATTCATTTATTTTTAAATATAAAAAATAACAAATTTAAAATAAACTAGATCGATCGAATTTTAATCCAACCGATATTAATTCAATTTAAAATTTAAAAAATCTGTAACTTTTTAATAATTTAGTTTCAAAATTGACATTTGAGATAAAAGTCAAACAGGAGTATAAAGATATGGATCTATAAAAGCTTTCCAAATACACGAAAATATTGAAAAATATACCAAACATATCCGTATCCGACATTCAAACCCGACTTATACCTAAAACATACTGAGAGAAACCTACAAAAAAGGTCAAATTATGGCTTTATTTCATTGTGTTATACTCAAGTTGACAATTTAGTCCTTATACTTCAAATTGACATAATTTAATCATCATATTTTTATTAATTTTATACCTTAATCCAAATCACAAACACAGTTAAGAAAACAATAGTCAATTGATGTGGAATTTAAAAAAAAAAATCCCCAAAACTCAAATATTCCTTATTTTATTTTACATGTAACATTATAAATATCAAAATAGTTATTCTCAACTTCATCATTTGGATTTTAAAAAAAATAAAAAATTTCCACATCAATCAATTGATAATTTTTCTTCACGATGGTAATTTGGACTAAGATATTACATTAATAATAATTGAAGGATCAAAATCAGGCTAAATTTAAATACCAAGGACTAAATCATCAAATTAAATATAATATTGGATGAAAATCATAATTTGACCCTACAAAAACACACCATTGCATAGTAAAAGTACCATAAAGATTCCAGTGTCTGATTGCATTTTAACACCGTACCCAAAAATATGTAAATTAATCTATGTACATTATATCAAAGAGTAAATTAATTTTTTCAATAAAAAATTTCATTTATTTGTATTGTTAAAAATTGACATGCTTGACATACAGAGACCAATTTTTAACTATAAAAATAGATGAAATTTTTAATAAAAGAACCAATTTATTCTTCGTTCTAGCATACAAAAACTAATTTATTCAATTTTCAAGTAAAAAAGATAAAATACAATCTAACTCTTACTATAGGGACCTTCATAGAACTTTTACAACCACTGCATTCACCATTTTGTTGATTTACATTTGGTGGCTTTGCCATTATCACTTAAGTATGGCTGAAAGGTCTTCATAACTTCTTCATATGTTGGCCTTTTATAATCCACTGCCTGCAATTTTTGAATAACATTCGTTAGGTCGGCAATTCTGATAAATACGATATTGACTGAAAATATGTTTACGACCCCGATTTAAATCTCGGGTTATACAATACCTGCTCGACAACTTCTTCGGGAGTTGCCCATTTCCACTCAGCAAATTCCGGTTCTACCTCTCCGGTTGCTATGTTGATTTCGCTCTCGTCTTTTGTTAATTTCATAAGAAACCTGTCGCTCATCACTATCGATTGTTAGCCAGTAAATCATATGAAAAACACGATGAACTCTAGTCGAGTCGGTTTTTGAGGTTTATATGAAATGTAATAGTTGGTATCAAGGGAGAATTTATATAATAAAATTGTACTTTGACCTTTTAAAAAAAAATTGATTTAGTACTTTCAAAATTGATGAAATCATAAGTTAATATCAGATAAAATTACACTTTAACCTCACAAAAAAATATAATTTAATGCTAGAGTCTTTTAAAATTTTTTTGGATTTGCCCCTACTTGGCATTCCTCATAAAAACCGGCATGACGAAGACAAATACATGAAGTATGTCGCCACAGGCACGTTCAACATGCCTTGGATGCCTAGCTTAAAACCATGAAATTATATCGCAAACTAAACCGAGCAGTTTCAAACCGACACGACTTTCTTCTAACAAAGCCAAAGGCCACCCGATTTCAATTGCATACGATTCAATAAAAGAGAGAGGGAAAGGAATAAGAGGGGGAAACGAACCATTTCTGCGCATTTCCATGCCATTCACCTCCCCAGAGTCGATTCACTTTGGCCTTTACTGCAGTTGGAAAATCATATGTCAACCATTTCGGAACCTGCCAAACGACACAATGTCTTAATCATTGTTTCTAGTACCTTCACTCAAGTGGTTCAATAATTCAGAACAGCAATATGCGTCGTAAATAATACATGTACTCAAATCACAGAGAGCGAAACATCGAATGAAAAAAGAACAACACATGATCAAATGATATGAATGACGAGCCACAGCCAAAAGTCCTACAGGAAAAAACTGCAGAGATAACAAGATTTTGTTTCGAAAATGAACCTCGGCGATAATTTCAGCAGACACGACTCCGGTTTCCTCTCGTAATTCCCTTATAGCTGCATATCTTGGCTCCTCACCATCTTCAATACCTCCCTGAGTATGTAAAAGAACCCCAAAATTATAATCAATTAAGCCTACCATACTTGCATGTTCTAAGCCTCGAACCCTAGTATGAGTGTCGAACACGGATCTATTCGATCTTTTTTTTAAATTTCTTTTCATGTATTTGGAAGATTCCTATAGGCTCATATCCCTATACTCATGTTCGAAAATGAGTCATATACAAATGCCGAACATGAGTACTCACAATAGATGAAGAATCCGAAAAACATGAAATAAAAAACACACACACAACAGACTCCGAATTCGGATTCTTCATTTTGTTTAAAATATCCATTTCCGAGGTATATTCAAACATTGATATAAAAATATAACCTTCTAAAAACATGGAACTTTTATTTTGAGAATATTCATATAGAACATATATTCGCATTAAACACTCATAAAAGTACCATGGAGGTCCTCGTACTAGGAGTTAGAATGAATTTTGTCCCCTCTATTCAAAAGATAAACAAATTAGTCTCCGTACATTAGATTAAAATACAAATTGATCCTTCCATTAAAAATTTCATCCATTGCCACTGTTAAATTTTTAACAGAAAAGACCAGTTTGTTTTTTTATCTGAACTTGCTCATTTTTTAGTAAAGGGGCAAAATGCAATCTAATTACTAACACAGGGCCTCCATAGTAATTTTACCCTCAGAAATACCACATAATAAATCCTACCTGAGGCATCTGCCAAGCTCCGGGAACATTCAATCTGGAAGCTACAAAAACCTTCAAAGACAAAAGATAAATAAATAAATTGAAGTATTTTTCAGTTTTTTCTACCTTATATTATGCAATAAACAATAAGAAAAAAATTAAAAAGCTCAAAATATAACTTGAATTAGTTGAAAGCTTGAATCTCAAGCCCAAAGTTCAAATCCCAGAAGCATTTTTTTTTCTTCTCATTTTTAAACATTTTAACTACAAAATCACAATGGGTTTACTTCAAAAACTTCAAATTTTGTTAAAAAAACCCTTTATATTTTCATAAATTTAAAAAAAAGTCTATCATATCTCTAAATTATTCATCTAAAAAACAAAAGAAACCCAGAAAAGAAAGTGAAAAAGGGTACCTGATTATCAGAGTTTATAAGACAAACACCAACGTTGGGACGATAACCAGTGGGCAATCCCTCCATTTGGTTAATTTTCTACAATTATTAAACCTATTTTTTTCAGAGAAAAAAAGTAAATGCAGTTAAGGGAATTCACGGTAAGAGATCAAAAAGGAAAAAGAAGAAGGTAAATTAAAGAGGAAAAAAAAAGTGAATTTCTTTTTTTGGGGATTTCAAACAGAGCTTCAAAAAAATGGTGAAAATGGTGGCTCTGTTTTTATAGAAAGAAAAAAAAAAGGGCAGTGCGCTGATTGCTTTTCTTTTTTCAATCAATTTTTCTAAGATTCTGCTAGCTATGTTATCCTACAAATCTCCTTTTAATCTTATCATGAGCTTCACCAATGGATTTCAGACACGCGATCTTTAAAAAAAATCATGTGTTAGTGGTCGACTATTCCGAATATTAAATCGATTTTTCCAAAAAACTATTTTTTGAAAAATAAAAATAAAACCTTATTTTTTAAATTTTACAAAATCACGATTAATTAAATTGAATTTAATTTTTTATTTAATTTATAATTAATTTTAACTTTTTATATGTAAAGAATATTTTATATTTAAACTAATAAAAGTATATAAAATTTTTCAAAAAATATTATGTGGAGTTATTTATTATTTTATGTACTTAAATTTTTAATTTTTAAAAAAATTATTAATAAAAAACTTTGAAATTTTACTAAATAACTTTAAAAAATTCATAAAACAAAGTTCAAAATTAATATTAAAAAGCCAAAAATCAAAGTTAATTAAAAAAATATATTAAAAAATATTTGTAAAAACTAAACTCGGGCTCAAAAGGAGCAAATGAGAACGAACACAGAGAATAAGAAAGAAAGGGAGAGAGAGAGAGAGAGACTAGTGGGTGACAGTGAGAAAGAGAAAGAGAAGGCGTTGACTTTTTTTTTGCGAATAAATTAAAACCTTCCCCACTCATTTTCTGAAAAGAATATATACATTAGATTTGACATTATATAATAATCAAGGTAAAATTACATTGAAGTTCATTAAATTATTAGTAAATTTATGTTTTGATCACTCAACTATTTAAAAGTTTTCATTTAAATCATTGAATTATTCGAAAATTATTATTTAAGCGACTAGGTTATTAAGTTTTTTTAAAAGGATATTATGATTAGCGAGCTTCAAGCGATAATTTGACGATTGGTATGACAGATTAATACCCATTGACGAGTAGAAGAATATACTTTAAATTTGATTTGATATAATGATCAATGTCAACTTAGATTTTACTTAGACGTTCAAAGTGGTTTCATGAAAAAAAATTGAAATGTAGAAAAGAAGAGAAAAGAGAACTTTCAATTAGTGCTAACGGTTCAAAAAAAAGCTATGCAATGACGATTTTAACAGTTCAATAACTTAAATAAAAACTTTTAAATAATTTAATGACTATTTCATAAATAATAAAAAAATAAAATTATAAACAATTTAGTTACATTAGATGTAACTTATCTTATTTTTATTTAATACTATATTAAAAAAATATAAATCTCATTTATATTATACTTTCTAAAAAGTTAATATTCGATGCATAGCGTATAAATTTAATAATAAATCAAATAAGGTTATATTATCAAGATGAATATTATTTTATTTCCAAATTATATTTTAAAATAAATAAGTAAATATTATTTTTTTTTAAAAACAATACTTTCACTTACTTTTGTATTAATAATACTATTTTAAATAAAAAATAAGATATGTTTAGTATTAAATTAAAACTCATGTCAATCAAATTTTCATTTTAAAATGTGACTCAGTTGACCATTTTTCATCAATCATTTTAATTAATATTGTTGAAACTAGATTAAATTGATTAAATCAAGAATTAATTGATATATTATTTTAAATAAAAAGGATTAAATTAACTTTTGAGCAAAATTGGTGGAATCAAAAATAAAAATTTATGATTAAACCAATTTATAAATTTTTAAATAAATTATTTTGAATATTCTGATAATATATGCTCTTCCTAACATAATATCTAGAACTATTAATATCTCCTCCCAACTCATAAATAAGAAGATAATGTATTTTAGTGCACTCAAACTCACATCTTCTTGCATTGACAATAATACTCATATAAATCGACTTAATTAATAATTTTTAATTATTGTCAAACGAATAATATAACCGATCAAATCGGTAATCTAATCAATTTAATTATCGAATTCTAAAACATTGACTTTTATAAGAGAATAACTTTATAAATAATTAAAATATTAAATAAAGGCACTTAACGTGACAGAACCTTTTAATTATGATGATAATTAATGCGCATTTATCGTCGTCCCACTCAACCAAATCCTTCTTATCATAATCTTCTTCCAAGAGTGGATTAAATGATGGTACCATCACATTAACATATACTTTTTTTATTTAATTTATAAGTTTTATTTTCGCATGGATTACTTTTTTTTTAATTACTAATTTGTTAAAAAAATTAGAAATTCAAATAGATAAAATTGTATTTTATATATATTTTTTATAAGTAAAAGAAGGCAATATACTGCCTTAAATCATATGTTCGTCACATGAGAGAAACCATTTTTATCCTGAAAAAGAAGTTGCTGAACCTGAACTGTGGGGTATCCATGATACAAATATTACCATTACCTCGAGCTAGCCAATCCGCCACCGAATTACCTTTCCTACGCACAAACTTAAAAATAACCCGTTCAAAACCTTGAACTGTATACTTTATTTCCCTGGCAATCGTGTCTGCCGCAGCCCCTGCCAAGCAACTCTCAATCATGCTTAAGGCCAACCGACAATCACTCTCCACTTTCACCTTAATATCCACGCTCCCTTGCCCTTTGTAAACCTAGCAGCACAGCCCACAATTCTGCGTTAAACGCTGAACATCTACCAACAGACTTTTGGAACCCTTCCAGCCAATTCCCAAGATTATCCCGTAACACACCCCCAGCCGACGACTCACCACCATACCTGCTAGCAGCACCATCAACATTAACTTTGATCCAACCCGGATCCGGAGGTTCCCAACTAACAGACGCAACTCTCCTTGTTGAATTACTAACACCGCTACCCCGTGCCTCCCAAACATTTATAGCAAAACAAACAGCAGCATGAATAATAGCATCCACCCCTTTCAGTCGTTGTTGAAACACCCATCCGTTGCGATTTTTCCACAACATCCAGCAAACCATCGCAAATAAAACAGAGAAGTCCACCTCCCCATTGGCCATTTGAAATTCCCCTTTCAACCCCATACACACCGATTTATCCAACTCTAATTCAAAGAAAGAAGCAACCAAATCACTAGGAAGCAACTTCAGCCATACTTCTTTAGCAACTCGACAATCCCGCAAGATATGTTGAGTGGTCTCCTGGGCACTCCCACATAAAAGGCAACTTGTATCATCCGTCATATGGCGCCTAGCTCGTTCACAGTTGGTTAATAGTCTCCCATGTTTAACCAGCCAAAGGAAAGTTTTAATCCTTGGAGGTATCACACTCCTCCAAACATCCTTCCACTCACTACCACCCTCACTATTTAAAACACCATTAGCAGTAATATTTTTATGAGCAGATTTAACAGAAAACATACCCGTGGTGCTCCACCTCCATCGACACAAATCATCTCCAAGCTCCTCCTTTGGTGGGTGACACGCCTCTATACGTTCCAAAATTTCTGTATCAAACATACCAGATAAAATCGACCACTTCCAGCAGCCAGCATCATCCACAACATCCACCACCTTCAACATATGAGAGCTGTCATTGTTTGGGATAAGATGATTCAACAACACTCCCACCTCCGGTAGTCAAACATCTCTAAGAAGACTAACTGATCGGCCATTCCCGATACTCCAAAAAATACCATCACGAAAATCACTCCACACCTTCATGAGAGAACGCCAAACAAAAGAGCATTTTGTTCTAGCAATTGAGACAGGGCACATTTCAAACACCTTATATTTATGCCCCAACACACTAACCCAAAGTGCACTGCCCCTGGTCACGAAATTAAACGCCAACTTCATGAGAAAGCTAAAATTTTGAGGTACCAACCGTCTTAACCCCAGACCGCCCTGTGCTAACGGCTGACAGCAAGTATCCCACCTAACCAAAGTCGTCTTCCTTCCACCACCTGTTGACCCCCACATAACCTGACGAACCAGTTGCTCAATCTTCTTACAAATTCCAACCGGGACCATGACTGCTTGCATAAAATAGCTAGGAATGGCTAGCAAAACAGATTTTGCTAACGTCATACGCCCTGCCATAGAGAGCAGCTTAGCATCAAATCCATTTAAGCGGTCTCGCAACTTATCAACAATAAACTGTAAAGTGCTTCTAGAAATCCGCCTATGTAGGAGCGGTACACACAGATATAACCCTAAATCCTCTGTCCGCTGGCATCCAATCACAGACTGTATAGAATCCCTGAGCTCAACCTCAGTATTAGAAGAAAAAAAAACATTGAGACTTACTGTGACTCACACGATGCCCCGAATGCACACAAAACTGATCAAGAATAGCAATCATCTCCTTAGCATTATCTACAGTAGCCTCCCCCAAAAGAACCAAATCATCTGCAAAGAACAGATGGGATAACGGCGGACCACCTCTACCCAGAACAATCAGTTTCCACCTTCCTGCCAAAACAGCCTTCTGAATTGCTTGCCCCAATTTCTCCATTGTTAACACAAACAAATAGGGCGAGATAGGATCACCTTGTCTAATGCCCCTTGAGGGTTTAAAGTCTTCAGTATAGCCACCATTCCACAGCACATGTAAACTCGACGACGACACACAATGCATAATAACATGGATGAGATTATCTGGTAATTTCGCATCCATGAGTGAGTCTTGAATGAAATCTCACCTCAACCTATCATACGCCTTCTCCATGTCAATCTTTATAGCCAACAACCCTTTTTTCCCCTTACGGATCCTCATCGAGTGAACCACCTCCTGTGCCACCACCACATTATCCATAATGTTCCTTCCTCCGACAAAACTGGTTTGGTTTTGAGCCACCAACATGGGCATAACAGGTTTCAACCGATTAACAATCATCTTCGTTAGCAATTTATACGGCACTGTACAGAGACTGATGGGACGAAATTGGGTGACTGTCTACGGGGCGGAGACCTTAGGAATCAGAACAATCAAAGTTTTATTGAAAAAACTCTCTAACAACCCCCCTTCAAACACCTTCCTAATCATAGCCAGTAAAGAATCACCCACTACCTCCCACTGCAACTAAAAGAATTGTGCATGAAGCCCATCAATCCCAGGTGATTTTAATGGGGCCATTTCAAACAAAGTAGTACGAACTTTCAACATCGAGACCTCACGACCCGAAGCCATCAAATCAAAATCAATTAAAGGAAAATCTCCCCGAATAGGATAAGGACCCACACTAGGTCCGTCATCAGTATATAAATGGCGATAGAACTCCATCATAACCTTATTGATTCTCTCTTCATCATGGCACCATTGACCATCATCCAACTTTAACGAATATATATGATAAACCTTCCTTCTACGATTCGCAAGACTGTGGAAGTACTTTGTATTACGATCCCCATATGAGAGCCAATCACTCCGCGACTTCTGTTTCCATATTAGTTCTTCATTGTCTAGGACTCCCTCCAATTCAATCTGCAGCTTCCTCTCCAAGTCAACCATATTCTGAGTACGGAATTTCTCCAAGCTTCTTTGAATCCCCCCAATTCTAGCAATAAGACTCCTTTTCTTCCTCTGTACATTACCAAAAACCTCCTTATTCCAAAGCTGTACATCTTTTGAAAAAGATGAGACAGACGACTCCAAATTCTCACCACCGCACCATTTCTCAGCCACTAACCGCCCAAAGTCACCATGTGAAAGCTAACAAGACAGAAACCGAAAAGGTCGCTGAATAACCGAATGCCTATGTTGATCAAAACTAATCGCAAGAGGCCGGTGATCCGACTTGAGTTTATGTAAATGATAAACCCTCGAATTAGGCATAACCTGATCCCATTGATAGTTACAAAGCACCCGATCCAGCCAACAAAACCCATATCCTTCAAACTGTTATCGAAACAAAACTGCTGAAATAATGGACAAGAACTGCGACCCCTACAAACGCCTCCTTTCTTCTCATCATCACTCAGGAGAGCGTTAAAATCTCCCGCCAAAAGCCAAGGGCCTCCTGACACTCGTCGCAATTCGACCTAAAGCAAGCCACAACTCTCTCCTCTCGCCCCACCGAGGGCTCCCATACACCCCTGTAAAAAAATCCAGTCATCCAAATCTGACAGCTTCAACTTCATGTGCACAAATTGAAAGTTATTAGCCTCCACCCTCAAGTCAACACCAGATTTCCAAAGTACCCATATACCCCCGGAAAACCCGCAAGCTTCAACTCTATGAGAAAAAGGCATCCCAACCTTCTTAATGACACATTCTGCAGTAACACCACTAACCCGAGTTTCAACCAGAACCACAACAGCTGGTTCAAACTCACGAATGTACTCCTTTAAAACTCTATGAAAATTTACATTCCCTGCACCTTGACAATTCCACACCATTAAATCCACTCTCATTAAAATAAAAAATAATAAAAAACGTACCATACAGTAACAGAAAGCTTAGTCCGATAACCCATCCATCTCATCAGAATCTTCTTTCTCACCCATATCCTTCTGATCGTCCAGACCATCCTGCCAAAGAACCGACTGTCCAAACTGTGCAGAATCACCACTTTCCAACCTATGAACCAGCCCTTTAATGGCAAAGTCCAGAGGTACCGTAGGCTCCACACCCATTTTATAAGCATGACTGCTGTCGACTTTTGCTGTCACCTTAGTACTACTCACTTTCTTCCTCTGCTCCAATGGAACTAAATTAGAAATTCCCAAATCTGACACCTGAGAAGCAGCCTTAAATCCTTCATCATTCGGATTCTTGTTCTCTTTCAAAACTACCACAGATGATGAGTTGGGTCTGGTATCTTTGGACCACTTGTTCCCAACTACCTTTCGCCCCATAATCCCTTTCAGCCCAAATTCCTTTCCATCTCTCTTCACACCCAACTTGAACCCTGTAGGGCCATGTACTTGTTTTTTATTCTTGGCAGACACTCAATAGATTTTGCCTCCATCTCAACCCCACCATCTTGAACCCCAAATCCCTCCTTTTCCATACTATTACCAGGCAATATCGAATTACCCATAAAAGCATCCCCCATATTTCCCTCCATACTCTGCTGTCCAAAATGGAATGTTCCCAAGTTATGCTCCATAGATCCCGCAGTATCCTCTCCAACATTAGAAAGAATATCAAATCTAGTCCCAAGATGATCTCCTTCCTTATTAACACCTGCACCGCCACCTCCTTGTTGGCGCTGACGCCGTTGGCGTCTCTCCACCACCATCCACTCGCCAAAGGTCTCCTTTTCCACCTTCTCTTGAACAGAACTTGCTCTCCTTTGTTGCTCCTCCCCTTTCTGCATCGATTCTTTCTCAACAACATCCTCCGGTCCACCACCCCCTGAACCATGGGAACAAGCATCCTTCAAGTGCCCAAATCGATCGCACTGGAAGCAAATAAGCGGAAGAGATTCATACTCTACCCTATGAAGACTCCCAGCCACACGAATCTTAGAAACCAGAGGTGTGGACAGGTTTACTTGCACCGCAAACCTTGCAAACTGCCCCCTCCTTCCCTTATCAGTCTGAAGATCCACCTTGATCACTTTCCCAACAAGACTCCCGATTTCTAGCAACAAACTCCGTTTGTACAAACAGCCAGCAAGCCCTGGAATACGAACCCAACGCTCTGTGGATGAGAAAACGTCGTCGAAAACTCCGGTGACCAAGGTTGGACAGTTAAGTAACTACCAAAAACCACCCAAGGACCCTTGGTAATAACATTAGCATAATCCAAGGCCGATTAAAATTTGGCTAAATAATAGTTATTATCAATATCCATAAGCTGAAACCGCATCTTAGGTTTCCACAATGCACAGATCTTATTCCACAGTGCATTATAGCCAATATTCCTTCCCAACAGTTTGACTATCAAAGTCTTGGACATACTCTGCTCAATCAATCCATAGACCCTCTCCGAAAAATCAATTGTTGGCACCCCATCAAATAGTATCTTACTCACGTCATTCTCATGAAGGTCCATGTCCACTTCCCAGTCGCCATCCGTTTCGACATCCATATTCATTGACCGCATCACCGCATCTTTAAACGAAACCCTTTGTGGAACAGCAGTTCCTTGCGAACCCCGAAAACCACCCTCATCCGGAGGCTTATCCTCACGCCGTCGGACTTTCTTCGACACCCATCCATTCCCAACCTCACCATTTTCTCCCATTTTTTTAACTAGTTACAGACACGATATTTTTAAATTGAATTTATTGTATTTTATATTTTAACATAAAAATAACGATTAGAAATGTTATAATTTCACTTCATTTATAAACTATTATTTATAATAATGTTATATTTACAAAAAATAATATTTCAATTATTAAAATTAGATTTATCTGACAATAGTATAAACATAAAAGTATACAATATATAAAATATTTAATATTTATAATATAGTATTTTTTTTGTAATAAAAGCGGCCCTAAACATAAATTTTATTCATTAGAAAGATTGGAAAAGTCAGATAATAAAAACTGTCTAACTTTCAAATAAAAATTATCTATAATTCGAATATCAACATCTGATTTGTCACAATTTTTGACAAGTCAATCGAAAATACTATTACAATCCCTTTGAACGATTTGCAAGTTGATTTAAAATAATATTTAGAAATTATTTAGTTATTCATAAAATTAATTATAATTTTCATATTGAAGTATGTATATTAAAGCATTTACATTGGCACAAGAACTATGCCAATTAAGCAAATTTTCTTTATGTGCAAGAATATTTTGTCATAGAATATATACTAGTTTTTTCGCATGGGCTTACTATTTATATAATTTTTTAAAAATATAATATATTTGTAATATTTTGAATATATTCTATGCATAAATTTTATGTGAAAAGTATTAAAAATTTAAATAATATAACATTGTTTTATATTTAAAAGATGTTATTATATTTGATTGTTGTATGCAATTATATTGTTTTGTATATTGTGATGAGATTTTAATTTTAAATTTTAATTATACTTTGTTTAAATTTTTTATTATTTAAAAATTTATTATTAATGGCAAAAAACCTAAATTTAAATATAATTAAAAAAGAAATATTTTGAAACTTAAAAAATTAATTATAACTCAAAGTTTCCATATATATTGCATTCCTTCATTAATCAATAATCATATATTGTATTATATGCAATTTTAAACTTTTTATAGATCATAATTAACATATGATGTTTAATACTCGTATTGATTAATAAAAACATTTTTTAAAAAGTAATGATAATATTAATATACAATTTCATATACTTTGATAAAGCAAATAGAATTATCATTATCAATTGATATGTAGCTTCATGTGTTATACATCATCAATAAAATAATAATAATTATGGTTTAAAATTGATATATTTAAATGTCTCATTCATATAATTATACACCATCATTAAAAATTATAAATAAATTCTCATTAAAAGTGGTAATAAAATCATGTTTAATACTTAATTTTAAAAACAAGATCCACTTTAAATTTAACTAAAAAACACAAACTGTTAACCCAAAACTCAATATTTTAATATTTCATATATATATATATATATATATATGATATTATGTAATCATAATTTTAATATTTTAAAAAAAATATTTTAACTATTTAATTATAAAATTTATTTAACTCTTCATTTTATAAAAAATTATCATTTTTAACTTTTACTTTTAATTATTAAATGTAATTTACATTGCTTGTTAAATTATTCAAAAATAAATAAGCTATTCACTTTGCTACATGACATCCACGAGCCAGTTTACATATACGTCCACTAGCATTTAATTCATTTTTCAAAATTAAAAATATTAAAAAATATATCATAATTTTTATTTTTTTAAATATAAAATTTTCAAGTTTTAAAAATTAATTAATTATTGATATTAATACCATTTCAACAAAATTAACACGATAAATTCTCTTTTATCTATTTTGAAATAATTTGACAAATAATACAAGATAAAATAAACTACAATAATTTTTTTTAAATTAGAGGATTAAATAAAGCATTAGGCTTTTAATTATACATCATGCATGGTTAAAGTGAAAAAAGTAATCAGAGTTAAATTTAGATCAAATTATTTAAATACACCCAAAAAATTAAAAAAATACACAAGTCAATATTTTTAAAACCAGATCAATAATTAAAATAATTAAACCCCTAATTTAATTAAAAAATTATTAAAATTTTAAAAAATAAAATATTAAAAAACCAAATTCAACACCGATTCAACATTTTTTAATTGATTTAACCAATTCATATTAATTCTCGATCCAATCGATTCAATACTATTCTCCAAACTTACATCTCGATTGGTTCTCGATCCAATTATCCAGACCGATTCAAACATTATTGACAGAACTGAAAACAGAAATATATTCGAACTTAGAACAAAACCCACATACGATGAAAATTCAGCTCAAATTATTTTTTAAAAAACACCCATATACTACAGTTACGCATGATAAAATTCAAATTTCATTGCTGAAAGTCTCAAAACCCCAGAGCTATTCAATTATTCCCTTCACAAACCAAACTTGAATAAAAGCTCAAAACCAACTCAAATCCAAAAACAACTTTAATCAAAAACCGATTTAACCAAATCACACCGGTTTTCGACTAATTATAAACCGAGTTATGCTCGCCCCTAAGAAAAACTATGAGAAAAGCTAATGGTTTCTCAACATGAAAATTAATCCTCAAATTATTTGAAACCCTAAGTTCATGAGAATAAATTACTTTGAAATACAAGTAATTGTCGTAAAAACCAAACTCATTGCACCATTTTATCCTCTTCTTTAAGCCGCTATTCTAATAGTATTCTCCTAAAATGCCAATATCAAACGACCTTTTTCTCCGTTGCCAGTTAAAATTCTAGATTGAAAAAAGAAAGTACCTAAATTTGAAGTTTACGAGATGGGGAAGATCGTTAAGAGCTGAAAACTTTGGACAGTTTGTTCCAGTCAGCGGAGCTGATAGCTTCGGATAGTTTGCTCCAGTCCGAGGGCTCAATGTTGGGAGTTACAACAGCAGCACCTACAGCAAATGCAACGACCAAGAAGGCCAAAGCTTTTAAGCATCCATGGCCACATGATAGCTTTCCCGATATGTGCTTACAATACTTGTCTGCTTCTTGGAACAGTGACTGTCTTGCAGCATCAGCTCCGTTGCTCATTGCTTTTTCATTCTGAAAATGGAGAAAAGGAAAAATGATAATCAGATTATAATATATCCCAAGTGACTTTGAGAAATATTATGTCATATAGTTGCATGATTTATCGGAAACTAAGCGGATGATTCGGAAAAAATTCATATGGTATTGGTTATTTCTAGCTATGTTGCCTTGACTCTATTTTTATTGAAATATCCGTGTCCGACACATATTTAGACAAGGTATGGAAATTTAACACTCCAAAACCCTTAAAATACATGAAAAATAATAAAACATGGACAATATATGTATGACATATAACCAAGACCAATAGAGTTGAGCAAAAGAACCGAAAAATACCGAAAACCGATTCAAACAGTTATCACCCAAATATAATTCAATGCAGTTTGGCTCTCAGTTCACAAGTAAAAAACTACAATTATAAATGACCAGATTTTATTTTTATTTAATTTGTAATTAGTTTTAACTTTTTTATGATAGAAAAATATTTTATACTGAAATTTCTATTTTTTCTTTCCAAAACCAATCCAATCCAAACCGTGACTGACACACCTGAGTCTATTTAACATAGATTTATGGCACAATAAGCTATGTTAGTCTAACTTTTCAATTTTTCAAGTACCTTATACCCATATCAGACACATATTCAAACAAGGGTTCAAGGATATGACTTTTTAATGCATGAAGAAGCTTAGAGAAAACAGAATATACCAATGTCGCACAAATATCTGTGTCAGACACACCTGAGTTTTAGATAGCAAGTACCTTGTTTCTAAAATTCTTGACAGCTTCCCTCAAAAGGTCAAGAGTAGTAAGTTTTGCCGAGTGTTGTTTCCAATCCTCGGAAAGTTTTCTAAGAACAACAACACTTGCTTCTAGATTGTCAAGATAAGCCTTCTCCTATTCCCACCAAGCAATAGATAAAAAAATAAATCAGTAGGAAGCTTCTTCTACTTCGTAAAAGCACTTTGAGGAAAAAAAAATAGCTTATAGCTCACCCAAATCCTGTAGCATTCGGCATTCTGGTTCAAAGACCATATGACTATTCCGGCTGCTTCTTTGGACAACTCAGGAGTGCCTGGTTGAAAATGACATCGAAACTACCATTAGAACAAAGTGGAGGAAGGGAGAAGGGGAAAATTCGAACTATAAACATACCGTCACCGGCCGCTTTGAAAGCAAAATGAAATATCTGCAGAGCCACTTGTTTCATCGCTTTGCTTCCGTGAGAACCAGCAAGACCCACTTCCTTTACTGTGGGATATATGGCCTCAAACCTTTCAGTCGCCTGCACATCATTACCCTAACTTATAAGAAAGTTGGGAAATAATAATAGTTCTAAATCTGATCAATGACATAACAAATGCAGAGAGTAGAACTCTTAATCTAACCTTTACTCTAGACGAAGAAGCAGGGAAAGTAACTCGCATTAGAATCTCAAATGAAGCCGGCGGCACCAAACGCTCCCCTTTTCTAACTGCAGCATTTACTAAAATTGTCCGAGCTTTTGAGCCAGATAAGATCCTTTGCCAAGAAGGGAAAGAATTCAATAAGCCTCATTCATATCGATTTGATACTCAATTACAAGACTAAAAAACCGACCAGAGAGGGAAAAAAACCACAAAATATAGAAGCTTAATACCATTCCACTAGCTGTAAAATTAGATCTCTGGATTGTGGATTACAGTTCTTGCCACCAACTATAGGCAAGAGGTGATGTGCCCACATGTAAAGACCCACAGCAAGATCTCCTCGGGATGCCTAGACAGTACAGTGTTGATGTATTAAATAAGAAGCTTATCAAAGAGGAACGAGTGAGAATTTTTTTTGGTCCAAATTCATATACCAGTTAGACTGAAGTTGTATTGTGACCACTTACCTGAATTATCATCCATATAATAACAGGGAGCTTATCTTGTCCTTGATATTTCGATTCTTCTCTCAGCTTTGGCAATACACTAATTAGGGCATCGGGTTTACGCCGCAATACCATTGCCAATGCCACAAATATACCAACCTGCATAATGCATTTATATCAAAGTCAGTTTGAGGTGGACCATATTTCTTGCCCAAAGTGATTTTTAACTCACAAAGCTATACACAATAATACCAAAACCTCCATGGATCACATGCCAAAGAAACATACAAAAGCGAAAAAGGAAGAAAAAGATTGTCGAGTTCATTGAATGAAATGAAATTTAAGCTTCCAACAGTTAAAAAAGCAAATGCCAAAGCATAAACAGTTTATCTCCCAAATCTATCACGATACCATGATATTCAAAAGAAAAAGATTCTCAAGTGCTGCTTAGCTTGCACATCAGTAAGGGACACTTTCTATAAAACTGTTTTGACAAATTATGAGAAAGTAATCCGCTGTTCACGAATTGTTTATTGTAAAGATAAAGCATTCAAATTTTATGGTATTCAATTCAATTCCTTTCCATTTCTGGCTATAAAAACCTTTTCCATCGACATATATTACAATCACTCACATGGTATTATTTGCTCTGCAGATATCTTTTCTTTTCAGTTGTATAAAACTTATATTCGCATATCTGTTCGTTTCACTAGTAACACAAGGGGGCTTATATTTTACGCAGACTATTATAACACAACAATGTTATCCAGCAGAATCATGCATAAGATGTAAAAACCAATACATATCTGATACCTGAAAGCAAATAACAGATATCAACTCAACAGCATCAAACACCAGAATAATAGATGAAAACCCAAAGAAAAATAACCAATTTAACAGCAAAACTTCCAATAAGTTACCTTAGACTTCGAGGATGGTTGTTGCACGCTTTTTTTGGAGCCCTTAGCACTTGCTTGTTGGGCCACCAAATCCTCGAGAATGATGTCCAAAGACCATAAGATAAAAAAACCAAGTGCCTCAAGGGATTGTTGGCTGATCCAATCAGCTGAAGTCTTATAAACAGCATCAGAAATATGTGAAAGAGGTATCTGTAAAACAATAAATTAACTACTTTGGTCAGAAAAAATGAATCTGAAAAGTTCTGCAAAGATTAGCCAGGTCAGGTAGTCCAAAACTTCAAATGATCCAAGAGTGAGGCACGTGGACGCATACCAATGTTGGATGACACCCAAGTTCAATTAATTAGCCCCTAGATACAAACTGACCACAACAAGGACAAAAAAGTTGTTCATCTTGACCGGCTACTTCTATTACTTATACCAACTTAATACACGTGTGAGCTCAGTTACTGACAAACTATAGTTGCGTTATTTAACTGATTACTTATTCTCAATTGCTAAAGTATCCTTTAAACTTTTTACAGTCATCATGAACCATATACAAATCCAGAAAGCTGCTAATTCATGATTGTTTTAATACAATTCTATGAATTTATATAATACATGTAAACAATGTAAACCACCTAAACCAGAAAAGCAGTTTAACTGCCTCCTCACTAAAGAAAACTAATCACTCCTGTTTAAATCAATTCAAATAGTGGATATTTTTAACTACAGGTTAAATTTAAAAATTAACATGAAAATGAGATCAATATGGTGCAATGAGAATTCACTATCAGTCAGTTTTTATCACAATCATGCAGATACATTTTTTAAATAATCCCAATTACATTTCCTAGGAAAATCACTGATAATAACACATTTTATGCAGTCAATCCACAAACAATGCTTTGGAAAAAGTATTCAATTTAACTATTCAAACATGCAAGAAATTATGTTTGATGCGACCGACACATAAATTCAAACTTCCAGTTGTGATTAAATAGTAAAACTAAAAATATGAAAAATAGTAAAAACTCACATCTGCAAGCTTGGTAATGGTACTCTCCCTGAACATCTTCATCCAAGGAAACTGCCCCGCTACCACTTCCTGAAATGCCTTACCATAAAAATTCGCAAATTTCTGCATTTGGATTTCCTGTTGTTCGCCATTCAATTCCTAATTTAAAAATTCAATGAAAAGAAATTAGATAATCAGTTGATTTCTCAAACAAAAAAACGAAATCTATCATTGTTCCACGCTTACAGCGAGATGAACCGAGAGAAAATCTGGATCGATCTTCGCAGCCGCCTCAGCAACCGTAACCTTAGGCTTCTTGGGCTTCTTTTGCTTCACCTTCTTTTCCACCTCAGCCGGCTTTCCATTAGGTTTAACACCTTCCAGATCACTATCATCATCGAGATCCGATCTGTTATTCTTAACCTTAGCATCGGCATCAACGACATCAGCAGCGTAAGCTCTTTGAGCTTCAAGGATCCGACGGCGGCGATCCTCAGACTGTTGCTCGAGGGAATGGAAAACGTTAGGACCGCCGTTAGTTAGGGTTCCGTTAAGGCGGCTAAGGTTAGGCTTTTCTGGATCGGCCTTGGATTTGCTCTTACGTTGGCGTTTAGGATACGAAACCTTTTGCCAACCGTGGTCAGTGTGGTTGGCGCCGCCGTTGGAGGCGGCGTTTTCTTGAACTTCTTGGAGATCGACTGAGTCCATAATTGGAAAACGGTGGTGTGAAAATTAAAGAGAGAGTATTACAATGGAAAGAAAGGGAGGAAATGGAGGGTAATAAACAGAACAGTGCTAATAAATAAGTAAATAAATAAAATTAATTAATTAATTAGGAAATAAATAAATAAATTTAATTAAGCAGCGAAATGTACGTAAAAACTGTTTTGCATGCCAATCGGTCCAACAGCTTCTTCTGATTTTGAATTAATCGGTTTACGTTAAGTTTTTATGATTTTTTTATAAGTTTTTATTAATTTTAATTTTTAATAAATTTTACAATTTTTATTATTTTTTAAGAATTTAATATATTTTTTTTAAAATTTTAAATATCTTAAATAAGTTTTATTACTTTTTTAAGTTGTTATAATTTATTAGATTTTTTATATTTTTATAATATTTATAAGTTTTAATAATTTTAATAAGTTTATATAATTTAGTTTTTTAATATGCTTTATTTTTTATGATTTTTATTATAGTTTTTATGATTTTTAATATTTTTATAGAAAATTTTTTGATTAAACCAAAAGTTATTCCATGTAATTATTTGATTGGTCTTTTGATTTTTTTTAACGATCAACATGATTAATAACAAAAATCATAATATTTAATTTTATCGTCATCGTTATTTTTACTGATCGTAAAAATTTCATCCAAAGAGACCTTTGATTGATTTTTATTTTTTTTTGCATTTTCTTATAAGAATTTTTATATATAAACTGTCGAAACCACCCCGAAAACGAATGTTTCGAAAAATATTTTATGTTTTGGAAAATGGGAATAAAAAGGGAGTCGCCACCAATCTTTTATTTGGGTGTGATTGGATCACCACAAAACGTTTAAAAACGTTTAAAAAACGTTAAAACGTCGGTCTACGAAATCCAGAAGAATAGGCTCGGGAGTCGGTTACGCACAAGGAAGGATTAGCACCCTCGTACGCCCAGAATTGGTACCACATGATCATTTTCGGGTCTTATTTTATGAAAACAATGAAAGCTCGGGTAAAGTTCAAAATACGATATTCATTTTGAAAGGCTCTGTGTAATTTTAAAGGAGACCTTTTAAGAAGAATTCGTCCCCGTATTTCATTCCTCTTATGAGAATTAGAAAGCGTGTCCAACACATTAGGACACTACATTCTCGGAGTTTCGAAATTGAAGGACGTTTAGGGAACTTTTGAAGAGAGTATTCGATCGCGTGATTTGTACGAAATCATACCTAGCACGTTAAGGCACGATTTTTCGAGGTTTCCTCGTGAAGGAACATTGTCTCGTTTAAAAATTTGGATGCGAATAGAGGTGTGTTGAAAACTTTTGAAAAGAATATTTCTTTCGTATGAAGTACGAAAATCATGCCCCGCGCGTTAGGGCACGATTTCCGAAGTTTTCATACGAAATAATATTGATTTATTTCCGTCATGAAAGTTCTTCGTATATATATTTTGAGAACTTGAAAATTTCGTATGAAGGTTAAAATGCAATCCTCGAACACATGATTTGAAGAAGGAATACTCGTTTACTTCGATTTTCACGAAGATTTGAAGTCGCGACCAGCACGTTAGGACACGACATTCTCGGAGCCTCGAAGTGAACGAGCGTAAAAAAAAACTTGAAAAGGATATTTGGTTCGCACGAATTATACGAATAAATCGCACCCGACACGTTAGGGCATGATTTTCCGAAGTTGCGCTTGAACCGAACATTGCCTCGATTTTTGAAGTAATTTGTAAACGAAAGTGTATATTTTAAAAACACGAGTAGCAATTAGGTACGAAGTAGTATAGTAAATAATGTGTGAAAATATAAAATATAGGTGCAAACAAATGCAAATATTGATAAATGATGAAATCGGGGTGAAAAACGGGACTTATGGATACCCGAGGGCAAAATGGTAATTTTGGTGATATCGGGGTTAAAAATGGAATTTTAAAGGTTTCGAGGGTAAAATGGTAAATTTTAGTGAAATCGTGGTTAAAAATGAGATTTAGGAGATTTTTTGGGGTCAAAATGTAATTTTGGAAAAGTTTTAGGGTCAAAATATAATTTTGGAAAAGTTTTGGGGTCAAAATGTAATTTTGGAAAAGTTTAGGGGTCAAAATGTAATTTTAGAAAAGTTTTGGGGTCAAAATATAATTTTGAAAAAGTTTTGGGGTCAAAATATAATTTTAAAAAAGTTTTGGGGCCAAAATATAATTTTGGAAAAGTTTTGGGGTCAAAATGAAATTTCTAGATTG
This sequence comes from Gossypioides kirkii, assembly GCA_005610355.1. Lineage (NCBI taxonomy): Eukaryota > Viridiplantae > Streptophyta > Magnoliopsida > Malvales > Malvaceae > Gossypioides > Gossypioides kirkii. The sequence goes on along the minus strand of CP032245.1, from coordinate 502,839 downwards.
TTTGGGGAGCTATAAGCAATAATACCAAACAGTGGGTGTCACGTGGTAGCCCCACAGGCATCCAGCAGTCAAGGGACCAAATTGAAAATCTTGAAAAAAATTTGGACCAATTTTGTAATTAAATAAAAATTGATTTAAGGATTAAATTAAAACAAACTAAAAATAAAAAGGACTAAATGCACAAATAATCAGAAAAATGACACGTGGCAGTCTCTGGTACAGTCAAACAGTTAAAGGACTGAATTGAAAAGAAATTAGAATTATAGGGCAAAATTGCAAATAATTAAAAAATGCAAAAAGGACTAAATTGAAGCAAATAAAAAATACGGAAGGACCAATTACATAAATAGACCATTAAGCAAAAACACGCGGATCCTGAGGCGGGTCGGGCCGGATCGGGTCGGGTTAAATGGGTTGTATATATATATTATTTTAAGTTTTTATTTTTCATTTTTTTCATTTTTCTTAAAATTTCAGTTCTCTCTTCTCCCTTTTTCTCTCAACTCAGCCCATGTCCGGCCATCCTCCGACCAAGCTCCGGCGGCCGTTTGACCTGCGCGTGCGCGCGCGTGACTGGTGCCCCGGCCACGCTCCGACCTTCTCTGGCCAGACCCGACCCCTGTCTGATGTACACGCGCCGTCCGACCACCGTCGATCACCATCGATCAACGCGCGTGGGCGCGTGTGGTTGCCTCTTCCGATCATGCATGCCCGTCCGGTTCCACATCCGTCCAGCTCCTGCCGTGCGACCGCCGGTAAGTTCAACCGTCCCCTTTACCCCTTTCTTTCTTCTTTCTTTTGTTTTCTTTTATATTTTATGTATTTTTAGCAAAAATAGTCATTTTTTCAAAATCCAGATCTGGAAACTTCTCAAATATTGTTCTTTTTTTTATTTTAAAACCTTTATTTCGAAAATATTTTAAAAGAAACTGTTCTTTTTGGTGTTATTGGTGTTTGAACGGTGATCGTGGTGGTGGTTCCGACGAAGGACGACGGTGGCGTGGCCGGGGAAGATCGACAGACACAGATAAGCTACTGTCCTTTCGGTTTATTATTATTATTATTATTATTAATATTATTAATGTCTTTCATTAATCCTCATTAATGCCATTTATTAATTCAGTTTATTATTAACCTTATCATTAATAGTACTTAATATATGTATTTATTTATTACTGTCATCAATATATCAAATGTATATAGTGAAGGTATATTTAGGAAAAGATGAACGAAATTAATGCAAGGAGCCATAATTTTAATGTATGCATGTATCGGATGTACTTGATAGCTTTGAATGCTCCTAACTTGGCTTGTGTCACTGACTTTGGTTTCGATTCGTGCTCTGCTTGATGTTAGAAATTTAGAAAGTATCTTGTAAAATATCAAGGCTTTGTGTTATTATCCCTTTTTTTTTGAACCCATTTTACAATGAATTGACTCTGGTTTTATAACCAGATTATCATAATGCTATTTTGTTTGTTACAATTCAATGCTGGTCTAATCTCCCTTGCTTGTTGCAGGTTCAATGGTGATGGCAGGGCATGGTGGATGGAGCTGGTGGTGGCAGAGCTGGTGGTGGCAGCAGCATAGGCACGTGGGTCAGTTTCAAGGTTTGACCGATTACCTGCTGCTGGTGCAAGTAGGCAAAATTTGGCCCTTACTGGGCTACTGTAATTTGGGCCGAAAAATGGGTCAAAATGGGTGTAAATGGGCTAAAGGGGATTTGAGCCAATTGGGCCATGTAAATGGACTTTTTTTTTAAATTTATAATAACATTAAATTTAAATTAAATTTAAATTTAAATTTAAATTGAATTTAAAATAAATTTAAGATTAAAATAAATTTGATTTTCAAATGGTTTGGACCTGATCAAAATTGAGCTCCAACATAAACAGTAAATAATTAAGTATTTATATAAAATTTTTAAAAATCCATTCTAAGTCTTATCACATCAATGAAAAAATAGGAAGAAAATAAATAACCATGATAACAAAATTTATATCATTTTTTACTCTTTGGATAAAAGTTTTCAAAGCATCATCTGTTTAAAATTAATAAATCCTTCAATATTATTCACAATAACTTTGCACAAAACTCAAGTGCTTGAGGCTATGAAACCACAAGTTCAACAACGATATATAAAGACATAGATTTAAACTCAACACTTCTCTATTGAACCACCGTCTTTTCAAGCAATCTCAATTACTCTTGAGCTTTCTGTAAAATTAAAAGACAACTTTTATAAGAGACAATCTCATAGATATTGTGAATCCATCAACAACTTCAAATAGATGATACTTCAATTACTTTTTCTAAAAGAATCGAAAATCCAACAACATATTTAAAACCCAATCAAGAAAAAAAGATTAAAAAGTTTAATAAATAAATAAATAAAAGAATAATGAATTACTGGGAAGAAATTTTAAGGTTGAGGGATTTATTAATCCAAGCTTTCCAATTCCCAGTTGCTTTCCTAGAAATTGCTTCATTGGTCCTTCCATTATTTTCTATTTTCTTTTCAGTGCTTGGCTTCTTGCATAGTATGAAATCCCTTGCCCCGATTGATCCAATTGTCTCGCTTGGACTCAATGCTACAAATAATTAAAAAAACCCCACAAAAACACATCAAAATCATAAATAACCCAGACACATTCCACCATTAATTTTTTTTTAACTAAAATTTATCCTCAAGCTTTTAAAAAAATGAAAATTTACCATTAATTTAAAAAAAGTCAATTTACTTTTTTTATATAAAAATATGGACTAAAATAATATTACATATAATATAAATAATGCCACGCTAATATAAAGTAAATGTAATCTACCACAAGCTTATCACACCGATATTATTAAAAGATTAATTTTTTAATTGATATTTTCATTTAAAAAATTTATTTAACTCTTTTTAAAAATTAATAATCAATTTTAGTTAAAAATAAACATCAAATCCATAAAATTTGTAAATATTAAAACATATAACATACTTATATTCCAATATGCTAAATAATTCAAGCAAATTGGATAATCAGAATAATATAACTTCAAAATTTATTCAAAAAATTCAAAATATATAAACCCTACGAATTCTCTAGAGATTAACTTGGTAAATAATAATTCAAGAAAAATGAATAATGATAATATTTTCTATCAATTATAATAAAATCAAATTGACAAAATATATAAATAGTAAGGACTAAATTTATTATTATATCAAATAAAATAAAAATATGAATTCATTTTCAAAATTAAAAAGATTAAATTACTCCAATTAGCTAATTTCAAATTTGAAAATTTGAGAGTGTAGAAGTCTTTTTACCAATAATCTGCTCAATTAAACTTCAAAGTTCATGCCAAAAATCCAAAAATAAACAAATCCCAGTGAAAAATTACTAATAAAAAAGCAATTAAATTCAAGTGTAATTTCAATGAACTTACCGTCTGATCCAACGCTAGGAGAATAAAGAAGAAACTCATTAAGATCCGACCCAAGAACAGGTAACCGACCTTCACGAGCATATGATTTCAAAGCAATATCAATAACAGCACCAACCAGTTCTCCTTCATTAACAACGAACCGGATCGGACCGGAACTTCCCAAAACAGAGACGCTAATCAATAACCTATTGCCTTTACAACCCTGATTCTTCTTCTGCTTATAAACCATCTTTTTTTCAAAAAAAATAAAACCAAAATCCACTAAAAATCGCGATGAAAAACAGTGGGTTTCTTTTATTTTTTCGAAAATTTCAAAAAAAAATCTGGGTTTATGGATCGAGGCCGATGCAATGATAATACCAGCCTTGTTTACAAGAACAGATAGTGCTGGTCCTTGAACTGCGAAGGGAGAGCATTAAATTACTGTCACTTTGATTCGTTTCCACCATTCACAAATGATGGTTTAGAGCTTAAACCCAGAAATAAAAAAACAATTGGGCGATGAGGTGATTTTTTTGAAGAAGGTTTGTGAGAGTATTTAAGAACAAGAGATTTGTTTTTAGAATGTGGGTGAAAGGGTTTTCATTTTGAGAGGCTGGCTTTGTTAATATGGTTTTTTTTCTTTTAATTATGGCCTAAGTATGTTATTATTTGTTGTTAATATTGTTATCTGTTTTAGTTTATTTTTGGTTTAATTTGAGTTTTAATCCTTCAATTATGTTAAAATTTAGGATTTAATCCTTCTAGTTTAATTTTGGCTTATGTCACTATTTGACCCTTGAACTATCATTTTCATCTCAGTTTACCCCAAAAATAAAATTGGCAATAAGAACATGACACGAGACACATTCTTATTGGATGCATGTAATTTCAAGGTAAAATAGAACGAAAATGATAGTTTAGGTACAAAAAATGAGACAAAAAAATATTTAGGTATCAAAGTGGGGAAACAAAGTATAGTTCAAGGGCCAAATGTGACTTAAGCCTTTAATTTTCTTCATGTTATTAGCCTTTTCAAATTGACTAGTGGTGTAATCGAGCCCGAATAGTATCAAGTTCAAACTCGAGCTTGACTCAAAATTTGAAACTTGATACTTAGCTCGAATTTGATCAAACATCTATTTTTAAGTTTGAACTCGATTTAAGATATAATTAGCTACTCGATCTCGACTCGATAATTAGGCTTAGTGTTAATAATATAGATTACAAGTAATATATGAAAAGTTTGATAAGGCTCACGAGACATCAACTCGAGTATTTCTAAGCTCGAATTCAGTTCGACCTATAGCTTGAGCTCAACTCAATAAATACCAAATACCACGTAGCCTCAACTGTTCCATATCGTCAAGTCAAAATAAATGATAAGATTTGTCTCATCACAGACATCATCATCCCATTGAATACATCCACCCCACAAGTTCCATAATAATAATTTAATGACAAGTCCAACACGTTAACATGACCTTATACAAAAATCTCGCCTATAAATACCTCTAGGTACAATGAAGAAAGGATTGACTCTCTAAGAATATGAAGCTTGCATTTTGTCAATCTATCTTCAACTCTCAACCTAAATACTTTCTTCACTTTCATTCACTATAAGCTCTGGCTCTCCACCTCGATTAGGTAAATCGATCTCCACCGCAACCACTACTCTCTTCTCTGTACCACCTCCAAGTTGTATCATCTTATCAACATGATCTAATAAATATACAAAACTATTATCATAAACATATTTTAATTATTTTTTATATTTAATATAAATACATTTTTAATATAAACAAATGTTATTATAATTTATTATTTTTATTGTATAAAATATATAACTTTGAATTTTATAATAATTTAGTAAACATATAAATTTAATTATTATAAAATTTATATGAATTAATTGTAAATAAATTGATATATTATTATTTATTAATGATGCAGGAAATTTATACACCGACGATACAACAAATATTATTTTATATAGTGAAATAGACTACCATACTTTTGTTAATTTAGAACCAAGTTAAATTAGAGAAATTTAAAAAACTATAATATTATAGATAAATTACATTTAAGGTCACTAAATTATTAGTAAGTTTATGTTTTGGTCTTTCAACTTCGTTCTAAAATGGTCATTCAATTATTCAAAAGTTTTCATTTAAGTCATTAGGTTGTTAAGTAATTCCTTTTTAACAAGTTCCAGGTAGCAAGCTCTAAGAGATAATTCGACAATTAGCACGGTGAATCAGTATCCATCAATGAGTAGAATAACATATATTGGATCCAAGTCAATTTGACGATCAATGTTAGAATTAAGAGAACAAAGTTGTTTGAATTTTGGTTCGCAAATTCATGACATTCAAAGTCGTTTCACGAAAAAAAAACTAAACTATAGAAGAGAAGGGGAAGGAGATAGGGGTGAACCCAAGGGGTTGGCATGGGCCCTATCCTCCTAAAATAGAAAAAATTTCCTTTTAGGCCCCTTCAAAATTTTAAAATTTTAAAATTTTAAAATAATAAAAATAAAATTACATTTTGGCCCCCTAAAAATAATGCAATTTTGATTTAATCCTTTAAAAATTACATTTTTATTATCGTAAAAATTACAATTTAATTTTGGCCCTCTTAAAATTTTTTTTTGGCTTCGCCCCTAGAATGAGAGCTTTCAATTGGTGCAGGTGATATGAGCAGAGAAAGCCATACAATAGTGATTTTAATAATAATGGCTTCAATTAAAATTTTCATATAATCCAGTGACCATTTTGTAATTTTTTAAAATTAAGTTACCAAAACATAAACTTACTAATAATCTAATAATTTTGAGTGTAATTTACCCTAATATTATTAAGCAGTAAATGAATAACATTAAATTCAAACAACAAAACAAGTTCATAGCGAAGACATCGGCCAACCACTTGAATAAATATTTTGTTCATTCTTAAGGTTTTTGTTCCTCTTTGTTTTCTTCTTCTTCTTCATATATTTTAAACAACCAGCTTTCGTTACATCCGCAATCAAAAAAATTGATTCGATTAAATTTAAAGACATTAGCCAGAGAAAAAAAAAAGAAAACACAGATCTTCGTAGATTTAGTCTGATTCATTTGCTCGTATAATTTTATACATTATTAATATTATTACATTGATATTGTTTGTTTTAGGGTTTTTTTATGATAAAGTTCGAAACAAAAAAAAGCTTGTTGTTTCCAACAATGTCCGACGTATTGGGATTTCTTAAAATCACTGTCCAAAGAGGTATTAATCTTGCTATTCGTGATACCCTTACCAGTGATCCTTACGTTGTTATCCATATAGGTCAACAGGTTCGTTCGATACCTTCATTTTTCTTAAATTTTGTTAATGAATTCTCGATATACATATATTTACAAGTTTAATATAATAATTACCTTTTTTTAGAAAAACCTAATTTTGTTGATGCATGCTGGATTATTTTTACAATTTTTTTCTAAATATATATATTTTTTAAATTTGAATATATTCACGTAGAATATATTTAAAAATATTATATATACGTATATGCTAAATTTGTTTCTGCATGATTGATGCATGTTATTACCGGGGAAGCCAGAAATTTTATTGTGAGGGCTGAAATTGAATTACAGTGGCCAAAATAAAAAAATTTACCATTTCTGTAGTTTTAATATTCAAAATTTTAAAGACCTAAAAGATAATTTTACCGACTTAAGTGAAACCTGTCCCTATATAAATATCCTTTAAATACATAAAATTTCGTGAAATTTTAAAATTTTAAGACAAATAACCCTATTTTTCTAAATTTATTAAATATCTTTCCGCAGAAATTGAAGACGCGCGTGATAAAAAGAAATTGCAATCCAGTTTGGAACGAAGTGTTGGTTTTTTCAATTGAAGATCCTAATGCTTCTATCAAATTAGTAAGTAATTAACATTCAAAATTATTTTATTATTTACTTATGTTTTTGGGTTGTTAGTAGTAGAGTCGTAAGCTATGAATCCGGGTTATTCTGTTGATTTATACAATTATCGGTAAGATATGGAATTTAACAATCGATTCTTTTGAATTGAAAAAAAGAAATATAATGGTAAATTTAGTTTTTAATGTTTAAATTATTTTTTTGATGTAGCGTATAAAACAAATAATATTAAGTCAACATGAAGTATATATAAATTGTCATGTGAGTTATCATATTAATATTATTAAAAATAATAATATTTTAGTTAACATTTATGTTAAAAAAATGATTTAATTCTTTTTGAAAATTAATTATTAAATCTAGCTTAAGAAGATAATAAAGACCAAATTATCAAAAGATGTAGATATTGAGGACTAAATTTGATATTATGCTTAAAAAAATGAAAAACGAGATCTCATAAGTTATTTTAATTCGTTCATGCAATTAATTATCCTTCAAAAGTGAGATTGAGCCCGACATTTGGTGGATTTGATGGGGGTTTAATTTGTTGGTTGTAGGCTGTTTACGATAAAGACACGTTTACGGTAGATGATCAAATGGGTATGGCTGAGATTGACCTTAAACCCTACATAGCCGCTTTAAAGATGGCAAAGGGTTTGCATAATCTACCTACCAGTTGCTCATTGAAACGGATACCACCGAGTCAGAATAATTGCCTTGCCAATGAGAGCAGCATCATTTGGGAGGACGGCAAGATCACTCAAGACATGCGAATCAAACTTAAAAATGTCGAGTGCGGAGAACTCGTAATCCAACTCGATTGGAGCGAAACTCCCAATTGCAAGGGTTTGGAAACTGAAGGTACATATGCCTGCTTTTAACCATATTAGAGGATTATGCTCGTAGTCGTGTTTGAGCATATGTTAGGTTTAGGTGTTAGACACGATTACTTTAAAAATTTTGATCAAGTTCGGCTTAATTTAGATTTACATTATCAAGGTGGAGTGGCGTGTTGTTTCACAGTTAGAGTAGTTTAATCAAATCGAGTTGAGTTCAAGCTTGTAAGAAGTTTCAGCTTGACTTGAAATTCAAGAGTCGAAGTTTTATTCAAATTCGATCGAGTTTTGCTTTAGATAAAAATCAAAGTTAATGTTAAATTAAGATTGTTTACATAGCAAAAAAATGATTTAGATTCTCATATTTAACTACAAACTCTATTATTTATACTTGAGCTTGAGCTAAATTGAGATTTTTCAATACAATTTAAAAAAAACCCGATTAGATTCACTTGCCACTTTAATCAATCATTGAGATATTGAATTAAGAAAACTTGAATTTGATTCGGTAATTATTGATTTGAGCTTAAGATTGAACAACTTGAGCTATCAATCGAGTCAAGTTTGAGCTTAGCTTGAACGGCCCATGAGGCTTATTGAGTTTTTCTTTTTAATATATATTTGTAATAATATTATTAAATTCCATTATTGCTTTTAATGTATTATTAACCCTAAGCTTAATTATTAAGTCGAGTTCGAGGTTGAATATATATAAGCTTAATCGAGTTAGAATTCAAGCTTGAGTATGAAAATTGATAAACGAGTTCAATTGAGCTCAAGTTCAAGTAGCTCGGTTTTATCTCAAATCGAGTTGGAGCTTAAGAATAAATATTTGATCGAGCTCCAGTCAAGTAACAAGATTTGAATTTCGAGTTGAGCTCAAACTTATCAGAATTTAAGCTTAACTTAACTCGATTACACCTCTACTTGACAGAGCTAAACTACTCAAGTTTGACTCAATAATAATATCAAACAAGCTGATTTTAAGTTTTTTTTAAGTTCAATCCTAATAACTTACAAAGGTTAATTTGTTGTACTCAGTTATGAATGGGCCATGGAATCCTATTAAACCTCAGATCCCCCATGCAAGGAGGCACAATTGAAGATGAAGGATTTGCTGATTTTTGCTTGGGCAAGAAGGCATCATTTGCTAAGTATATTATATATCACTAACATGTACGTATGTATGAATGTATGTCTGTATGTATGCATGTATGCATGTATTTTAACATGTAATTGAGCTTGAATTATGTAAATTAATCTTATAAAAGCAATCCTTTGCATGATTGGTTGCAAATGTACTTGTGATTTTTTTCCCTTTTATGTAAATAAAAGAATATACTTAAAAGTTAAGAAAGTTCAGATTATTGTATATGTAAACCTCATTTTTATTTTAAACTGTATTTTTTTCAATGGAATCATTAATTAAGAAAAAAATTAATAGAAAAAAATAAAATATTTTAAGATTAAATGGGTTTAAGTAGAATTGTTCAAGAAGTTACCAAATTGGTGGAGTTGAGTTTTGGGTAAGATATTTTTTTTTCATGAGTTGGTTTCACTCATTCTAAGATATAATTTGATATAAAAAATAAATTTTAAATATAATCATAAAATAAATTATTTTTTGTCGAAATCAAAGTATCCACCATTGATAATAGTGATTAATTTCTTCACCGTTGTGTTTTTTTAAAGAAGTAAACAGATAGTCATGAAATGTGTTCTATTTTCATGGGTGAGGCTCGAAGCCCCGGCCACATGTTAAATTTTAATATTTAATAATACAAAAATACAAGCTTTCATGCTAAATTTAGAATTAATTTTTTTTTTACTTTCCAAATTTTAAAATTTAAATTCAATTATTAACACTATTAAAATTTCATACAACTAAAAAAAATAAAGTTGTTATAAACTAATATTTAACAAAATAATCTTAATAGTCTAAAGTTTAAATTTTGAAAATTAAGAAAATTAAAATCTAAATTTACAAAAATTAAATTGCATGGAGTAAATTCTAAAATTGGAACATAGTAAAATAACACCATAATTGTACTCCAAAAGACTGCTATTTTTAAACTAATTAAACAATAATGGGTGGAAAGTCAACAACAAAAGCTTGCTTCTTCTTCTTCTTCTTCTTCCTCTTCCATTGCACTATTTCCACTGATATCTTCCCTAAACAAGCTCTCCGTACAAAATCTGGGTATCTCACAGTGAATCCAGCTTCCAATTCTGCCATTTTCTACACTTTCTATGAAGCCCAAACCCCCACTTCACCTCTTTCTCAAACCCCACTTCTTATTTGGCTCCAAGGTGGTCCCGGTTGCTCTTCCATGACTGGAAATTTCTTCGAGCTTGGACCCTGGCGTGTCGTTTATTCTTTCAGGCAAAACGTCGAGCACTTGTCGCTCGAGCCAAATCCAGGTGCTTGGAATCGTTTCTTCGGTTTGCTTTTTCTTGATAATCCTATTGGAACAGCGTTTAGTATATAGCTTCAACACCTCAAGAGATTCCTAGAGATCAAATCTCTGTTGCTAAGCATCTGTTTGTTGCCATAACAGAATTTATATCGTTAAACCCCTTGTTTAAACATCGTCCGGTTTATATTACCGGCGAAAGTTATGCTGGGAAGTATGTTCCTGCAATTGGGTATTACGTTTTGAAGCAAAACAATGAATTGGTAGATTCAGAAAGGGTTAATTTGAGAGGTGTCGCCATTGGTGATGGGTTCTCTGACCCTGAAACTCAGTTAGCTACACATGGTGTTACTGCTTATTATTCTGCTTTGATTAATGATAAGCAAAGAGATGAATTAGAACAAGCTCAATGGGAAGCAATAAAGCTAGTTAAAATGGAGAAATGGAGTGAAGCAACTAATGCTAGAACAAAAGTAATGGATTTATGGCAAAACATGACAGGGTTGGCCACTTTATATGATTTCACAAAGCAAAAGCCATGTCAAACAAGCTTGGTCACCAAGTTTCTCAACATAAATGAGGTTAAAAAAGCTTTGGGGGTGAATGAATCCATGGCGTTTGAGAGTTGTAGTGGGGTTGTAAGCGCTGCAATGCATGAAGATATGATGAAGAGTGTGAAATACATGGTGGAAGCTTTAGTGGGAAACACTAGGGTGTTGTTGTACCAAGGGTTGTATGATGTGAAAATTGGTGTGGTACCAAATGAAGCTTGGGTGAAGACAATGAAATGGGATGGGATTAGGGAGTTTCTAATGGCTGATAGGATGATTTGGAGAGTTAATGGTGAGGTTGCTGGTTATGTGCAATAATGGGAGAGCTTGACCAATGTTGTGGTTTTAGGGGGTGGTCATATTTTGCCTGCTGATCAGCCATTGAATTCTCAACCAATGATTGAAGGTTGGGTTTTAGAGAGTGGACTCTTTGGTGGATAGGTGAATGATACTTAAAACCATGCATTGAATGAATTTTATTACAACCATCATGAATTGGATTAGGTTGAGTACTTGTTAACATCGTTGTAAATATCAAAATTTTTAATCTTTTATAAAATTAATAAAATATCTCTAATATTAAATTGAAGTAACTTTATTTTGTCTAAACTCTCTCTCTATATAAAAATCAACCCAAGCTACTTGACAAATTCAATAGGAAATGTGAAGTATGTATTATAAATATTAGTTACTCAAACTAATTCACTCACAAATGAGCCATTTTATTGTTTAAAAGTATCAAAATATATTAAGTCTTTCAAAAAAAAAACCCTAACGTTTATATATATATATAATTAAATTTAAATACAATAATATTTCATGAGTAATCAAAAAATAAATTAAATTAATAATTAAATGATATTTTATAAATTTTTGTAATTAAATAATCAAAAATAAATAACTCGATTTTTAAATTCATTTAAATAACAAATAATTTAAAGAAAAAATAATTTACTTTTTCCTTTCGTTTGTGGGTTTTGAAAGTGAAATTATTTTTTTTAGAAAAAGAAAAAGTGAAATGACTTTTTGAGAAAAAAAAAAAGGAAGTGAAATGATTTCATTGACATTAATCATTGCCCTCTCTTGAAATTTTACAATTTAATAACAAATATCATTAAGTGAAACTGATTGATGGTTAAACAAAACCAAAATGATATAGAAAAATGATTAAAAATATACTATAATTTGAAATTTAATATAAATATATATGATTAATTTATTAAAATTTATATAAATATAATATAAATTACTATATAAACGCTAATAATACATAAAAATATGTTTTCAATAATTTAATAGTGGTCTGTATTATATTCCATTTTTTTTAATTACAAATAACGATTAACACAACTCGAATTTAGATCACACTTAAAACGATGAACATTTTTAACCATTAAATCAATTTTATATTCCATGTTTGTTTGCTAGTAGTTGACTGCATTATTAAAAGTTATAATAAGACGTTTTAATTTTATAAAAAATTTATTTTAATTATTTATTTAATTTGTTGTTTTTAATTTATATTTTTTCATTAAATCATTTTAAAATAAATAAAAAAATTAATATTTTTAGTTTTAATAATATGACATACACGTAAATTATTACATGGATGACACATTAGTATTTAATTATTTTTAAAATTTTAAAAATTTAAAATTAAAATTATTAAAAAATTATAAAATAAAAAAATATTTTTTTAATATTTTAAAATTTAAAAATTAATTAAATACTAATATGTTATTCATATGACAAATTCACATATTTGTTATCCCAATAAAAGTAACTTTTATTAAATATAAATTAAAGAGCTAAAAAAATAACTGAAAAGGAAAAATAATTTTTTTTAAAAGTTAATGAGAAAAATATCATTACAGCTTATTAAAAAGTGAAATATTTTAAATCTAGAAGATGACGTCCAATGACCATATGACAAAAGCAATAATAAGAATTGTTATAACTTTTATTTTAATGTAAGAATTTAATTTATAAAACAATAAATAACAAGATAATAATGACAGCATAGTAAGTGCGGCCGCCAAATACCCACCAACCTCACACCTGCTTAATGATCCTCTGTCATTCGTTTTTTAAATTATTTAATATATTTTACATAAATTACACTCAAGCTCATTACATTATTCGTAAATTTACGTTTTAATTATTTAACTTTAAAAATTACAAAATAATTAATAATTTATTTGAAAATTTTCGTTTAAATCAATATATTGTTAAATTTTTTCTTTTTTAGGTTTAATTAGTAAGTTTCAAGTGACGATTCAATGATTGGTGTGCTTGACTAGTACTCATCAACAAGTAAAAGAACATATCTTAGATCAAAATCAATTTGAAGATAGTGGAGATCGAAGAAAAAAGTTATTTAGATTTTGATTTGTAGATTTGTGGTGTTCAAATATGTTTTATGAAAAAAATTGAATTGTAAAATATAAGGATAAAGAGAGCTTTCAATTGGTACAAGTGGTGTGAACAGAAAATATCATACAACAACAATTTTAAAAGACTAATGACTTAAATAAAAATTGAAAAAGCTTTAGGTATTCACTTCGTTCCAATTTTGATGATCAAAATACTGTTGAAACAAATAACTTGGTTTGTTGTTGAAAAAACAGTTCCGTTCTAACTTTTATTAGAACATAATCGGACATAACAAGTTAAATGCAAACTGCAAAGTAAAGCAAGGAGCAAAGTAATTAGAAAATTCAAACGATATTTGTTAATGCAGTTCGAATTCACCAATTCTATTTTGTGGAGCATGCTCGGTGAATGATTTTATTCAACAATCGTTTACGATCACCTATTGGCTTAAATTTAGTCTATCCTTACACAAAGTAATAATTGCAGCCCCAACATCAATCCCAATTATTACAAATCACTTAAAAACCAAAAACAAGCTAAAGACACTAAAAAACCGAACACACTTGAAGCACTCATTTAAAAGCCAATTTTATTGTATTAATTATCTTGAGTATTTATCATATAAAAACCTTTGTAAACAAACTCCCCAAGAGCCAAAACTTTGATGGCTTTAAACAGCTTGGTCTAACATGAAATGAGATAAAACCTTGCGGCAAATGTTTAGCACGCAATCCAAGTAAGTAACATAGTAAAGGAATTAAAATGTCCTCCCCTAAGAGTTTTAACTTACTCAAACAACCACTGATCTCCATAGCAATAACCAAGCTTGTTCATCACAAAATCATCTAAGAATGCATCAAAAACCCAAAGATAAAATTAAGGGATATAAGCTGAATTCATATTTATTCTTAAAAATTAACATCATCGAATCAAGAGTCTTTAAGAAATTAACATCATCTCTCCCTTTGACAAAGCAAAATGCAACATCTCCCCCTTTCACAAAGCCAAATTTTTTTTTAAATAGTTTAGTAATCATTTTATAATTTTTGGAATTGAGTGATCAAAACATAAACTTATTAATAGTTAATAACCTTAGGTGTAATTTAATCTTAAATTTATATCGTATTAAAAAAAGGGTAAACTACACCTAATGTTATTGAATTATTATTAAGTTTATATTTGAGTTACTTAACTTCAAATGGTTACAAAATGGTCACTGAACTATTACAATTTTTTTATTTAAGTCACCGGGATGCTAAAATCGCTACTATATGGCCTTTTCCATTTGCATCGCCTACACCATTGGAAAGCTCTTCTCCTCATTCTCTTTTACAATTCAATTTTTTATAAAACATTTTTTAAACTTCACAAATTTATGAACCAAAATGTAAATAATTTTTTTCTTTGATCTTCGATACTGACGGTCAAATCGACTTGGATCTAAGGTATATTTTTCTATTTATCGATGGATACTTATCTACCGTACCGATCGTTGAATCATCACTTGAAACTTACTAGTTGAACTTTAAAAAGAAAAAAAACTTAACAACTCAGTAACTTAAATAAAAACGGAACAATTCAATAACTTAAATGAAAACTTTCGAATAGTTCAATTATCATATTGTAACTTTTTGAAATTGAGTGATCAAAATGTAAATTTATTAATAGTTTAGTGGCTTCAAGTGAATTTACCCAACAGAGGTTAGTTAAACAATAAAAAGTTGAAAATCAATAAATAAAAGAAAAACAAAGAATCTATAGTCTTAACAGTTTGTTTTTTTTTTTTTACAAAAGAAAGCGTCAATGAAGGACAAGCAGCGTTGATCAACAGCCTCCAATCACTTTTTCTTTCTTTCTTTCAATTCTCTTTATATTCTTCCTTTTTTGTTTCGTTCACCCTTTCATCGGTTCTTTCCTCTCTGTCGCTCTCTAATAGACATAGAAAAAAACAAAAAAGAAAATGAAAGTCTCAATCAGCACATAATTAATATAAAAAAACCCGAAAGAAAATTCTGAAAATCAAAGTAAAAAAGAAGAAAGAAATCTGGGTTTTTAATTTTGTATACAGATGGGGACTCTTCAAAAATGGAGAAAAGCATATGGTGCTCTTAAAGATACTACAAAAGTCGGTCTCGCTCATGTCAACAGTGATTACGCGGTAAAATCATGTTTATATTTGATTATTTTGTTTTCTTTTTCTATATTTAGTATCTGAATTTTAATTGGATTTTTTTGTTTATAATTAGGATTTGGAGGTAGCCATTGTTAAAGCTACTAACCATGTTGAGTGTCCTCCAAAAGAAAGACATCTTAGAAGTAAGTGAGTGAGTTTATTTGTTTTTTTTTTAATTTTTAAGTTTGAATTTGCAGATTTAATTTAGTTTCATTTGAGGTTTTTGATATCTGGGATTATCATATGAAGATTTGAGTTCATTTTTTTTGTAGAAATTTTTGTTGCTACATCAATGATTCGGCCTCGAGCAGATGTTGCTTATTGTATTCATGTACTTTCCCGCCGATTGGCCAAGACTCGTAACTGGACGGTATTGTTCTTTTTACTGCTTTTTATAGTGATCGAAATCGTACTAATTGGAGTACTTTGCAAAGTGTTTAGTGGATGGATCCTTAATGGGTCGGTATTGTTTCTGAGTAAAGTTTTGTATTTCGACTTTGATGAGAATCTGAATGTTAGAAAAAACGGCAAGTTCACATGGTGGAAGAGTCTTGTCCGGTACCTGATAAGTTGAACCATATGCGATGGACTCGAACCAATGCTCTAGTGCATGGGTTTGAACGCATGGTTCGCTTTATCAAACACCCCAACTAAGCACAGCTTTCCTCCTCTGTGAATCCATCGGCTCTTCACGCAATCGGCCTCTTATTAGAGTCAAGAGATAAAACCTTCACCGAGAATAATATCAAACCGTTGAGGGATCTGTCGGCTCTTGAAGGACGATACTTCACATACTTCTCCCTGTTTCGAACCAATCTGTAATTGGATGGTTATTGCTTTAATTGGAAGAAGTTTGTGAAGTGTCATTTATCGAGAGTTGATAGACTCTTTAACAGGTTTAGTATTGTTTCTGGTAGAGGTATTCTTCCGATTCCAAGTTCTTGAAAAAGCAGCGAGACTATAGACTAAGAAAGTTTCATCGGGTGCCTGATAAGTCAAACAATATGCGTTTCTTATGGTGGACTTGAATCTATGCACTATAGCATTCTCACAAAAAAAATGCCCTATAGCTACATGGGTCTCTTTATTAGGCACTCCAACGAAGTGCCCCTCTCACTGACTCTTCATGTATTCGAGCTCTCATCTAAGTTAGAAGATAAAACCTGCATCAAGGATAATATCAAAATTTTGAGTGGATCTGTTGCTTTCGGTGGACGGCACTTCGCATATTTCATTTGGTAGAATCGACTTCCAAATTTGATTTCGAATATGGGAGTTTCCAACTCGTTATTGATTGATGTGCAGTTGAAATGAATATTTTTCCATTGTTTATTTGTTAGATATTTTAGCATTAGTTATGTTAACATGAGCATGATAGGTGCTACTACCATGACAATATGTATAATTTATACCCATATTCCCGATTTGATTGATATGATGCAGATGCGAGTATCTGTTCAATTTCTTTTTTCATGTATTTCGAGTTCTTTGGATGGTTATATCCGATGCCTGTGTTCCAATATGGCTTAGATATGTAAAAGTACCATTGAGGCCTTTGTACTATGAGTCAAATTGTATTTTATTTCATTTACTTAAAAAATAGGCAAATTAGTCCCTAAACATCATATCAAAGAAAAAACTAATCCATTTTGTTAAAAATTTCATCTATTTCTACTGTTAAAGTTAAAAACTAGCGTGACTGACAGATTAACCAGACAATTATACTTGACATGTCACGTATACCTCATGCTGACATACAAGACTAATTTTTAACTTTTGAAATGGATGGAATTTATAATAGAATGACCAATTTGCTCTTTGATATTATGTACAGGGACTTATTTGCCCATTTTTTTAGTAGAGGGGACAAAATACAATCCGACTCTTAGTACAAAAGCCTACATGGTACTTTAACCATGGACTTGTGGTGCTAGAGTTCTAAGTTAACTACCTTTGGAATTTGGATTACAAGCTTTGATTTTTGTAAACAAACTTATATTGTAATCTTTTTTCCTTCTACACTATTCAATAGGTTGCATTGAAAACACTCATAGTTATCCATAGAGCATTGAGGGAAGGTGATCCTAGTTTCAGAGAAGCACTTTTAAATTTCTCACAAAGAGCACGCATTCTCCAAATTTCTAATTTCAAGGACAATTCGAGCCCTATTGGTGAGCTTTTAATCTCTCTCTGTACTCGTGTCTCGGCTTGTGATATATGCACATGCTTTTCTATGTGTCTTTTGGTCATCACTGCACTAACAACCCCAGTTTGATTATGCCTTTCAGCATGGGATTGCTCTGCGTGGGTACGTACATACGCATTGTTTTTGGAAGAAAGACTCGAGTGCTATAGTATTCTGAAGTATGACATAGAAGCCGAGCGTCTCCCCAGACCTGTCCCGGGGCAGGATAAGGTAATAGGTGTCCAGTTTTTCCCTTTTGGGGATCAGTCCTGCTGCTAAATTTTGTTCGTTTTAATCGGCAGGATTACAGCAGAACCACAGAGTTGGACAGCGAAGAATTGTTGGAGCAACTATCTGCTCTGCAGCAATTGCTTTATCGTCTCATTGGTTGCCGGGTAGTTTATTATACGTTGATCTCATAGAGTTTAAGTTTTGCTTTGTCGATATGTTCGGATTCTGTTATATGTTCGACTTTGTTTCACCTGATTGGGAAAGTTAATAGACTGCCCTGCTTTCCTTGCAGCCAGAAGGTGCTGCTGTAGGGAACTATGTTATACAAAATGCTTTGGCCCTGGTATATTTGCTCACACTTTTTCTTTGTTACTTATTTGTGTCGTATTCTTTTTGTATTCAAAAGTATTTTGACCTCGTAATATCGCGATTTCCAGGTATTGAAGGAGAGCTTCAAAATATATTGTGCTATCAATGGTGGAATCATTAATCTTGTGGACAAGGTAATACATGAAGCTGTTCTATTTTGAGGCAGATGCTTTTTCTTTTTTCGAAATGGCTGCTCGAGTTGCGCTTTTATTGCAGTTTTTTGAAATGCCGAGACATGAAGCTGTCAAAGCTCTTGATATATACAGGCGAGCTGGTCAGCAGGTTAAGATATATGTATATGATATATAGTTTCTTATGTTACTAGTCGATTACCTTCTCATTCAGTTAATATTTGTTGCGGGTTCAATGATATCTTGGTTTAATGTAATGATGGCAGGCAAATAGCCTCTCCGATTTCTATGAAGTTTGCAAGGGATTAGAACTTGCTAGGAATTTCCAGTTTCCTGTTCTCAGAGAGGTAACTGTTCTATGGAGGTGATTTTTTGTTCCGAGTCATCTCTTTCGATCATTTCGATGTTAATTGATCGCTACTGTTATTGCAGCCACCACAATATTTTCTCACTACCATGGAAGAATACATTAGAGAGGCACCACGAGTGGTTACCATTCCAATGGAATCGTTGGTTAGTACACTTTTGCATACATACATACATACATACACACACATGGAATGATATATGTTGTCCTTGTCAGCAGCTTCTATTGACATACAGACCTGACGAAGGTCCTTCTGAATATACTAGACCATCCAATGATGAACCCGAGCCAACCGTGCCTGTAGATGACGTTGTAGTTTCCACTGTCGAGACTGCCCCTCCTCCACCTCAGACCAACATCGACACCGGGTACTTACTGGTAATGTTTCCCTTCGATGTTTCGTACTGTACACTTTTTCGTTTTTTTGTTGACTGCATTTTGGTGGGGTGCAGGGATTGAATTATTCGCCCCCTGATGCCTTCGCAATCGAGCAAATTAATGCTTTAGCTCTAGCCATAGTTCCGATTGATTCTGGTAAAATATTTCTTATTCTTTCTATTTTCGCCCTTTTCGATGGCTATCATTCCGATAGAAGATTGCAATTTGTTAATCTGCAGGTACTGCTCCAACGTATAGTTCCAGTGCTGGTCAACCAAAAGATTTCGATCCTACTGGATGGGAACTTGCCCTTGTTACCACACCGAGCACCGATATTTCTGTAGCTACCGAAAGGCAATTGGTATATGCCCTTTTTTGTACTTCAATGTCTCCTTTGGTTTCATAAATACCGAATACGAAAACTGAAAGGACGATCTAAATGACCCGAGTGAAAAGATGAGATACATGAGGACTTTAATTATCTAACTGGCTATGTTTTCGAAAACATTTCAGGCTGGTGGATTGGACTCACTCACTCTCAACAGTTTATACGATGAAGCGGCCTATCGAGCTTCTCAGCGGCCCGTATATGGTAGCACCACAGCTCCAAATCCGTTTGAGGTACACGATCCATTCACCATGTCGAATAGCATTGCTCCCCCTATAGCAGTGCAAATGTCAGGAATGACTCAACCGCAAAACAATCCTTTTGATGCTTACCAACCTTATCAGCAGCAACATTTGATGATCCCGAGCGCATCAAATCCGTTTGTCGATGCAAGGTTCGGGACGCTTCCAGTGAACCAAACGGCTGTTATTGGTCAGCCTCATGCCAATAACAATCCTTTTGGTAGCACAGGCTTATTGTAGTGTTAAATTTCAAGTCAATTCATGTATTTCGGTCAAAACGGTCAACCGGTTTCCGATATGTTTCGGAGTTGAGCAAGTGTGTAGGTTGTTTTTACTTTCAACCCCACAGGTTTAATTTCTTTTCACTTCAGCATCAGTTTTTACATGTGTTTGGGTTTTAAAAAATCAATGAGTTTAATAGTTAAAAGGTCTAATTGCAATTAATTTATATTGAAAAGGTCCGAATTAATAAAATTCACATTCTTAAATCTGTTTTAAAATCTGAATTTATTTATTATTTATATTAAAACTGATAATTATTATCTGAATCTGGTTTAATTAAATTATTCATATGTATATGAGTTCATTAAACATACAAACATAATTTACAAAAATAAAACGAATTTAAATATTATTTAAAAATAAACTTTTTTAATAATTAAAAAATTGAAAATTTAATATTATTTGAATTTGCAACATAAAACTTCACAAAATATATCGAATATATAAAGCATTACTTATTTTCATTAACATTTCTTTTATCATATACAAGTGTCTTGTGAGTAAAATAAAGTTTATAGGTAGAGTAGAATCGTTATTTGATTTTTAAAGGAATAATGTAACATTTATTCTTTAAATTTTTTTTATTTTTCTCAATTTATTCATTGACTTATTTTTCATTCGCATTATAATTTAATTAAATTTTTTTAAATTTTATATAAAATTTTTAGATTATTATATGACATTCTAAGAGAGAGCCACATCACTACACCTTGAAAGAATAATTTAGGAACTAAGTTGAAAAGACAAAAAAAAAGTTAAGGATCAAGATAGAAAAGGTAGTAAAATTCAGGGACTAAATATTACTTCATTTCATTTCTAAAAAATTCATGTCCATTGGTCCAACCTATTGGTCCATCTATAATTTTAAAATAGGATAAATTACACTAATAATCATCAAATGGTTAATATTTTTTTATTATTTAATTATGAAAAATTATAAAATGATTAATTAATTATTTAATTTTATTTTTTTATCACTAATTAATTAATGTAAAAATAAAAATATTTAAAAATCGAAGATAATTGAGTTATAAAAAATACAAAATTAAATGATTAGGTGACAAAAAATTAGTAATAGTTGAGTATCATTTTTTTTACCTACAAAACCTTTTGATCTCAAAATCCGGCTGGAACGAACCGGGCTTGTCAAATAGCCAGCGAAGGACTCGTTCATCCTAAACAAACAAAGCAAGTGATAAGAGAGGTTTTTAAATTCCACTCGATCCAATTGCAACCTTCCAATTCTTTCCATTGCCATAATCCTCAAAAATAAATAAATAAACACTGTCGCTTTCTCATTAGCCAGCTTCGAAGATTCGCATATTACTTTGATCTCTCCAACGAGTGAGCTCCATCTCCTTCTTGAATTTTTGCTTTTTTATTTGTTAAAATGAATGAGAATTGTGTTTACCTTGATTGATTTTGATTGATCTGAGGAGAGTGAGCTCCATATCTTTCGCGATTTTTCACTTATTTTTTTGTTTTCTGTTTTTCACTTTTTTTGGTTAAGATTAATGAGATTCGTGTTCAGATTGATTGCTTTTGATAGATCTGAGGAGCTGATTGTTTTTTCTTTTTGGCAGAGTTTTAAGTAACAAAAATGGTGTTCGAGGTGATGAAAGTTCCAACGACGCCGTTCGAAGGCCAGAAACCAGGCACTTCTGGTCTTCGTAAGAAGGTTTTTTTCTTCTTAATCTTTTGATTCGTTATCCGATGCGTTGATCTCTCGTTTTTGTTCGATTTTGATGCGTTTGACGATGCATGCAAGTGTTCATCATTGAATCAGATCTCATAAAATAAAACTAACTTCGTTTTTTTATAGATAAGCTGTAATTCCTTAATGAAAAAACACAGAAAAATGAGCGGAATCTTATAATTTTCGCCCGTGTTTTATTTGTCATTTTTAAAGTTTTTACTTAAATCATAATTTATTTATTTTTGGTCGACTACAATTTCAAGTCCGGTATTGTCTTTTTATATATTTAGAAGTCTAATAATGCGTTAAATTTCTATCTCGTTCAGATTATAGTTTCTGCTTTTGATTTTATAACTATATGTTAAATGAAGCTTTCGATGGTTTATTTTATCGTAGTTTTATATTTCTATATTTTCATGATTCTACAAATGTTTATTAATGGAAGCCGACCAGTATAATTTACTGTTTCTGCTTTTGATTTTAATAACTATATGTTAAATAAAACTTTCAATGGTGTATTTTATCGTGTAATATTATATTTCTATATATTTCTATTTCATGATTCTACAAATGTTTATTAATGGAAGCTGACCAGTATAATTTACTTTTTTAATACTCTTAAACTGATCATAACAAATAATGACTTACTAGTTCCTATATTTTTCTTACAAATAATGCTCTTTTTTTGCATTACTTGTTTGTTTAATTGAATAATTTGGCGCTTCGGTCTTCCCAGGTGAAAGTTTTTGTTCAGACTCATTATTTGCAGAATTTCGTTCAAGCAACATTCAATGCCCTTACACCCGAGAAAGTTAAGGGTAGGGATTTTTTATGCGTGGGTGTTTTCTAGCTTTGTTAATTTAAGTACATTCTTTGAGCTTATGATTTTTACTTCAATTTTAACAAGGGTAGTTTGTATCTGTAGAACCGTATATTAAACATGAGTACTTGGGACCCTAGCAATCTTTAAGTTCTGTAGCCTTTTATTTTTCTTTTCATGTAGGAGGAGAGCTCAGATTTAAGATTTTTACCCTAACCCAGAGAAATACCAAGAGTGTACATGCACAGTCAATGTGCATTTCTGTTTTGCTTGCAAATCTAATTCCTGATATCACACCCCGTCTGGTGCTCTGACAACATGCAGTTCTAATTTGTTGGATAATGCATGTAGTGCATATAAAGCTCAACTTCTCTAGTGTTTCACTAATTGTTTCAGTAAAAATCTATTTTTTATCTTGAAAGAGCAATTCTGAAATATCTATAAGTAAAATTTGATATAAGAATTGAGTATTTATTTTGTTTTTATTTCACTGCCTTTCTTGGTCATGTTCATTCAGTGGATTACAAAGGCTTTCTCTAATTTCTGTTCATGGATGTAGGTGCCACACTTGTCGTTTCTGGTGATGGTCGTTATTTCTCAAAGGATGCTGTTCAGGTACTGCAACTTTTTGAATCTAAATTTAGATAATGTAAATCAAACTTTCTTAAACTATCACATGATATTTCTACTAATTCTTTTGTTACATTTCTCCTTGTACAGTGTATTAATATTAGTTCATCCTGGTTAACCGGTATAAAAAAATATGAAAGTAATCTCTGGTCAACTCACATCTTCATCTTTGAAGGCCCTCATAATTTTTGTTGAATAATTAATTTGTGATTTCTGTGGCCGTCTCGTCTTTCCTTCTTTTTCTGAAATGCTGCACTTTATGATGCAGTCTATATCTATCGTGAGTTAGTTGCTCCACATATATGTTTTTAGAGTGTCTAATGACGGAGAGACATACCATCTTGAGAATGAGAAAAAAAAATCATTCCTGTTATTATTTTATTAAAAGAGTGCTTTTCGAAATTGATTCTTCTGTCGAAAGCTTTCTGGACTATCTTACTCAACTTTGGCCTCTGTTGGAGACTCATGCCTTAACCTTCAAACTTAACAATTTATTTGTAATGGGTATGTTTTACTGATTTAGGCTTGTCTAGCTTAACTTATTTAAACTTGGTCTGAGGATCTAGTCACTCTTTGAATTTCTTTTATTCCGACCCTTTCAAAGTGGGAAGCCATGTGGGCTAGGAAATGCCTAATATAAGTTGCTACACGTGCACCTTATTGAATGCGGTTTATGTATTGGTGCTCAAACTCTAAATAAATTGCTCTAAATGTTGCAATTGAGAATTTCTAAACTGTTTGTGTGCATTATGATACCCTTTCTGAAAATGATATATGAAATATCATCTGGTAATCAGTCATTAACCATTGCCTAATTGCTCAGCGTGGTAATTTCCTGTTAAATTGACAGATAATAATCAAGATGTCAGCTGCAAATGGAGTAAGGCGTGTGTGGGTTGGTCAAAACGGATTACTTTCTACTCCAGCTGTATCAGCTGTAATACGTGAAAGGGTTGGTGCAGATGTGAGTGTTATTACTCCAATTGCACACATAGCTGTTATTATGTTTGTTTTCCTTTCCAATATTGGTTGTAGTAAAAAATTGATTTATATGTTTAAGTTGACCGTACTAATGTTCTGCTTGTAAACTTTTAATTCCAGGGATCCAAAGCAACTGGTGCCTTTATTTTGACAGCCAGTCACAATCCTGGTGGCCCTAATGAGGTAATGCCTAACTTAGTTTGTCTATTTTCTAAAAATTGATTCTATATTCAACATTTGATAGATGCATGATACTTTTGCTTTTGTTTATTTACTGCAGGATTTTGGAATTAAATACAACATGGAAAATGGGGGACCTGCTCCAGAGGCCCTCACTGATAAGATCTTTGAGAACACAAAAACAATAAAAGAGTACTTGATTGCTGATGAGCTACAAGAAGTTTGTCTTGCATCCTTAGTACAATGTTTTTCATTTTCTTTATTCTTTTTAAGTTAATGTTGTCAATTTGTTGCATAATCCAGGTAGACATTAGTACAATTGGTGTTACCAACTTTTCGGGGCCTGATGGACCGTTTGATGTCGAGGTTTTTGATTCAGCAAGTGACTACGTGAAATTGATGAAGTAAGTTGTTCTTCCCATCTTTCTATACTAACTTTGATTGGAATTGTTAGTATTTCAATTTAAGTTCACAACCAAAGAGCTCCAAGGAAAATCATCTGCATGGACTAAAATTCTGTGACATAATTTCACTTCATGTTATTGGTTTCCCTGTTGTTGCATTCTGAAATCTCAGGGTTCTTAATATTAGCAGCTGTAATGCATGCAGTCTAAACACTAAACCCCTTTGTCTCTATTTGTCAGGTCAATTTTTGACTTCGAGCTTATCCGCAAGCTGCTTTCATCTCCGAAGTTTACATTCTGGTATGCAGATTTTGCCTTTACACATAGGACATATTTCTAGCATATACCTAATTTTTTGGGTGAAAGATTTAACTCTTTCCCCTCTTATTGAAGCTATGATGCACTTCATGGTGTTGCTGGAGCTTATGCAAATCGCATCTTTGTGGAAGAGCTGGGGGCACAAAAAAGCTCACTTTTGAACTGCACACCCAAGGTCTTTTTAAGTTTTTTGAAGAATTGTAGGGACTGATAATATGTTGCTTCTATGTTTATCCAAATAGATGAGACATTTCCTTGTTGGTGCTTGACTTAATGCAAACCAGGAGGACTTTGGCGGAGGACATCCGGATCCCAATCTGACTTACGCCAAGGAGTTGGTTGAGCGCATGGGATTGGGAAAATCGAACTCTGGTGTTGAACCACCAGAGTTTGGTGCTGCTGCTGATGGTGATGCTGATCGTAACATGATCTTGGGTAAAAGGTAGTGTTTCCATCTACAATATCTGGTTAACATCTTAATAATAATATAACTAAGCCTTCTAAAATTTGCTCTTATAACTTATTTGCTTTGTTAGGTTCTTTGTCACTCCATCAGATTCAGTAGCCATCATTGCTGCAAATGCTGTTGGTGCAATTCCTTACTTTTCTTCTGGTTTGAAGGGAGTTGCCAGGTTTCTATTGCAGCACTATTTAACTTGTTTTTTGAGCATAGCATGTTATTAACCCTACTTCCTATTGGATTTCAACCAGTCTTAGCATCCAGCTGGTCCTTTCAAAATGCCAATTGTCATACTAAAATGATCAATTAAAAACATCATGCTCATTGCCACTAAAGTTTAATTTTCTTTTCTATGCTTGAAACCTTTACAAGGTGAAAATGTGTATCGCATTTCTCTTTGACATGTTCAAGTGGATCCTTTTATCTCTGAGGACAAAACAATGCATAGCTGTTATGTCAGACTGTTTCTTCAAAAATGAGATCTCATGTCCTATGATAAAAATAGTTAATCATTGTTGCCAAAGTTTGAAATGTGAAATTCTGAATATTAGAAAAGGTGCTTTGTGGGTATAAGTACCATGGAGGCCCCTGCACTAGGTGTGAGATTGCATTTTTCCCCCTCTACTCAAAAAATGGGCAAATAAGTCCCTATACATTAGATCAAAAAGCAAACTGGTCCTGTACAGTTTTTAACAATAGAAATAGATGAAATTTTTAACAGAATGACCAATTTACTCTTTGATCTAATGTACATGGACTAATTTGCCCATTTTTTTAGTAGAGGGAGCAGAATGCAGTCCGGCTCCTAGTACAAAATGCTAGTATTTTATATTCCAAATTCTTTGACATGTTCAAGTGGATCCTTTTATCTCCGAGGGCAAAACAATGCATAGCTGTTATGTCAGACTGTTTCTTCAAAAATGAGATCTCATGTCCTATGATAAAAATAGTTAATCATTGTTGCCAAAGTTTGAAATGTGAAATTCTGAATATTAGAAAAGGTGCTTTGTGGGTATAAGTACCATGGAGGCCCCTGCACTAGGTGTGAGATTGCATTTTTCCCCCTCTACTCAAAAAATGGGCAAATAAGTCCCTATACATTAGATCAAAAAGCAAACTGGTCCTGTACAGTTTTTAACAATAGAAATAGATGAAATTTTTAACAGAATGACCAATTTACTCTTTGATCTAATGTACATGGACTAATTTGCCCATTTTTTTAGTAGAGGGAGCAGAATGCAATCCGGCTCCTAGTACAAAATGCTAGTATTTTATATTCCAAATTCTTTGACATGTTCAAGTGGATCCTTTTATCTCCGAGGGCAAAACAATGCATAGCTGTTATGTCAGACTGTTTCTTCATAAATGAGATCTCATGTCCTATGATAAAAATAGTTAATCATTGTTGCTAAAGTTTGAAATGTGAAATTCTGAATACTAGAAACGGTTTTTTTCGGGTATAAATACCATGAAGGCCCCTGTACTAGGTGTGAGATTGCATTTTGCCCCCACTACTCAAAAAATGGACAAAATAAGTCCCTATACATTAGATCAAAAAGCAAACTGGTCTTGTACAGTTTTTAACAGTAGAAATAGATGAAAATTTTAATAGAATGATCAATTTACTCTTTGATCTAATGCATAAGGACTATTTTGCCCATTTTTTTAGTAGAGGGAGCAAAATGCAATCCGTATCCTGGTACAAAGGCCTCCATATGGTATTTTTACTGTGTTTTGTTTCAGGCATGCCTTGATGTGTTTCTGTTTAGGCCTGCATAATATACTTCTTCTCACATATAGAACACACTTAAACTCGTATTCAATTTCAATATGATGTTTCGGATCTAATAAACATATAAAATCACCAATGTTTACTTGGTCTCCATTGTAATTATATTCTGGATATGCTGCTCATAGGAGTATGCCCACATCAGCTGCCCTTGACGTCGTGGCCAAGAGCTTGAACCTGAAATTTTTTGAGGTATTACACAGAAAATTATTATCGATGATATTTCCCTCCGGCCTTTTTTTTTTTCTTTACAAACAAGCTACTTACCTATTATCTTCTAGGTACCTACTGGGTGGAAATTTTTTGGGAATTTAATGGATGCTGGACAATGTTCTATTTGCGGAGAAGAAAGTTTTGGAACTGGTTAGCATTTAATGTTCCTACACATGAAGTATGTCAGTTTTATTAGGTACTACGAGGAACTTACAGAACCTACTATCCATGAGCAGGCTCTGACCATATACGCGAGAAAGATGGAATCTGGGCTGTTTTAGCCTGGCTTTCAATCCTTGCGTATAAAAACAAGGATAATCTCAATGGGGATAAACTTGTGACTGTTGAGGATATAGTTCGTCAGCATTGGGCTACGTATGGTCGACACTATTATACTCGATATGACTATGAGGTATATGACATTGTTTTTTTTTTCTTTGTTTCTATGTTTTGCCTACGGATATTGAAGGAGTGTCTAACTAAATTCATTTTGTTTCTTGAAGAATGTGGATGCTGGTGGAGCAAAGGATTTAATGGCAAATATGGTTAAAATGATGTCATCCCTTGATGAAGTTAATACGTAAGTGTATATATTTACTAATTTTAGAACCGCACAACCACTTCTTGGAATTATGCCACTATTCAATGGTTTCTTTTGGAGGATTGCCATTCTCTGGTAAAAGTATTATGGAGGCCCCTTCACTAGGAGTTAGATTGCATTTTGCCCCTCTACTATAAAAGTGGGCAAATTAGTCCCTTACATTAAATCAAAGAGCAAATTGATCCTTTCTGTTTAAAAAATGCATCCATTAGAACTTTTAAAAACTGGTGTAGTTGACGGAATAACCAGACAGTGATATGTGGCGTGCCATTTTTAAAAGCAAAAATGGATGGAAATTTTAACAAGATGACCAATTTGCTTTTCGATCTAACATACAGGGATCAATTTGCCCTTTTTTTTAGGAGCAAAATGCAATCTAACCCTAGTACAGGGGTTTCTATAGTACTTTTACCGTATTGTCTCTATATTTTCCAAAATTTTCATATGTTTGGAGAATCATACCCTTGTACCCATATATTATCGGGTATGTGTTGGACACGAATTCTTAAAGAGAAATGAAGAGTTGGAGTTCTATAGCTTGGGTTGTAAGTGATGTTTTCTTCTAATTAGTTGCTAAGTGCTAGATACTGACAACCTTCTTCCTTTACCCCGTTTAATGGTAATATGCCACTGCTATATATTATAACCATTCATGGGTTATCATCTTATTGAGCTTGCTAAAGGTTTTCATTTTGAAGTTGTAACTTGGAGCTCAAGCATTGCAATTAAAATTATTTTGTTTATTCCAATCATTATTCCTAAAGATCTTCCTCGAAATGTTCCAGTTTCTTTCAATGATCTTATGCTTTCTCTATGTTGCAGCATTGTGAAGGGGGCTCGATCAGATGTGTCAAAAGTTGTCAATGCTGATGAGTTTGAATACAAGGATCCCGTTGATGGTTCAGTTTCAAAGCATCAAGGTATTCGGTTTTTGTTCGAGGACGGATCACGATTGGTAAGTCAACTTCCTCATTTTTACTAACAAAAAGTTACCTGTGCAAATGCCATTGCTTTCTAGTGCAGTTTCTAGAGCTAATCTAAAGTAACTGGTATTGAAACTTCATATGTAGGTCTTCCGTCTCTCTGGAACTGGTTCAGAAGGTGCAACTATCCGTCTCTACATCGAGCAATACGAAAAGGATCCATCAAAAATAGGAAGAGATTCCCAAGAAGCTCTTGCTCCTCTTGTGAGTCCTTAAATTTCTATGTAAAAATACTCACAGTTTATATATATATGTAAGCTTTGCACCAAAACTTCCCAAACTATGATCCTTATTCTAAATTGGTCTTTAAACATTAAAACATTCTAATTACATCCTCAAACTATTGATATTATATCAATAAGGTCCTTCTATTACTAAAATATTTAATTTAACCGTTAAATAAGATTTTAGATCTTATATGACATAATTTAAAATGAATATTTTAAAGAAAAATGAATATTTTGAAAATATCGGTTTTGAGGTTTTTAAAGCTTTTACATAAACTATCATTCACTCTATTTTTTTCGATTTATTATTATTTTTTTATAATTTTAAAAGTTATGTGGCAACATTTTACTTTTCTTTAAAATTTTCATTTTAAATGATGTCACATAAGATTTTATGTGTCATTTAATGGATAATTAATGGTTTTAAGAACGGAAGGGCCTACTTGATATAACATCAATAGTTTAAAGATGTAATTAGAATGTTTTGAAGTTAGAAGATTAATTTAGAATGAGTATCATAGTTCGGGGATGTCTAATGCAATTATCTCTCTCTCTCTCTATCTATATATATATTTATATTTGATACATTGATGATGAAGTTTTAAATCCAAAACAAGCAAGATTAAGAGATTGTTGCAATATGCTTCATTACTTTTTTTTCACTTTTTTTAACAATATACCTAAAGGTTTGTATTGTCTTATTTAATGCTGCTTGTAGCTTTAAAAAAATTTACTAGCAGTGAATACGATAGTTTCTTATATATACAGACACTAACTCTTGCTATTGATATCAGGTGGAAGTTTCTCTAAAACTTTCGAAGATGCAGGAGTTCACTGGCCGATCCGCACCAACTGTTATCACATAGATTCATTCTGCTACATGTTAAGGTGTGTTTGATTTAATTTTGAGCAAAAGGAAACATAAATAAAGTCCTCATACGATACCCTATATATATATATATATGTTATTGTGCATCCTTGCCATGAGTACTTGACTTGAGAATGGCAAATGGCAATAATGCTTTACTCATCAAAATGTTTGACAATATTATGTGAGGATCTATTTGAATGTTAATTGTTTTTCAAGTATTCAATAATTTTAGGTTTAATGCTTGATTGGGTCTGTATCATTCCTGGTTTGAACTGTGGACATACAAAATTTTTGGCTTGAATTGGTTTTAAATTTGTAATGGTCTGTTAGGTTAGAGTTAACCTTTTGTGTGCTCACGTTGATATGTCTTTACATGGCTAATAGCCTCCTTATTTGTCTATCAAATATCACATAATCTCAATTCTATCTGCGGAATGCACTAATTAACATTATGTGTTTATGTGTGTTTAAACTCACGTGTTACAAAATATTACAAAAAAAACAAACAAATTAATTGAAATTAATTCAGTTTGGATTAGTTTACCCATAATACAGTTTAGTTAAAAGATTAAGAATTTTAAAAATTCGATTAATTCAATTATTGAAAGTCTGATTAGGTTATTAATTGCACAGGTCATTTGAACATCCCTGTGTAAAGCAAAATATTAAGAGAATCACATTAGTAGTCATTGAAATACGGTTTTTTTTTGTCCCTCAATTATTTTATTTTTGTCTTTTTTGATCATCAATTGGATAGTTAGGTGACTAAAAAGGATAAAATTAAATAATTGAGTGATTATTTTGTAATTTTTCATAGTTGGATGATAAAAAAATATATAATTGGGTGACTATTAATGTAGTTTACTCAAATATTAATAGGTTTTATGCATCTTGATAGACGAAACTTGTTGGAGCTGAGCTTTGCAATTCGGGGGTCAATTCAGCTCAAAATATTGTTTATTAACTTAAAATTATATTTATTTTATTTACATTTAATTATAAAAATATCTAAATATTAATATGAATGTATAGATATACTTTTAAATTTGTTTAATTTTCTATGAATAATGAATTTGAACTTTTAAGCTAAGCTGAGTCAAGGGAAATAAGAAAATCAGTGTAACTCAATTCATAAATAAATCTATAAGAACGTGAAGGCATAGGAAGAGACGAAATTGATGTGTAATAGATATGCTCAAGTATTATATTATAATTATTATAAAATTTATCTCTGGTTTTGCCTTACCTTTTGTCACGTTTGATTACTTGTTTTTCTTTTCCTTTTTTACTAATCCATTTTGTTAGAGCTAGTCTAATAATATCTCCTACATCTCTTTTTCAATTGTCAAAAGTGTTCTAGATTGGTATAAATAAAACATTTTACCAAAAAAACGAAGATAAGTTAAATCTAAAATGATTATTTAAAAATGATATCTAAAACGAACTCTCTTTTCCTTTTGAGTTCTATTGATTTCCGTAAAAAAAAATTTAAAAAAAGTTTAAGCTAATTCAGTAATATTTCCCCCCTTATTTACTGGCTTTTAAAACAATTAAACTTTGTTTAAAAGAAAATTGGAAAGACAGTTTAAAAGGATAGAAAACTAGACGTATGTTTGGCAGAAAAGATGCAAAATGAAAAGAAAAAATAATTTATTTATTTATTTTTTGGTAGAGTTTAAAAAAAATGAAATTTTTGAACTAATGTACACAGTTCTCTTATTTTCTTTCTTTTTTATCTTTTCAATTTAGAAATATTAATTTTTATACATGAGGATAAAAAATAATAATTTCATCTATCTTTTTTTCTTTCATATTTTGGCTCCTCCCTTCTCTCATCCGTTTATTTTTTCATTTAATCATGCACAATCTTAATCTTTTAAATAAGAAAAAATTAAACATTTTTTCAAAAAATATAATATATATACATGCAATTTTAATCTAAAACTACAAATAATAAACTCAAAGCTTTTGCCAACTATTAATACTAAAAAGTAAGAAAAAGAATTTTCTAGTAATAACACCTAAAAGAAATACACTAATTACACCACTACATGGAAAGTGATAAGTAATCATAGTGTTAGACCATGGTTGTTGCAATGCTGAATTGACAAGTTGTGGGCAATGGCGAACTATCTTTCCGCTTTGTCATCTTTAGTCCAACTTTCTTTTCACTTGTTTCAATGTACTTTTCTTCATCATTTCTATCAACCTCCTTTGGCATAAAATATCTAGGAAATTTTAATATTATTGCAAACAATTAAAAATTATAACAATATTAACATTTTTTACCAAATTTATTTATTTACACCAATATCAAACATAAAATATTCAATTATTCAATTTTATAATACATGAAATAATTTACACTCCCTATGATAGTACACGGGCGTAACTAGGGGACCTGACTCTAAAATAGAAATTTTTTATTCAAATCTTTTAAAATTTTTAAAATATTAAATTAATAAGTATAAAATTACATTTTAATTATTTTAAAAACTATACAATATAAATAATTAAAATAATAAAATTATATTTTTATTATCGTAAAAATTATAATTTAATTTCGACTCTTGACAATATTTTCTGATTTTGCTCAGTACAATAGCTGTCTAAATATATAAACAAATAAAGAAATGAAGCTAGCTTCATTTATACCAAATGTAAAGAGTTTTCTTTTGGGTTCCTAATAATAATTGTTAGTTTCCTTTGTTTATTTAGCCACCTGCAAAAACAATTGAAAAATAAGATGAAATGATGAGAAACTTCGAAGTTTGTGAAAGCAACAAAGCAAAAGAAGGAAAGAAAAAGCAAAAAAAAAAAAAGGAAAAGTGAAAGTGAAAGCATATATATAGGGATGTAGGTATAATTTTATATACTCAGTGAATTAGATGATAACATATTATTAAAAATGAAGTTAAATAAATTAAATTTTAAAAATATTTTTAGTGATACGCTTTTTCTATCAATATGATATATGATATGTCATCTTTTGATTTAATTGATAATGTATAAAATAAAACACTATCAATGTATTTATATATAATCATTAATTAATTTGGTTATTTTTTATTTTCTTGTACATTTTATATACAATTCATACAAATATTATTAGAATTATTAGTGTCTAGCCAAGTTGCTCATCATATCATTATTAATATCTAAAAGAAAAAAAAATATCAATATTGATTTTTAGTACGATTGATATGGGTATTGTTGTCAATGTGAGAGGATGTAAATTTAAGTTCGTTAAAATATATTATTTTTCTATTTACGAGTTAGAGAGAAATAATGAATAGTTTTAAATATTGTATAAAAAATATATATAATTAAAATTTATAATGAATTTACTTAATAAATTTGATGAAAACATCATAAAATAGCTTTTATGCAGAAAAAATAAATAACTCAATAATTGAATTATTATAGTTCTTTGAATCTTTTAAGGTTAGCCACGGAATACATTAATTATATTATCCAAGATGTATTCTTTTGAATGTTTATTCACAAAAAGGAAATTTTTAAAATATATATATATATATTATTTTGACTTTTATGTCAGACAAATATTCAAATATGGTTAGACTAATATAAATTTTTTTAATAGGGAAAATTTTAAAAATTAATATATCTATGTCAAATATATATAATATATTTGACACTAACCTTATCATCAAATTTTAATGTCGTTTCTAAATTTAAACTGAAAATTCTAAAAACACACACTTCTTTTCGTTCTTAGAAGTTCTAACATAGAAGAAAAAAAGTGAAGAAAGGAAAAAAAATAGGGAAATATTTTTAATTCCATTGTGTTTAGTATATGAATGATGTAAAATAAAAATGAAAAGGATAGATTATGAATAATGTTGTAAATAAAATAATCGTGAAACGAGTGTTTTTTTTTTATCGAGTTGAATTAAGATGTATAAAAATATTCGAGTTTGGATTCAATTTTATTCATGAACAATGTTGAAATCTAAATTAATTAAATATCATATTTTAAAAATATTACTACCTAAATTAAACTTCGAATTACTATATTTGGTATGATAATATATAAATTTATATATTACCAATAAATTAAAAATATTTAGGGTAAATTATAAAAATGGTCACCCCATTATACCTTTCGTCATTTTAGTTAAAAATGATTTTTTAAAATATATATTTTTAAAATTTTAGAGTTAGGATTAAATTTAAATTTTTATAAATATTAAGGACAATTTTTATTAATTTTTTTAGAATTAGAACTAAAATGAAAAAATTTGTAAGCATTAAGGGCAAAATTTGTTGAATTTTTTATATTTAAGATCAAATTGATAGAATGTGTAAATATTAGATGGCTAATTTTGTTACTAGACTAATAAAAAAGAACAAACATTAACTCAGAGTGATTAAAATATTTAATTTTGAAAAGTTTAGTGACTAAATTCAAAAAATTAATATTTGGATGACCAAAATAGAATGAAAGACATAGTAGAGTGACCATTTTTATAGTTTATCCTATTGTTTAATAAAATTAAATGTAAATAATTTTATTTTTTTAATGTGATAATATGATATTGAATGCGAATTCATTAACCCAACAAATTATAAATCCCCATATATTATTTATAAAGATCAATAGACTATTAAGGTTATTTCAACATCTTAATTGCTAAGAATAATTGGGACTCCATAATCCATATCTATTTTATGCATTCATGATCATCATCATATATAATATAAAATATAATTTATCATATATACAGTGATGGAGCTAGGGGCATTCACTCTTTTAAAATGAATAATTTTTCATTTACATATTTTATCATTTATAAAATTTTAAATTAATAATAATAAAATTATATTTTAATTTAAAAATAATAAAAATTTAATTTAATTTTTTGAAAATTATAAAGATATAAACTATTAAAATAGTAAAATTGTGAATTCAACGAGTGGTTCCAATAGAAAAAAGATAATGTTTATCTTAGGAAATTCGGGTTCAAACACTTGTGTGTGCCTTGTCAAAAGGTTAAAAAAATATAAACAAATGCTACCATGTAATCATACCAGTATATTAAAAATAATAGTGAAATTGTATTTTTACTAGTGTAAAAATATACAATTTAATTATGATTCCAAAAAAGTTTTTTAACTTCGCCACTACGTATTTATATATTTAAAAAAATTAAGACATAAAAATAATATATTTTTAATTAATCCACAAGAAATGAAGGGTTTGAATTTTTGTACCACGCAAAATAAAAATGAAAAGGAGAAAAATAACCTAAATAACCATGTAATTCACAGTAAATATTAATTTACATTTCACAAGGCATGAGAAAAGAGAAAAAAAAATTATATATATATAAATATATAATATAATCAAATATTTATCTTATATTCAAACTAAATTAAACAAAAAAAATAAAAAAAAATAAATATGAAGAGCCACCGTCGAAAAAGTGGCGAAACCGCTTACTGTTTCCGGAATGCGAGTGGTTTCCACCTTCCGAGAACCGCGCGTAGCACTTAGCCAAATATAATTCACCCCATTTAGCTGCCCCACACTCAGTTTTCAGCTGTCCGATTGCCTCCGATAGGCAATCTTGGCACTCACTCGGACTCAAATCACCTACACACTGAGCCACACCTTGTAAATTCCCCGATTCGCTGATCCGAAACGGCTTATACGTCCCATCACTCGCTTCCAAGTAACTCAGCACCTGGTCACGACGAGTCAAAGCGTCCGAGTAAGACGAGAACGACGGTCCACATTTCTTCACTACCACGGTCTTATCTTCCACACCCAAAAAAGTTACATTATCGTATTTAACTAAACACCCTTCGAGTTGCAACACACCACCCGTAGAGTAAAAGCAAAGAGTTTCAATTTGACTCACCGCTTTAGCTACACAACGATTACAGTCACGGTTGTTTAGGTCACCCTGGCATTGGAACAGCCCGTAAACGGCACTGGAACCACCGGAAGCTGACTTGGTGAAGTTGTTGTAAGAAGTGAACATGGCTGAGTTGACTAGGGAAGTGAGTATCGAGTTGACGTTGTACTCGTACTGTGAGCCTGAAGTGAATTTTAGCTGCGAACAGCCGCCGAAAACTAAGGTATCGGTGCCGGAAAACGATTGCGCAACTAAGAAATTTGATAATATGAGAAAAATAAAAAAAGGTGGCGATAATTTTTTCGTCGCTAAAGCCATTAGTGAAGATATTGAGAGAACAAAAAAAGATTTAAAAGAGAATATATAGAAAAGAAGAGTGTTAATGGGGTTTTTTTATATAAATGACAAAAATAAATATTTACACAACTCAAATTGAATAATATTTATTAAAATAACCTAAAATAAACAATAAAAATTAAAAAATATCACTTCATGATCGACACACTTAGATTTTCTTTAAAATGTCAACCATAAAAAATGAATTTTTTTGATGTCTGCCACTACATGATCGACAACCATGTATTTTTTTTAACTTGGTATTATATTAGTATTTGAAACAGATATTTTTAAAAAAAAAAATTGGTCTCTGACATTCTGACATCATTTTTTTTCCATTAAAAAATATTTTTTCGAGTGTTTATCAAGTTATGGTCGACATCCAAAAATATGAATAAAAAATTATTTTTTGGGTGTCT
This sequence comes from Gossypioides kirkii, assembly GCA_005610355.1. Lineage (NCBI taxonomy): Eukaryota > Viridiplantae > Streptophyta > Magnoliopsida > Malvales > Malvaceae > Gossypioides > Gossypioides kirkii. The sequence goes on along the minus strand of CP032245.1, from coordinate 465,770 downwards.
GTCAAGTCATAGCCGACATCTTCTTTTTCAGGTCTCCAAAAATATTTTGTTAGGTGTTTACCAAGTCATGGCCGACACCCAAAAAAGTACGAATAAAAAAAATTAATGATCAATTTACTCTGTGATCTAATGCATAAAGACTATTTTACCTATTTTTTAAGTAGATGAAGCAAAATACAATCCTTCTCCTAGTACAAAGGCCTCCATATGGTATTTTTACTGTGTTTTGTTTCAGGCATGCCTTGATGTGTTTCTGTTTAGGCCTGCATAATATGCTTCTTCTCACATATAGAACACACTTAAACTCATATTCAATTTCAATATGATGTTTCGGATCTAATAAACATATAAAATCACCAATGTTTACTTGGTCTCCATTGTAATTATATTCTGGATATGCTGCTCATAGGAGTATGCCCACATCAGCTGCCCTTGACGTCGTGGCCAAGAGCTTGAACCTGAAATTTTTTGAGGTATTACACAGAAAATTATTATCGATGATATTTCCCTCCGGCCTTTTTTTTTTTCTTTACAAACAAGCTACTTACCTATTATCTTCTAGGTACCTACTGGGTGGAAATTTTTTGGGAATTTAATGGATGCTGGACAATGTTCTATTTGCGGAGAAGAAAGTTTTGGAACTGGTTAGCATTTAATGTTCCTACACATGAAGTATGTCAGTTTTATTAGGTACTACGAGGAACTTACAGAACCTACTATCCATGAGCAGGCTCTGACCATATACGCGAGAAAGATGGAATCTGGGCTGTTTTAGCCTGGCTTTCAATCCTTGCGTATAAAAACAAGGATAATCTCAATGGGGATAAACTTGTGACTGTTGAGGATATAGTTCGTCAGCATTGGGCTACGTATGGTCGACACTATTATACTCGATATGACTATGAGGTATATGACATTGTTTTTTTTTTCTTTGTTTCTATGTTTTGCCTACGGATATTGAAGGAGTGTCTAACTAAATTCATTTTGTTTCTTGAAGAATGTGGATGCTGGTGGAGCAAAGGATTTAATGGCAAATATGGTTAAAATGATGTCATCCCTTGATGAAGTTAATACGTAAGTGTATATATTTACTAATTTTAGAACCGCACAACCACTTCTTGGAATTATGCCACTATTCAATGGTTTCTTTTGGAGGATTGCCATTCTCTGGTAAAAGTATTATGGAGGCCCCTTCACTAGGAGTTAGATTGCATTTTGCCCCTCTACTATAAAAGTGGGCAAATTAGTCCCTTACATTAAATCAAAGAGCAAATTGATCCTTTCTGTTTAAAAAATGCATCCATTAGAACTTTTAAAAACTGGTGTAGTTGACGGAATAACCAGACAGTGATATGTGGCGTGCCATTTTTAAAAGCAAAAATGGATGGAAATTTTAACAAGATGACCAATTTGCTTTTCGATCTAACATACAGGGATCAATTTGCCCTTTTTTTTAGGAGCAAAATGCAATCTAACCCTAGTACAGGGGTTTCTATAGTACTTTTACCGTATTGTCTCTATATTTTCCAAAATTTTCATATGTTTGGAGAATCATACCCTTGTACCCATATATTATCGGGTATGTGTTGGACACGAATTCTTAAAGAGAAATGAAGAGTTGGAGTTCTATAGCTTGGGTTGTAAGTGATGTTTTCTTCTAATTAGTTGCTAAGTGCTAGATACTGACAACCTTCTTCCTTTACCCCGTTTAATGGTAATATGCCACTGCTATATATTATAACCATTCATGGGTTATCATCTTATTGAGCTTGCTAAAGGTTTTCATTTTGAAGTTGTAACTTGGAGCTCAAGCATTGCAATTAAAATTATTTTGTTTATTCCAATCATTATTCCTAAAGATCTTCCTCGAAATGTTCCAGTTTCTTTCAATGATCTTATGCTTTCTCTATGTTGCAGCATTGTGAAGGGGGCTCGATCAGATGTGTCAAAAGTTGTCAATGCTGATGAGTTTGAATACAAGGATCCCGTTGATGGTTCAGTTTCAAAGCATCAAGGTATTCGGTTTTTGTTCGAGGACGGATCACGATTGGTAAGTCAACTTCCTCATTTTTACTAACAAAAAGTTACCTGTGCAAATGCCATTGCTTTCTAGTGCAGTTTCTAGAGCTAATCTAAAGTAACTGGTATTGAAACTTCATATGTAGGTCTTCCGTCTCTCTGGAACTGGTTCAGAAGGTGCAACTATCCGTCTCTACATCGAGCAATACGAAAAGGATCCATCAAAAATAGGAAGAGATTCCCAAGAAGCTCTTGCTCCTCTTGTGAGTCCTTAAATTTCTATGTAAAAATACTCACAGTTTATATATATATGTAAGCTTTGCACCAAAACTTCCCAAACTATGATCCTTATTCTAAATTGGTCTTTAAACATTAAAACATTCTAATTACATCCTCAAACTATTGATATTATATCAATAAGGTCCTTCTATTACTAAAATATTTAATTTAACCGTTAAATAAGATTTTAGATCTTATATGACATAATTTAAAATGAATATTTTAAAGAAAAATGAATATTTTGAAAATATCGGTTTTGAGGTTTTTAAAGCTTTTACATAAACTATCATTCACTCTCTCTTTTTCGATTTATTATTATTTTTTTATAATTTTAAAAGTTATGTGGCAACATTTTACTTTTCTTTAAAATTTTCATTTTAAATGATGTCACATAAGATTTTATGTGTCATTTAATGGATAATTAATGGTTTTAAGAACGGAAGGGCCTACTTGATATAACATCAATAGTTTAAAGATGTAATTAGAATGTTTTGAAGTTAGAAGATTAATTTAGAATGAGTATCATAGTTCGGGGATGTCTAATGCAATTATCTCTCTCTCTCTATCTATATATATATTTATATTTGATACATTGATGATGAAGTTTTAAATCCAAAACAAGCAAGATTAAGAGATTGTTGCAATATGCTTCATTACTTTTTAAAAGTAAGAGAAAGAATTTTCTAATAATAACACCCAAAAAAAAACACAAACACACACACACATTAACAACGTCACTACATAGAAAGTGTAAAGTAATGATAGTGATGCGTCATTTTTTTTAATATATCATATCTTTTGGTGTTATATATAGTCAATTTAGTTTCCTTAGCCTTTCTTGTACATTTTAGATATGATTGATACAAATACTATTAGAATTATTAGTGTCTTCCCAAGCCCATCATCATCATCATCATTATTAATCTCTGTGGGAAATAGCAAAAACGTTATCTGGTTGAATTTTAAAAGTTACATTAATTCTTGAAATGTAAAAAAAACATTTTTCAAGAATATTATATATATGCATTTTTAATTTAAAATTACAAATAATAAACTCAAAGCTTTTGTCAACTATTAATGCAAAAAGGGAATAATAACATCCAAACAAAAAATCACACTAACTACACCACTACATGGAAAGTGTTAAGTAATCATAGTGTTAGCCCATGGTTGCAATGGAAAAAACACCGTTTACACGTTATAATCAAATCTTGAAAGTTACACGAGTCATTGAAATGGTAAGTAAAAACGTACGATTTAAAAATCGTTATTTTGATCAATTTTTAAAAAACTTAATACGATTGCATTAGGTTTGTTAAAAATATCGAATTGTTAAGTCATCTATAATTTAAGTTCAATTTATTAGAAGGTCGTTCATTTGACAAAAAAAAATCAATTGATTTTACCAACAAACCATTTAAAACCTTGTTTTACTATTATGCAGCGAAAAAAATATTGCATTTGATTTTTGTAAGAAAATCTGTAATTTAAGTCATATTAGACTGAATTGTTAATTAATTTGTTCAATTTCCATCCAAATATTTCATGCATGCAAAATCTCAAATAAAAATCACTTATACCATAGTCCATATTTAATAAAATTTACCGTCCCAAAATAAATAAAGTAAAATTTAAAATAAAACATCTTATTATGTGAAAATCCAAGATGAGGCTTCCGTAAGCCGAGTTTGATCCTAATCTTACAAGTTATCTATAATGAGTAAATTAGAGGGTGAGCCTAAAATACTTGGTATGAGTCTAAGTAAAAATAAAGGTACAATCAATCAATGAGACATACAATTATTATAATAATTCATACAATTTATCATGTCATATCAAACTTTTTTACTCTTCCTCTCATCTCTCTAGTTTCCCACATAATCAAGCACAAGCTTAATCTTTTAAGGTTAGTCATGCAATCCATTAATTATATTATCCAAGATGACCATGATTTTTGCATGTTGCTAATCTTTTAAAATAGGGAAAATTATATTATCCAAGGTGTATTCTTTTGATTGTGTTTAGTATATGAATGATGTAAAATAAAATGAAAAGGATAGATTATGAATAATGTTGTAAATAAAATAACTGTAAAATCGAGTATTTTTTTTTTTGATCAAGTTAAGTTGAGATGTGTAAATATATTTTCGCTCGGATTCGATCTTTCTCATTAACAATGTTGAAATTTAAATCAATTAAATATCACATTTTAAAAATAATTACTACCTAAATTAAACTTTGAATTTCTATATTTGGTATGATAATAATATATAAATTTATATATTATCAATAAACTAAAAATATTTAGGGTAAATTATAAAAATAATGTCTTTTGTCATTTTAGTTAAAAATGATTTTTTTTAAGATATATATTTTTAAAAATTTTAGAGTTAGGACTAAATTGACAGATTTTGTAAATATTGAGAGCCAAATTTATTGAATTTTTTATAATTAGAACTAAAATGACAAATTCTGTAAACATTAATGGCTAAATTTGTTGAATTTTTTATATTTAGGATCAAATTGATAGAATGTGTAAACATTAATGGCTAAATTTGTTACTATACTAATAAAAAAACTCACATTAACTCAGAGTGATTAAAATATTTAAGCGATGAATCTCAAAATTATACGCGACTTAGAATTAATATGCAGTTGTGTACATAAACTTTAATTTGGTGCAATTATACACGTGAAACTCTAATTGTGGTTCAAATGTACACTTGAAACTTTAATTTTGATTTAATCATACACATTTAAAGAAATAAATACATCAATTTATTTTTATATTGAATAAAAATAATTATTTATGTATGCAATATATAAACACAAAATGATATTATATCGATAATTGTATTAATAATTTACAAGAATTGGATCAAATCAAAATTTCATTTATAAAATTGCACAAAACCATAGTTCTTGTATAGTTTTTGAATTTTATATGTAATTATCATGTATTTTAAATTTGGTGTACACATTGTATAACATTCGCACCCCTTGACCAAATTGTATTTCATATAATTTATCCCCTTAAGTCATAAGGTTATACTTTATATTAATAAAGTATTTTTCAGTTTTTAATTATATAATTCAACCCGTGTCTATTACAATAAACGAACAAACATTTTCAACTATGAAAATTGTGAAGACAAGGCTTCACAACAGAATGGAGGATGATTTTCTTTCAACTTATTGGTAGCATACATCGAAAAAGAGATAGTTCGAGAATTTTCAACAGATTCTATCATTGATGAGTTCGATCTTATGAAAAAGCAGAGGGTGCAATTTAGGATGCCTAGTATTGATAAATAGGACTAAGGCCAAGTTTTTTAAATTTAATTTTTGGATAATGATATTTATAAAAATTTTAGTATAGTATTAGTTTTTTTTTTAACATATTGGAAATAAATATTTAATTTTATATAGTATGATTTTTTTTAATTTTTTACAGTTAAATCATTCATACTTTTTAAAAAACATTAAATTGATTTGTTTGATAAGAAAAAAAAATATCCGAGAAGAATTAACATTTTTTTTACGTTAAAAAAATGTTTGGATTTAAAAGTTTCATCCCTCTTGGAGTAAAATCCTGGATACGTCTCTGCCCATAATCCATATCTATTTTATGCATTCATCATATCATATGTATATATATAATTGATCATAAATACAGTGATAGAGTTAGGAGTTGGTAGCCCTAAAATAAAAAAATTCATTTAGATTTTTTATAATTTATAAAATATTAAATTAATTAGGGTAAAATTATACTTTGACTTTCAAAAAATAATAAAAATTTAATTTAACTTTTTAAAAATTATAAATATATAAACTATTAATACGATAAAATTAATTTTTAATTAATCCACAAGAACTGAAGGCTTTGAATTTCGGTATCACGCAAAATAAAAATGAAAAGGAGAAAGATAACCAAAACAACCATGCCATTTTACAGTAAATATTAATTTACATTTCATAAGGCATTAGAAAAGAGAGGAGAGAAAATAAAAATACATTCAAATATTTATCTTATATTCAAACTAAATTAAACAAAAAAGAAAATAAATAAATAAAATATGAAGAACCACCGTCGAAAAGGTGGCGAAACCGCTTACTCTTTCCGGCATGCGAGTGATATCCACCTTCCGAGAACCTCGCGTAGCACTTAGCCAAATACAATTCACCCCATTTGGCTGCCGCACACTCAGTTTTCAGCTGTCCGATTGCCTCCGATATGCAATCTTGGCAGTCACTCGGACTCAAATCACCAACACACTGAGCCAAACCCCGTGAATGCCCCGACTCGCTGATTCGAAACGGCTTACACGTCCCATCAATCGCTTCCAAATAACTCAGTACCGAGTCACACGGAGTCAAAGCGTCCGAGTAGGGCAAGAACGACGGTCCACATTTCTTCACTACCACGGTCTTATCTTCCACACCAAAAAAATTTACATTATCGTATTTTACTGAACACCCTTCGAGTTGCAACACACCACCCATTGAGTAACAGCAAAGAGTTCCTATTTGACTCACCGCTTTAGATACACAACTGCTACAAGCAAGGTTGTTTAGGTCACCCCGGCATTGGAACAGCCCGTAAACGGCACAGGAACCACCGGAAGCTGACATGGTGATGTTGTTGTAAGAAGTGAACATGGCTGAGTTGACTAGGGAAGTGAGTATCGAGTTGACGTTGTACTCGTACTGTGAGCCTGGAGTGAATTTCAGCTGCGAACAGCCGCGGAAAACGATGGCGCAACTAAGAAAATTGATAATATGAGAAAAATAACAAAAGCTGACGGTAATTTTTTCTTCGCTAAAGCCATTAGTGAAGATATTGAGAGAACACAAAAAGGTTTGAAAGAGAATATATAGAACAGAAGAGTGTAAATGAGAGAGAGAGAGTTTAAAGAATAGGCGCTATAGGATTATGAAATTTTACGTAAAATAGTTTAGGGGAAATTATTGTTTCGAGTCCCTGTAATTATGTTCAAGTTTAGATTTAATTCTGTATTTTATTTTGATATATTTTTATGATTTCATAATTTTGTCAAATAATTCAAATAGTTAATACCGTTAGCTATTCTTGTTAAAATATTAACATGTATATTTTTCTTAAAAAGATTCATTCTAACACGCAAGATTCATTCTAACACGCAAAAGAAATTCATATTTGCAACACAAAAAAATCATATTTGCTTCAAATATACAAAGGTCAAAATATCAAAATTTCAAATGTAGAAGGGTTGAAATGTTTTTTTTTAATAATAAGGGGATTAAAATGAATTTTATAATATGGTACAAGAACTTGTAAAAACACGAAGATTAAATATTCTAATCAATTAGTTACTAATGTAATGTCAAATAAAGTGTGTTACTTAAGTTTTTATTTAGGCAATTCGTTCACAAGTAATCTTAAATAATTATCATATGTTATTATTTTTACATGATACTAATTTTGTTTCACTTTATATAATTTATATTATTTAATATTTCAATTTGTATTATCACTAATTCAAACTATTTTTTTCATTTTACATATAAATTCTCACGGAATTTAATCAATGAAATTGCAAATTGATCAATATTTTTATTACAACATAGGTTTCGGTCCCTAAAATATTGAAACCAAAATACTAATATTTTAAATTCCATATTTTTTCGAATACTTATACGATAATAAACCAACCAAATTAAAGTCCGAGTAAATTAGGCTTTCGCTTTAGCTTTAGCAGCTGCTCTTTCCCTCTCCAAATGTTCAAACAAGCTTCCATCATAAACAGCTTTAATTGTTTCTCTCCTCAATAATCTATTTTCATCCTTGCAAAGTATGTATAATACTTTCCATTCAATCCAGCTTCCAATCCTGTAAAAGAGTCATTTTTCAGATTTTATTTTAGAAAATTTTTATTCTGTTTAATTATTTTCGAGTCAAATAAACCAAATTCAAAATATCTTAATGCTTCACTGGTTAGCTCGCTGTCCCAGACCTCTTTATTTTTGCCATGATTTCAAAAATCTAACATGATAAATTTAAACCTGAACATGACCTAACTGGATTTGATCATAAAAAATCAATAATATAAAGGTTTATGTTCAACCTAAATCCAAATTGACTTGAAACAGAAACAATTCAACAATGAATTGACTAGATCCCAAATTGATTTAACCCCCCAAAAAATCAAATTTTATGTTTGAATCGAACTGGATTGATCAATCAAATCAATTGAACTTAGAACTAATCGAAATATCGATCCAAAAAAAACTATCAAATCAATTGAACCAAATTTTTATTTTATTTTATTTATGAAACTAGACAAACCCAAAATAACCTGAAAATTTTAAAACCTTAATTGACAACTTGAACCAAGACCAACCCAACCTGCCCAATCAACATATCTCCTCAATCAAAAATTATCGAGCTTAAAGTTGAGCATGAGAATCGACTTATTTAATAATAATAATCAAACAAGCTTAATCTAACGAGTTAAAGTAATTCAATCTTTACTTCGAACCAAACTATAATTTTTAAATTTAAATTCAACTTGGTTCAAGCTTGAATTGGTCTAAATTAAACTATGTCGAACTTAGGATAAAGAAATTTAAGAAGTATACTTACCAGCCTTTGTAATCTTTAGATTCCCTGTTAGATTTGAGCATCGCCGTTAATTCATCAGATGTCAACGCATTAGCATGTGTTCGTGCGTATTTGCTGAAGATTTCATCAAATTTCGAAGGTACGAACCTATCGTATCATATAACTCTATAATTAGGTATGTGATTTTAAACATAATTCACAGAAAAATTTTATCAATAAATAATGTATTAAAAATCAGTAAAAATATCATGGAGATCCTTATATTAGATAATTTTATTTTATTTTTTTTATTTAAAAAATGAGCAAATAAATTCATGTACATTAGATCAAATAATAAATAGATACTTCTGTTAAAAATTTCATCAATTTCTATTATTAAAAATCAATCTCTATACGTCAACATGAGATACGCATGACACGCAACATATCACTGTATGATTATTCCTCTAGCCATCCTAGTTTTTAAGAGTAATGAAATTTTGTTATTTTTAACAAAAATGATTAACTTGCTATATGATATAATGTAGAAAGATTAACTTATCTATTTATTTTAGTAGAAAGAACAAAACACTGTTTGACTATTAATATAAAAATTTCGATGATACTTTTACCCCAAAAATCAAAATTATACCCAAAATAACAACCTCTAACTCGAAATTAAATATATCCCAACATATCTCAACACCGACCTAACTTGATATACCCCAACAAATCCCGACCTCGACCTAACCCAAAATTAAATACTAAGTCAACCTGATAGTTCACAATTTTTAATTTTTTTATATATTTCTACTAAAAATGATTTGCTCCTTCAAATTTTTATTATCATATACTTTAGACTAATATAATATATAAGGATATTGTGGTAATATCTCAAGTCCGGACAAAGTGACCCAACCCAATCCAACTAATTGAAGAATTAGACCCGTCCCACCCCAAAACTCAATTTCAAAAAGGAAATTGACTAAAATTGGGTCAAAACCTACCGGACAAGGACGATATGGAGACTTAGATTAAGTTTTATATTTTTATGAAAATTAAAATGTAATTTTATCATTGATTGAAATATATTTTTATAATTTTAAAAGTATAATTTTCCTTTTATTTAATTAAAACTTTATAAATCTTTTAGAACTAAAAACATAATTTTTCATTATGGAAGCCAGGGCCTGCTTGCCTCCCCCTCCTTTCTGCCATCAAGTACACTTTCTTAGGGTTACTTTATAAAGTCTCAACACACCCTTAATTTTTATAAAAGTATCCGATATTTATATTCAAAAATACAATTATGTATATTATTTATTATTTGATAAATAATCGTATGAAATGGAGATATTATTTTTTTTCAATAGTTTAATATCACATCAATAATTTAATGTTAAGTTTTAAAATTTTTATTTAAATTTTATTTTTTTTAGAATAAAAATATTGATATGATATTAAACTATTAAAAATAGATACAAATAACATGATATAATCCTTTATCTATTAATATTTAAATCCCACACATATTTAAATATTAATATAAAATTAGGAGGTTCAACATGTAATAATATTTTAAAAACTTAAATGTACTGTAAAAAAACATATATTCTTATTTGATATTCACACTATTCCAATCCAATTATAATGAAAATTAAGAAATGGAATTGATGCATACCAGGCCGTAGAAATGCTCAAGTGATTTAAAAAAGCTTAGATTCCTCGAAAAAGTAGTGGTCACAAATTTTAGTTTAAATTAAATTATTGGATTTGAGTTTAGTTTGGACCGACCTAACAATTTATTTTATTATTAAAGAAGTATTTATAAGTTTACCTTCCTTCACTGTCGTATACGCCAGAGTCACTCCCATGTTTTCCCATTTGGATGTTTTTAACCTCAATAGGAAAGAGAAGAGATGGAAATTTTCCCTGGAAAAAATAAGATCATATGAATTTGGAATTCTTTTTTCTAGAGAAATCAAAATTAATCATAATTAATTTTTAATATAATCATTTCATAAAGAACTTAAATAACCATTTTCCATTTGAGGGGTCATGCCCATTGCGTGCCCGCTTCAATTCGCCCTCAATTTGTAAATTAAATTTTTAAATTTTTTCATAAATATTTATATAAAATATTATTTTTCATGTAGATAAAAATTAATCAATAACTCTTTACATAGCATTTTTTTAATTAAGTTTCTATATAATATTAAGTTGTTTTATTCTTTTTTGGTGATAAGTTATTTTATTCTTTTAAATATGAAATATTATTTTTATATCATAAAAAACTAAATTTAATTTTAAATTACATAAAAAGAACTTTGATTTGATTAATTACAATTTTTTAAGTTATGAAAAAAAATCTAAATATCATCAATCCAAATCAATATTTTATTTTTTTCTTATCCATTTGTGTTTACATATATAATTTAATTCACATAAATATCTATATTATAGATTAATATTTATGAAAAAAAATTAAACGAACCATTCAAAATTGATAATTTAATCGATTTAACCATCAATTCGATTCTAAAAATCTTTTTATATCTTATATGGACTAATATGATAACACGAGTTATTTAAAAATTTTATATATTTAACAAATCTTATATAATAATTATATATCGATGTGTACTGATAATAATGTTAAAAACAATTGAAGAACCATGATTTTGATTTTTTTTTTTCATAAATTTCAGTTAATATTTCAAAATAAAATAAAATGCAACATAATTTAGGAAAGAAAAAAAAGAGCTTACTGGTCGAGTTGTGCCACGGAGAGAAAGGTTGATGAAGACGGCACCCGCCATTGACAGTAAATAACCAGCTCCAATTGCTCGAAAACCTTAAAAAAAATGAATATGTAAAGAGGAATTAAAATCAATTTTTAGTAAAAAAAAAAAAGGAAAAGGGGGAAAAATAAACCTTGAAAGGTCTCCCATGGATAAACAAGGCCATCATGATTCCTATCGAAGAACGCAGCATGTTTTTGCAACACGCTTTGATCAGTAGCCATTGTTGATCTCAGTGCATCACCATCAACTCCTGCATATACATTTACATATATATAAGCATTATTTCATACGATTAATTTCAAAAATCACTGCAAAATCACACAGATCTGATAAGAAAAAGTTTAATCTATTCATTACCGTCTTGAAAATCTTTCGATTTCGAAGAAGAAACCATGTTTACTAAAGCTTAATTTGGGTATGGAATTAAAAGAAAAGTAAATGCAAAGAAGGAAGATGAAAAGTTTTATGAAATTTGGCTGATAAAAACGAAATTAAAAGAAAAAACTGTAAAATGAAGGGTCATGGCTAGCAGTTACTTATAAGGAAACAGGCCGAAACGTCTCAGGTGTGTGACTGCGGAACTTTTTGAACAATGAGACACGCTTTAAAAAATGATAATTTTAGAAACGTTAAAATATGACATAGGTCCTTGTACAATTTATAAATTTATAATTTAATCCCTGTACTTTTATTTACAGGAATGGGTTAATATATACTGAGATATCTGAACTTAGTAATTTATGCCTACTTGGTATCCAATTTTTTTTTTTTGGACCTAATTGGTACTTAAACTTGAAAATCGTAAATCAATTTGATACTTTTTTTAGGTACTTGATTAACACCAGTAAAATATGTTGATGTGAAATTGACGATCAATAACATTGTGGCACATGAAAACCTTACATTTTAACATGTGGCAAAAGAACTAAAAATATTTATAAAAAACTATAATTTTATTTTTCCCACATGTCGAAATATGGGTTTGCCACTTGTCATAATAATATTAGTAATCAACCCCATATCAACATATTTTAATAGTATTAATCAGCTATCTAAAAGAAATACCAAGTTGGTTTACAATTTTCAACTTCAGGTACCAGTTAGGCCTGAAAAAAAGTTTAGGTATCAAGTAGGTACAAATTGCCAAGTTCAAGTACCTCCGTATATATTAACCTTACAGGAATTTAGTTCTTTTATTTTTTAGATTTTAAAATTTAAATTCAATTGGTAACACGGTTATATTTTTTTAATTTGTTGGTGTGGTATTTTGAAATAAAAAGAGTATTAACTTGGTAACAACGTAACTAAAAATATGATTGAATTTAACAAATTAATCTTAATAATGTTAACAATTAAACATGAATTTTGAAAATTAAAAAGTAGAGGAATTAAATTCCAAGAAATAAAAGTAAATGGGACTAAATTATTAGTTTACAAAAAAGTACAATGATATATGGCATATTTTAACCTTTTTCGAAATTATAAGTTAAAATATGTCCTTAATCCTTATATTTTTTTTATAAAATTTAAGATTTATTTTTTTATAAAATTTAAGATTTAGCCATTGTACTTAAAAAATAGAAGGAATAAGAATATTTTTTTTTAATTTAAAAATCTTTAAAAATTTTACTTCAATCATTAATCTTAGTTAACTTTTCAAAATGAATAAACATTAGGGATTAAATTTATAATTATGTCAAATTTTAAATAAAAATTATAATTTATTAAAGTAGACAACATACTTTAACTAATAAAATACAAAAAAATTTAAAATAATGTATTGAAACCTTTTTATAAGAGGTCGTGTTTTGTTAAAGCATCTAACTCGAAACTAATCTCAGCTAAAATTCTAAAACATAAATCTTTTGTCATTTCATTGAAATTTAAGTAATAATATATTCAAATTAAAATAACCCGAACTATCTATAGATATAAATGCATACATTGCTTATGGAATCATAAAAAATTATTTTTATGAATTCCGATCGGATCGAATTAGATTAGCTCAAAATTGTATTTAATAATGAAAACATATAAATATTAAAAAAAAATATTTTTTTATATAAATCAAATCCTCAATTTAAAATTAAAATAACTAAAAAAAATCTAATTGCAACATATTTTGCTTCATCCATTGGCAAGCTTAATCAAAGGCAAGTAAAGGTTCTCTTATTTTGCCAAATAAATATTTAGAATTTGGGGAAATTATTAAAAAAAAAAACTTAATACCTAATTTGGTATTTGAGGACACTTTTTTTTAACATAACAGTTGTATTATTTTTCGGTTCAATCTAGTACTTGTATTTGACAAAAGTAATATATGTTGGTACCAAATGTAGTAGTGTGAACTTTTTTCAAGTTTTCGAATCGATTTAATCTAAATTTATAATTAGCTACTAATATTAGCAATTAATTTTCATCAAATCAACTTTAAAACTTGAATTAAATCACATGCATCGAACTATATTTTACAAATTAAATGCAAAATTAAATAAATCCACAATTAACACTTAATTTATTTTACTAACAAAATCATGAAAAATTCAAACATAATAATATTAGCTATCAACTTTCATCAAAATCACCTTAAAACTTGAATTAAACACTAAAAAGTTAACATCATTACCTTCGGACAGAGGCAAAACTAGGGGGGCTGGCAGGAGCCCCAACCCCCCTAAAATGAAAAATTTTCATTTAGGCTCTTTAAATTTTTTAAAATTTTAAATTAATAAAGATAAATTTGCACTTTGCCCTTTCTAAACATATAAAATTTTGATTTAATCCTTTAAAAATTATAAAGATATAGACTATTAAAATGATGAAATTACATTTTTTATCGTAAAATTACAATTTAATTTCGACCCTTTTAAAAAAAATTATAATTTTGTCCCTGTCTTTGGATACCAAAACATGTAACTTTGGTCAAATATAAGTACTGAATTGAACAAAAACTAACACATGTACCATATTAAAAAAAGTATCATTAACAAGTACCAAATAATATATTTTAAAAAATGAAATAAACAAATGAATTAGAACACGTTTGGTAAATTTGAAAATTAGGGTTCAAATCTCCAAACTCGTAAAATATAACCCACCCTAGCCGTTGGATTTGGCCACACTTTGACATCAAGTGACCAAATTCGTATACGCTTCATTTTTCATGTTATCAATATATAGCATTTATTCCCTAAACTTGTTAAATTTTCTCAATTTGATCCTCGTTAATATTGGAATTTAACAACTTTTCTCATTTTGATCTTTGCACGTAGATTCATTAAGATTTGATGACGAGACATCATCACATGAAATTTTTAAAAACACATCATCTCATCTTAATGGAATTCAAGTTTAAAGACCAAATTGAAAAAAACTACCAAATTTCCAACTAATGTGGATAAAAAAAATTAAGGAGCAATGTGAAAAAAAATTATCAAATTCAAAGACATCATAATCGAGCCAAAACGGATGTTTGAATTGAAAATTAATGATTGCACTAATTCAATCAATGGTATAAAATCAGATATAGATCAAGCTATTATAAATCAATAAAAAATGAAAAATTGAGAAAAAAATCAATTGTTCAACCATTTAAACCAATTTATAAATTTGTTTAAGAAATTTTATTTAATTATTATTGTATCGATGATTCAATGGATTCAACTATTACTTCAACTTTACAACATTGATGTCAAACTGAGACGTAAAGATTCAAGAAAACATTTGTAAATGTTGTTCAACATTATTAAGGGATAATTAAATCCGACATCTTCAAATCACTATTTCTATTTTAAGTTAATCCTAAATTTCAAAATATTTTAATTAATTTTTTAAAAATAGTTAAAAATTTTAAATTATCATACCAAATCAATTATGTGACTTTAAACGTTAAATGTTAACTTGGAAATTATTCTAATTAAAAGTCAAATTATTTATAATAAAAAAGATTAATATAATAAATTTTTCAAATGCACGACAAAGTTGATTAAGGAATCTAATGACAGCTCAGATCTTAGTTCATTGCATTTCCTTTTTTAAAAAAAAAATCAATTTCATTTTCTAACATGTGCAAATATTCGAGAATGACGGTTGAGATTTAAAAAATTATAATTAAAAATAAATATTTATAAAAATATTTTGGATAAATTATGTCAAGATCACTGAACTATTAGTAAGTTTACATTTTGATTATTTAACTTCAAAAAATTACAAAATGGTCATTAAATTATTTGAATTTTTTTATTTAAGTTATTGGACTGTTAAGTTTTTTTTTAAAGTCTAACTAGTGAACTTTAAGCGATGATTTGATGATCAGTATTGTGAACCAATACCTCTCAACGAGTAAAAGAACATATCTTAGATCGAAGTTGATATGATTGCTAGTGTTGGAGATCAAAGAAGAAAGATATTTGGAGTTGGCTCGTAAATTCATGAATTCAAAGTTGTTTTATGAAAAAAAAAAAACTAAATTACAGAAGGGAAGGGGACTGAGAGCTTTCGATTAATGTAGACAATGCAAATGAAGAATGCTATACAACAACAATTGTAAAAGCCTAATGATTTAAATGAAAACTTTCAAATAGTTCAGTAATCATTTTATAACTTTTTGAAGTTGAATGACCAAAACATAAACTTACTAATAGTTTAGTGACATTGGGTGTAGTTTACCCTAAGTTATTAGTAAGTTTACATTTCAATCATTCAACTTCAAAAAGTTACAAAATAGTCACTGAACTATTCGAAAGTTTTTATTTAAGGCACTGGGTTGTTAAAATTGATGTTACATGACCTTCTTTATTCACACTAATTGCACCAATTGAAAGCTTTCATTCTCCTTATCTTTTATAGTTCAAGTCTTTTTTTACATAAAACAACTTTGATCATCATGAATCTGCAAACCAAAATTTGAATAACTTTCTTATCCGATCTTTGACATTAATTAATTATCAAATTAATTTGAATCTAAGGTATGTTATTCTACTCGTCGATGAGTACTAACCCACCATGTCGATCGTCGCTTTGAACTCACTAACCAAACTCAAAAAAAAATAAAAACTTATCAGTCCAGTGAAATTAAGTGACTTAAAAAGAAATGTTTTATATAATTTAAAGAATATTTTGTAACTTTTTAAAATTAAGTGACCAAAACATAAATTTATTAATAATTTTATGACCTAGTGGATAGATTATCTTTCTTTTTTTAAACGGGAACTCCTCGTTTCTTTTGGGGCTTAATCATTACATATACTTTATTTTATTTGAAAAAGATATTTAATTAATAATTATATATTATTAGTAAGTTTCAATTTTTGGGCTTAATTTAAACTCAATATTTATTGAAACTTTTCTAAAAAGAAATGGTTTTTTATGGGCAAAAGCAACTCTTGAAGGAAAATAAAATAAAAGTAATGCTTCACATGACAAATGATAAAAGACCAAAAATAGAATAAAGAATTAAATATTAATATAACCAACTCAACTCAACTCATTTAGAGAACGTAAATATAAATATGATTATGATACGTAGAAGAAAAGAAGTCGCAAAGAAATCCAAATCCGCAAAGTAGAATACAACCTAACTTTTGCTTTACTTCCTGTTGTAAACCCAATATCACAGGTACAGCATATTTAGATTAACTATTATCTTAGTTGAAGAGCTGTAGTTATTACATATAATTTGTCCAAATATATTTAAATGCAATCTATTTTTTTTATTTATTTAGTTAACTTATATTCCGTCATCATATTAACATCATTAATTTGTGCTAACGTAACGTTGATAACTAATCCGATGATACCTTACGATAATTTCTCAATATGACATGTGACAAACATAAATTAAAAATCTTTAAAAATATACAAATCAATTTTTATATTTTAAAAATGAACTACATCTGAATCTAAACAATGATTTGCTTCCATTCATTTCAAATGCATTTTTTTAACAAGCGGATAGGATGAATCAATTAACAATCGAACCAATGATTCACCAAATTCAATCAATTTGACCGTTGAATTAACAATAAATAAATAATTAATTAATTAACTAATTAAACCTATTCAACTATCAATCTATCCCAATTTTCGACTTTTACCAATTTCAAACAGTTTCAAAATCAATCGATTCAACCCTTTATTTAAACCATTATATTGATCAATTCTCGATCTATCCAATCTGATCTTATTCAAAAATATTAATCACACCATCAAATCTTGATAGAATCCAAATTCTTAAACCAAAATGGACCTAAATGTTAAGTTCAAGTTCCAAAAATAATATTACCCCAAGCTCTTCATTTCTATAAATTATAACATAAATGTATGATCTTCAAATATATCGAATAGCTTTTTGTCTAAGAAAATGGAAGATATCTGTGTTAAACGCATACCGAATCCGAATAACATAGATCAACACAACGCGTAAATTTTCAAACTACATCAATTAATTAAGAAGTTGGATTTATTTAACCACCATTTGGTGGAGCCAAGGGCATCTCTCTCTCATACACAAGCATTATATTATATGTATATGATTGAGCTAAGGCAGTTGCAGGAATTATCTGTGTAATATATATATATATATATATTATGTACATTATGTTCATACATTTAAGTTTAAAAGATGCAACACTTCACCACTAAACCCTTTTGATCAATCCTCGCCTCATCATTGCCTGGGAAAGAACATATCATTACAACATGATTTAAAGAAAGAGCATTTTTGCACTGAAAAAATACATACATATATACATATATATATCACAAATAATATCAGGCAATCTATAATGTAAGAGGGTGAATTCAAAAAAAAAATTAGGGAGAACTAAAATTGAATTATAAACTTTTGAGAGGTCAAAATATAATTTTATTATTAGTTTATGATTTTATCATTATCAAAGGACCGAACAGAAATTGTGTTCATTTTGGGGGGCCAGAGTGATTTTTTAATGTTCGCCATAGGGAGACGGCCTAGAAGGGTGAAAGGGTGTCCAAAGAGAACAATTCCTTTGGTGCAAGTGCACATGAGGGTAAGAGTGAGCAAAACTCGATTCGAATCAAAAAATTCGAAAAAAAATTTCGAATTTCAAATTATTCGAATCGAGTTAAACGAATCGAGTTAAATTTTTTTTCCGAATTTCAAATTCAAATCGAGTTGAATTTTCAAATTCGAATAACTCGAATAATTCGAAAAAACCGAATAAAACTATATTATTTTTAATTTTAATTTTATATTACCAGGTCCAAATATTTTTATTTTACCCTATTTTCCCTCAAAATTCAAACCTTTTACCTTACCCAATTTTTTCCACCTAAACGTTAAAATTCATCCATAAACTAAACACAAATATTTTTAATTTTTTACTTTCTACCTTACCCAAATATTGTTTACTTGAACTTTTGCTTATATTTTTTTTATTATAATCTTATCATGTTGTCATTGTTTACTTTGATTTTTTTCACTTATTTATTTCAATTTTTCGTTGTATAATCATGTTTAAAAAATATTAATTTTTAAAAAATATTTTTAAATAAAAATATTTTCGAAAAAATTACATAAAATTAAACAATACCAAATTAATTTTTTTTAATTTAACTTGAACAAATATATTAGATTAGATTCGATTTAAATTCTATCTTACTCGACTCGATTCGTAAAAATTTCAAATCGAGTTAAGATGATAAAATAAAATTCGAAAACTCGATTAACTCGAAAATTTTTCATTTGATTCGATCAAATGCGGGTGACAACCAAATCCCGCTCGTTTACGGAAAAAGGCACATTTTTTATAGTGACCAAGACTAGGATGCCTTCCCCGAGTCACTATAAATATTTGGTCATTATTTCGGTCTAAACTTAAATATATGGTTCTTTTTGGTTATTAAGGCTTTAAGGTCCAAAGGTAACTTATTGTTCCATGCAACAATCAATATTTTTTGCCTATAAAAATTGACCATCCTAACGAAATAAACTCATTTCAATATATATATATATATTATGTTGCTCAGATTCTTCATTTTTCTTTAAGTAGTTGCATCCAATACTCATGTCCGACACACAAATACGAGAATGAGACCACAAGGAGCTTCCAAATACATTGAAAAACTTGGATAAACTAACCATACCCATGTCAGATACATACCCAACTCTGACACGCACACCAGAGCCCGAGTAACATAGTATATATATGCATGCTTAATCAAAAGTAAGATTTACACACCTTCAGGAGGCTGAGTAAGCTTCCGGTTTTGTGGAGACATCATTTCTTTCTTCAGCTGAGTCAATATATCCTCCATTGTATACTCCCTTCGCCAATTAGCAAGCATGGGGAAAAGGCTTGGTTCAACCTGGTTATTTAGCAGCTATAAGTATATCATATCATAGCATAAAAGGTTCCCTGAACAAACATCACCTACCACTTTGGTTTCAGGATTGACACAGGTCATATTTATCCGGGTTTGAAACCTCACGCTCGGTGGGTTATCAGGATAATCCATGCCGCAGAACAATTTCAACTGGTAGATGCATCCTTCATTAACAGTCTGAGACAAATCAACAGTAAGCAATGCATCAATTCATTTTCGTTTAAGAAATGATGATTTTAAAATTCATATTAGAACTTCCTTTGACCATAAGTTTGACACCATATTAAGAGATTGACATTACATACTGGTGTTGATAGGTAGGGTTCATATTTTAGAATTGAATTTGATCCATGATTCATGGTGTATGTTTAACAATTTAAGCTTATTCAAGAAACTATAGGAAGGTGATGCAACAAAGAAAACACTCGTCGTGGCACCCAAGGTGACAAGCAATCTGAAAAGTTTAACACCAAAAGCAGATTAGTACCCTGCTATAAAACAGCAAGTCCGACATAAAACGTGCTTGTAAGATGGATCATATTAATGATGAGGATAACTTTTGGACCAACTGGTTGGCTCTTACATCGAGTATTACAAGATGGGGTCGCATGTTTATGATGGTCCTGAGTTGGATTGTGTTGGAATTTTTTTCTTATTTTTCTAATAAATTCTACCACAATTTGGAGCAGTTATAGAAGAGCCAATAGAGACAATGTATTACTTTATTCTACGTTGAGAGAATACAAAGACAAGCTAATATGTGTTGCAAGAAGGATTGTGAGAATAAAGCAAGTATATTTTACGTCTTGGAGACACAGTTCTAAGGAGGTTTAACGGGTTTGCACTATTACGAGACAAAACAGAGACAAATGATCATCGAGTTCAGATGGTATACTACAAAATTAGCAAGAAATTTCTAGCTTTCTCTTTTTGTATATCTGTCTTCTTATGTGTTTCAAGAGAAAATTGACCCCTTAAAGTACATGTCAAGTTTGATGTTTGGCTTAGACCCATCATTGTACTTACCCATATCAATTCAGAGACACATGCACGATCTACTGAAATATAACACGAGAGAGGCACACACACACACACATACAGAGAGAGAGAGAGAGAGAGAGAGAGAGAGAGAGAGAGAGAGGGAGGCTCACATTAGGGGGGCCGATAATAGTGCCAGTCCACGATTGCATGTATACATCATCAGCATCATCCATTCCATAGCTAACAGTTCCATCCCCAATTCCCTTTTCACCTCTCTCGAGTTCTTCTAGCAATCTGAAATTCCTAGGCACTGCCAAAGACAATAAATTTTAGTAAACAATGTCACTCTTTAAGTTTTCTTTAAGTCCATCTTTACCGAATGCGGTTTTGGAAAATGTAAAAAAGAAAAGTTTCTTCATGGGCAAAAGCTATAAATCTTAGAGAGTAACAGTTAACAAAGAACACAGAAATGAATGATAGCATCTGCTACAAGATCCAATCATAAGTTCATCATTAACAAGGTTTAATCCTAAACCATGTATGATCACAAAAAACCATATATGAGAGTTTGGTTTCGGAGAATGGTTCTAATAGGACCTGAATCCCAAACCAGTCCTTGTCTTGTGCCAAAGCTGTCAATCAATGACAATCTTCCACTGCTGAGCCTGCAGTTGAAGGGTTAGGGACAGGGGTTGTCCAGAGATCAAACCCGAGATTGGTACAAGCTCAAAACATAAACACAAGTACTTTGCTACTCCACCTATGATTCAGTCAACCAAATATCACCATTTGAACATAAAATATTACAGCATTAATAATGTGCCCATATTTCTATTACTTAAGCCCTATTAGACACCAGCAATAAAACCCATTAAAACAAACGAAATCTTGTAAAGATTTTCACTAACAAAGCCTGTAAAGTTTTGGGAACTTTACAGTAAACAAATGAACAACAAATATCAAAGCTATAAAACCCTAATTCCTACAAAATCGAATAATTAGCCCCCCAGATACAGAATTAACTTCAAAGCTCCATTACAAATGAATTATAACAATTTATCAGTGATAATAAAAAAACTGGGAAATTTGAGGGAAAAAAAAGAGAAATTTAGGGGTTTGAAAATAGGAACTTACCAACAACACTTGATCCTTCAGAACCCATTTCTTCTCTTGATCGTTTCAAATCAAAGAGATAAAGAATTAGGGTTTTTTTTTTTTACTCTGATTTCAAAAGCGAAAACCCAAAATTAATTGAAAGGAAAATCAACAGCTACTGTTTCACAACTCAGAATGGTCCACTACCACTATGCAGATGTACGGTTTATTTGGATCCGAAGTTAAAAAGGCTTTCGATGAAATTAAAAGGGTAAATCTCATACATGATCACTAAATTAAAGTTAAGATTACGTTTTGGTCACATAAGTTTTAAATATTACATAATAATTACTAATATTATTGATTTGTTACATTTTGGTCACTTGTCCGTTAACTTGCCTCTTGCGCTACTCCTTAACAAAATGATGTTGTGACACGATAACTTATGGGTTAATAACTAATTTGACCACTAAACTATAATTAAAATATCAGTTTTATGTTTTTCCATTGGAAATTTTAAAAAAATTGAAAATTCATAAATTATTTTTAAAATTATGATATGTTAAAACTTATAAGTGTCACGAGTCAATTCAATACCAACTTAATCATACACTTAAAAAATAGTATAGATATTAGGAATGATACTAAAACTCAAGCACTCACATTATAAATAGTATAGACTGATAATTCTATCAAATGCATGTACAAGTATAATTTTAAAAATAATATTCAATAAATGATGAAATAAATTGTTTAAAATTATTAATAATAACTTATATGCAATATATATGAAATTAAAATAAAACAAATTAATTTAATCTATTTTAAATTGGTAAGGATATACAAGTAGTGTGAGAGAAACAATTCGTATAATAATATTAAAATGTATAAAAATTAAAATAAATCTTTTATTGAAGTGATAAAGTTGAAGTATTAAAGATGTTAGATGCCATTGGTTAAAATCTCTTCATATGCAAAATTGTTTTCATTGGTTTTTTTACAAAAGATATAAGAGAACAAAAGTACTTTCGTAATAATATATTTTATTTTATCAATTTAATCCATTGAGTTGATGTTACTTAATTCGTAACATTGAACTCAACGAAAGATTTAATATTAGTAGAGATATATTGATAATATAGGTGAAACAATTTGTGTAATTACATTGAAATGTATAAGAATATTGAAATAAAGCTTTGGTAGAAGTGACGATAAAGTTTTTGTAAATGCTGGTGACAAATATTCAAATCTCAACAAATGTAAATTTTATAATTGTTTTATTAAAAATATATTTGTAAGAATATAATTTATTTCAAATATATGGGATAATTTAATATTTTTCCAATTAATTTATATAGTAAAAATATTTGTATAAAATTAATAATTAATAATTAAAATAAAGTAAAATTGAATAAAGATGGAACTTGAGATCATGATATTACTTCACTCAACTACTTATAATTATTGTTATTGGGGTAGGGGTTTTTTTTTTCCAAAAGCTGATTGGTAATTTATATGTTTGTATCGTTTTCTAAAATATTTTTTTATAATGTTTTTGTTCATTTTTTAATTTTGTATACTTACTAAAATGAAAACATAATATTAATAATGTATAAAGGTTTTTTTTAAAAATATAGGTATTATATCTTATATTTTTTATGTCAATCATATTAAAATAAATATAACATAAATGGTCAAATATATAGAAACCTAAAATATATTCTTATCATATTTATTGCAAAATTAAATTAAAGTTGAGTTAATTGAAATAATCAATTAAATGTTTAGAATTATTTATAGTTCTTTTCAATTTTTAAATAAGAAAATTCAACGAGTGACTCCAGTGAAAAAGAGAATAATGTTCATCCTAGAAAACCTGGGTTCGAACACTTATTTGTGCAAGGTGTGTGTGCGTTATCAAAAGATTAAGAAAGTATATGAACAAATACTATCATATAATCATGATCAATCTCCTATATATATTTGTATTTGCATTATAAATATGAATGTATGCACTTACAACAATGAAACTTCCAGAAAATATATATTAGACAAAATAAAAAAAATACAATTAACCAATTTTCCACTAAAAAGATAAAAGTCTTATATTATATAATTTATATGAAATAATAAAAAAAAATAATTGTATTCTCGATTTTTGAATTTTAAAGTTCCGAGTTTGATTTTTTTTTTTAATTTTTTAACCTAATTAATTAATAAACTTACTAATTATACCTTCAAGTGTAAGTTTGTCCGAAATTTACAAGCAGCCCAATAAACAGCAGATTTCGTAGGAAACCTTAAAATATAACAAAAAGACAAAACACCCAACAGTTGAAAAAGATCTCAGAGATTCTTACAACCATGTCACCTTCCTTTATTAATTAAATAGGTTTAATTATGACCTTAATCTCTATAATTTATATCTCTCACTTTTTAATAATTAAAGCTTCCATTGCAATTTAGGGGATGCTAGTAATCAAATAATAATAAAAAATTTATTCGTCATTTTAACTGTAATAATTAACGATGTTTTCAATTTAGATTTGTTAATAATTTTATAATAAAAGGAATTAAATATTAAATTCAAGTGTGATTCAAAAAAATTCAAATTCAATTAAACAATTATCTAGCCGAGCTCAAAATCTAACTATCAATCAAGTCAAATTCAAGTATCATAAAAACATGTTTCAAACGACTTGTGAGCCTAATAAAACATTTTGATTTTAATGTATTTTTATATTATGAAATTATATTTTCATCTTTATTATAAAAAATAAGTTTAAGTATAAACAAGCTTGAGCTATCAATCAAATAAAATTTGAGCATCATCAAAATTAATTATGAATTAGTTCGAACTTGAATTTGAACAAGTTTAATTGAGTTCAAATTCAAGCTTGAGTACAAAAATTGATTAATGAGCTTACTTGTTGATCTGGTATTGAGCTAAACTAGAGCTTAAAAAATGATATTCAATCGAGCTCGAGCCAAACGTCAAGCTTTAAATTCCGTGTTAAACTCAAGCTCGAGCTTATTACTATTCAAACTCGACTCAACTCAATTAGAGGAGTATATTGAAAATACTAAATAATTTGGTAGGGTTAAAAATGGAAATATTTATATCCACCTGCTTTCTTTTTTATCGAAGACTTTAACAGTGAACTTTGCCACATGATTGCAACTAAGACCCCATTTGTTCATTTCACAGTCAATCAATTAATCATTTATATAAATAAATAAATAAAGGTTGTAAACAAATTCAATGGACGCCATTAATACACCATATAGACTCACTCTCTTCCGTTATCCTTTACAGCAAAGAAAAACCAATACCCACCACCTTCACAATCAAACAAACCCCTTTTCATCCTTTAACCCTTAAAAAAAGCCCTTCTAAATGAACAACAAAGAACAGTGAAAATCCGAAGAAGAAGAGGGAGTAGAGATGGAATCGAAGTCTTTACGTTTCGTTACTCAACAATCTTTATTTGTAGCCGTTGGATCTGGTGAGCTTGAAGCGGTGAAGCAGATATTAGATAAGTTGAAGAAAGATGAAGCGTGTGATGGATCATCAACGGTGTATGATCTGATGGCTGCTCAGAGTGAATCAGGGGCTACTGCTTTATATATTGCAGCTGAGAATAATTTCAATGAGGTTTTTGATTATTTGATCCAATTTTGTGATGTGGAGATTGTTAAGATCAGGTCTAAGTCTGATATGAACACTTTTCATGTTGCTGCTAAACTTGGACATTTGGGTATGGTTTTTTGTCTATCATTCCTTTGTTTTTCTGTGATTTTCTTGAAGTATTTGCGTTTCTCGATGTATATTTGAGATAAGGGCTGGAGATAGAATATTTTTAAGTACTCGTGTTGGACACCGGAACGAAATTGAATTTAGTTATTTTAGCAACGTATTATTTAAGCTATTTGTGAAATTTTTTTGATTTTTCGTTTTTATTAAGTGTTTGTATGTATGTGTAGATAAAGTATTTATGCTGGACACATATAACGAAATTGAATTTAGTTATTGTAACAACTTATTATTTGATTTTTCATTTTCTTGAAGTATTTCGTGTGTTTTCGATACAAATTAAGACAAGGGTTTGAGATAGAATCCCTAATTATTCATGCTGGACATGTTCTCGCATCTAACATACTCGAGGATTCAAATTTAGTTATTTTAGTAACTTATTATTTGGACTATTTGTGAAAATTTGATTTTTTATTTTCTTCAGGTATTTGTATTTTTCTTATGTATATTTAGATGGAGTAATCATGTTGGGCACATATTTGAGTCCGGCTAACAAATTGAATTTAGTTATTGTAGCAACCTTATTATTTGATCTATTTATGAAAATTTGATTTCCGAATTTTCATTTTCTTGAAATATTCGATACAAATTAAGACAAGGGTTCGAGATAGAACCCTTAATTTCTCATGTTGGACATGTACTCGTATCTGACATACTTGAGTCCGGCTAACGGATTCAAATTTAGTTATTTTAGAAATTTATAATTTCAGCTATTTACGAAAATTTGATGAGATTTTATTTTTAAACTTTCATTTTTCTTGAAGTATTTATGTGTTTTCGGTATATATTGAGACGTACTCGGATGAAATCAAATAATAGTTATTGTAGCAACTTATTGTTTCAACCATTTCCCTTTTTAGAATTTGGTATACTACATAGAATTGGATGAGGTTTTTTTGATTGCTCAAATGAAATGCTTAGGGGAAGTTATAAAGTATGTGTATCGGATGAAGCGTATAGCCAAGAGAAACCATGAACTCGAATCAAAGAGCTTGCCAAACCCATAGAGTAAATATTCCATATTAGATAGTTCATCTTTCTTGGTATATCGAGACTCGAGATAATCGATTGGAACATAAGTCTTATACAAGCAACTCCGAGCTAAAATCTGGTATTTGTTCATGCAGGCTCGTGAAATATACTTTCGAGTGATTTAGGAAGTTAAACAATATTGGATTGTGCACTGTCACTGATATTTAGTTTCTCTTTTGTGAATGGTGATTGACCGTTGCGGATTTATGTACCATTCTTTCTGCAGGCATAGTGAAGGAACTTTTGGGGTTATGGCCGGAGCTCTGCAGGATATGCGACTCTACAAATACAAGCCCCCTTTATTCTGCAGCTGTGAAAGGTCATTTAGATGTGGTAAACGCAATATTGAATGCCGACGCCAGTTGCATAAGGATAGTGCGTAAAAACGGAAAGACAGCCTTACATACAGCTGTGAGGTATGGCCTTATCGATATCGTAAAAGCTCTTATCGATTGCGATCAAGGAATTGTTAGCATCAAGGATAAGAAAGGCCAAACTGCACTCCATATGGCTGTCAAGGGTCAATGTCCGGCAGTAGTTGATGAATTATTGTTCGCCAATCACTCCATTCTGAACGAACGTGACAAAAAGGGGAATACGGCTTTGCACATTGCTACGAGGAAATCTCGCCCGCAGGTATTTGTTACTTCATGTATTGTGTATATACTGTAAACATATCATAGAAGCCTTTGTATTAGACTATTAGTATTAATTTACCCTCTCGTTTTTTTAGTAGAGGGGGTAAAATGCAATTTGACTCTTACTACTGCGGCCTCCATGGTGTATTTTTTACCGTTCATCTTTTCATTTTTCTTAAAATACCCGGTTTCAGATACCAATTTATGGCCTTTTCTTGTTTTATGTGTATACAGATTGTGAGCTTGTTGCTAACTTATAGATCTATCGATGTCAACGCCATAAATAATCAACACGAAACCGCGATGGATTTGGCTGATAAACTCCAGTACGGTGAATCCGCGTTCGAAATCAAAGAAGCTCTAACGGAGGCCGGTGCTAAACACGCTAGGTACGTCGGTCAAGTAGACGAAGCAATGGAACTTAAGAGGACAGTGAGTGATATTAAGCACGAAGTTCACTCGCAGTTTATACAAAACGAAAAAACAAACCGAAGAGTTACGGGAATCGCCAAAGAACTACGGAAACTTCACAGAGAAGCAGTCCAAAACACCACGAATTCCATCACTGTCGTCGCTGTTCTCTTTGCGTCGATAGCTTTCTTAGCAATCTTCAACTTGCCCGGTCAATACGTAACTGATGATCCGGATAGCGGGAAAGCTAATATAGCCGATAATGTTGGTTTTCGGGTTTTCTGCCTCTTGAATGCTACATCCCTCTTCATATCGCTCGCCGTTGTCGTAGTGCAGATCACATTGGTCGCATGGGACACAACGGCACAAAAACAGGTTGTATCGGTAGTTAACAAGTTGATGTGGGCTGCTTGTGGTTGCACATGCGGAGCGTTTTTATCGATAGCTTTCGTGGTTGTCGGAAAAGGTAGTTCATGGATGGCTGTTACGATAACCATCGTCGGAGCACCGATCCTAGTCGGGACACTCGCTAGTATGTGTTACTTTGTTTTCCGGCAAAGGTTCGGGATTTTCCGGAGCGATTCTCAAAGACGAATAAAACGAGCAACCGGGAGTAAGTCTTTTTCATGGTCATATTCTGCAAATATATCAGATGTTGATGATTATAATTCTGATCTTGAGAAGATATATGCTTTATAAAACACTATTGTATGCCTGTAAAAAGCATGGTACAGCTAATACGAGACAACCCGGAATAGCTGAAGAATTGCCCTTCCCGTCAAGTGGCCGTCCGGTGGACCAAACGACCGGGTTAGTTTTGAGGATCAAATAAGGGGTCGAGGGGGAATAGAATAGCCAAATATGATGTAAATGGCCGATGATACCGGAAATGTTACCCAATACTCGGATACCGGTTAAGTATATATTTGTATTATTATTAATATTAGCATTACTACTCCTTTTGTGAAATAATAATTACATAATCTTGAATTTAACTTGATTTCATCATAAAATGTTATTAACATGAATCTATATCAATTTGAACTCATATTAACCCAAATTTGAAACTCACGGAAATTTGTAATTATCCAAATTCCAAACTCAAAATGTTCGTATTCTGAAACAATTTGAACTTAAAATTATCTGAACTTATAATGAATTAACTCATCAGCTCAAATATCAAAAATTGATATTTTCATCCAATAAGTCTAAATTTTACTGAAAAGCATTAGCAAATTTAATATTAATACGGGACATGAGTTCAATTTTAAAGCTTTTTATGCCATTAAAACAAGTTTTTGAATAATCGTTGTATCCTTAATCTAATGTGACATCCTTGTGCATGTTAATATTTTTTTATCATTCGAATTATTGATCGAG
This sequence comes from Gossypioides kirkii, assembly GCA_005610355.1. NCBI lineage: Eukaryota > Viridiplantae > Streptophyta > Magnoliopsida > Malvales > Malvaceae > Gossypioides > Gossypioides kirkii. The sequence goes on along the minus strand of CP032245.1, from coordinate 436,373 downwards.
CCGACTTAAAACTTAATAATACTTAATTTGAACAATTCGTTAATATTATCAAATTTTCATTTTTAATATATATTAAATATTATTTATTATTAAATTATATTTTACTTAATTATCAAGTTTAGACTCAAGCTTCAACTCAAATTTGAATACACATAAGCTTAATTACGCTCAAGTAATTCAATTATACCTTAAACTGAATTCAAATTTAAAAATTTGAGTTAAGCTCAAGCTTGCAAGTACTCGAGCTAAACTCAGCACGATTATAACCCTAGTCATCTTTCTCGACTCGGCTCGACTCACCATGACACCATTCTATCAGTCAAGTTAGGGCACTGCTATGTCTTTCCTTTTTCATTAATGAAAAAAATCCATGAAAAAAATATTTATTGAGAAATTTAAAGAAAAGACCTGAACTATCAAAAATATTTTTTCCCATCTGTTTATGTTTTAAACTCAAACTTGACTCAACTTAATTTGATACAAATTAAAAAAGCTAGTAAATACAAATCCAAACTAAGCCAAACTCCTAAGTCGTAACGACCCAAAACTGAAACAACCTAAATAAAAAATAATTGAATCTGAAATATCCCCAACTCAAAAAATTCAAACAAGAAACTTAAAATGATACGAACCTAAAGTAATCAAAACTAAAATGATCCGATTCAACAAATAAAATATTATTGCAGCATCTCAGCAGAATCAATTTATATACAGAATAAAAAAAAAAAAACTAATCAAGAAGAATATATGCATTGATAGTTTCAACAAATATTATTTTTGTACTTAAATTAGAAAAATAAAAAAGGTTCCCTTATTACATAAAATTCAATGAACAAAAAAAAGTATTTTCTAATTCATTTTCTCCCTCTAAAACCATGTGGTTTTTTTCAATAAAAATACCTGAACCACATGGGTGTATTTTGTTTGTAAAGGGAAAAAACGAAAAAAAAGAAGAAAGAATTGCTTGGAAACCCCCCCCCCCCCAAAGCTTATATTTAAAAACCCGAATTTTCACCAATAAATTAAAATAAAAACGACTACGATTTACAACTTTACAAACTACTACCAGATACTAGATCTCACTGCAACCGTGGCTTGATGACCAAACAATGGTTTCACTTGCAACTAACCCGGGCCTCTCTTAGATGATCTCGAAACAGCCCGGTTTGTGTTTGATGATGGGGGCAGCCGGGGCTCTTCAGCTTTTGGCCCATCCTGCATAAAGATCAGGTGATGCCTAAAACCGGTTGACATGTATAGAAATACGATCCTCTAAAGAGCCTCGAAATGCACGCAAATCTTCGAAACAATTGAGCATACCCGAATCCAAGTTCTAATCTTTTACATTATTAAGAAATTACTGACATATGTAACAAGCAACTCGTATACCTTCAATAATGAGTTGTTTCGAGATTGTGCTTGTGATTTCGCAAGCAAGCGGTGTTGTCGTTGAATTTGCTCAAACTGTTCCAGCCATGAAGTAAAATTAATTTCGTTCTGTACATTCCCATTATTGAGGTTTTTGTTACCATCCTCAGTAATTTGGGATGCACCATGATGGGAGTATGGGTTGCCTGATGATGCATGCTTGAGTTGATCACCATTGAAGGAGTATGATGGGACGGTTTTTAAACGAGTTTGCAGTATCTTGAATGCGGCACTTTGCTGCAGTTAAATAAGAAAGACAAATATAACAATGAAATTATAATCCCGATGTGTATATGCACCAATTTACCACGGCATGAATAAACTTGAGGTTTCCCTTATACCATAAAGTCGGGTTCCATTGTTTTCATGAGGTTGAGTTTACACCAAAAGCCGCTTTTTATTCAGTTAGTTCGAGGGCGTGATGCCTAGAAAAGAAAGGATAAAGACATACCTGAGGAAGTAGCATCAAAAGACCATACAATGCTTTCAGCAACCATACATATCTTCCAGGTTCAAGAAGCTGGAAATAGAGAAAAGACCAATTATGGATCTTCTAAAATCAAAAGACAAAAAAGGAAAATAGAAATAAACCAGTTACTTAAAAAAAAATGCAACTATAGTTACAATTAATGCATTCAACTATGCTATGCTCGGAAATATGAATTTGTAAAATTGAATTCGGTATTCATTTGTTATATGAAATGTGAAATGAAATGCATATATTATGTATTAGTTAAGATTCAACATGATTCTATTTTGAGAAGTATAAAATCATGAAATTCAAAATCATAAATATTCATAGATTTGAAAAATAATCATGGATACTACATTTATATGTGTTTTACCACAGATTGTGAGCTATTAAAAGTATGTTCTTAGGGCAAGTATTTATAATCTAAGCACCTGCAATCTTAGATAAGCAAAGATCGGGGTTTCAAGCAAACGAATCAATTTATCAAGCTGAACCAAGAATTTGACGTTGATATCTTCCTCAACCAGGGACTGAATCACAGCACTTGCATGCGGATACATCTATCAAGCAAATAAATACTTATATTAATAACCATAAAAGTAGATGGTTCAACCTCGAATCTCCTCACCTTAGCCCATAACACAAAAAAAGGAGATGTTGACAAGCAATTTAAAGGAGATAGTTCCTTACCTGAGCTAATAAACAGAGACTTATAATTGCCATTGGTGAATGGCTCCATGAAGCATACAAAGCAACAAATAAATCTTTTCCAGCAGCATTAGCCAGTGACTGTTTTAAAAGTTTCCGAATCTCAGATAGCTCAGAAGAAGTGAGTAGAATCAAATTCAATGCCTGAAACACGAGAGAAGCAAACTTAAAATCTGGTGCTTGATGGAAGTAACACAGCTAAAAGTTATTGACTTACTTTATTTTATAACTCTAATAGAAGAGCATAATTGCATTAGTTAAATTCTTAAATATATGACAGAACCTGAACCATAATGCAGGCAAATTCTAGGTCTGCTTCTCCCTCTAGTATGGAGGATAGCTCACGGTAAACCCTTTCAGCATCCAAGAGATCACAAAGTCTACGGATTATCAAAGCTCCACGCCTAAGGAAACAGGGACATGATTTGCAAAAGAAAGAAGTGAGACATGTGTACATAATTAAAATAACTATAGCTAGTTGGCCATGTAGCCTAAATGGGAGATAAACTGCCAAAAGAAAAAAAATAGTAATAAATTTCAAAAAGGAAAAGAAAAACACTGGGGCTTGAGGGGACTAGAATCACCTCTCCAGAAGAGAATGATCGATCCGGAAATTTTGCACTAGAAAAACAACAAGCTGGCTGAAATGTTGGGGATCTTGTGCTATGCATGCATGAATGTCAAGAACTAGAAGCACCACCTGATAGCAAAATCCAAATTGCACCTTAAATAAGTATATACAAACAAGAGCATATTTAGGTTAACACCACACAGACACACATGTAACACATATTAATAATGAGAAATTTATAGAAATAGTTGGAGCCAAAAATCATGAAATCAGATATTAACAGTTTTAAATTTTATGTCCAACGACAGTTAGATACATCCAACATAAAATCATCACTCTATTTAATATATGGAAAAAAAAGTAAGGACTAAGTGCTAGTAGTAGTGACTAAGATGCTCCAATATATTCCTAGGAAGAAAATTTCCCAAACATTGTTCGATTATCATCCATTCAGCCTATAGAAGGACAATTATTGGAGATAAAGAGAGCAGTATAAGCACAGCAAGGAATGAAAAAAAATCAACTCAATAATGAATGTTGAATATATATAGACTAGCTGGGAAGGTAAGGATATTGCCAGCTGGGTTAGCTAGTTTCAGTATCACCATCCAAGAAACAAATTAAAGGACATAGGGTTCATCCTATTGAATTATAGAGATACTAAAACACAGAACAATAATTAAGAAATAAAACAAAACCCTTAATGGAACGATTAAATAGAAAACATTTCAGTGGCAGCAGAAAATCACCTCATCAGAAGAGTCAGCTAGAGCTTTCAGAAGGGTGTCAAATATGTCATTTAGAAAACACAAGACCTGTTTCAGGTAAAAAAAAAATAAAGCACCATCTATATTGGAGTAATATGGGCATAAGAAATAGCAATTGGTTATAAACTTCAAATTTCAGACTTTAAAATGAGCTTACACACTTCTTATTTTGCTTTATATTGAAATTATCATGCCTTTACACGGGAAATCAGGTCTTTTTAATACACAAATAGATTTCAGGCAAGCAGCATCAGATATACTTCCACCAAACATGAAAGCCAAATAACACATGGAAAGATATGAGATTTACCCAACAATACTAAAAACTTGGACCTTGAACATTTTTTTGCAAGTCAGATCATCATCAAGATAGTGAAAAACTAAAATATCATGCACACCACCAGATATGAAATATACAAATAACTGCATCATCACCTCAGAACGATGTCTGTCTAAAAGAGTTGATATCCAGTGTAACGCTTCAATTCTCGTGGCTTCCCACTCACTATCCAGTTGTCTGTCAGTAAAAAATATAGTAATCACTATAAAATCATTGTAAGATGAAATTATTTCAGGAGCAAAACAAGTCTCAGTTTTAAGCACTTTTTTATAGCTCTTCAAATAGAGAAGAGATATATATAGCCAGCTTTCAGGAGCAAAGTGCAAACCGCTAGTAACATTTCAAGCCTAGCATTTTTCCCAGGTAACAAAAACTACACCTCCTTGCAATGGAGAGAATGGCTCCCACATTAAAGGCTTCTACTGGTTCACCCTTGACTGAACGAAGCTCCTCATTGGTTTCACGAGCAACCTAATATTTGAAACACACAAAATTATCACAGAGGAAAGAATTCCCAATGAGTTTCCAAAAGGCATTGCAGATGGTTATTTAAGATACATTAAGGAGAATACTGAAGACAAAAGCTTACCACTCTAATTTTCTCTTCTTTATCAGATATGCAGGGGAGAATGGCTCCGAGTATGTCAGCATAGTAAGGAACAAGCTGGTCTCCACCAAGTTTTACAAACTCATTTATCTGTACAATGAGAAAATCAAAATGTGAAATTACCAAATTAAATAATTAGTTCATGAATAGCAAGAAAAAATAAAGAATATCATGGTATTGACAAATATATTGACAAGGGGGAAAATCCTCTATCAAGATTCTTTTCCTTTTTTTGCTTTAAAAATTTTCTCCCAGATATGGTAACACAAAGTCTAACTCTACTTACCCAAGTGATAGCTGTTAACCGAGTAAATTCATCAGGAGAAGCAGCCCTTTGCACCAGTATTTCAGCCATGCGACCATAATCTACAGACTTCAAGAGGAGCACTGCTCGAGTCAGAAAATTAAAAATGAACAAAATATTTTCTTTTTAAGAGAAATACTTTGGTAAACTATAAGTAATAACGCCATAACTACTTTTACAAAAAATCTTGAGGCGCCAATCATGCCATTCCCATAAAGATGTGCGGAAAAGACAACAATGGCATAAGAAAATTAAAAACAAGTGCCATGAAGCAAATCCAGCAAGCAAAGAACAAAATAAGTATAAGTCTTACTGGGGAATTCTTAATCTCTTGGAGAAACTCAGAAAGTGCTGAATCAGCTTGTTGCCGTATTTCATGACTAGAATCACTTAACATATTAAACAAACCTGAAAGTTATCAACAGCTAGTTAATTAAAATAATTTCTCCTAGAGAAGTAGCAGATTAGTTTAAAAGACTGTAACTTAATTACCATCAAGAAAATCAGGTAGGAAACCCAACATGTCAATATCTGGAACACTGTCCAGTACAGTTATCCATCCAACCAAAAACTGACGGACATAGGGATTCAAGACATTCATGCGTTCCCTCAACAATGGTATAAATTCTTCAATACTGAAGACAAAGAAACGAAATCAATAACATTAAAAGATTTTGTTCCCAAAATATTTGATCAAGACCTATAACTATGACAAGATTCATGGAGCACAATTGGAAGGGAATAAAGCACACCTGAACTGGTCACTTTCTGTAACAATGTCCTGTTTCACGTGGAAAAACAGGAGAAATAAATCCCATACTCACATAGTTACCAAGATGCAAAATTTAAATGAGGAAGCAATTATTAACCTTCACTAGCCTATCTAAAAGGTGAGCAGCACTCTGCACATTGGCTGCAGAATCAGCTGATAGCTTGCATAAAGCATCAAATATCTGATTAAAGAATATGATAAAATCTCCTCGGACAACCTGTACAACAGAAAATGGCAAATCCAGTTTACCATTAGTCAAGAAAGCAAGAGACGACAAAAAAATTTAATTTCATAAGCTAACCAATCTCCTTTCACCTTTGCAATGTTATATAGAGCTTCACAAGCATAATAACGAACTCTGCTATCTTGGTCAGCAAAAGAATTAAGAACTGGCGGCACAATTTGCTGGTAGATATATAAAAAGCAAATTAATCACTAAGAAGAGAGAAAGCTGAGAAATAACTGACACTTATTAATACTTGAAAAAAAAAAGCAATCATCAGATGTAAGAGCATCTAATTACTCTAGAAATGAAAACAGTGCTCTATCTCAGCGAGTTATGAAAACAGTGCTTATGAGAGGAACAACCAACAAACAATTTGCATCTAATTACTTAATCACGAGGTCTAATTCAATCCTTTTTAAGTGTTTCCAATTCTATACATGTTTCTAAAAATGCCGTGGTAAACATTATTCTATACATATGTCAATAGAAAGGTATTCAAAGGTAAACTACTAATCCTTACTTCAAGATGTTGAGAGGCTTCAGAAGTCAACCCAACAGTAGCAGCAGCTAAACCTATCAATCCTCCCTACATAAACACAACACAAAATTTAACAAAACTGAGCTAAATTAAATGGATACGAAAATCTCATACAAATAAAAAAAGATTCAAATTTCTGAAAACGATTCATTATCCACCAACCTTACGGTGATTAGCTTGTGGCGAGTACGTATACTCTGTGGTCAACAAACTGATCACCGCCGATATCTTCTCGTGATCTCCTAAAGCCGCTAGTTGTTTCACAATTCCTTCAACCTAAAACATATAAATATTCAATTACGATAACAAAAAAGATTAAGAAATTCAATCATCAAAACATCAAATTCCAAGGAAATTCAACAAAAAGAAAAGAAAAGAAAAAGAAAAACCTCAAGTGCCGCATTCTTCCGCTTCTCGTAAAGCTTATCGGAGAGATTACGGAGAACGGAGGCGGGAACCACAGAGTGCGCGTCAGCCATAACAGAATCTTTTTTCAAAAATACAAAAAAAATAAAACAAGGAAAACCAAACTTATAACAAAAATCCTTCGTTTAAATCAAATTCGTTTCCTGATCTTTTCAAATTCGAATCTGAACATAACTTTCTATTTTTAATTTGAATGAGAAATCAGATCTGATGAAATCAAGAATATGCGTAGCGGTTATTTTTTTGTCAAAAGGCAATCGGATTTTCTAATTCTTTTTCATGATTATGTGATTTTTAAAAATAATAATAATATTGATTTTGTTAGTAAAATTAATGGATTTCGTCACCTTGTTACAAAATGGTGACGGTGATAATTTTTAAAATTGTGATGATAATAATTTTAACTTTTAATATTATATATTGTATTAATTTAGTTTTCAGTTTACAAAATGTATAATTTAAATTTTTTTTTTTCAATTTTTTTGAGCCTTTCACATAAAATACCAAAAAAAATAAGTATATATCAATTAAATTTGATAGGAAATACATTAAAAATAAAAACATCAAAAAATCCAAAATAATAATTTTTATCTTTTTTTCATTCTTTTAAAATTAACAGTCATTGTCACAAATAAAATAAAATTGTAAAAAAAAAATTATATCATGTATAAATGTTGATGATTAATTTTTTTGAAATCAAGACTAAATTGGCATAATATATAAATTTTAAGAGTTAAATTGTTATTATGTCAATTTTAAAAGTTGTTAAGTTATGTTTCTCTTAATAATTTAACAGCGGGTGACTAAAAAAAATCAAATAATTAAATAATTATTTTATAATTTTTTATAATTAGATGGCCAAAAAATATATAATAGTTGGGTGACTACAAGTGGAATTTACCAATTTTAATTGTAAAGCTTGGCCAGGCGTGACTGTGTCAAATGTTCTTAAGGGGTATGCTTGGAATTTCCTGTAGTAAAAATGATACTTTTAACTTTTTCCACCAAATTCTCTAGATTATAGACAAAAATATTTTCTCTAAATAAAAAATAAATCTTCATACAACTACTGTTATAAACCTAACAGAAAATTTGAAAGAAATAATATATTTCACAGCAAAATAAGATAAATATTATCAAATAAAAAATATTTACAATAAAAGTTAATAATTATATTGAAAAAATCTTATTTTAATAAATATTTACAATTTTTAAAATTTTATAAAATAATTAAAAACTAAACTTACTCATGAATCCAACCAAAATAAATCGACGGTGGATATTTTGTGCGCTTTACCTAATAGTGAGCCAAGTCAACAGTTTGTTTAAGATAATAGGTTAAAATTTATCATACCTCTCTATAATTTTCAAAAATTTAGAATTTCCTTTTTATACTTTTATTTTTAAAATTTTAATTTTTTTATTTTTTAAAATTTAAAACTAAAATTCAATTATTAATACTATTAAATTATTTTTTAAATTGTGTGGATGTGGTATTTTAAAATTAAAATAAAACTCAATAGGAATAGGAATGCAATTTAAAAAATTGGGTAAATTACAATTAACATTTACATTATAAAAAATTTCTAACTCTATTAAACAGTAAATGTTAATTTTATTCCAATTTGGTCTTATATGGTTTTTTTTAATAATGCAAGTACTAAAACCCAACAAATGACTCCAGTGAAAAAGAAGATGTTCATCTTAGCGATTTTGGATTCGAGCGCCTATGTGTGTAAGGTGTGTGTGTCTTGTCAAAGAGTTAAAAAAGTATGAACAGATACTATCATATAATCACACTAGTATATTCAAAAAATAATAATAATGCAAGTACTAAATTGATCCATTTAATAGTACATGGGCTAATTTGGTAAGGTCCCTATGGCTAACGCTTTTGAGCTTTCCTTCGCCTAGATTGTGCCTTCTGCCATTTCTTCTTCGGAACCAACTTGCTCTTCGGCTTCAACTTCAACTCTGGCGAGAACTTATAATTTGGATCCCTCATTCGTGCTTGAATATCCTTGAAAAACTCCATATTCAATTTCTTAGGTCCTCCTTGTCGAAGCTCCTCATATTCCGGTCCTGAAACAATGTTCTCGAATGCTCCTATTAAAATGTCGACGTCGCTCATCACTTCCCAAACATTCGTATATCGCCCGTCCGGTCCTTTCTTGAGTTTCTTCAAGGCGTTCTCAACTGCTAGTTTCCTTGCTTTCTTGCCCGGTGATAGCTCCTCGGGTTCTTTTTCAGATTTCAGTAGCTCCGAGATGGTTCTGTACTTTGGTTTCTCCTCGAACTCGAAAAGTTTATCGATGTACTTATCACTGGATTCGTTAGAATAAGGTTCAGTAGGAATATCATCGGCATCATCACATTCACTGCCGGTCCATAACGTCTTTTCCTCGTCGCTCCCAGACCATATGCTTCTTAACTCGTCACTGTCATCGGCATCGATTAGCTCGGAATGATCTTTAGCTTGCTGTCTGGCTTTCCGTATCTCTCTTTCCAGACGGTTTCGATCAGTTTTAGAATCTGTTTCGTCATTTTCAGAATCACTTTCATCTTCACTTCCAGTCCATAGGGTCTCATCTTCATCCATCTCTTGTTGCCAAGCCTTCCTGAAATCTTCATTGCCAGGCGATTTGCTCCCAAAGAGATCGTAATGTTTACGCCCTTCTCGAGCATATGATCGAAATACTAGCAAACATTCAACGATATTGAGGTGAGCATACAGTTGGTTCGGTAGGTTCAATTTCAAAGACTTGAAAACCGGTTAAACCAAATAACTTACAAAATCAACCAAACTAACCAATTAACTTGATTAACTTAAGTCAGTTTTATTTATACTAAAAGTGATCAATTTTAAAAACCGATAACCAACCAAGCTAATCGAATAAACCAATTCTCAAAGCTGATAAATTTCATGCTTCATGGATCGGTAAAAATACCATAAAGTCAGATTGCATTTTGCCCCATTTACTAAAAAATGGACAAATTATTTCTTATACATTAGATCAAAGAGCAAACTAGTCCTTCTATTAAAAATTTCATCCATTTTTACTGTTAAAAATTGGTCATTATATGTCAAAATGAGGCACATGTGCTGCGCCACGCATAACTGTTTGGTTATTCTGTCAGCAATGCCAATTTTTAACAGTAGATTTGGATGAAATTTTTAATATAAAGTATTAGTTTGCTCTTTGATCTAACGTACATAGACTAATTTGCCTATTTTTTAAGTAAAAAGGGCAAAATGCAATCTGACTCTTGGCACAAGGACCTCCATGGCACTTTTACGGTCATGGTTCTTCAAAAGGAATATATTAAAAAAATACCAATTAAAAGAATAACAAAAACCATGTAATTTGAACCTATCATATTTCAATCTCGCATGAAAAAACCAGTATGAAAAATATCTATAAAGGGTCCACTTAAGAATCCTCACTCATCTTCTTTCTGCTGGTACTTTTTACAAACACATTGACTACATTCCATATTTGTATCTAATTCAAAATAACTACCTAAACAAAAGACTAACGGGTTCTTCACTTACATTCAAGAGATAAAATTCATGAAATGGGCATCACAGAAATTGAGATTTTACACGTAAAATAATAGAACCACTGTCTGTTAATACTTTTTACAAACACATTGACTACATTGCATATCTTGCACATCATTCAAAATAACGAGCTAAACAAGAAACTAAGGGCTTCTTAACATACATTCAAGAGATAAACTTCATAAAATGGGTATTAGAGAAAATGACATTTTATGCGAAAAAGCATAGAAACACTTTCTGTCAATACTTTTTACAAACACATTGACTGCATTGCATATTTGCACTTAATTCTAAAACAAATAACTAGTGGCTTCTTCAATACATTCACAAGACAAAATTCATGAAATGGGTATAAGAAAAACTGATGTTTTACACGTAAATGAATAGTATCAATCGATTTAAAAAGAGAAAAGAAAGAATATTACCTTGAAAATTCGGGTAAAACCAACCATTAAGATGACTTGTTGAAGAGCTTAGCAATGGATTTAAAGGAGATTCTGACCTGCAAACAAATTGGGTTTTGTTTTCTTTTTATATTTTCATTTAAATCTCAGATTTTCAGGAGAATATTAAATATATAAAGAGATAAATGAAGACCTTGAAAAAGGTGGCGGTGGTGGTGGCCAACAAGGTTTCGGAATTCTGAAGAAAAAGAGGCGGGAACAAAGCCTGCGAGCCATAGTTCGCTACAAAGCGGCAAAGCTGATGCAAACTGAAATATAAAACAATATGAACCGGTTTTTATCAAATGGTTCGGGTTATCCGATTTTGCTTAAGTTAACTTTGACAATGTGAATTTTAATTCGGGTCAGACTGATGTGATCCGAATTAAAATTTTAATAATAATACACTTTAATTATAAAATATTTTTGTATTTTATATTTTTTTTAGAATAATAAAATGAGTTATTTAAATTAACTTGAATTGGACCCGAGTAAACAAATTTTAAATTAAAACAATCAAATCGATCAGTTTTTTTATCAAATGGAGAGTATTCCATTACGACTTCATTTAAGTTTGGACAAGTTAATTTTAATTTAAATTAGTTTATCTTAAACTTATTTATAGTTCAAATTATTCGTTCAAGCTTGAAAGTCTATCCAAAAGATTTGGGTAAAAAAAATTAAGCTATTGAAATCAACTCAATTGGGCTCGAATAATTTTTTCAAGATTTAATTAACTCAAAAACATGATTTAATTCAAAAGTTAATAAATTAACTTAATCCAAATTTTATTGTTTTTATTTTTAAATTTCAAAGTAATATTTTTTTGTACTAAAATTTCGAACGAGAAAATATTGATAAAAGTAAAATTTTAAGTTTATTTTGGGTATTCATTTAGATAAAATATCTAAAAATAATTATCATTTTTTACAATAATAGTAACAAACATTTGTTTTTTGCTTGCACATACATATACCCGAGACCGAATCCATTTGGCTCCATTGCCAAACCATTAACTATAGTCCAGAGAAGATCTTCAAGTAGTTTATAAAGTAGAATTTTTCATGATTGAAATGATTTTCCATGCAAGTTTTTCATCAGCTACTGACCAATGACAACAAAAGAACACCGATTCCGAACCGTTCTGAAGACTAGTAGATAATCTATTAGGACAATTATCTGACGAACAAACGGATACACAGAATGATTCTACTTGAAGTTCTTCCCCTAAATCCAGTATGTTACCGTTGGAAAGTTCGTCCGATAGTATCATTGATAATTGACTAATCAAAGTGCATTTGTCAAAACCGCAGAGCATATGGGAAGTGGAAGAGAGGTCTTCAGTTCGGGTCATATGCATTGGGAAACAATAAGCAAACTGAATCTCATGCTTTTTTTCTCCCAACATATGTAGAAACTCATCTTGGTGTATAACTTTTGTCTTTTTGCCTTTTTCAACTACTAAGATACCATCTGTAGCTCTATCATCACTTACGGAAAGCCTTGAAATGGCCTTTGGTTCGTTTGAATCCAAATAAGATTTATCTGTTGAACTACATGTTGAGAACTTGAAGTTCGGGTTCAAGCAACTTCGGATAAAGGTACCTGAAGTATCTGCTTTCACATAGTGTGTCGAAGGAATGGTGACCATTTCATTGTTTGCAGGACAATAACACTGGATCCCGAGTTCGGACTGAATCCTTTCTTTAAGAGTGGCCATTTTTGGCTTCTCACCGTGTACAAGTATAGCATGTTTCGGTGAGAGAAATTTGGCAAGATCCATAATACCCTTGGCGTCAGTATGAGGACTGAAAGATAGCTGATGAATCTGCAATACAAATCATACGTTCAGGCTAATTACAACCAAAACTTTGAAAAAATTGAAAATATCCATATTAAATATTCACCCCCGAGTCAGAATAACATAAAAAACAATCAGATACAACCATCATGAACTTAATACAAAGGATACCAATAAACTTCGGTGCAATCAAAACTAGAATATCAAAATTACTAATCAGTGTCACCTCTCAGTCTTGCCAAATAAGAGAAAAAACCGTGCAGTCTTTAAGTTATTCGTAGATTTCCGAACTTAAAAAGACTTTCATGTTTTTAATATTAATCGATTTCTAACATTGCCATGCGACATTACATTCAAGAAAATAGCAGTTCCCTATATTATAAGACAAGTTCCATAAAAAGTTTTACGCTCAGCTGCCTTGTAAAAGACTCCTTTTGATTTTTGTTCATTAGCTGCTCATCTTTTTTGACAAATATTTACTCCAAGAGTTACAAAATAAAAAAGGGGAGGGATCAGAAACAAAGTCCACATGCATATAAATGATTTTCATTTTTAATTAACGGAGGGGACAAATTTAAATGCAGTAAATTGCAGAAATGAAATAAACTTTAAAAAGGTGAAACAAAAAGTTGAAGAAAATGAGATAATCTTAAGCTTTAGGAGATGAGAATCAACCTGGCATCGCACATTGATTTGAGTGTCCTTGTCCAAATCAATTTTGGTTGGTTTACCGGACATTAACTTATGGCCTATGGTTCCAGCCACACAATACCTACAAAAGGAGAAAAATGAGAGTAATAGAAACTCAAACAAACATAATTCTAATGTGCATAATGCCTCTCAAGTAAGAAGGAACCGCATGTGCACATAAACACGGGATAGACCAATGTGTACTACCAGAAGTACCCGTGTCCAACACATTTCAAGGCATGGGTATTGGGATATGAAAAAATATACCCGTGTCAGACACATACTTGTATCCAGAACTCACAACCAAGTCCAAATAACATAGATTTTTATTCTCGTTAAATGAGTTATAGTGGTTAAATATGATATTTGAACTATTTATACGATCCATCTTATAGAAGTAACAAAACTAGCAGCCATTTAGAATATATATGCTCGATAACGTATAACAAGGCCATACCCAGGCAATGTCACGAGATTGTTTTCCGAAGGTGCCCATTGCATAAACACCTCAAGTGAAAACCCGCCAACAATCATACCAGGTGTAGCAAAGAGAACACAAGGTCCAGGAGCATTTATCAAAGAACGGTCAAAATTCCGAACTGCAATAGATAGGCGCAGAAGAGTAGCAGATGAAATATTATAATAAAAGAGTGGCAGTACCAACAACTCTACAAATAAATAGCTCAAGCAACTTTCAGTTTCCCTAAAATCTCAAGTTCTATGATTCTGCCTCTTCAATTCCAGAATTTTGAAAGGGAAACAAACTCAATCAAGATTTTGAATTGAAACTAACAGCATTATTGACAGAAACTAAACAAAAGGTCAAATGTCTTCAATAGTATTCCAAATATTCTAGATTAATTACTAAAGAGCTTACATACACATGGTAGTTATCCAAAATGCAGCATAGAAGGACCTACTTGAAGGATTAAAACTATAAAGGATTTTATTGTTACTTTCTTATGCTTTATGAGTTTCTTTGTAATTTACATATGTTGAGGGTCGGTCAGCTCCTTCGGAAGAAGTCTTCGAAATGTCATCCGCCAAGCAGCCGACCCAGTCCCCCAACAACCGAAGGTATTGTTCCTATGTCGAGGTTTTGTCCCCAGCCTCCACAGAGAGTTGTGTACGGTTCGCGGAGGTGAGTGGGCTATAAGCCCTCAAGTTGGTGGTTCGAGTTGCCCCATGCTCAGGTTGCTCAATAATTATTCACACACCCAATACTAACACCTCTCCCAAGTCTTGCAGGTACCACCAACCAAGGCACCCCCCTCCATGAACCATACACGGCTCTCGGTGGAGGCTAGGGAGAAAACCCTGACATGGGGGCAATACCTTCGGTTGTTGGGGGACCAGGTCGACTGCCTAGCAGATGACACTTCGAAAACTTTTCCCGAAGGAGCCAACCGACCCTCAGATCTATGTTTTGTTTAGCATAATATGTATAGAAACTGCTCAAAAATGAAACCTAGCAATGGCAGAAGCAAGGAAATAAGTAACTGCTGGCACTCATTAATCATTATTTAAGCAAGCTTTGTACCATTTTTAAAATCAAATGCATTATGTGTGGCGTACGTCTCCTTGATCTTCTGGCTCGTCCAGTTAATAAGCATTTTATAATACATATTGGCTTGGATTGTCAAACCTGAAACATGATGAATCCAACTTATCACCATAATATGTAACTAATCTTCACCCAGATCACCATAATATAGACTGAACACATGTAAGGTTCCATTTCTATAAAATAAGCCACTAAAAGAGAAGAAGAAAAACAATGATGCAAAAAGTTAAAAACTAAAGATGGATCAAACCTGCTGAGAAGTAGATAGGAACTTTTAGATTCATCCGTTCCCAGTAATCTTCCAACAATATACAAAGTTCCTATGTGATGATAATAATACAAAATTCAATATTAATCTAGAAATCAAGTTATACAGTATCAAAATATTCAACATGAAGGCATCTATGACTAGTCAACAGTATAACAGTTACCAATAACAATAAGCAGCTTGAATTGGAATACTATTTTTTAAAAGAAACAGAGATTGGCTGAGAATTATTGACTCCTTAATAAATCAACAAGAGTTAAAAACTTAAAAGAAAACTGATTTGATAGAGTGAATTGTTTGGACTTGTCTCCCTCGTGCTTAGTAGTCATTTGATAATATGGGAACTTTGAACAACTACTGGTCGGATAATTTTCGTTGCACGAAAAATATTTATAGGAAATGATGAGCATACAATCAAACTTTACAAGCAGAAGCAATTTTAAGTAGTTTTGCTTGTAGAAAAAGAAAAAGAATCCTTAAATGCCAAGAAAAAAAAAACTAAATAAAGTCAGTACAAGAAGGTCAATATAGGGAAATAATATATCTTATGATCCTATTATGAATGAAATCCGTAAATGTGGCAGCTTTAAATTCACATAAAGGTTTATCGTACAAATTTAGAACTTAATAGGCTACCTCATTTTGTCTAGCGCCAAACAAAGTTAGGATGCCCCCAGCAATTAGAACTTTTGCTAACTAAATCATTTTAGTAGCTAAACAAAACATAGCTACAACATATATGTTATATATAAGATCAACAGTAATACCTGAGCTCTTCCTAGAGCAAAAGTAGGAATAAGCACTTTTCCTCCAGCAGCAACACAATTATGAACCTGAAATGAATCACCACAAAACACCAATGCCCCCCCCCCCAGGCAATAAAAAAATAATAATAAAAGGAAGAAAAACATTCCAGTAGGGTGTAACTTTAAAATAAAAGGCACATACACGAACCAAATATCTTCATTCATGGAAGTTGGAAGTACAAAAATAAGGAATCTTCACAGAAAACACACATAGGTAAAATGAAACCACCATACTTTAACATCTCTCTCTCTCTCTCTCTCTCTAGTCAATCACAAATAAAGTTTCTAGAATAAATTTAATACTGCATCTAAGAGAGTTCAGTTACCTTTTCCTAATCCTCAGCACTTAAGCAACTATCACCACTGTATTCAAAACAGAATTTCCTCCCCCCACCCCCTCTTCCCTCAAAAAGGAACAATTAAAATAAAGTAAGTAAATACTATCAAAATAACATAGAAGATGATGCAAGATAACATGTAGAAGCCAACTGCATGTGGAATTGATACTCTAACTGTAGCAGGAGCATGTAAATAGTCACAATGTGCAAGAGCAAATTAATTTTCAGGAAGTAGTGTATACACAAGTGGTATAAATGAATCCAAAAAATAGCCTGAAATTGTGAAAGTAGTGTATACATACAGCTTTAAGGAACTCCCTTTCTCGCCCATATCTTGAATCACGTATGGTTGTTGCATAAGTAGACCTGTTATAGAAATATTATTATGAAAGTTTGCATCACACACTCCTAACCAGACTTTACTTGTTAGTAAAACCAAAGATAAATATAATATGTGTATAACATTCATACTCTGTTATGAGAAGATCCAACTGTAGTCTATCAATCTGAGCTGCCCCAAGATGTCTATCCGGCGTCATATTATAATCTCCTGTGTACACCATAGCAGCATCTCCCACCTTCGCATAAAACATTGCTGCCCCAATAACCTTAGAACAACCAAAGAGAATGAAAAACATGTTTATCCATACAGTAAAAACTATCTCCGGTTTCATTAATAAGAGAAAGTTTGGTTGTGGTGCATGATGCTCTGCAAGTTTATATAATTGGATTGAACCATTCAATGCCAAGACTGAAGTCAAGGTCAGGCCAGACTTTACTACTTGGTCCTAGATTGCTCCTCTCAAACTAAATGCTGCTCCTAATAATTTGCAAAGATTTACTCATACGACTCCCATAAAACAGAAAATATAATTACTTCAAGGAACCAAAACAACAGACCATGCAGGATTAATATTCACAAAGCTCTCTTCTAGACAACCATGCCACATCAAAAAGAACTACTGCCATGCAATTCATTTGTCTAATGGGCTACAAAGCACTCAATGATTTTAACTCAACCAGTGGTCCAACATTATTCAATCAATTCTTCCACAGCCCTCTTATGATCAAAGAGCTAGGTAGCTCTGTCAAAGCAAATGAATTTTAATGGACATACATAGCAAATCTCCAATGATAAATGTGCATCTGTCACATACTAATGGATACCATGTATAAGCACTACAAATATGAAATAAGACTAATAAAAAGACATGCTTTAGAACTGAATTTAAAATGCTTACATGTCCTGCATAGTAGGCACGGATTTGAAGATCTTTATCAACCTGCACGGTCTGCTTCAAATCCACCGGTATAACTGTAATAAGGAGTCAGATCAGAATAAAATAAAAATGATATCCTCAGACAGGATACTTCAAGCAATGAATAAAAACTCAGAAGTTGGTCTTGCATAGAAATATATTTGTGAATATGCAAGAAACTTAGATCATATATTTAGGAAATATTCGCAATTCTATTTTACTACTTAGGCCATAGAAGGTTCACGATCTAAATTTGAAATTGTGAAACTTAAAGTTTGCTTCAAATAAAATTATATAGATGATAAGTAGGTTCAAGTTGACCAGCTTTCTACTCTACTACTTAGAGCATGTAAATTCAGGAAGCTAATAATGATCAGAGATCGCTAGTGTAATGCTACTCAAGGAGAAGTCCTAATGTCCCAAAAAAAAAACTGATCTCATGCTTAAGTGCATTTTCAGAGTAGTTAATGTTCTGTTGCAGCTTGGTACCACATACAACATGCAGTATGGAACATCATCTGGATCTATCGTCAATAAAATGATTGTCATGAAGATTGGAGAGGGTTCCATGTTCTAAAAATAGCAGAGTTAAGCAAATGATTCTTTTCAAAACTAATGACACAGCTTGAAAACAAATTGCAGGGCAAATGGCACTGCTGGACTGTTTGGACAGTTTCCAAATTGTTACCTGATGAACTAGAAAGACAAGTCAATGCATCGCATGCACATAAAACTACTCATAAGAACAGTTCTTTCCTTTTTTTAAAAGAAAAAAAAAGGCATCTGCACTAACTGAGCAAAAGAAATGGAAATTTAAGTACCCTTTTTCATGCATTCTGCAATATGATCGGAAGTAAACTGTTCGTCCTCGCCCCTTCGGTCCATATTCTTTCTGTAGTCCTCCAACATCAAAGGGGCCAATGCTTTTGTCGGATACTACCAATACAAGAAACATCATAAAAAAAAAAGGTAAAATCAAAACAACAATTATAATAAATACCCCAAGTGAGACATTTCATCAAATACATGGACAAAGAGAAGTTACAGTCATGTAAATTGGACCCTTATAACCGCAAACTTCAGTGAAATAAGGAAGTGCTCCAATGTGATCCAAATGACTGGAAAAAAATTTCATCAAAAAGCCAATCCAATAAATTATCAACTGAAACAAACAAAGAGTAAACCGAACGAAAGAATACAAGTGAGTAACAATGACACAAGTGAGAGCTTTATCGAAATCTCCAGTCTTAGAAATGAGAGAGAAATCTGGGTATCGACGAGAATCAGTGTATCCCATATGCATCCCACAGTCAAACATGATTCGCTTGCCGTTTACCGAGACCACCATGCAGCTTTTCCCAACTTCTTGGCCTGCCCCTGAAAATTTTAAAAAGAAAAAACATCCATTTGTATGTGAAAAGAACAAAAACAAAAGTGGGAATTCATGAAATGGGGGAATTAAAAAGTGGGTAGTGTTTAGAAGTTACCAAGGACGAGGCAATCGATCGCCATGATTGGAGTTAATCGAGTTCGAAGACTTGAATATTACTTGCTTGGCACGCTTTCCTGTATTTAGCAATGCATTTTGGCGGGTGAAGATTTTGTATTGTTGTTTTTTTCCATAAACTACAACAACAGTCACTAAACTTTGTTTAAAATTAAGTTTCGGTCATTCAAGTTTCAAAAGCTACCTAATCCAAAGTAACGAGCTAAACAAATAACTAGTGGCTTCTTAACATACATTCATGAGATAAAATTAGAGGAAATAACAATTTACGCGTAAATGAATAGAAACATTTTCTGTCAATACTTTTTACAAACACATTGACTACATTGCATATTTGCACCTAATTCTATAACAAATAACTAATGGCTTCTTCAGATACATTAAAGAGATAAAATACATGAAATGGATATCAGGAAAAAAAAAACTTATATTTTTACACGTAAATGGATAGTCTCAATCGAATTAAAAAGACAAAAGCAAGAATCTTACTCTGAAAATTTGGGTAAAACCCACCACTAATATGACTTGTAGAAGAGCTTAGCAATGGATTTAAAGGAGATACTGACCTGCAAACAAATTGATTTCGTTTTCTTTTTTCATTTAAATCTCAGATTTTCAAGAGAAAAATAAATATTGAAAGTTAAATGAAATTTGACCTTGAAAAAAGTGGCGGCATTCTGAAGGGAACAAAGCCTGCGAGCCATCGTTTGCAATAAGGCGGCAAGGCTAATACAAACCCAAAACATAAAACAATCAAGTGGATCGGGTTATCCATCCGATCCGACCTTCGACTGATCCGAATTAAAATTTTAATAATAAAATATTTTAATATTTTGTGATTTTTAAAAGGGATAAATATCTAATTTATACATAAACTTTTATATAATGTGTAATTTGATTAATGAATTTTGATTGGAAAAACAATAAATTTTAGGGTAAACTAAAAAAATAGTCACTCTTGTTTGTTTTATATTACAGTTTAGTTAGTTATGTTATCGTTTTGTTACGAAATGGTCACTCTGACATTAAGCTTCGTTACCTCCCTAACGACAATCCTACGTGGCAATCTAAATGGGTTTTAAATGCCAACTTGGATGTCTAGTGGGATTAGAATAATTTTTTAATTAAATAAATTTAATTAATTTAAATTTTTAAATTAATTACAACTGAAAAAAGAAAAACTCAATTGGACATCCAAGTTGACATTTAAAACCCATTTGGACTTTCACGTAGGATTGTCGTTAGGGAGGTACTAGAGCTTAACGGTAAAGTGAACACTTCGTAACAAAACGATAACGTAAGTGACTAAACGTACCATTTCAAATATAAGTGATTAAAATGTAATCTGAGACAAACAAAAGTGACTATGTTTTTAATTTACCCATAAAATTATTCCTTGACATCTTTTTTTTAATTTATTTTTTTGTATTTTTAAAATAATTTTTAATTTTTTGAAGTTTTAAATTTATAATTTTTTTTATTTTTAGAATAGGATCAATTCTATCAAATTTTAAATTTTGGGGTTAAAATTTGTTGATTTTTTTATAATTAGGATTAAATTGGCATAATTTGTAAAATGTTAATGACTAAATTTGATTTCACCAATCAAAATATGGCCATGTTTGCATTTCGTCTGGTGACCTAAAGTATTTAATGATAGAGTAACTAAAACTTACAACTTATCTAACGAGAGTGATTGAAATAACAAATATTTTAAATGAGTGACAAAAATAAGAACACGAATAAGCTCGGGTGACTATCAAGGTAGTTTATCCTAAATTGTAACTTAAACTACTAATAAAATAATGATTGGTCTAAGCTCAAGGGTTTAATTTTTGGCATTTAAAGTATATGAATTAAATCTCAAAAACTTAACAAACTACAAGGACTAATAAAATATTTTGATCAATAAAATTATCATAAAGGTGTTATATATATATATATATATATATCTTTAAAAAAATCACACACATAATGGAATATTGAAATTTTTATCAGAAACAACATAATTATCAACTTTGCTATTTATATGAAGGAAAAAAAAACTTTACAAATTTGTTATTTTTTCATATTTTTTTATAAATATATCTGCTAAATATTTTTTTCTAGTATTGTGAGTGTGTTAAAATTAAATTAACACTGGGGACAGTCACACATCCCGAACATAGACCGTAAAGTGGATATGAAAAATAGTAAAAAAAAAATTACCACAAACATCGTTTTAATGTGACATAAATGTTTTAGTATTATAATGTTAGAACTTAAGTCTCACAAACGCGTAGTTTTAGATCATTTTCTCGCTTCAAATTCGTCTAAATCAATTGAACTCTATTTATAATTGAGCTTTCTAAAATTAACAGCATGATTTAAATTACATCGATGATTCAGACTAAAGTCTATCTACAATATAAGAGTTTGAAGGAATTTAAATTCTATACAATATGTAACTCTAGTTTTACTGGAGTGTTCCACTGGACCACCAATGTTTCAAGTAGATGAACATTTTCACGCGTTATACGAATTGAGCCAGTTTAAGAGGATCAAATGAACCTCATTTAATCAATTGACATCCGTGGAATGTTCTATGTGTAGTTATCACGGGCTTTGATCCGTGATTTGTGACACTAGAATCTCAAATTTGTTTTAATTTAATTATGATAATAAATAGTTTAATTCCACAATTCCTCCTCCAAATTTAAATTAATCTCGAACTTCGAAATATTTTATTTGAGTCATTAAATATCAATATCATATCAATTAAGTTTTTTGATGCGTCTAAGCATCAATTTGGACATTAAATGTTAGTTCCAATGCGATATAAAGAATATTTAAACCATGTGAAACAAAATTTAAATACATTTATATATTAAACTTTTATTGAGTTGATGTCACGAGTTAATTGATCATCAACTCCGTTGGGTGATTATCAAAATACCACTTTTTACAATATAATTATATTATTACGAAGGTATTTATACTATATACTAAACTTCAATTGAATTGATGTCAAGAGTCAACTAAATAGTAACTAGATTAGTTAATGATTAAAGTATCATTTTTCACAAAGTAATTTTTTTTTTACATTTTATATAAGAGCAATAAAAAAAATCATAAATGATTGGATTTGAATTTGCGATATCACAATTTTCAAACTTTTAAATTTACCATTTAAATTTAAAAACATGAAAAAAAACAAAAGATTCATTTGTATCGATATTTGTTACTTTATAAATTTGGTGATCCGATACATTTAAAGGTGTAATTGAACTAAATCGAGTTAAAATAATATCAAACTTGATTCAAAATTCAAAATTCGAAGCTCGATACTTGACTCAAGCTTGATTGAACATATATTTTTAGGCTCGGGATATAATTGAGTTAATCGAGCTTAAGTTCCATTAAGCTCATCTACCAATTTTTGTATCCAAGGGCGAAGTCAAGCTTTAAGTTTAGAGTTAATAATATATTAAGGATAATGACATAATTTAATAATATAAAAATATGAAAAAACTTTATAAGGTTCATGAATCATTCTAGTTGAATATTATTTAGTTCGTATTTGACTTAATCGATAACTCGAACTTAACTCAATAATTACAAAATCAATTTTAAAATATTTAAATCAAACTCAAGTAGATTGTAAGCATTAACATCTTACTTGCACCCTATTTATAATAACAAGAGTTAAATTTAAAATTCAAAATTATATATGAAATTTGACTTAAGCAACTAATTATTTGAATTTGAATTTAACTTGACTTAAGCAGCTAATTATAGTTTAATTTATTTGGTAGAAAGAGACAGTAAACGAATAGATTATTAATACAAAAAAAACTAAGTATAGTTTAATTATAGTTTAATTTTTATTCACTAAAAAATTGGGATTGAATTTAATAGTTCTGTTTTAAAATTTAAAATTCCCAACTTATTTAAAATTAAAATAATTAATTATTTAATTCAAGAAAGTAAGAATTAGTATTTTAAAAAATAATTATTTTAATATTGGATAAAATTTACTAATAGTCATTTAATTATTAATAAATTTATTTTTTGATCACTTAATTATGAAAAGTTACAAAATAGGCATTGAACTCTTCAAATGACTTTTTTGTCATATAGTGACAACTTTTTTGTCATATAGTGACAACTTTTACAATTGGTATAATAAGAACTTTAACCTTCAACGTTTATACATTATGTCAGTTTAATGTTGATTCTAAAAATTCTAACCCTCAACATTTACACATTGAATAATTTGATCTTTTTGTAATTTTACTTTTATTCATGATATTTTCACCTAAAAAGCTAAAAAAGAAAAGCAAAATTGCAAAAAAATATAATTATACAACAAATATTGAGGGTTAAATTTTTTTAAAAATAAGACTAAATTAATATGATTTATAAATATTAAGGTTATTATATCAATTTTAAAAACTATCACTTTTAACGAGATGACAATTAGAAAAGAAAAATTGAAAAGTTGAATAATTATTTTTTAACATTTCATACTTAATGATAAAAAAAATGATAATTGAATGATGATTTTATAATTTTTTAATTAAATGACCAAAAGAAAATTTCATTAATAGTTGAGTCTGGTTTACTCTTTAATATTTTAGCACTTTCTCTTCACAGTGTCACTGTAAACCGGATTTAAATCCACAATTTAGAGAGAGAAAGATAGAAATGTACTATTATTTCCCCCCCTCTAACAGAGCTCACTCTCTATAAATATCTCAAAATCTGTTCAAATCAGCTAGATTTCAACTGATTTTGAAACCCTAGCATTTGGATCCATTTCGAGTTGTAGATGCGAAGCGAACTTTTCTCTTTGAATAGATATATCTTTTTTTGGTTGCATTTTGTGCTATAAAGTGGTGCGACGAAGTGTTTGGATCAGAGATGGAAGAGGTTGCCGGCGAAGCGGCGGAGGTAAGAACCAATGTGAGGAGTGAGTCGCCGATGAGGATGACATCGGCCACCACGGCGGGTGTTCCTCCGTCGTTGACGGTCTCGGCGTCGTTTAGAGAGAGTGGAGGGAAAGGCTCGTCGAGGAGGAGAGGTGTTAGACCTAGCTTCGACGCCGATAATGATTTTGTTCCGTTTCTTCACGGGTCGGATCCGGTGAAGCTGGAGCTTACCAGATTGGAGAATGAAGTTAGAGGTGATGAATGTGGATCGATCTAGGTGTTTTCGCCTTGATTCGGTTAAATTTGACTGTGTTTTAATGCTTTTTTTATAAATATTATTTGTTATATTATTTTGATATTACCCTCTTTGTTTTTGGATTGGATTACAGATAAAGATAGAGAATTGGGAGAAGCACAAGCGGAAATTAAGGCATTAAGAATGTCTGAAAGGCTAAGAGAAAAGGCTTGCGAAGAGGTTGGTTTATTTGTTTATTTATTTAAATATTATTGGGCTTTAGTTTATGTAAGAAATTAAATTGAACTGATAGGTGAAGCGTTTTAGCAGTAGTTGAAATTAAAATAGTAATTATTTAGATTTTAAAAAAAATTCTAATGTCAAGGATAAATGTCTGATCTTAGTGGAATGTCCACCTTTTTTTTTTCATTAATGGATTTCAGTTTAGGGGCAAATTTAAGGTCTCTTTGAAGTTAGAGATTACAATACTGTTATAGAAATAATAAATTGATAGAAGATGGGTTGTCTGCTCACTGTATTTTTGTGTGTATTGTTAGGGGAGAGCAAAACACGGTCAAAATCAACTTAACCAACCTAACGCTATTTGGTTTAATCGGTTTGGTTAGTTTGGTTTCGGTCTATGTCTGTTAAAAAAATCAGTTATTTTGGATATAAAATCGAATCAAACAGATTAGCCTATTTAATATAAATATAAATGAAATATAGTAATAATATATAATATGAATTAAAAATTTAGTATTGTTATTTTACTGAGGAAAAGTAGATTTTTCTGATGCTTGGAAAGTTGTTTCTAGTCTTTGATGAAATAGCTTACTGAAATACATCATGCATTGGTTACTTGGACTTGGTTGTGCCCCGGATGTTCAATTTTTTAAAGATTTTCACGCAATCTAGAACTTGTTTCATGGTTTTCCTATTAGATTGATTGTTCTTTGTTAACCTTTTTTCCCCTTATATTTAAGTACCTACTGCGGTTTAGGGTTTGCTCTCATGATTAAATGGATTGTTTTGATGTTTTGAGAGTCACATGGTTAATAGACCTCTTTGTTTAATGACTTACTATTTCTGCATATAAACGAGTGGTCCCTAGTTTTTTTCCAAAAAACATATTCTCTTTATGTAATTTACGACTCTTCCATGCAGATCTGTGCTCTTGCATCTAAAACTGTAGTTATGAAACTTTTTGCAGTGGTTTTATATACGATCTTATGACTCTTCGCCTTATTGGACAGATTTGAGATGTGGTTTTACTCGGATTTTTTGATTGAGATGGAACTGACTGTTTTTATTTTTCTTTTGTACCATAGCTTAGTGACGAGCTCTCAAAAATGGATGAGAAGCTTAAATTGACAGAATCTCTTCTTGAAAGCAAGGTATTGGTTTCAATTCCTTTCAACCCTTATTATTTTTTCTTTTGTCTGCTTCTAAATTTAGTTAATAAATATGTTCCACAGAACCTTGAAATCAAGAAAATAAATGATGAGAAGAAGGCAGCCATGGCTGCTCAGTTTGCAGCTGAGGCCACTCTACGGAGGGTTCATGCTGCTCAAAAGGATGATGATATGCCCCCAATTGAAGCAATTCTTGCACCCTTGGAGGCTGAGCTGAAGCTTGCTCGGCAAGAGGTATTTATGCCTTTTCAACCTTTGTTGGTCTGACTTTTCATTTTTATGGAAGTACCCATGTCCAGCATTCGTTTTAGATAAATGAATATGGAGATATAATGACCTCCAAGGATCTTCCTAATACATTAAAAAAAAAAATAAAAAAATCTAACCTCATCTGTGTTGGACACAAACCTTTGTCAGACAGTGACATCTGAGTCTGAGTAACATAGTTTTAAACTGTTGGTTCTGTCTATAGAGAGAAGTGGAGAAGGATCTCTAAACTTGCATGTGATTGGTTATTTTCTTACTGGTTATTTCTTTCATTTTTTGCAGATTGCAAAACTTCAAGATGATAACAAAGCGCTTGATCGTCTAACTAAATCAAAAGAAGCAGCTTTACTTGAAGCCGAAAGGACTGTTCAGGTTGCATTGGCCAAAGCGTCCATGGTGGATGATCTCCAAAATAAAAACCAGGAGTTGATGAAGCAGATAGAAATTTGTCAGGTATTCCGATCATTTTTGGTGTTTCCTGTTCTTAGGTCCTTATATTTTTGGCTTAGTCCGTTTATCCGTATAATGAAGAAAGTCACTTGTTTACAATTTGTCTATGGTAGGAAGAAAACAAAATTTTGGACAAAATGCATCGCCAAAAGGTTGCAGAGGTTGAAAAGCTTACACAAACCGTAAAGGAGCTGGAAGAGGCTGTTCTTGCTGGTGGTGCTGCTGCAAATGCAGTTCGGGATTATCAACGGAAAGTTCAGGAGATGAATGTAATGCCTGGATTTTATATGTCCAAGTTTGCTTGATTCTTTATTGTTGGTATTGTCCTAAATCTTTTCTTGAAATGAATGGTTTGTGTTTATGTTCCTTAGGAGGAAAGAAAAACTCTTGATCGAGAACTGGCACGTGCGAAAGTAACTGCTAATAGAGTGGCCACAGTTGTAGCAAACGAGTGGAAAGATGCTAATGACAAAGTGATGCCTGTAAAACAATG
The DNA here is from genome assembly GCA_005610355.1 of Gossypioides kirkii. Taxonomy (NCBI): domain Eukaryota; kingdom Viridiplantae; phylum Streptophyta; class Magnoliopsida; order Malvales; family Malvaceae; genus Gossypioides; species Gossypioides kirkii. The sequence goes on along the minus strand of CP032245.1, from coordinate 409,209 downwards.
GCTTGAAGAGCGGAGATTCTTGCAGGTTTTTGTAGACGGTTTCTCCCATTGAATAAAACTACAAGATGTTACCTTAATACTTTCTATTCATTGTGGACTTTATTTCTTCCAGGGAGAAATGCAGCAACTTCGTGACAAGCTTGCTATAACCGAGCGAGCTGCAAAATCCGAAGCACAGTTGAAAGTAATAATCTGATTGTGACATCACCATTCTGTTATTTATGACGTTGCTGTTGGTTTCAAAATTAGAGCTTTTTTTGATTTTCCAGGAGAAATATCAATTGCGGCTTAGAGTTCTAGAAGAGAACTTGAGAGGATCTTCTAACAGCTTTAGTCGCAGTACATCAGTTGGAAGAAGCACAAGCAATGGGCCTTCCAGGCGCCAATCACTTGGTGGAGCTGAGAACTTCTCAAAGATTTCATCCAATGGGTTTTTACCCAAGAGATCACCAAGTTCTCAATTGAGATCCTCTTTGTCTTCTAGTACTGTGTTGAAGCATGCGAAAGGAACATCTAAGTCATTTGATGGAGGCACGAGATCATTAGACAGGGCTAAAGTGCTTTTAAATGGAGCTGCCTCAAATGTTTCAGTAAACCATCCTTCTGAGGGGATCAAGGAGAGCGAGTCACCCAGTAGTGAAAAATTGAATGATTTCCAGCCAGTAGACACTGAGGACAATGTTCCAGGAGTTTTGTACGATTTGCTGCAGAAAGAGGTCATAGCTTTGAGGAAAGCTGGTCATGAGAAAGATCAAAGCCTTAAAGATAAAGATGATGCGATCGAGGTAGATGCATTTGCTCTTTCAAGCCAATACCATTTTAATTTATCATTCCTGATAAATACTGTAATAATCCTTGTATCTTTCAGATGCTTGCTAAGAAGGTCGAAACATTGACAAAGGCAATGGAAGTTGAGGCTAAAAAAATGAGAAGAGAAGTTGCGGCTATGGAGAAAGAGGTTGCTGCCATGCGTGTGGAGAAAGAACATGAGAATAAGGCCAAGCGGTTCGGTAACTCCAAGGGAACGGCTGCTCAGCTGCTTACTGGAAGGTGCTTTTATTGTTTATATTTTTGGTTAGATTTTTATACTCTTCATTTTCCTTTAGGTAAAAGTATTAGGAGTCAGATTGTATTTTACACATTTTACTCAAAAAATGGGCAAATTAGCTCCTGTATGTTATATCAAAAAGCAAACTGGTCCTATTAAAAATTCTATCAATTTTTACTGTTAAAAATTGGTTATTGTATGTTAGCATGAGGTACACGTGGCATGTCACATGTTACTGTCTGTTTATTTCATCAGTCACGTCGATTTGTAACAATACAAATGGATAAAATTTTTAACAGAAAGGACCAATTTGTTCTTTGATATAACATACAATGATTAATTTACCCCTTTTTTGAGTAGAGGGGACAAAAGGCAATTTGACTCATTGTACCGGGGTTTCCATGATTAATTTACCCCTTTAGTACTAAGTTAAAATTAATCTCCCATTTGTTCAAAAAAAAAAAATTAATCTCCCTATTAGTTTGTCTCATTTGCCCCTTATAAATTGCAGAGTTAGCAGCCATGGTATGACCCTATTTAAATTCTCTTCATTTTTCTTTAATTACTTATGCCCGACATCTGTGTTAGACACATATCCAGATGCTGGTATGAGGATATGACCTCCAAGAACATACGAAGCCTATCTTAGTAAAAGATACTGGACTCTGTAACCTTGTTGGCCGATACCCATTATGTTTCTTAGGACTGAATGTATATGCCGATCAATGCTTTTTTTATTAAATGTGCATCGCAAGACATTATATAGGTTTCCCGGGAATTGTTACATACTTTTGGATAGTTTACTTTAAGACCACTGATGAACCTTCGAATCAGTTACATGTTGATCTTGGGATTCATTTAAATTTGGTACTTCAAGTCTTTTCTCGTACTCATGTGTTAGTGTTGGATACGAGTATGTATCTAACATAGGTATATTCAATTTTTTCCAAGTTTTTTCATGCATTTGGAGGGTCATACACAAGACTTGCTCACATATTTGTCGGATATAGCTTCAAGTTGTAGTGATCAGTTCTAATGGATCCACTGGTCGTTTCTTTTCAATTTTCTGCCTAATTGATTTCCGATGACTTGCCGAGCCTAGAGTCAAGGCCTATAATATACGAATGTCACCATGCTAGTTTAGTTTTCATTGATTACGTATTGATACTCGATATAGCTAACCAAATTCTCAAATTTATGCAGAAATACGTCTCGAAGCGGCTTAACACGCAGCACTCAATGACAACAAATTTTAATCGAAGCATCAACTACAAGGAGTAATTTCACATAAGTCTCCTGGATCCGTTTACTTTTTATAATTTTTTACCTTCTTTGGTGATCGATTATAAAGATATTATAACTTGCATGCTGATGAACCTACGTTCATTAAAATTGACCAATAGATGAAACCCGGGGAAAAAAGGGTAAAATTCGGATGAAGAAGACATCGATTCGGTATGCTTCTAACAAACTGCTTATTCCACTTTTTAGAGATTTATTCAAAAAAGAAAACAGGAAAAAGGAAACTATTGACTATGGGCTAACATTATGTTAGGTTTTCATGAGTGGCCAGTGATTGTGTGGTTGTATAGGTAGTTTCTTTTTTTTCCCCGGAATTTCTGCCTTCGTCCCATTTTTTGGTTGTTGCGGTTCATATTTGTAATCTGCAATTAGTGTGATTTGTCTTTCAAGTTTGTTAATATTCTTGTATTGAGATCTGTTTGGTTGTGTTATTCATTATTAGTTGCTTATAAATCTGGAATGATCGTATTTGTTTTTCTTTGGATGTTGGATTCTGTTTTTAAGGGTGAGGTTTTGTTTGGTTCGGTCTTAAAATTTTAAAATCCGAACAAATTTTGGAGAACCGATCGAAGTATAAGTGAGAAATCGAACTAATCTAATTAAAATTAATCAATTCGGTTTTTCATTCATTGTTAGGTTTGATAATGATACCATTCTAGAAATCAATTTACTATTTAAGTGTTGGTCAATGATGTTTGAACTGGATAATATCGGCTGGTTGGATTGGGAGCCAGCCGGAGTTATCGGTCCGAAGAATGGCTTTGATTTGTTTAGATTGGCAACTGGCATGGACCGGTTGAATTGGGTTTTTATTTTTTATTTTTTAATGACTTTTTAATTGAACCGATCAAATTGGTGAATTGATGGCTTAATTGGTTCAACTATTGATTCGGTTTAAAAATATTAGTTAGTCTTTGTATTATTAAATGGACCTATTAAATTATTGTACTATTAAAAAATTAAATAAATTTAAATTGGAATAGGGTTAATATTTGTTGTTTAAAATAATATTATTTATTGTTTAATAAAATTAATATTTTTAATGGTTTTATAGTTTTGTAAATGATTTTTTTTTTGTTTTTGTTTTTTGAAATTGAAATAGAATTGGAAAAAAAAATTCAAAATATTTTTTATATTGCAAATGTTAATTCTGTTATAGTTTGGATTTATTGAATAAAATCAAATTTGAACAAATTAAATTGCTAGATTGAATGAACATCTTAAAACCGAATTCTTTTAAATGAATAAAATTTGAAAATGAAAAAACTAACATTATAATTTGAATAGATTTTCAATTATTTTTGGATTTTTATTTTCTTGATGTTCCTGCTAAGCGGGACTTGAAAGATTCCCAATCGAGACCCTTTTCAATGTATTGTATGTTGGAAGGATCAAAAGGACCTTTGATTCTATCAATGGAGTTTATCACTGCTCTTTTTGGTATTACACTCTTTGATGGATCTGGTGATGTCCCATAGCTCAAACACGATGAAAACCCCTGCAATAATGGCAATTTTATATGTAATATATTTAAAACATATGAGTTAGAGTTTATGCATGTATGTGCCTTATCAGATGCATTAGAAAAAAAAAATTAATTGGTAAATGTATCATGTAATTCTTTGTATTAGAAGTTAGTATTTTAGTCTCTGAACATTAAATCAAAAAGTAAATTAATTTTTTGTATGATTGATGGGATAATCAGATAATGATACATAGTATGTCACATATATTTTATATTAACATACAAAGATTAACTTTTAACAATAAAAATGAATAAAATTTTTAACAGAAGTGTCAATTTATTTTTTTTATTTAACATACATGTATTAATTTATCCATAATTTCAGTAAAAAGATAAAATGCATTCGACTTTTAATACATGGATTTTCGTGATATTTTTGCCACTTAAGTCGTAGTTTGACTCATGATTTGGATCTATTTTTTCATTTTCATACCTAAATTTATTCGTCCCACTTTAAAATTTTAACAATCATTTTCATCCCAATTTACTCAAATAAAAAAACACCAATAAGGATGTGAGAGATGTGGCATAAAAGATTATTCAAGTATCAAAATGAGAAAAATAAGTACTGAAACGAGAAAAAATATAATTTAGGAGTAAAATCATGATTTAAGAAAAAAATAGGATGCGTTAATACTCAATTAGAACGTATTGAGATTTAAGACTAATTTAAAATCTGCATTATAATTTAGGGACGTATATTGCCATTAATCCTAAAAATTATAATTTCATAAACAGACCTTGAAAATAAGAACCTCAACTTCTTGTTCATCCACAAGTGCATGAACAATAAGAGCTTCTTCTCTAGCGGATTGGCTATAAATTTCGAGCATTGCGATCTCTTCGTTATACCCATTTTCTTTTTCTTCTTCATCATCCTCGTTTTCATATCTGATTCTTCTTCTTGCAGCAGCACAAGACATGCGGTGAGCTCTTCGATAATTGCAGAACTTAAAAGCTTTAACGGCGGCGACAATGGCAAAACGATTGGTTTTCAAGGAGTTTATTTCCTTGGGGAAAATGGGTATCATTGGAGGTGTGAGAATTGTGTAGCCCATGTTCATATATGTTTCGGCCATGGTTGAATTTGAACCTTTGGGAATTGGATGGATAGTTTAAAAAGATAAGGTAGTGGCACTATCACAGTTTTAACGTGGATGGTGAGAATATCATAGCCCACGTGCTCTACAATCTGTTTTTTAAAGGGTTAATTAATTCAATCAAAATATCCTATTTTATTATTTAAAAATATCAATTTTTTATATTTTATAATTAAATTAAAATTTAAAATACAACATATTATTATTTTTAATCATGAAACGAGTCATCTGAGTAAGTTTGAGCCAGCTCGATTTACGGACGCTTTTAGCTATAAATGTCACGAGACTAGATCTTTGAGTTACAAATGAGGAGAGACTCCCTATTTATAGTTAAATTTCCCCACAATAGACAGTCAAGATTGAATTACATCGACGGATGAAATTAACCTATACCTTAAATTATGAGATTTACAAGATTTTAATCAAATCAAATCCTATCTAATCCTAAAAATATAATTCTCCTTTATCTTCTAGATTAGTTCTTATATTTGTCAAGATGCCTTAAGTTGCCAAATCTTTATTATTGGATCACTCAGGTTTCAATCTAATAGGTTTGACCAACAGCTCTCTAAATCAGGTCAACTCATATGGGCTAAATGATTCCAATGTCAATGACAGACCTCCATGAGACTCATTGTGTACAATAGTCATGGGTTTTAAACTCTGACCCGTGACATAAACACCTACTCTTGCAGTAAATTTTTAGAAAAGTTATGAAATTAGAGTATAAGGATTAAATCAGTAAGATTAGTATAGTATAGGGACTAGTAGAGTGAATTGCAATTATTTTTCTGATGGAACTGGATTTCAATTTTGATCAATAATGGTATTCCAATTTCCCAATTTTTCTCAACTTCAAACCTAAAATCCAGATTTTCAAAAATTCCAGAAAATTAGAAGTTTAATAAAATGGCTGAAAAACCACCGCCAAAGCCGATTTCAGCTCAAGATTGGGAATCTTTAGTTGAAGATTTCCAGTACGGCGGTTTCCGCCGCGAGAAATGGCGGTTCCTTTCCCCTTCCGTCGTCGAACTCGCCCTTTCATCGATCCTCAAAAAGGAATTCCCTTTTAAAATACCTCTCGTAATCTTCCTCGACGAATTTTCCGATCTATTGTTCCCCCAAGATCCATCACTCGCTTCCCTCGTGGACCGCCTCGTTGAAACCCTACGCGCCGTCGTCCAATCCCCGACCGACGGTGTCCACGTCACTTACGCATTGAAAGAACAGATGATGGTTTCGACGACCTCGATTTTGATCTCCACCAACTCCGTCAAGTCCGTCGAGGTTCGGTTTACGGAATCCGTGGTCGAACTTTTATTAGCGGTTATAAACCGGCCGAACCATGGACCGGACCGCCACGCACGTGCCATTGCTTGTGAGTGTCTACGTGAGTTGGAGAAAGCTTACCCTTGTTTACTCTCTGATATTGCTGGTCATTTATGGAGCTTATGCCAAAGCGAACGAACCCATGCTTCGCAAAGTTACATTTTGTTGTTTACAACTGTGATTCATAGTATCGTGAATCGAAAGTTAAGTGTTTCTGTTTTGAATACTTCGGTTCCTTTGATTCCTTTTAATGTACCGCAATGCGTTATAGAATTAGAAAAGGAAGGGTTGTTAGAGTTGAATTATAAGGAATTGAGAAGAGCAATGGCGTTTTTATTGGAATGGCCACAAGTTTTAACTCCTTGTGGGATGATGATTTTTATGGGAATGATAATGCCATTAGCAGTAGCTTTGGATTTACAGCCTTCTATGCTTAAAGTTCAGTTTTTTGGGATGATTTTTTCATTTAATCCTTTATTGTATCATGTTGTTTTGGTCATGTATTCGCATTTTTCCGAAGCTTTTAACGAGCAGGAAATCGAGATTGTGAGAAGACTTTATTTGGTTTCATTGGAAACACAGCAACATTTGGTGTTTCGATTGCTTTCAGTGCATTGGTTGATGGTTTTTCTGAATAGGTTGATGGTCGAGAAGAAGAAGTCGATTGTAGAAACGGGTTTCATGTTTTATCCGGACGTGTTTGATCCACTTTCGTTGAAAGCATTAAAGCTAGATTTACTTGCTTTCTGTTCTGTTTGTATCGAGAAGTTGAATCCTCAAAGTGTTTCTGATTTGGAAGGGAATTCGGTAGTGAAGCTCTTTCAGGATGGTCTAGTATCGGTTTTGGGTTTCAAATGGTTGCCTCCTTGGAGCACGGAAACTGCAGTGGCATTCCGTACTTTCCATAAGTTTTTGATAGGCGCATCATCTCATTCTGAGGCTGATCCTTCCACCACCACTGCACTTATGGAATCTGCCATTTTCAATCATTTAAAGGTATTTTCTTTTTCATTATAAAGTATTCATTTAATTAATTTACATCTACTTAGCTATATGGACTATGTCCATTATCTGAAATAGATTATCATGTCGATCATATAATTATTATGATGGCATTTATATAGGAGCGGATCAATCCGGTACAAGGAATGAAAATTAAAGCATAATTTGCCACATGTATAAAACTTAATGCAATTGAGTTAGTCTTTTCCAGTTCGTTTAATATGAATGAAAAATGATTCATTGGCATGTAAAATGTTTTCTTTTGTTTTTGGAATTTATATGCATAGGTTTGTGTTTATATAAATATAGGTGAATGTACCTAGGTGCTTGATCAAATTAGTCCCTCTACTATTAAATGGATCAATTTTGTCTCTGTACTATTAAAATGAATCAAATAAGGCCAAATTGGAATAAAATTAATATTTACTATTTAATAAAGTTAATATTTTTAAAGTTTTTATTGTTCTATAAATGAAATCTTTTCTTTGGAATTGAACTACAATTGAAAAAAATAAATTTTAGGGCATTTTTTATATAGTAAATGTTAGCTCTATTACAATTTGGAATTATTTGATTCTTTTTAATAGTATAGGGACCAAAATTGATCCATTTAATAATAGAGGGACTAATTTGATCCAGTCACTATAATACAGGGATCTCCCAGGTACTTTAACCTATACAAAGTTCATGAATTGTTTGTTTTTACTCTAATTTTATATTTAACTATATGCTAATGAGATCATTAGTTTTACTGAATTGGATCACTAGTGTTCCTTGATTTGGAATGCGTGTACCAATTCAAAAATAGCTGAGAGATAACGATTTCTGGTAACTGAGATGCAGAACTAGACTCGAAGTTTATGTTTTAGCTGATACTAAATCCCGAGTACAACACGGGAAAAATATACTCCAACGGGAAAAATATACAGAGATGCAGAACTAGACTCGATGTTTATGTTTTAGCTGATATTTGTTAACTTCTGTTGTTCAGGGGATGTTTGTTGACTTGATACTGGAGTTTCAGAGATTGGTTCCAGTCATTGTTGCTTTTATTGACCGTTTGTTAGGCTGTCAAAAGCATCTTTGGTTGGGAGAACAGCTGCTTCAAACGATCGATGCGAATCTGCATCCAAGAGTTGCAATTGATTATAGACTAGTTTCATACTTCCCGATTTTCGATAGGATCGCTGAAAATCAAACAATACCTCCGCGTAGGTTGTTAGAGCTACTAACCAAGTTCATGGCTTTCCTTGTTGAGAAACATGGACCAGACACAGGTGTAAAATCTTGGTCTTGGGGTAGTAAGGTCCTCGGCATTTGCAGAACCATGCTAACTCACCATCAGGGCTCTCGTTTATTCCTTGGTTTATCCCGTCTCCTTGCATTCACCTGCCTGTACTTCCCTGATTTGGAGGTTCGTGACCACGCAAGGTATGAAGGGACGACTTTGTTCTTTTTCCTTTTTTAACATTTCTGTTCCATGTTGATCCAACGGGAAGAAAAATAGTCTAAATTATAAGGAATCTCGAGAAGAGTTTTTGATTATTTTCTGTCATGTAAATTTATAGGATCTACTTGAGGATGCTGATTTGTGTACCCGGAGTGAAGCTTAGAGGAATGCTAAACCTTGGGGAGCAACTCCTTGGTATTTCCCCCTCGTCTCATTCCGGATCATTCTTCAATGTGCCATCTCCTCGACATTCTCAGGATCCCAAGAAATTAAAGAACATCGCATCCTATATCCATCTCGAGCGGATGATACCACTACTTGTCAAACAGGCTTGGTCGTTGTCTTTATTACCTTTAAGGGTCAGGAGTAACAAACAGGATTTTTCTGGTGGCTTTAGGGATGGTGAAGCCTCGACAGATGAAAGAGAGCTTGATGCCGATGTACAATTTGAGACTGTATTAGACGGTCAGGTAACAGATAAACCACAGGCGCCATTATATGTGATGGACTCGAAAGTTTCAGAGATTTTAGCAATATTAAGGAGACATTTCTCGTGTATTCCTGATTTTAGACATATGCCGGGGCTTAGGGTTAAAATTCCGTGCTATTTGAGATTTGATTCGGAGTCTTTCAATAATGTTTGGGGAGGTGAGTCCCTGAAAAGTGGGTTACATGGACTAGATGCATTCCCTGCCATATATGCAACAGTGTTGAAATTCTCATCGTTGGCACCATACGGGTCGATTCCGACATGTCACATACCCTTTCTTCTCGGTCAACCTCCAACTAGTGGTGATTTTCGTGGTGAAACTGTGTCACTAGACATCGTTGCTACGCACGATGCTGATGGTGGTAGTGAAGAAGATATCTATAAAGCTCCTGCGATGATTGAATTGGAACCACGTGAGCCAACTCCCGGTATGGTTGATGTTTTCATTGAAACAAACGGGGAAGATGGTCAAATCATCACGGGACAGTTGCAAAGTATTACGGTTGGCATTGAAGATTTGTTTCTTAAAGCTATCGCCCCACCAGACATCCGAGAAGATCTTTTACCTGATTACTATTCGGATTTGTTCAATGCTTTGTGGGACGCGTGTGGTACTACTACCAATACTGGGCGGGAGATTTTCCCCTTAAAGAGTGGGAAAGGGTTTGCAGCCGTTCACGGAACCAGATCCGTGAAGTTGCTTGAGATTCCTCCATATGCTTTAATGCATTCCACCGAACATTATCTGGCACCGTTTGTAGTTAGCGTGAGTGGTGATCGTCTCATTGACATGGTAAAGGATAATGGAATTATCAGAGACGTTGTATGGCAAGATGAAGCCTCTGGACTTTTGCTTGAAGCCCCCACCTCAGTTACCGAACCAGACAGTATGCCTCTTTATCTTACTTTAGCCAAGAACGAAGAAGAGCAGGAAAGTCAGTTAAACATCGGCAAAAGAAGTATCGGTTGCATCCATGTCTTGATTTTTCTTCCCCCGATGTTCCATCTCTTGTTACAAATGGAAGTAAGTGATGCTTCGACTTTAGTTCGTATTCGTACCGATCATTGGCCATGCTTAGCTTACATCGATGATTACTTGGAGGCATTGTTTTTGTCATAAAGGCGATTGCATGAACCAGTTGGGTTAAACTTCGAGTTTTGCCCGTTGGGTTCCATTTTTAAATGGTGATTGCTTGAACTAATCGTGCTAAACTTCAAGGCGTGCGATTAATAGAAGGTGTTGAAATTAGAACTTCATTCGATTCGGCTCGAACTTCACTCTGGTTGGTGCCGATTTTTTTAAAGGTGATTTGCATGAATTAATTGAATTAAACTTCGAGATTTCGCTGCATTACGGTTAGATACAGCCCGTTGTTGTGAAACTTTTTGCATATATGTTCATGTATTCTTTTTGAGATGATACGTGCATTTTGTTAGGAAAGGGGAGCTCTTTGCACCCATTTTTTTCATGTAATGCTGTTAGGGCAAAAAAAAAATGCCTCTGCAACACATCTCAGGACTTTGTATTTTTTTTTAAATAATAATAATAATTTATTATTTTCCATGTATCACAATTTTGTCAGTACATTTAAATATTTTAATTATTTTTTCGTATCATGTTATATTTTAATTACTTTTTATTAGGTTTATGTCATGTCTTAATACATTTTATATTCTATATAATGAATAAGATTTTGATGATAAAAGTATTTTGGAGGTATTTGTACTATGAGTTAGATTGTGTTTTGCATTAGATCAAAAAATAATATCGTCTTTTCTATTAAAAATTTTATCTATTTTTACTGATAAAAATAATTAAACAATTACATGCGATGTGCCACGTTTATCTTATTTTGACATACAAGAACTAATTTTTAACGGTAGAAATGGATGAAATTTTTAACACAATGATTGATTTGCTGTTTGATCTAATGTATAAGAATTAATTTATCTATTTTAAGTATCAAATTTTGTTTAATTTGTAGCGAAGGTATATTTTAGGAAGGCATAAGAGAAGCTTGTTACACCTTCAATTAAAAAAGTTCCTAACAAAATAAAGCTCTCATGGAGTTTTGGATAAGGTAATTGAACAAGCTAAATTATTAATTCAATTCAAATTATAATATTTAAGTATGAATATAAAACATGTATTTTACATATATATATATATATATATATATTTGGTTAAATTTTAATGTTTTTGAAATTAGATTGGTGATCGAATTGGTTAAAGTTTTTGATTTCTGATCTGTTTGATTCATATTAAATAATTAATTAAAAATTTATAAAAAAATTAAAAAATGAAAATTTTTAAAAGATCATAAAATCCAGTTCAATTAATTTTTAGCTTAATTCAACCGGTTCATTTCAATTTGTGGATCAACTGATTGTTTACCTTGCTTTGGACTGGATCAGTCGATTCTTAATTTAACTGATCTAACCATTCGATCTGATCCAGTTTCAACAACCTTATTAAATAGGGCAAATTAAACTTAATATTACTAAACTATTAGTTGGTTTATTTTTAGGTCACTCAACTTTAAAAAATTATAAAATTATCACTAAACTATTCAAAAGTTTTTATTTAAGTCACTGTGTTATTAAGGTTTTTTTTTTAATAAAAAAGGAAAATCCAATTAGCGAGCTCTAAGTGACGATTTGACAATCAATACGGTAGATTAGTACCTATCAACAAGTAGAAAAACATACTTTAGATTCAAGTCGATCTGACAATCAATGCTGGAGATCGGAGAAGAAAGTTGTTTAGATTTTGATTCACATATCGGTGATGTTTAAAGTTGTTTAATGAAAGAAAAAAATTGAACTGTAAAAGTGAATGAGAAAGAGAGTATTCAATTGGTGCAGGCGATACGAACAGAAAATATCATACAATAATAGTTTCAACAATCCAATAACTTAAATAAAGGCTTTCGAATAGTTCAATGATATTTTATATCCTTTTGAATTTAAATGAGTAAAACATTAATGGTTTAATGTGATTGAGTGCAGCTTTTATCTTATTAAATATCATGGAACTTCTACAAGCATACAAAGTGGGTCCTTTACTTATTGGCCAAAAAAAGTATCCACCTAAATCCCACAATGGTGAGAATATGTAAGGCAATATATATATATATATATAAAAGCCCTTAAATTTGAATTATGTCTAACCAATGTTTTCTTTTTTGTCTTTTTATTTGGAAAAAAAAATCCAAAAATCCCTTTGATTTTGTATCTGCAATTATTTAATCCCTATTTACCAAACCCCATATAAATTCAAATCCATCCCCACTAATGAAAAATAATAGAAACCCAATATAATTTGGTTCACAGATTCTTATAATCTCCAATTATTATTATTTTAAAAATATACTATTTAATTTGCCTTTTCAAGTAAAGTCAACTTAATTGATGCTAACAAGCATTAATTAAATACTATTATTTAATATTTCTAAAAGAATATTATCATAAATAAAAAGATAATACATTGTAGAACACTTGAACTCACATTCTTATGGATTGATAATCATACAATGCTCATGTTAATCAAGCTAAGACTCAATCGATCAATAGTAAAATTTTTTTTGTTCTACTATAATAGATAGAATAATTATTCATTTAATTTTTTCTTATTTTATGCATTCATAGTGAAGAACATTGCCATATATCTTTCAATTATATTTATTTTTAGGTTAAATTTCATCAAAGGTCATTAAACTATTAGTAAATTTACGTTTTGGTCACTCAATTTCAAAAAGTTACAAATAATCATTGAACTATTCGAAAGTTACCCATCAGACTATTAAATAATTGTTGTGTGACCTTTTTACGTTCGCACCACCTATACTAATTGAAAGCTTTTCTTTTCATTCTCTTTTATAGTTTTTTTTTTATGAAACAATTTCGAACTTTATGAATTTGATAACCAAAATTCAAATAGTTTATTTCTCCGATCTCCAACACTGACCGTTAGGTTGACTTGGATATGACATACGTTATATTTACTTGTTAGTGGATACTAATCCACCGTACAGATCATCAAATCGTCGCTTGGAGCTCGCTAATCAGACTAAAAAAAAGCTTAACATTTCAAAAACTTTTAAATAGTTCGATTACTTAAATGAAAACTTTTGATGTAATAACTTTTTGTAATTAAATGACTAAAACACAAACTTACTAATAGTGTATTGAGCTTGGGTAGAATTTACCCTATATATATATATATATATATATTTATCCATTACTGTTTGACTAACTCACTGTTTCCATCTTACAATCATTGTTAAAAATTTCACCTTATTTCAAACACCACTACCAATAACCTTTATTTAAGACACCCATCTGAACCCCAAACACCCCCGCTGGTAAAAAAAGCTTCAATCTTTTTCATCAATGGCGGCTTACACTACCTGCAACAAAACATGTCTCTTTTCTCTTGTCTACCACTGTTTTTCTTCTGTTTTTTGGTTTCAAAATCATAGAATTTTAATTTTTTTATTTACTTGTTTTTTAATGTGAATTGCAGCCATTGATGGAACTCCGTCACCATTGTTTCAAAATCTAGACCTGGATTTCTCTTCTGGGTATCTCGAAGATGCTCTACTTGAATTCACTGAAATGTCAAAACGGAGACGATTGTTGTCGTTTCATGGTAAAGATGATGATGATTTAGCAAATAGCTTCAATGATCTTGCAATGGTATATACAAATTTTTTTTGGATTATTCTTCTTTTTTTTTTCCTCAATAAATAAAGCAATTATTTATGCCAATCAAAAGAAAATACTGAAATATTTGTATTTGTTTTTTTTATGCAGAATTATATGAATTCTGAGAATTTCAGCTGCATGAACCAGTTAACAACCATTAATGGAGTTTCAGGTAATGATTTTATTGGTTTAATTCTGGTCTTAGTCCCCCTACTTTAATTTAACATATAATTTGGTCCTCTACTTTTAGGCTTAAACGCAAAAGTGATGCACCTAAACTGTCGAGTTCCTTTCATTTTACCTCAAGCCACGAAATCAACTAGTAGAAATGCGACATGTGACACATTCTTTCTAAACTTGATACATTTATTGAGTAAAATAAGAGGAAATTGATACTTTAGATGCCGCTTTTACAATGTTATTAGTATGTCCAGATTTATAACACTATTAATTGTTAACATTAAAGCGAAAATTTAATTTTTTTTACTGATACATGATCCACAATCAAGACCACGTGAAAATCTAGTTAACCATGTTTAGATAATCAATAAAAAATTTGAATTTTCGTCGAAATCCTCTAGCAAGGATGAAGCTCGGGGTAAGACCTTGGTCCCCTTGGTTAAATGGTATAATTCTCCTTGTTGTCTCTCTTAAAAATTAAGAGCTCAATTTTAATCCCTTTTAGCTTTGGTCAAATGAAATTTTCATTTCTAACCCCTATAAAAATTTATTTATTCAATTTAGGCTATTTCAACTTAAAAAATTTTAGTTTTGATCCCAAAATTTTTAATTTATCTCGATCACCAATATAAATTTCTAACTTTATCTCTGTGCTTAAAGTCGTTTTAAAAAAAAAAAAAACCACGTCATGGCTTTAACAACAACAACTAACAATCAATTTAGACCTATTAATAAAATTCAACTATGACAAATTATATTAGATGGATTAAACCTTAAATTTTAGCATAGTAATGAGACCGAAATCAAAATAAAACAATTTTAAAGTTTTTTCATCAAAATTCGTATCTTGAAATATGTCAAAAACAAATATTTAAAAAAAAAACTCAAAAAAAAATCTCTCTATTTGTTTTACAGTTCACAAAGACTAATTTTTTTTTAGGGTTTATGATTACCTCTTAATAATATCGTCTTCAAATTTAATTAATTAACATTGATTTTTTTAATGTATAAGGAAATGAAGATAAAAAGAAGAACAAAAAGGTGATAAAAAGTGTTGTTTATCCATTTGCATTAGTAAAATCTGGAGGGATTGAAGGTGATATGACACTAAACGACATTAATAAAAGGCTTTTAATGCCGCCGACAAGACCAATCCGACACCCTGTTGGGGACTTCGCTTGTCAGCCATGCTTGTCAGCCGATGGTACTGGCCTTTCCGGCAAAGCCGTGACGGCGCTCACCAAAATATACACTAAAGGAAGTGGCTCCATCACCATTATTAGAACCAAAGGTTAAAGTGAATTTTCGATCGATATCAAAATAGTTAAATTATGTTTTTGATCCCTCAATTATGCTTAAATTTGAGATTTAACTCTTGTAATTTAATTTAGCATAATTTGGTCTTTATTTTTATCATGTTATTAGTTAATCAAGTACGTAACACTGTTAGCTAATAGATACTCCAATTAAAATATCGACACAAATTTTTTTTAAAAATATTTTAATTGAAATAATTACTTATTTAAACTAACTAATTATATTATTATAAAAATAGAGATCAAGTTATACCAAATTATAGGGACTAAATCTTAAATCTAAAGCAAAGTAATGGAAGATGATACCTTATATTTGATGGCATATGTGCTACAAAAGTTTGTAAAAGTAAATTTAAATTATTTTATTTCTATCGATGAATCATTATATATAAATAAAAGAGAAGTCTGAATTTATATAGTTATTAATAAAAGGGATGATATTACGAGTTTAAATACGTTCGACTTTATATTTTTTAAGTTGTTACAACAACAACAATATCAATTAAATTAATACTTTGTTGGCTAATAATAATATTAATCAAATTAAAACATAGTTGATCGTTGTTGTTAATAAGCATAATAATAAATTTAGCTTTTAATGTTTTCATCTTTTATTAAATTAGCCATTATTCTTTTTATTTTTAACTAAATTTGGACTTCGACCTTTTAAAAATAGTCAAATTTGATCATCAACTTTTTAAAAAAAGTCCAATTATTTTTTTAACGAAAATATCGACTAAAACTTTAAATTTTCAAACATGGATGCTTGTATGACAATTCATGTATACTTCATTCTATTTTTTTGAACTTCATATTTTTTATAATTTTTAAATTATTGATTGATGTGACATATAAAAAATAGTGTTATATCAATATGAAATACACGTGGACTACCATGCAGGTTGCCATGACAAATTGTTTAAAAGTTAATATTTTGGTCAACATTTTTGTTAGAAAAACAATTTGACTCTTTTTGAAATGTTAATTAATGACCAAATTTAACTAAAAACAAATAAGAGCCTAATTGATTAAAAAAATTGTAAACATTAAGATCTAAATTTATTTATTTATTATTTTTTGAACAGACTTATTATAAATTTTGATCATATTTGTTCTTCTTGACATAATGCTTAGAACTATCCATAACCTCTCCCAACCTATAAATAAGAGGGTAATGCATTTCAGCGTATTCGAACCTACATCCTCTTGCATTGATAACAATACCCATGCTAATCGAACTAAAATTCAATCGACTTAAGACCTAAATTTATCATTAATGAAAAGGCCTCGGTCAAAACATTTTATTTAATCTTCTATTGGAATAGAAGTTGGGACAAAACAATTTTTTTAATAAGATAGAACAAGATGCAAAGTAAAGAGAGAAATAACATGCAATATTTATTAACACAGCACAAAATCTCATTCATAAATTGATTTTATTCAACAATTTATTCGGTACAACTATGGGTTAAAGCCCGAACTACCATTTATACACATGGATATTTGCAATCTAATATTCAACCAAAATAGTTACAAATCAGTTTCCCAAATACTTAAGACACTACAAAACTTGTCACCAATGTGCGTCAATCAAGCCTATTTACAAGGTGATAGAAACAACCCCTTTATCATAGTTTTGATAAACTTTAAACTCTCATTCAAAAGTTGATTTTATTTCTTAACATAGCTTCAAAAATGATCTCATAAAAGCCTTTATAATCTAGTTGTTTTAAAGTGCTTAAAATACTTTTTTTTAATATATTTGTGTGATTACATGATAATGTATCTGTTCATACTTTCTTAACCCTTTGACAATGCATACACACCTTGCACACACTGGTGCTCAAACCCGGGTATCCTGGAATGAATAATATCCTTTTAACCACTGGAGCCACTCGTTGGGTTCAAATACTTAAAAGATAACGATAAGGATAAGACTCTTCAAGGTAGAATTATCATGGAGACCCTTGTACTAAGAGTCATATGGCATTTTGTCCCCTCGACTCAAAAAATGAGTCAATTAGCCCCTATATGTTAGATCAAAGATCAAATTGGTTCTTTTGTTAAAAATTACATCTATTTTTATTGTTAAAAACTAATCCTTGTAGGTTAGTATAAGGTACACGTAACATGCCACATGTAACCGTTTGATTATTTCATCAACCACATCATTTTTTGACAGAAATGTCAATTTACTCTTTGATTAATGAATAATGACTAATTAACTCATTTTTTCAAAAAAAAAACTAAAATACATTTTAACTTCTAGTACAAACAACTTCGCAATAATTTTAGTGTCTTCTCCTTTTTCCAAAAAGCCAATCGAATGAATAATTTTGGATTCCCTATTTTGTACGAAATTCCCCTAATTTGTTGGTTTAAATAAGAGTCAAACATGCCAACTAAAGAGCTCTGACTACACCAAAATTATTGTTCCATTTACCGTCCGAATATGAAGTCAATCAAAGTTTTCAACAATTATATCTCGTTTTTAATTTTTTTATGCCTTGTTTATATTTAAATCCGACAAAGACATGAGTTACTAATTCAACCAAACAACCAATTGAGTATTACTTCAATTGGTATGAATATTGTTGTCAATATAAGAGAATGTGAGTTCGATTGACATGAATATTATTATCTTATTTATGGATTAAAGAGAGACTACAAATAATTTTAAATATTATATCAAAAAAAAACCTATAAAGAGATTGTTAAAAAAATCGAACCAAAGAAAAAAAAAAGCAAATAAACCCAGAAATGGGTCATCAAAATTCAAATGAAGTCAAAACTTTTGAAAAATTTAAAGCTTTTTGCAACAATGGCATATCATATAGGGCATGCATATATCTTTACATTGTAAAGTACTCACAGTTCATAGTAGTTGAAACATTTAATTATGCAATGAAATTAAAATGGACCATGCCATATATTTGGTACTTCATGCTTTAAGGACTAGATCTCAAATTAATAGCATATTTTAACTTAACTATTTTTTATTGGGTAAAAGTACCATGGAGACCCATCTACTAGGAGTCGAACTGCATTTGTCCTCTCTACTAAAAAAATAGATAAATTAATCTCTATACGTTAAATCAAAAAGCAAGTTGGTCCTCTTGCTAAAAATTTCCTCCATTTCTATTGTTAAAAACTAGTCCATGTGTGTCAGCATGACGTACATGTGGCATAACATGTATTACTATATGATTATTCCGTCAACCACATCAGTTTTTAACAGTATGAATGGATGAAAATTTTAACAAAAAAGATCAATTTGTTATTTGAATTAACGTACAAGGATTAACTAACGTACTTTTACCTTTTGGATTGTTAGGTTTAGCTCAAATTGATTAAATATTTGGGTATTGAGGATGATATCAAAATTGTCCTCTTTCTCTATTGGTCAACGCCCATCTATTTGAAACATTGACCTTTCCTCGACAAGAATAAGAAACATGGGACCCATTATTAAACATAAAATGTTCGTACCCTGTTTTTGATCTTACCTGCATCTTAAGCCTCAACCGTTGAAAGCCTTTAAATTTTCAAAGTGGGGGATTATCAGATTAATCCGACGGTTGTAATGAGAAGCAGAGCAAAACATGAGATTGAGAGTGACCCAAGTCCGTTTCACAGCTGTAAGGCAAAAAAGGTCGCAGCTACATGGTTGAAAAAAGAGTAAATTTCATCCAGGGTCAATGAACTATTAGTATATTTACATTTTGGTCACTCAACTTCAACAAGTTACAAAATAGTCACTGAACTATTTGAAAGTTTTCATTTAAGTCACTAACCTGTTAAAATCATTATTGTATGACCTTCTTTATTCACACGGCCTGCACCAATCTAAAGCTCTCCCTTCTCTTCTCTTCTACAGTTTAGTTTTTTTTTCTTGAAATAACTTAAAAGGTCATAATTTTGCGAACGAAAATCTGAATAATTTTCTTCTCTAATCTCCAACACTAATCATCACATCAAATAGTTTCATATGAAATTGTGTTGAAAATATAGTGATCAAGGTTTCGAATGATATGGTCGGTTGAGTACTGAGATTGTAGAGCAAAGGGTCGGGGATGTGTTTATAAATCCGTAGATACAGATTTTCTCTTTAAAAGTAAAAGGGAATAAGGTACGTTTGTTGTTCTTTTTTCGCTTAAATGAGATATTAAATTACCCGAGTTTGGTTAAAAAAATTGGGTCAGTTATTGTTTAGCTCGAACAACAAACTAGTTACATTTAAGTATGTGCTTAACTCAAATAACTCATAAACCTAACTAAAATTAGATCAATCATTATTGAGCTTGAGTTCGAGTAACTCAAGATAAAAGGATGTTGGCATGGGTTAAACAGATCCTTAGCTCCTAAAATAATATAATACTAGCTTAATCCTTCCAATACAAAGATAAATTATATTTTGACCTTCCAAAAATTTATAATTTATTTTTTATCCTCTAGAAATGGTGAAATATTAATGTAGTCCTTATATAAATTATAAAGTTGTAAGTTAATACAACTCTAAAATTACGTCAAAAGCCTCTTATAGAATTATAATTTAATTTAGTTTTTTACCGTTTGAATCCTTATATTCATTCAATTCGTCATTTCAATATATATATATATATATATGCTAACAAGTGTCTTTATTATTATTATTAAATAAAAACACATGACAATATCTTAAATTCGATAAACATATATATGTGTGTGCGCGCGCATACTTTGTAGTATTATTTGGTTCATCAGATTCATCCTTCTTTCATTAGTTGTAATTTTTTCTCCACAAATACTCTTCCACAAGAAATGATTATTAGATAAATCCATATATTCGTATCAAATTCATATATCTTTATTCATAATTATGTTTAAAGTATTTTATATTTATCAATTTATAATTTATCTCGTATTTTTTTTTACTTGTTTCATATACAATTGCAAACTATTTGAATTCGACTAAAAAATTTATAAAACTGATTTTGAGTTGAACAACCTAATAGGAATCATATTAAGTATATCTAAATACTAATTTCGAACAACTCACATGCCTAATCAAGCTATTGGGCATATAAAAGCTTAGCTTGAGTATTGGAATTAAACAATTA
Source organism: Gossypioides kirkii (assembly GCA_005610355.1). Classification (NCBI taxonomy): domain Eukaryota; kingdom Viridiplantae; phylum Streptophyta; class Magnoliopsida; order Malvales; family Malvaceae; genus Gossypioides; species Gossypioides kirkii. The sequence continues at coordinate 388,661 of CP032245.1, read as the reverse complement.
ATTAAGCAGTTTGATCATATCTCGACCCAAACTTCAACTTAAAAAATAATATTCGATCAAGTTTGATCCAAGTAAAAGTAAAAGTAATCATGTTTAAAATGTTTTACGTTTATATTAAATTTTGACCAGTAAATAATTTGTTACATAAATTTTAATTTAATCATATATCCATCTCGTGCTTGTGTGTATTCTTTCCATTACTTTTATGTATATTTTTGTGTCATAATTATATTTAAAGTATTAAAGACATCTAAATACTCGTTTCGAGCTAGAGCATATACAAAAAAAAAACCTTAGCTCAAGCTACAGTATTGGAATTCGAGTTATTAATTAAGCCAAGCTCGCATTGTTGAATCAGTGGGATTCAACACCCCAATTTGGTACCAATTCTAGGGTTTTGTTCCAAGGAATCCAAACATGCTCTTGATAATCAATACATGCCTAATCGATCTCTCGACGAGTATCTTTTAACAAATGGTGGAAATTTAGGTTCGTTTAGTTGGGAGAAAATCTGAGAAATTGTGCTCGAAACCGTGCGAGGGATCAAGTTTTTACATGAATGAGAATTCAGACCCAAGATTTCGAGATAGTGAAATTGAACTTGAAGAAGCATGATCTCGTCTCATTATATGAAAGAAGTGAAACAATGGGATATATGGCACTTGAATTGATGGTTTCAAGGGATTTCAAGGTTGTTTCATGCAAATCCGATGTCTATAGTTTCGTAATGATAATCTTAGAAATGGCAGGTAAAAGAAGGCATGCCGTTGTTGAGGCAATCAATTCGAGCTAAGTGCATCTATGAAATAAATGAGGGGAGATTTAGAGTTTGAGAAAGAAATGTTGTTCATAATCGGGTTATGGTGCACTCAAACTTGGCCATCGAGTTCCCCCAACATGAACAGAGTCTTGGAGATGTTAGAAATGAAACTCAATGATCCGAAAATGCCTCCGAAGCCAGTGTTCATTTAGGTTCAATACCTGCGTGAAACAAAGCCGGAACCGGATTCTCCAAAAGAGAGGCTATTGCCAGAGACAATGGAGAGAAGCTCATAGTAAAAGAATTTTTCACCAGTAAGTTTTCATCTATGCACTGTATATACATGTTCTCTGCGACCTCGGTTCTCGTATAATTAAAACTTTTTAAGTATCCTAACATAGAAAATTCCTCATTTTCTTCAATTCTAACATCCATAAGATGTTAGAACAACATACCAAATGATAAGGATTTGCTACATAATAATCATTCACAAGTTTATGCTAATAAAGGGAATAAATAAAATGCCATTGATGTCAGTTTCAAGATAGAGGCAAAGCAGCATTCAACCGCCAAGTCTCTAACAACACTTTCCGGGTGGACGGAAGGAGAATATCCGAACAAAACCCAACCACTAAAAACTCGTCCAGGACTTTAAACTGGAATAAACGGTATGTTCTTAAAGCATGAGCACAAACGAAAAACTACAAGGTTCGAACAAAGATGGCAGTGGGAATATATACAAGTGAAGCAGACCATAATTGATGGAGTTCAACTATCATTACCACCAATTTTAAACCTATCTGATAGTAACAAATTTGTTGGTACCGTGTCTTGCCCAATGACTCCTCAAATCAATTGGATTATTGAAGTTATAATTTTCAACCGCAAGTTTCTCAAGGACCTTCTTGAATGCCCCCTGACTCATTTTCCGGCCAGCTATCCTTGCACCTCGCCTTTTGGTGCTCATTGGCAAAGGATACATGGATACGTTTGTGGTACAACAAGCGGATTGCCAACCACCAAAGCCCCATCGATAACATTGCTGAGTGGTTCCGGTGCACGAGCAAACCGGAATCGGAATGCCTGAAATATCCATGTCATACCCATTTATTTTAAAAACAATACTCTTCTTTGCTGGCTTCATGCGTTGAACCGTAGAATTGGCATTTTCCTTCGGCTTCTTAGGCTTTTTGGCCTTCGGCATCTTAGGGACAGCCCCACCCTGCCTTTTCTTCGGTTCAACACTGTCCGTATTAGCTGGCGGCTCTTCAACACTACTCGCCACCCTCTCATCTCTTGTTGAAGAATCAGGTGGCGGCTGCAAAATTGGCAATGAATGAGTTGCCGACGTTTCCGGAAGAACAGCGTAATTAGGAGTGGTGGCCGGGAACATGCTGAAAAACTTTTCTCTGTCAGCAATCCAAGTATCCCTAACATAATTCATGGGGATATGTGCCTTGGAAACAACGGGATCCCGCTGGTGAAAGGCGGTATTGGAACTAATCATGAGATTGGGATTATGGCCAGGAATTAAAGACTTTGCGTCCCGTTCAACCATGCTCGACATTAGCTGTAGACCAAGATGCCCTTTAAACGACGGTTCGTAGTAACCCCAATTACGCATATTCAACGCATCGTCATCCATGAAGCTACTACATATAGTTAACAACACAACAGAAATTATTAATCTTTTACCATGTTTCAAAATTTTCCATTCAAGTACTGTTTAACACTCCCAGTTGAATAAACAACAAATACCACAGGGAAACAAAATCGGAAAAAACAAAAAGGTTAATATAACTTTTAGTCCCTGAACTTGGCAATTAGGTCCACTTTGGTACCTTCAACTTTTTTTTCCTCCACTTAGGTACCCAAACTTGGCAGCTAAATACATTTTGGCCTCTAAACTTGGATTCCATCAAGATTTGACTACGTGGTACAATCTAAGAGTGTCACATCATCAAACTTTTACATTTGCCAAGTTTACGAACCAAATTGGACCTAGTTACCAAGTTCAAGCACCAAAGTGAACTTAATTATCAAGTTCAGGGACTAGAAGTTATTATATTAACCCACAAACTAAACATCGGATTCAAATAACAAATGCATTGCAATGACACTGAAGGGAGATAAAATGCAGATCCAATTACATACAAAGCTAAATAAAGATCAAACAAAAACAGCATCTCAAAAGTCAAAAGCGTAATATATGAATCTGTTTGGCTCCCGAGAATATAAATGGAAAGAAAATACGTTACGTGTCTAACACTAAACCTCCAATGAACTAAATTATGGAAGGTAAATAAATAAAGGAACATATAGCAAAAAATGGAAGAAAATAAAATCTAAGATTCCAAAGCAGCATAAATTGAAATCTAAAGATAGCAATAGAAAAAAAAATGGAAACTTTCAGATTCAAACAAAGTTCTAATTTGCCCACATCTTCCCATGATCCAAATTTTCCAAGAATCAAAACCCATAATCAGATCTACTAAATAAAGCTAAAGAAGACCCCCACAAAAACAAAATCCTGTTTTTGAGCTTTCAATTTGGGAAGTTCATAAGAACCCTAAACCTGCTTCAAAATTTCAATCTTCAAATCTCAAAACAAACAAACAAATAAATATATAAATAAAATATATCAATAGCTTAACAAAGGTGTTAGGACCCATGTATCTATTATCCAGTATTTGTTAAAGAAAAGAAAACAATGAGAGATAATGAAAGCAAAAAAAGAAGGAAAAATTAAAATAAAAAATAAAAAGGAAAGAGAGATGTAAGCGAGAGGAAAGATAAAAACTTACTTTGAGGGTGTAAAATAGCTCTTTAGGGGTTTTTTTTGGGCTTTTTTTTGGAGAGAGAAAGAGGAGAGAGAAACCACGGAGAGGAAAAAAAACCTAAATAAAAAGAAAGAGAAAGAGAGATAGAGACTGAAGTCTACAGTGTAAAACTCTAAACAAATAGAGAAAGGTTAAATATGTTTTTAAAAATTATTATTTATAGGGTTAATTCCAGAAAACGCCGTCGAATTATAGTCAAGATTTTAAATTAGTCATAAGTTTTAGGGTAAATTACACCCAAATCACTAAACTATTAGTAAGTTTACATTTGGTCACTCAGCTTTAAAAAATTATAAAATAATCACTAAACTATTCGAAAACTAAAATGTCTTTTTTAGGTTTAGATATGCTAGAGATCATTGGACTCTTTTGAAATTTAAAATTTAGTCCACATACTTTAATTTTGCGATATTGAGTCGCTGTATTTTTTTATTTAAAAATCTTGATCCATCCATATAATTTTGCCATCAAAGTTAGGGTAAATTACTTAGTTGGTTACCGAAATTTTAGGATGCTTTCATTTTAGTCATTGAAACGTTAAATCTCTAACAACAGTAGACGGTAGACTATACACGCCACATTATATTTACACTTTCATTTTGGTCACCCAATTTTCAAGTTTGCTTTCATTTTTGTTGCCTAAAAAATATTTGCTTAAGTAAAAATTAAAATAATGCATTTAAAAAATTATCAAATTGTACTTGTTTATCTCATTGATCGAAAGTTTTAAATACTTTTCAATATTGAAATTTTAATTTTCAAAGAATCAAAAATCAATTAAATAAATTATTGAAAATTTTTATCCCTTAATAGCGTCATAATTTAATTAATTTCAACACTATAATACCAAATCGGTTGAAATTATCGAGGGATAAAAAAATTCAACAATTTATTTAATTAATTTTGATGCTTTGAAATTTAAAATTACAATAATGAACAAAAATTTAGAATTTTCTGTAATGAGGTAAACAAATACATTTTAACAATTTTTTAAATGCATTATTTGAATTTATATTGTTTTTCACTTTTACCCTTAATTTTTTTTGCCACAATAAATACTTAAAAAATATTTTTTTTGGAGACCAAATGAAAGCAACTTGAAAATTTGGGTGATCAAAATAAAAATGTAAACATGATGTGACATATATAGTCAATCGTTGTTAAAAATTAAACACTTAGGTGACTACAATAAAAATACCCTAAAAGTTTAATGACTAACTAAGTAGTTTACCCTTAAATTTATGATTTAGCAGTTAAAAAGCAGTCAAATAACTTTTTTAACTCTCTATGTTTATAGTTTAATTAATTTGGTCATTATTTTTTAAAACTACATAACATTTTTAAAAAATTTCCTATTTTAAATAAAAACATTTAAAAAATTAATTTTTTTGAATTCAAAAATTATGATCACTAAAAACTCTTTTATCCTTCAAAAAAATGTTTTATTAAAGGGTTAGCTTCTAGGTACAAAAAAATAGATAACAATGCTAAGTTAACTACTAAAATGAAAATGAACCGAACAAGTGACTCCAGTAAAAAAGAGGATGTTCATCCTACAGGTCTTGGGTTCAAGTGCCTATGTGTGCAAGGTGTGTGTACGTAGTTAAAGGATTGAGAAAGTATGAACAGATATTACTGATGTAATCATACCAGTATATTCAAAAAAAAATATTAAAATAAAAATAAAGAGTTTAGGTATCGAAATAAAAAAATAGACATAGTTTAAGGGCCAAAAAGTAAATAAACCCTTGTTTATTTGTTTACACTTTAAACTTTAGTCTCTCTCTTTCAGTTATTTTTGTCTATGAGGTTTCTCTCTCCAGAAAAGGGCAAAAACGCTAAAGAGCTATTTACACCCTCATAGTAAGTTTTTTTTAGCTTTCCTCTCACTTCCATCTCTCTTTCCTTTTATTTTTTTTCCATTTTCTTGGCCTTCTTTAATCTCTCATCACTTTCTCTTTCCATAACAAATAGATATATGGGTCCTAACTCCATTGTGAAGCTATTAAAATATTTTATTTTATTTGTATGTTTATTTGTTTTGAGATTTGAAAATTGAATTTTGAAGCAGGTTTAGGGTTCTTATGAACTTCCCAATTTGAAAGCTCAAAAAACAGCAATAATGACCCAATTTTTTTTTTTGTTTTTGTAAGATTTGTTATTGTGGGGGGGGGGGGGGTTGAGCTTTATCTAGTAGATCTGATTATGGGTTTTGATTCATGGGATGTTTGGATACTGGGAAAATGTGGGCAAATTAGAGCTACGTTTGAATCTGAAAGTTTCTATTTCTGCTGCTTTGGACTCTAAATTTTTTTTCCCATTTTATGCTATATATGTTCATATACTGTGGATTGAGATCTTTGGCTTCCATAATTTAGCTCATTGGATTATATATCACTCTTTGACTTTTAGATGCTGTTTCTGAGTGATATTTATTTAGCTTCGTATGTAATTGGATCTGTATTTGATCTGCCTTTAATGTAACTGCAATGCATTTCTTATTTGAAGCTTTTTAGATTTTGTTGTGATTTTTTTTGGGTTAATTTAACTTTTAGTCCCTGAACTTGATAGTTAGGTTTACTTTGGTACCTAAACTTGGCAACCATGTCCATTTTGGTCCCTAAACTTGGTAAACGTGAAAGTTTGATAATGTGGCATTTTGAGATTGTGCTGCGTAATTAAATCTTGATGGAATCCAAGTTCAGAGACCAAAATGGACTTAGTTGCTAAGTTTAGCTACCTAAGTGGACAAAAAATATACAGGTATCAAAGTGGACCTAATGGCTAAGTTCAGGGACTAGAAGTTATATTAACCCTTATTTAATGTCATTGAATGGAAATTTTTGAATCATGGTAAAAGATTAACTATTTCTAGTGTTGTTAACTATATGTAGTAGCTTCATGGATGACAATGCATTGAGTATGTGTAATTGGGGTTACTACGAACCGTCGTTTAAAGGACATCTCAGTCTGCAGCTAATGTCGAGCCTGGTTGAACGGGATGCAAAGTCTTTTATTCCTGGCCGTGATTCCAATCTCATGGTTACTATCAATACCGCCTTTCACCAGCAGGGCCCTGCTGTTTCCAAGGCACATATCCCCATGAATTATGTTCGGGATAGTTGGATTGCCGACAGAGAAAAGTTTGTCAGCATGTTTCTGGCCACCACTCCTAATTGCGCTGTTCTTCCGGAAACATTGGCAGCTCATTCACTGCCAATTTTGCAGCCACCACCTGATTCTTCAACAAGAGATGAGAGGGTGTCGAGTAGCTTTAAAGAGCCACCAGCTAATAAGGATGGTGTTGAACCAAAGAAAAGGCAGGGTGGAGCTGCCCCTAATATGCCGAAGGGCAAAAAGCCTAAGAAGCCGGAGGAAAATGCCAATTCTATGGTTCAACGCATGAAACCAGCAAAGAAGAGTATTGTTTTTAAAATAAATGGGTATGACATGGATATTTCAGGCATTCCGATTCCAGTTTGTTCGTGCACCGGAACCGCTCAGCAATGTTATCGGTGGGGCTTTGGTGGTTGGCAATCCGCTTGTTGTACTACAAATGTATCCATGTATCCTTTGCCAATGAGCACCAAAAGGCGTGGTGCAAGGATAGCTGGCCGGAAAATGAGTCAGGGGGCATTCAAGAAGGTCCTCGAGAAACTTGTGGCTGAAAATTATAACTTCAGTAATCCGATTGATTTGAGGAGTCATTGGGCAAGACACGGTACCAACAAGTTTGTTACTATCAGGTAGGTTTAAAATCGGTAGTAATGATAGTCGAACACCATCACTTCACATGTGTATATACTGGTGGCTATCTTTGTTCAAATTTTGTAGTTTTTCATTTATGCTCATGCTTTAAGAACATCCTGTTTAGTCCGGTTTAAAATCGTGGACGAGTTTTTAGTTGTTGGATTTTATTTGGATAATCTCCTTTCGTCCGCCTGGAAAAGTGTTGTTTGAGACTGGATCGGTATCTTTAAACTGACATCAATGACATTTTATTTATTTCCTTTATTAACATAAACTTGTGAATGATTATTATGTAGCAAGTCTTTATCATTTGATATGTTGTTCTATAACATCTTTCGGATGTTAGAATCGACGAAAATACGAACTTTTCTATATTAGGAGACATGAGAACCAAGGTTGCGAAGAACATATATCAGTGTATAGATGAAAGCTTAGAGTGATGAAAAATTCTTTGATATTACTATGAGCTTCTCTCCATTGTCTCAGGTAATAGCATCTCTTTTGGAGAATCCAATTCCAGCTTTGTTTCACACAGGTATTGAGCCAAAATGAAGACTGGCTTCGTGGACATTTCAAGATCATCAAGGTCCGTTTCTAACATTTCCAGGACTCTGGTCATGGAGGGACAATCCGATGGCCGAGTTTGAGTGCACCATAACCCGATTATGAACAACTTTCTGGCTATCATGGTGTTGCTTTCCGTCAGGTTCTCAAACTCTAAATCTCCCCTCTCATTTAGTTCATAGACCCAAGTAGGAAAATGCACTTTGCTCGAATTGATTGCATCAACATCGACATGCCTTCTTCCACAAGCCATTTCTAAGATTATCGTCCCGAAACTATAGACATCTGATTTGCATGAAACTGCCTCAAAATCCCTTGAAACCATAATTTCAGGTGCCATAAATCCCATTGTTTCACTTCTTCCAATAATGATATGAGATCATGCTTCTTCGGGCACAATTTTGTTATCCCAAAATCCGAAATCTTTGGTCTGAAATTCTCGTCCAACAGTATATTCCGAGGCTTAGTATCTAAATGAATAATACCACCTCAAGATTCTGCATGTAAGAACTTGATTCCTCTCCCAGTTTCGAGCACAATTTCCCGGACTTTCTCCCAACTAAATGAATCCAAATTTCCAACATACTTGTCGAGAGATCCATTAGGCATGTATTGGTTAACAAGAACATGTTTCGATCCCTCAGAACAAAACCCTGGTATCTGTACCAAATTGGGATGTTGAATCCCACTGATCTTTGAAACACCATTGATGAAATGTTCTTCACTTACTTTGAAGCTTTCAAGCTTTTTAACAAAAATGGAGTAATCATCATGAAGCTGTCCTTTGTAAACTGTACCAAAACAGCCTTCCCCTATTTTGTCTTTGAAATTGTTTGACATTGAAAGTATAACTGTGTAATTGTACCTTTCTGGTGTTAATGGCTGCTGAATATCTGAAGATTTTTCCCTGTAATTAAACAGGATATTATTTGGGGTTTAACAGTGTAATTTACAACTATACTAACAAATAATTTCATAAAAAATCTATCATTTTTTAGGAAGGAGGCAAGGCCATTGCCTACCCTTTTGCCTTCGTCCCTAGATTCACAAGAAAGAATATATCAAAATTTATGAAATGCAGATTGTTTACCCCTCAAAAGTTATATAAGTATAGAACATTTTTAACACAGGTCAAACACATGACAATTGCAAATTATGATGTATATGTGTGCAAATTATGACGTTATATATATATAACATCCTTGCATCAATGTTACTTGCCGATCCTAACAAGTGTCTTTATTATTATTATTATTATTAAATAAAAACACATTACAATATCCTAAATTCGACAAATATATATATATATATATATATGTGTGCGCGCGCATACTTTGTAGTATTATTTGGTTCATCAAATTCATCCTTCTTTCATTAGTTGTAATTTTTTCTCCAACAAATACTCTTCCACAAGAAATGATTATTAGATAAATCCATATATTCGTATCAAATTCATATATTTTTGTTCATAATTATGTTTAAATATTTTATATTTATCAATTTATAATTCATCTCGTATTCTTTTTTACTTGTTTCATATACAATTGCAAACTATTTGAATTCGACTAAAAATTTTATCAAATTGATTTTGAGTTGAACGAGCTAATAAGAATCATATTAAGTATATCTAAATACTAATTTCAAACAACTCACATGCCTAATTAAGCTATTGGGCATATAAAAGCTTAGCTTGAGTATTGGAATTAAACAATTAATTAAGCAATTTGATCATATCTCGACCCAAACTTCAACTTAGAAAATAATATTCGATCAAGTTTGATCCAAGTAAAAGTAAAAGTAATCATGTTTAAAATGTTTTACGTTTATATTAAATTTTGACCAGTAAATAATTTGTTATATAGATTTTAATTTATTCATATATCCATCTCGTGCTTGTGTGAATTCTTTTCATCACTTTTATCTATATTTTTCGTGTCATAATTATATTTAAAATATTAAGGACATCTAAATACTCGTTTCGAGCTAGAGCATATACAAAAAAAACTTAGCTCAAGCTACAGTATTGGAATTCGAGTTATTAATTAAGCCAAGCTCGCATTGTTGAATCAGTGGGATTCAACATCCCAATTTGGTACCAATTCTAGGGTTTTGTTCCAAGGAATCCAAACATGCTCTTGATAATCAATACATGCCTAATGGATCTCTCGACGAGCATTTTTTAACAAATGGTGGAAATTTAAGTTCGTTTAGTTGGGAGAAAATCCGGGAAATTGTGCTCGAAACCGTGCGAGGGATCAAGTTTTTACATGAATGAGAATTCAGACCCAGGATTTCGGGATAGTGAAATTGAACCTGAAGAAGCATGATCTCGTCTCATTATATGAAAGAAGTGAAAGAATGGGATATATGGCACTTGAATTGATGGTTTCAAGGGATTTCGAGGCTGTTTCATGCAAATCCGATGTCTATAGTTTCGTAATGATAATCTTAGAAATGGCAGGTAAAAGAAGGCATGCCGATGTCGATGCAATCAATTTGAGCTAAGTGCATCTATGAAATAAATGAGGGGAGATTTAGAGTTTGAGAACCTGAAGAAAAGTTGCTCATAATCGGGTTATGGTGCACTCAAACTTGGCCATCGAGTTCCCCCTCCATGAACAGAGTCCTGGAGATGTTAGAAATGAAACTCGATGATCCGGAAATGCCTCCGAAGCCAGTGTTCATTTAGGTTCAATACCTGCGTGAAACAAAGCCGGAACCGGATTCTCCAAAAGAGAGGCTATTGCCAGAGACAATGGAGAGAAGCTCATAGTAATATCAAAGCATTTTTCACCAGTCTAAGTTTTCATCTATACACTGTATATACATGTTCTCTGCGACCTCGGTTCTCGTATAATTAAAACTTTTTAAGTATCGTAACATAGAAAATTCCGCATTTTCTTCAATTCTAACATCCATAAGATGTTAGAACAACATACCAAATGATAAGGATTTGCTACATAATAATCATTCACAAGTTTATGCTAATAAAGGGAATAAATAAAATGCCATTGATGTCAGTTTCAAGATAGAGGAAAAGTAGCATTCAACCGCCAGTCTCTAACAACACTTTCCGGGTGGACGGAAGGAGAATATCCGAACAAAATCCAACCACTAAAAACTCGTCCACGACTTTAAACGGAATAGACGGGATGTTTAAGCATGAGCACAAATGAAAAACTACAAGGTTCGAACAAAGATGGCAATGGGAATATATACAAGTGAAGCAGACCATAATTGATGGAGTTTGACTGTCATTACCACCAATTTTAAACCTATCTGATAGTAACAAATTTGTTGGTACCGTGTCTTGCCCAATGACTCCTCAAATCAATTGGATTACTGAAGTTATAATTTTCAACCGCAAGTTTCTCAAGGACCTTCTTGAATGCCCCCTGACTCATTTTCCGGCCAGCTATCCTTGCACCACGCCTTTTGGTGCTCATTGGCAAAGGATACATGGACACGTTTGTGGTACAACAAGCGGATTGCCAACCACCAAAGCCCCATCGATAACATTGCTGAGTGGTTCCGGTGCACGAGCAAACCGGAATCGGAATGCCTGAAATATCCATGTCATACCCATTTATTTTAAAAACAATACTCTTCTTTGCTGGCTTCATGCGTTGAACCGTAGAATTGGCATTTTCCTTCGGCTTCTTGGGCTTTTTGGCCTTAGGCATCTTAGGGACAGCCCCACCCTGCCTTTTCTTCGGTTCAACACTGTCCTTATTAGCTGGCGGCTCTTCAACGCTACTCACCACCCTCTCATCTCTTGTTGAAGAATCAGGTGGTGGCTGCAAAATTGGCAATGAATGAGTTGCCGACGTTTCCGGAAGAACGGCGTAATTAGGAGTGGTGGCCGGGAACATGCTGAAAAACTTTTCTCTGTCAGCAATCCAAGTATCCCTAACATAATTCATGGGGATATGTGCCTCGGAAACAACGGGATCCCGCTGGTGAAAGGCGGGATTGGTACTAATCATGAGATTGGGATCACGGCCGGGAATAAAAGACTTTGCGTCCCGTTCAACCATGCTCGACATTAGCTGCAGACCGAGATGCCCTTTAAATGACGGTTCGTAGTAACCCCAATTACGCATATTCAACGCATCGTCATCCATGAAGCTACTACATATAGTTAACAACACAACAGAAATTATTAATCTTTGACCATGATTCAAAATTTTCCATTCAAGTACTGTTTAACACTCCCAGTTGAATAAACAACAAATACCACAGGGAAACAAAATCGGAAAAAACAAAAAGGTTAATATAACTTTTAGTCCCTCAACCTGGCAATTAGGTCTACTTTGGTACCTTCAACCTTTTTTTTCTCCACTTAGGTACCCAAACTTGGCAGATAAGTCCATTTTGGCCTCTAAACTTGGATTCCATCAAGATTTGACTACGTGGTACAATCTAAGAGTGTCACATCATCAAACTTTTACATTTGCCAAGTTTACGAACCAAATTGGACCTAGTTACCAAGTTCAAGCACCAAAGTGAACGTAATTATCAAGTTCAGGGACTAGAAGTTATTATATTAACCCACAAACTAAACATCGGATTCAAATAACAAATGCATTGCAATGACACTGAAGGGAGATAAAATGCAGATCCAATTACATACAAAGCTAAATAAAGATCAAACAAAAACAGCATCTCAAAAGTCAAAAGAGTAATATATAAATCTGTTTGGCTCCCGAGAATATAAATGGAAGAAAATAAGTTACATTTCTAACACTAAACCTCCAATGAGCTAAATTATGGAAGGTAAATAAATAAAGGAACATATAGCAAAAAATGGAAGAAAATAAAATCTAAGATTCCAAAGCAGCATAAATTGAAATCTAAAGATAGCAATAGAAAAAAAAATGGAAACTTTCAGATTCAAACTAAGTTCTAATTTGCCCACATCTTCCCATGATCCAAATTTTCCAAGAATCAAAACCCATAATCAGATCTACTAAATAAAGCTAAAGAAGACCCCCACAAAAACAAAATCCTGTTTTAGAGCTTTCAATCTGGGAAGTTCATAAGAACCCTAAACCTGCTTCAAAATTTCAATCTTCAAATCTCAAAACAAACAAACAAATAAATATATAAATAAAATATATCAATAGCTTAACAAAGGTGTTAGGACCCATGTATCTATTATCCAGTATTTGTTAAAGAAAAGAAAACAATGAGAGATAATGAAAGCAAAAAAAGAAGGAAAAATTAAAATAAAAAATAAAAAGGAAAGAGAGATGTAAGTGAGAGGAAAGATAAAAACTTACTTTGAGGGTGTAAAATAGCTCTTTAGGGTTTTTTTTTGGGCTTTTTTTTGGAGAGAGAAAGAGGAGAGAGAAACCACGGAGAGGAAAAAAAACCTAAATAAAAAGAAAGAGAAAGAGAGATAGAGACTGAAGTCTACAGTGTAAAACTCTAAACAAATAGAGAAAGGTTAAATATGTTTTTAAAAATTATTATTTATAGGGTTAATTCCAGAAAACGCCGCGAATTATAGTCAAGATTTTAAATTAGTCATAAGTTTTAGGGTAAATTACACCCAAATCACTAAGCTATTAGTAAGTTTACATTTGGTCACTTAGCTCTAAAAAGTTACAAATGGTCACTGAACTATTCGAAAACTAAAATGTCTTTTTTAGGTTTAGATATGCTAGAGATCATTGGACTCTTTTGAAATTTAAAATTTAGTCCACATACTTTAATTTTACGATATTGAGTCGTTGTATTTTTTTATTTAAAAATCTTGATCCCTCCATATAATTTTGCTATCAAAGTTAGGGTAAATTACTTAGTTGGTTACCGAAATTTTAGGATGCTTTCATTTTAGTCATCGAAACTTTAAATCTCTAACAACAGTAGACGGTAGACTATACACGCCTAAAAAATTTTTGTTTAAGTAAAAATTAAAATAATGCATTTAAAAAATTATCAAATTGTAATTGTTTATCTCATTGACCGAAAGTTTTAAATACTTTTCAATATTGAAAATTTAATTTTCAAAGAATCAAAAATCAATTAAATAAATTATTGAAAATTTTTATCCCTTAATAGCGTCATAATTTAATTAATTTCAATACTATAATACCAAATCGGTTGAAATTATCGAGGGATAAAAAATTTCAACAATTTATTTAATTAATTTTGATGCTTTGAAATTTAAAATTACAATAATGAACAAAAATTTAGAATTTTCTGTAATGAGGTAAACAAATGCATTTTAACAATTTTTTAAATGCATTATTTGAATTTATATTGTTTTTCACTTTTATCCTTAATTTTTTTTTGCCACAATAAATACTTAAAAAATATTTTTTTTGGAGACCAAATGAAAGCAACTTGAAATTTTGGGTGATCAAAATAAAAGTGTAAAATGATGTGGCATGTATAGTCAATCGTTGTTAAAAATTAAACACTTAGGTGACTACCATAAAAATGCCCTAAAAGTTTAATGACTAACTAAGTAGTTTACCCTTAAATTTATGATTTAGCAGTTAAAAGCAGTCAAATAACTTTTTTAACTCTCTATTTTTATAGTTTAATTAATTTGGTCATTATTTTTTAAAACTACATAACATTTTTAAAAAATTCCCTATTTTAAATAAAAACATTTAAAAAATCAATTTTTTTGAATTCAAAAATTATGATCACTAAAAACTCTTTTATCCTTCAAAAAAATGTTTTATTAAAGGGTTAGCTTCTAGGTACAAAAAATAGATAACAATGCTAAGTTAAGTACCAAAATGAAAATGAACCGAACAAGTGACTCCAGTAAAAAAGAGGATGTTCATCCTACGGGTCTCGGGTTCAAGTGCCTATGTGTGCAAGGTGTGTGTACGTAGTTAAAGGATTGAGAAAGTATGAACAGATATTACTGATGTAATCATAACAGTATATTCAAAAAAAAATATTAAAATGAAAATAAAGAGTTTAGGTATCGAAATAAAAAATAGACATAGTTTAAGGGCCAAAAAGTAAATAAACCCTTGTTTATTTGTTTACACTTTAAACTTTAGTCTCTCTCTTTCAGTTATTTTTGTCTATGAGGTTTCTCTCTCCAGAAAAGGGCAAAAACGCTAAAGAGCTATTTACACCCTCATAGTATGTTTTTTTTAGCTTTCCTCTCACTTCCATCTCTCTTTCCTTTTATTTTTTTTCCATTTTCTTGGCCTTCTTTAATCTCTCATCACTTTCTCTTTCCATAACAAATAGATATATGGGTCCTAACTCCATTGTGAAGCTATTAAAATATTTTATTTTATTTGTATGTTTATTTGTTTTGAGATTTGAAAATTGAATTTTGAAGCAGGTTTAGGGTTCTTATGAACTTCCCAATTTGAAAGCTCAAAAAACAGCAATAATGACCCAATTTTTTTTTTGTTTTTGTAAAATTTGTTATTATGGGGGGGGGGGGGTTGAGCTTTATCTAGTAGATCTGATTATGGGTTTTGATTCATGGGATGTTTGGATACTGGGAAAATGTGGGCAAATTAGAGCTAAGTTTGAATCTGAAAGTTTCTATTTCTGCTGCTTTGGACTCTAAATTTTTTTTCCATTTTATGCTATATATGTTCATATACTGTGGATTGAGATCTTTGGCTTCCATAATTTAGCTCATTGGATTATATATCACTCTTTGACTTTTAGATGCTGTTTCTGAGTGATATTTATTTAGCTTCGTATGTAATTGGATCTGTATTTGATCTGCCTTTAATGTAACTGCAATGCATTTCTTATTTGAAGCTTTTTAGATTTTGTTGTGATTTTTTTTGGGTTAATTTAACTTTTAGTCCCTGAACTTGATAGTTAGGTTTACTTTGGTACCTAAACTTGGCAACCATGTCCATTTTGGTCCCTAAACTTGGTAAACGTGAAAGTTTGATAATGTGGCATTTTGAGATTGTGCTGCGTAATTAAATCTTGATGGAATCCAAGTTCAGAGACCAAAATGGACTTAGTTGCCAAGTTTAGCTACCTAAGTGGACAAAAAATATACAGGTATCAAAGTGGACCTAATGGCTAAGTTCAGGGACTAGAAGTTATATTAACCCTTATTTAATGTCATTGAATGGAAATTTTTGAATCATGGTAAAAGATTAACTATTTCTAGTGTTGTTAACTATATGTAGTAGCTTCATGGATGACAATGCATTGAGTATGTGTAATTGGGGTTACTACGAACCGTCGTTTAAAGGACATCTCAGTCTGCAGCTAATGTCGAGCCTGGTTGAACGGGATGCAAAGTCTTTTATTCCTGGCCGTGATTCCAATCTCATGGTTACTACCAATACCGCCTTTCACCAGCAGGGCCCTGCTGTTTCCAAGGCACATATCCCCATGAATTATGTTCGGGATAGTTGGATTGCCGACAGAGAAAAGTTTGTCAGCATGTTTCTGGCCACCACTCCTAATTGCGCTGTTCTTCCGGAAACATTGGCAGCTCATTCACTGCCAATTTTGCAGCCACCACCTGATTCTTCAACAAGAGATGAGAGGGTGTCGAGTAGCTTTAAAGAGCCACCAGCTAATAAGGATGGTGTTGAACCAAAGAAAAGGCAGGGTGGAGCTGCCCCTAATATGCCGAAGGGCAAAAAGCCTAAGAAGCCGGAGGAAAATGCCAATTCTATGGTTCAACGCATGAAACCAGCAAAGAAGAGTATTGTTTTTAAAATAAATGGGTATGACATGGATATTTCAGGCATTCCGATTCCAGTTTGTTCGTGCACCGGAACCGCTCAGCAATGTTATCGGTGGGGCTTTGGTGGTTGGCAATCCGCTTGTTGTACTACAAATGTATCCATGTATCCTTTGCCAATGAGCACCAAAAGGCGTGGTGCAAGGATAGCTGGCCGGAAAATGAGTCAGGGGGCATTCAAGAAGGTCCTCGAGAAACTTGTGGCTGAAAATTATAACTTCAGTAATCCGATTGATTTGAGGAGTCATTGGGCAAGACACGGTACCAACAAGTTTGTTACTATCAGGTAGGTTTAAAATCGGTAGTAATGATAGTCGAACACCATCACTTCACATGTGTATATACTGGTGGCTATCTTTGTTCAAATTTTGTAGTTTTTCATTTATGCTCATGCTTTAAGAACATCCTGTTTAGTCCGGTTTAAAATCGTGGACGAGTTTTTAGTTGTTGGATTTTATTTGGATAATCTCCTTTCGTCCGCCTGGAAAAGTGTTGTTTGAGACTGGATCGGTATCTTTAAACTGACATCAATGACATTTTATTTATTTCCTTTATTAACATAAACTTGTGAATGATTATTATGTAGCAAGTCTTTATCATTTGATATGTTGTTCTATAACATCTTTCGGATGTTAGAATCGACGAAAATACGAACTTTTCTATATTAGGAGACATGAGAACCAAGGTTGCGAAGAACATATATCAGTGTATAGATGAAAGCTTAGAGTGATGAAAAATTCTTTGATATTACTATGAGCTTCTCTCCATTGTCTCAGGTAATAGCATCTCTTTTGGAGAATCCAATTCCAGCTTTGTTTCACACAGGTATTGAGCCAAAATGAAGACTGGCTTCGTGGACATTTCAAGATCATCAAGGTCCGTTTCTAACATTTCCAGGACTCTGGTCATGGAGGGACAATCCGATGGCCGAGTTTGAGTGCACCATAACCCGATTATGAACAACTTTCTGGCTATCATGGTGTTGCTTTCCGTCAGGTTCTCAAACTCTAAATCTCCCCTCTCATTTAGTTCATAGACCCAAGTAGGAAAATGCACTTTGCTCGAATTGATTGCATCAACATCGACATGCCTTCTTCCACAAGCCATTTCTAAGATTATCGTCCCGAAACTATAGACATCTGATTTGCATGAAACTGCCTCAAAATCCCTTGAAACCATAATTTCAGGTGCCATAAATCCCATTGTTTCACTTCTTCCAATAATGATATGAGATCATGCTTCTTCGGGCACAATTTTGTTATCCCAAAATCCGAAATCTTTGGTCTGAAATTCTCGTCCAACAGTATATTCCGAGGCTTAGTATCTAAATGAATAATACCACCTCAAGATTCTGCATGTAAGAACTTGATTCCTCTCCCAGTTTCGAGCACAATTTCCCGGACTTTCTCCCAACTAAATGAATCCAAATTTCCAACATACTTGTCGAGAGATCCATTAGGCATGTATTGGTTAACAAGAACATGTTTCGATCCCTCAGAACAAAACCCTGGTATCTGTACCAAATTGGGATGTTGAATCCCACTGATCTTTGAAACACCATTGATGAAATGTTCTTCACTTACTTTGAAGCTTTCAAGCTTTTTAACAAAAATGGAGTAATCATCATGAAGCTGTCCTTTGTAAACTGTACCAAAACAGCCTTCCCCTATTTTGTCTTTGAAATTGTTTGACATTGAAAGTATAACTGTGTAATTGTACCTTTCTGGTGTTAATGGCTGCTGAATATCTGAAGATTTTTCCCTGTAATTAAACAGGATATTATTTGGGGTTTAACAGTGTAATTTACAACTATACTAACAAATAATTTCATAAAAAATCTATCATTTTTTAGGAAGGAGGCAAGGCCATTGCCTACCCTTTTGCCTTCGTCCCTAGATTCACAAGAAAGAATATATCAAAATTTATGAAATGCAGATTGTTTACCCCTCAAAAGTTATATAAGTATAGAACATTTTTAACACAGGTCAAACACATGACAATTGCAAATTATGATGTATATGTGTGCAAATTATGACGTTATATATATATAACATCCTTGCATCAATGTTACTTGCCGATCCTAACAAGTGTCTTTATTATTATTATTATTATTAAATAAAAACACATTACAATATCCTAAATTCGACAAATATATATATATATATATATATGTGTGCGCGCGCATACTTTGTAGTATTATTTGGTTCATCAAATTCATCCTTCTTTCATTAGTTGTAATTTTTTCTCCAACAAATACTCTTCCACAAGAAATGATTATTAGATAAATCCATATATTCGTATCAAATTCATATATTTTTGTTCATAATTATGTTTAAATATTTTATATTTATCAATTTATAATTCATCTCGTATTCTTTTTTACTTGTTTCATATACAATTGCAAACTATTTGAATTCGACTAAAAATTTTATCAAATTGATTTTGAGTTGAACGAGCTAATAAGAATCATATTAAGTATATCTAAATACTAATTTCAAACAACTCACATGCCTAATTAAGCTATTGGGCATATAAAAGCTTAGCTTGAGTATTGGAATTAAACAATTAATTAAGCAATTTGATCATATCTCGACCCAAACTTCAACTTAGAAAATAATATTCGATCAAGTTTGATCCAAGTAAAAGTAAAAGTAATCATGTTTAAAATGTTTTACGTTTATATTAAATTTTGACCAGTAAATAATTTGTTATATAGATTTTAATTTATTCATATATCCATCTCGTGCTTGTGTGAATTCTTTTCATCACTTTTATCTATATTTTTCGTGTCATAATTATATTTAAAATATTAAGGACATCTAAATACTCGTTTCGAGCTAGAGCATATACAAAAAAAACTTAGCTCAAGCTACAGTATTGGAATTCGAGTTATTAATTAAGCCAAGCTCGCATTGTTGAATCAGTGGGATTCAACATCCCAATTTGGTACCAATTCTAGGGTTTTGTTCCAAGGAATCCAAACATGCTCTTGATAATCAATACATGCCTAATGGATCTCTCGACGAGCATTTTTTAACAAATGGTGGAAATTTAAGTTCGTTTAGTTGGGAGAAAATCCGGGAAATTGTGCTCGAAACCGTGCGAGGGATCAAGTTTTTACATGAATGAGAATTCAGACCCAGGATTTCGGGATAGTGAAATTGAACCTGAAGAAGCATGATCTCGTCTCATTATATGAAAGAAGTGAAAGAATGGGATATATGGCACTTGAATTGATGGTTTCAAGGGATTTCGAGGCTGTTTCATGCAAATCCGATGTCTATAGTTTCGTAATGATAATCTTAGAAATGGCAGGTAAAAGAAGGCATGCCGATGTCGATGCAATCAATTTGAGCTAAGTGCATCTATGAAATAAATGAGGGGAGATTTAGAGTTTGAGAACCTGAAGAAAAGTTGCTCATAATCGGGTTATGGTGCACTCAAACTTGGCCATCGAGTTCCCCCTCCATGAACAGAGTCCTGGAGATGTTAGAAATGAAACTCGATGATCCGGAAATGCCTCCGAAGCCAGTGTTCATTTAGGTTCAATACCTGCGTGAAACAAAGCCGGAACCGGATTCTCCAAAAGAGAGGCTATTGCCAGAGACAATGGAGAGAAGCTCATAGTAATATCAAAGCATTTTTCACCAGTCTAAGTTTTCATCTATACACTGTATATACATGTTCTCTGCGACCTCGGTTCTCGTATAATTAAAACTTTTTAAGTATCGTAACATAGAAAATTCCGCATTTTCTTCAATTCTAACATCCATAAGATGTTAGAACAACATACCAAATGATAAGGATTTGCTACATAATAATCATTCACAAGTTTATGCTAATAAAGGGAATAAATAAAATGCCATTGATGTCAGTTTCAAGATAGAGGAAAAGTAGCATTCAACCGCCAGTCTCTAACAACACTTTCCGGGTGGACGGAAGGAGAATATCCGAACAAAATCCAACCACTAAAAACTCGTCCACGACTTTAAACGGAATAGACGGGATGTTTAAGCATGAGCACAAATGAAAAACTACAAGGTTCGAACAAAGATGGCAATGGGAATATATACAAGTGAAGCAGACCATAATTGATGGAGTTTGACTGTCATTACCACCAATTTTAAACCTATCTGATAGTAACAAATTTGTTGGTACCGTGTCTTGCCCAATGACTCCTCAAATCAATTGGATTACTGAAGTTATAATTTTCAACCGCAAGTTTCTCAAGGACCTTCTTGAATGCCCCCTGACTCATTTTCCGGCCAGCTATCCTTGCACCACGCCTTTTGGTGCTCATTGGCAAAGGATACATGGACACGTTTGTGGTACAACAAGCGGATTGCCAACCACCAAAGCCCCATCGATAACATTGCTGAGTGGTTCCGGTGCACGAGCAAACCGGAATCGGAATGCCTGAAATATCCATGTCATACCCATTTATTTTAAAAACAATACTCTTCTTTGCTGGCTTCATGCGTTGAACCGTAGAATTGGCATTTTCCTTCGGCTTCTTGGGCTTTTTGGCCTTAGGCATCTTAGGGACAGCCCCACCCTGCCTTTTCTTCGGTTCAACACTGTCCTTATTAGCTGGCGGCTCTTCAACGCTACTCACCACCCTCTCATCTCTTGTTGAAGAATCAGGTGGTGGCTGCAAAATTGGCAATGAATGAGTTGCCGACGTTTCCGGAAGAACGGCGTAATTAGGAGTGGTGGCCGGGAACATGCTGAAAAACTTTTCTCTGTCAGCAATCCAAGTATCCCTAACATAATTCATGGGGATATGTGCCTCGGAAACAACGGGATCCCGCTGGTGAAAGGCGGGATTGGTACTAATCATGAGATTGGGATCACGGCCGGGAATAAAAGACTTTGCGTCCCGTTCAACCATGCTCGACATTAGCTGCAGACCGAGATGCCCTTTAAATGACGGTTCGTAGTAACCCCAATTACGCATATTCAACGCATCGTCATCCATGAAGCTACTACATATAGTTAACAACACAACAGAAATTATTAATCTTTGACCATGATTCAAAATTTTCCATTCAAGTACTGTTTAACACTCCCAGTTGAATAAACAACAAATACCACAGGGAAACAAAATCGGAAAAAACAAAAAGGTTAATATAACTTTTAGTCCCTCAACCTGGCAATTAGGTCTACTTTGGTACCTTCAACCTTTTTTTTCTCCACTTAGGTACCCAAACTTGGCAGATAAGTCCATTTTGGCCTCTAAACTTGGATTCCATCAAGATTTGACTACGTGGTACAATCTAAGAGTGTCACATCATCAAACTTTTACATTTGCCAAGTTTACGAACCAAATTGGACCTAGTTACCAAGTTCAAGCACCAAAGTGAACGTAATTATCAAGTTCAGGGACTAGAAGTTATTATATTAACCCACAAACTAAACATCGGATTCAAATAACAAATGCATTGCAATGACACTGAAGGGAGATAAAATGCAGATCCAATTACATACAAAGCTAAATAAAGATCAAACAAAAACAGCATCTCAAAAGTCAAAAGAGTAATATATAAATCTGTTTGGCTCCCGAGAATATAAATGGAAGAAAATAAGTTACATTTCTAACACTAAACCTCCAATGAGCTAAATTATGGAAGGTAAATAAATAAAGGAACATATAGCAAAAAATGGAAGAAAATAAAATCTAAGATTCCAAAGCAGCATAAATTGAAATCTAAAGATAGCAATAGAAAAAAAAATGGAAACTTTCAGATTCAAACTAAGTTCTAATTTGCCCACATCTTCCCATGATCCAAATTTTCCAAGAATCAAAACCCATAATCAGATCTACTAAATAAAGCTAAAGAAGACCCCCACAAAAACAAAATCCTGTTTTAGAGCTTTCAATCTGGGAAGTTCATAAGAACCCTAAACCTGCTTCAAAATTTCAATCTTCAAATCTCAAAACAAACAAACAAATAAATATATAAATAAAATATATCAATAGCTTAACAAAGGTGTTAGGACCCATGTATCTATTATCCAGTATTTGTTAAAGAAAAGAAAACAATGAGAGATAATGAAAGCAAAAAAAGAAGGAAAAATTAAAATAAAAAATAAAAAGGAAAGAGAGATGTAAGTGAGAGGAAAGATAAAAACTTACTTTGAGGGTGTAAAATAGCTCTTTAGGGTTTTTTTTTGGGCTTTTTTTTGGAGAGAGAAAGAGGAGAGAGAAACCACGGAGAGGAAAAAAAACCTAAATAAAAAGAAAGAGAAAGAGAGATAGAGACTGAAGTCTACAGTGTAAAACTCTAAACAAATAGAGAAAGGTTAAATATGTTTTTAAAAATTATTATTTATAGGGTTAATTCCAGAAAACGCCGCGAATTATAGTCAAGATTTTAAATTAGTCATAAGTTTTAGGGTAAATTACACCCAAATCACTAAGCTATTAGTAAGTTTACATTTGGTCACTTAGCTCTAAAAAGTTACAAATGGTCACTGAACTATTCGAAAACTAAAATGTCTTTTTTAGGTTTAGATATGCTAGAGATCATTGGACTCTTTTGAAATTTAAAATTTAGTCCACATACTTTAATTTTACGATATTGAGTCGTTGTATTTTTTTATTTAAAAATCTTGATCCCTCCATATAATTTTGCTATCAAAGTTAGGGTAAATTACTTAGTTGGTTACCGAAATTTTAGGATGCTTTCATTTTAGTCATCGAAACTTTAAATCTCTAACAACAGTAGACGGTAGACTATACACGCCTAAAAAATTTTTGTTTAAGTAAAAATTAAAATAATGCATTTAAAAAATTATCAAATTGTAATTGTTTATCTCATTGACCGAAAGTTTTAAATACTTTTCAATATTGAAAATTTAATTTTCAAAGAATCAAAAATCAATTAAATAAATTATTGAAAATTTTTATCCCTTAATAGCGTCATAATTTAATTAATTTCAATACTATAATACCAAATCGGTTGAAATTATCGAGGGATAAAAAATTTCAACAATTTATTTAATTAATTTTGATGCTTTGAAATTTAAAATTACAATAATGAACAAAAATTTAGAATTTTCTGTAATGAGGTAAACAAATGCATTTTAACAATTTTTTAAATGCATTATTTGAATTTATATTGTTTTTCACTTTTATCCTTAATTTTTTTTTGCCACAATAAATACTTAAAAAATATTTTTTTTGGAGACCAAATGAAAGCAACTTGAAATTTTGGGTGATCAAAATAAAAGTGTAAAATGATGTGGCATGTATAGTCAATCGTTGTTAAAAATTAAACACTTAGGTGACTACCATAAAAATGCCCTAAAAGTTTAATGACTAACTAAGTAGTTTACCCTTAAATTTATGATTTAGCAGTTAAAAGCAGTCAAATAACTTTTTTAACTCTCTATTTTTATAGTTTAGTTAATTTGGTCATTATTTTTTAAAACTACATAACATTTTTAAAAAATTCCCTATTTTAAATAAAAACATTTAAAAAATCAATTTTTTTGAATTCAAAAATTATGATCACTAAAAACTCTTTTATCCTTCAAA
The DNA here is from genome assembly GCA_005610355.1 of Gossypioides kirkii. NCBI lineage: Eukaryota > Viridiplantae > Streptophyta > Magnoliopsida > Malvales > Malvaceae > Gossypioides > Gossypioides kirkii. Next base: position 364,500 of record CP032245.1, on the reverse strand, counting down.
AAAATGTTTTATTAAAGGGTTAGCTTCTAGGTACAAAAAATAGATAACAATGCTAAGTTAAGTACCAAAATGAAAATGAACCGAACAAGTGACTCCAGTAAAAAAGAGGATGTTCATCCTACGGGTCTCGGGTTCAAGTGCCTATGTGTGCAAGGTGTGTGTACGTAGTTAAAGGATTGAGAAAGTATGAACAGATATTACTGATGTAATCATAACAGTATATTCAAAAAAAAATATTAAAATGAAAATAAAGAGTTTAGGTATCGAAATAAAAAATAGACATAGTTTAAGGGCCAAAAAGTAAATAAACCCTTGTTTATTTGTTTACACTTTAAACTTTAGTCTCTCTCTTTCAGTTATTTTTGTCTATGAGGTTTCTCTCTCCAGAAAAGGGCAAAAACGCTAAAGAGCTATTTACACCCTCATAGTATGTTTTTTTTTAGCTTTCCTCTCACTTCCATCTCTCTTTCCTTTTATTTTTTTTCCATTTTCTTGGCCTTCTTTAATCTCTCATCACTTTCTCTTTCCATAACAAATAGATATATGGGTCCTAACTCCATTGTGAAGCTATTAAAATATTTTATTTTATTTGTATGTTTATTTGTTTTGAGATTTGAAAATTGAATTTTGAAGCAGGTTTAGGGTTCTTATGAACTTCCCAATTTGAAAGCTCAAAAAACAGCAATAATGACCCAATTTTTTTTTCTGTTTTTGTAAAATTTGTTATTATGGGGGGGGGGGGGGGGGTTGAGCTTTATCTAGTAGATCTGATTATGGGTTTTGATTCATGGGATGTTTGGATACTGGGAAAATGTGGGCAAATTAGAGCTAAGTTTGAATCTGAAAGTTTCTATTTCTGCTGCTTTGGACTCTAAATTTTTTTTCCCATTTTATGCTATATATGTTCATATACTGTGGATTGAGATCTTTGGCTTCCATAATTTAGCTCATTGGATTATATATCACTCTTTGACTTTTAGATGCTGTTTCTGAGTGATATTTATTTAGCTTCGTATGTAATTGGATCTGTATTTGATCTGCCTTTAATGTAACTGCAATGCATTTCTTATTTGAAGCTTTTTAGATTTTGTTGTGATTTTTTTTGGGTTAATTTAACTTTTAGTCCCTGAACTTGATAGTTAGGTTTACTTTGGTACCTAAACTTGGCAACCATGTCCATTTTGGTCCCTAAACTTGGTAAACGTGAAAGTTTGATAATGTGGCATTTTGAGATTGTGCTGCGTAATTAAATCTTGATGGAATCCAAGTTCAGAGACCAAAATGGACTTAGTTGCCAAGTTTAGCTACCTAAGTGGACAAAAAATATACAGGTATCAAAGTGGACCTAATGGCTAAGTTCAGGGACTAGAAGTTATATTAACCCTTATTTAATGTCATTGAATGGAAATTTTTGAATCATGGTAAAAGATTAACTATTTCTAGTGTTGTTAACTATATGTAGTAGCTTCATGGATGACAATGCATTGAGTATGTGTAATTGGGGTTACTACGAACCGTCGTTTAAAGGACATCTCAGTCTGCAGCTAATGTCGAGCCTGGTTGAACGGGATGCAAAGTCTTTTATTCCTGGCCGTGATTCCAATCTCATGGTTACTACCAATACCGCCTTTCACCAGCAGGGCCCTGCTGTTTCCAAGGCACATATCCCCATGAATTATGTTCGGGATAGTTGGATTGCCGACAGAGAAAAGTTTGTCAGCATGTTTCTGGCCACCACTCCTAATTGCGCTGTTCTTCCGGAAACATTGGCAGCTCATTCACTGCCAATTTTGCAGCCACCACCTGATTCTTCAACAAGAGATGAGAGGGTGTCGAGTAGCTTTAAAGAGCCACCAGCTAATAAGGATGGTGTTGAACCAAAGAAAAGGCAGGGTGGAGCTGCCCCTAATATGCCGAAGGGCAAAAAGCCTAAGAAGCCGGAGGAAAATGCCAATTCTATGGTTCAACGCATGAAACCAGCAAAGAAGAGTATTGTTTTTAAAATAAATGGGTATGACATGGATATTTCAGGCATTCCGATTCCAGTTTGTTCGTGCACCGGAACCGCTCAGCAATGTTATCGGTGGGGCTTTGGTGGTTGGCAATCCGCTTGTTGTACTACAAATGTATCCATGTATCCTTTGCCAATGAGCACCAAAAGGCGTGGTGCAAGGATAGCTGGCCGGAAAATGAGTCAGGGGGCATTCAAGAAGGTCCTCGAGAAACTTGTGGCTGAAAATTATAACTTCAGTAATCCGATTGATTTGAGGAGTCATTGGGCAAGACACGGTACCAACAAGTTTGTTACTATCAGGTAGGTTTAAAATCGGTAGTAATGATAGTCGAACACCATCACTTCACATGTGTATATACTGGTGGCTATCTTTGTTCAAATTTTGTAGTTTTTCATTTATGCTCATGCTTTAAGAACATCCTGTTTAGTCCGGTTTAAAATCGTGGACGAGTTTTTAGTTGTTGGATTTTATTTGGATAATCTCCTTTCGTCCGCCTGGAAAAGTGTTGTTTGAGACTGGATCGGTATCTTTAAACTGACATCAATGACATTTTATTTATTTCCTTTATTAACATAAACTTGTGAATGATTATTATGTAGCAAGTCTTTATCATTTGATATGTTGTTCTATAACATCTTTCGGATGTTAGAATCGACGAAAATACGAACTTTTCTATATTAGGAGACATGAGAACCAAGGTTGCGAAGAACATATATCAGTGTATAGATGAAAGCTTAGAGTGATGAAAAATTCTTTGATATTACTATGAGCTTCTCTCCATTGTCTCAGGTAATAGCATCTCTTTTGGAGAATCCAATTCCAGCTTTGTTTCACACAGGTATTGAGCCGAAATGAAGACTGGCTTCGGGGACATTTCAAGATCATCAAGATCTGTTTCTAACATTTCCAGGACTCTGGTCATGGAGGGACGATCCGATGGCCGAGTTTGAGTGCACCATAACCCGATTATGAACAACTTTCTGGCTATCATGGTGTTGCTTTCCGTCAGGTTCTCAAACTCTAAATCTCCCCTCTCATTTAGTTCATAGACCCAAGTAGGAAAATGCACTTTGCTCGAATTGATTGCATCAACATCGACATGCCTTCTTCCACAAGCCATTTCTAAGATTATCATCCCGAAACTATAGACATCGGATTTGCATGAAACTGCCTCGAAATCCCTTGAAACCATCAATTCAGGTGCCATATATCCCATTGTCTCACTTCTTCCATATAATGATATGAGATCATGCTTCTTCGGGCACAATTTTGTTATCCCGAAATCCGAAATCTTTGGTCTGAAATTCTCATCCAACAGTATATTCCGAGGCTTAATATCTAAATGAATAATACCACCTCCAGATCTTCCATGTAAGAACTCGATTCCTCTCCCAGTTTCGAGCACAATTTCCTGAACTTTCTGCCAACTAAATGAATCCGAATGTCCAACATACTTGTCGAGAGATCCATTAGGCATGTATTGGTTAACAAGAACATGTTTCAATCCCTCAGAACAAAACCCTAGTATCGGTACCAAATTGGGATGTTGAATCCCACTGATCCTTGAAACACCATTGATGAAATGTTCTTCACTTACTTTGAAGCTTTCAAGCTTTTTAACAACAATGGAGTAATCATCATGAAGCTGTCCTTTGTAAACTGTACCAAAACAGCCTTCCCCTATTTTGTCTTTGAAATTGTTTGACATTGAAAGTATATCTGTGTAATTGTACCTTTCTGGTGTTAATGGCTGCTGAATATCTGAAGATTTTTCCCTGTAATTAAACAGGATATTATTTGGGGGTTTAACAGTGTAATTTACAATTATACTAACATATAATTTCATAAAATATTTAAGATTCAATAAAAAATCTATCATATTTTAGGAAGGGGGCAAGGCCATTGCCTACCCCTTTGCCTTCGTCCTTGGATTCACAAGCACGAGATGGATAAAAGAATATATCAAAATCTATGTAATGCAGATTGTTTACCCGTCAAAAGTAATATAAATATAGAACATTTTTAACAGAGGTCAAACTGTGCCAGCCTTGCTTAATAAACGAGTTGCTCTAAATGAGTACTAAGATGCACTTAACAAGACTCTTTTGATTGCTCGTTATGCTTAACATCAACTTGAAAAATATTGAATTAAATTCGATTTTTTTCGAGTTGAACTCAAGTAACTTACAAGCACAAATGGCATGTTAGTACCTTTATATATATGAAATAAAATTAAAAAAAAAAATTGAATACAAGATGAATATAAGAATCGATAATAAAAATACTTGGAAGTATAAATATGGTATGAATATAGGAATTATGAAATTTACCTGTAATCATTTTTTGTGGATAAGTATTTGCGGAGAATGAAAGAAAATAGGACGAGCGGAAGCAGGATGAATCTGACGAACCCAATGATTGCTACAAAACAAAAGAAGCAGGGTTTAGGAAGGAGGTTGCCAATGCCATGTGTTGCTATAAAGAAAAAGGCAGATACAAAAATACCAGCAAGAAACATAGCTGCAAGGACGGTGTATATATATCCAAGCTCCGCGTTATAATCTGCATTAGAAATGAAGAATATCATCAATCCAAGGATTCAAACGATAAAAAAACACCCCCGAGTTTAACTCCAGTTCCACTTTTGAATCTTGAATTGTTTGAGCTTCCTTTGGTTTTACTAACAATTCCTATACTCCAATTTGACTTGTTGGGTATCCCGATAGGGATGGGGTAGAATTAAATTATAAATTTTTAAGAGAGTTCAGATGTAAGTTTACAATTATATTAACTTATAACTTCATAATTTATATAGGGACTAAACTAACATTTCACCATTTCTAGCAGGGAGAAAATTTAGTTATAAATTTTTGGGAGGTCAAAAATACAATTTACCTTTATATTAGCTTATAAATTTATAATTTTTAAGGACTAGCATTTTACCATTTTAGAAGCTTAGAGCCTTATCTTGAGCTACTCGAACTCAAGTTCGATAATGACTAATCCAATTTCAAATAGATTTATGAGTTATTCAAACCAATCACATACTTAAATGCAACTAGTTTGTAGCTCGAGCTATATAATTCGAGCCAAATAACAGCTGGCCCAATTTTTTTGAGTAAATTACAATAGAGGTTACCCAATTATGGGTTTTTTCTTTTTTGGTCATGTAATTATGAAAATTTACAAAAATTGTTTGTTTTTTTGGTCACTAGTTGACTAACGTAAAAATGAAAGTACTCAAGAATACAATATAGTTGGATGATCAAAACAACAAAACTGAATAGTTGAATGACCATTTTGTAACTTTTCATAATTGAGTGACCCAAACAAAATTTACTAATAGTTGAATGACCAAAAAAGAAAAGAAACCATAATTGAGTGACTACTAATGTAGTTTACCCCATAAGTTTTGAAAGGACTAAACTAATATTTTACCATTTTAAGAGCTAAGGAGCTATCTTGAACTTCTCGAACTCAAGCTCAACAATGACTAATCCAATTTCAATCAGATTTACGAGTTATCTAAGTCAAGCACTAACTTAAATTCAACCAATTTGCAGCTCGAGCTGCATTACTCGAGCCAAACAAAATCGACCCAAATTTTTTTTATCTCAACTCAAGTAATTTAATATCTAATTTAACCGAAAAAATTCAAAAAAAAAAAAAACGTGCTTACCATATTCTTCTTCACATTTGAAGAGAAAAGTGGTATCCACGGATTTATAAACGCATCCGCGACCCTTGGCTCTACAATCCCGACACTCGACTGACCATACCATCTGAAACCCTGATTGTTGCATTCTCAACACCGTTTCATAAGAAGGATTCACCGGCACTGATTCTTCATAAAACGCCGGTGCCATCGCAATAACCTTACATGTCTTCGGAACATCATATGAGGTCAAACTATACCAATTCGTAACATTAACATAAACATGAGACGAATTTCGAGTCAAACACGGAACCATACTGTTATTAACCGAACCGACCCAACTGTCCGAGCATCGAACATAGAACAAAGTGTACGAATAAGTAAAATTAACCAATCCCGGGTACCGATCGTCCATTAAGATTTCGTCGGTCGATAAAGATCTATTCGGTAAACTGCACTTACCGTCGTCGGAAAAATTGACGTCGACGAGTTGAATCGTGTGATCTTCGTAAGAAATTCCTTTCACGTAGTACAATCCGCCATGGAAGTTCATGATCGTCTTCTTGTTTTCGCAGCGAAGCTCGAAATCGGGATCGCCGCAGGTGAATGGATCGTTGGGTAATCGGAAAGGGTAGCGGATTTGGAGTGAATCACCGCACGATGATGAACAAATCGGTGGTGGATCTTTTCTTGATTCGGTTCCATTGAAGAATGAAAAGAGCAGCAAAAAAACCAGAGCTGATATTAGTTTTTCCATTGAATAAATTTTGATTTGGTTGTTTTGCAGTGGGATTTATTGTGTTGAATGATTTGCAGAAGATAACAAAGTTTTCGATGTGGGATTTCTTTTTCCAGTTTTGATCAATAACACGCGTTCTCTACACTAAAAAAGTATGCTTCCGCCATTGAAGTTGAAGTGGAAGACCAGGGTGAAGTCAAATTTTTGTTGATGAATTAAATTTCCAAGAAACGCATCGTTTGCTCTTATACTTTTCAACATAGGGTAAATTCCACCAGAAGTCACTCAACTATTGATAAGTTTCTTTTTTGATCATATAATTATGAAAACTTACAAAATAATCACCCAATTATTTTATTTTATCCTTTTTGATCACCAGCCGCCGTTAAATAACATGACACGACAGCTTTTAAAATTGGCAGAATAGAAATTTTAACCCTTATACATTATGTCAATTTAGTTTTGTTCTTAAATAACTAACTTTTAACATTTACATATCGTGTAATTTGGTCTTTTGTAGAGTTTTGTCTTCTTTAGAATAAGATTAAATTGACATAATGTATAAATGTAGAAGGTTAAAGTTGCTATAATATGAATTCTAAAGGCTGCCAACCTAGCTTCCCATTAGTAATTTAACGGTTGGTGACAAAAAATATGAGGCGACAAACATATTATCATATGTATCATGCCATGTTAGCTTGTTATTTCCACACATTACTCTCTTAAAATCTAGTTAATTGATTAACAATTTTCATTTACGTAAAGATTGAAATTTCAAAATTCGAAAAATATAATAATTTAAAATGATTGAATTGGAAAGTGTGGACTAAATCTATAATTGTATGCATAATATAGGACTAGTAGTTCAATTAACCAAATGGGTTTAAGTGCTACTTTTTGAGTTAGGATTAAAATTTTAAAATTCGAAAAGTGCAATAACTAAAATTAATCAAATTAAAGCGCATGAACTAAATTCATAACTTCCCTAGAATGCAGGGACTAATAGCAGAATTTAACCTTTTATATAAAGATAATGGACATTTTAATTTTGCAGTTTTTTTAGGTGAAGAAGACGCGTTTTCTGCAATTAAGTTTTCATCTTATGTTAAATTTTGGTTAATGAATCGTTTCCAGTAACTCAGGGTGGAAATAAGAAAATCGGAGTTGAAATTAAATTGTAATTTTTATGATAATAAAAATATAATTTTTATTATTTTTATTAGTTTATATTTTTATAATTTTTAAAGGATTTAATCAAATTTTTTATCATTTTTAGAAGATCAAAGTATAATTTTATTTTTACTAATTAAAAATTTTGAAAATTTTAAAATACTTAAATAAAAAAAATTTCATTTTAAGCGCGGTTCACTTGCTAACCCCCCTAACTACACCCATGCAATAAATAACATCCATTCTTTATAGTTTTATATTGGGTTAATATATTGTTTGGAATTTGAGTTTAGTTTCAATAATCAATTTGGTACTTAATTTTTTTTTAGGTTTAGTTTTAATGTTCAATTTGATACTCAAACAGAATGGCATCATTAGGCCCAATGAATGTTTGACACGTTTGCTCTTGTAAAAAAAAATCATAGGTATTTAATTGGAATAAAAAAAGAGCTTAGGTACAAAATTGAACACTGAAACTGAACTCAAATATTTAATTGGAATAAAAAAAAATTTAAATATCAATTTGAAAAAACTCAAATACTAAAATGAAAATTAAAACTAAACTCAAATATCAAATTAAACATTGATACTATATATATATGATTTTATATTGAAATGAGAATTTTAATATTCATCACTCGATCAGAGTTAATAAATAAATTGAGATAGATTTATTAATGTATTTATTTGAGTTAAAAATAGGTTAGACTTAAAAATGATTACCTACATTTGAATTATAATTTTATAAATGAAAAAATTGTATTCATTAATGCTATTATAAAAGTCATCTAAAATATTTAAATTTTATTATTACATCATCTAAACAAATCATTATTTATTGAGTTAAATTAATATAAAATTTTGGGCGAAAGTACCTATTAGGTTCCTCTATTATATAGGTTGGTTCAGATCGAACACTTTACTATTAAATGAATTAATTTAATAATCATATTAGTAAAAAAAATCAAATTAAGCTAAAATTTAATAGAGATAACATTTAATTTTTAAAAAATAATATGAAAAATATTTTTTATTTACTGTTAATCTCCAAACAAAATATTTTATTTACAAAACCATAAAAAAACTTTAATGTCAACTCCAATCATTTTTTGATTTTTCTACTTTTAATTGCATGGGGACTAATTCGAAGCAATCTCTATAATAGGACCTAAAAACTTGTATATGCAAAATTTTAATTCTAGCTTGAGCTCGAATAGCTTGATTACATATTAAGATGAGTTCGAATTTAGAAAATGATACTCGATCAAGTTCGGCAAGTATCGAGCCTCAAATTTTGAATCAAGTCTGAGTTTGCCACTATTTAATCTCAGCTCAACTAGATTAGAGTTTAATTGCGTTGTAATACCCTAAATCCATAACCGTCACCAGTTTAGAGTTTTGGAATATTACCAAACATTTTACTATTATCAATTAACTTATATCAATCATTGGGTCACATTCAAACCACTCACATTTACATATGAATCATGCTAATACACACATACTTTAACACAATTTAAAACATACATATAGTATGCAAGCATTACGATCAATCAGAGATCAATATCGAACATTATTAAAACTTTTAGAAGAACAAGTAATTTTTCCCAAGACAAGGGCACACAGTTGTGGGTTTCAAATACACACCCGTATTTTTAACTGTGTATTAGATCGCATTCATACTCGAAAAACAACCACACGGCCTGTCATATAAATTATCTAGATTTCGTTTCAAATAATTTAATCTCATATCAAAGTAATTAAAAATTTTTGCTCACGTGCGAAACATCACACAGCTTAGGACTTGTCTTTGTGTGTTACATTGAAAAGCAACCATAAAAACCTTGCACAACTTCAAAATTTTGTCTATTGACTCCAAAAAGGGAGATGAGGGCGCCTTTTGATGTTTGAAGAGGCGAAACTCAATATCGATAGTCAAATTGATTAGATCATTGATTAAAAATATTAAAAATTAATAAAAAAATTCAATTCAATTATCGATTCAATTGGTTCATACGAATTTATAATTCAATCAATCTATTACCATCTCCGAATCGATTCCGATCCAACCATCCAGTCTAGTCCAGTTGAAACATCTTTGGCAAAGCCATGAGTCCAAGTCTTCCATGCGTAAAGCACTTTAGCGGTTATAGTTTCACCTATTCATCAAGGGCAGACCAAAGCTCCCTTAAAATGAAAAATATCACATTGATCTGTTCATATTTTATAAAATTATAAATGAGTACAAGATCAAATTGCATTGTGGCTATTCAAAAATAATAAAATTTTAATTAATTTATTTAAAAATAATAGAAATATATGCTAATACAATCATAAAATTACAATTTAGCTGATCTTGCAGGAAAAAAAATGCAAAGATATATACATCATAATCAATTTAATTAAAACACTGACAAACAAACCAAAATACAAAAAGTAATATATATAATATAAGTCTGCATTACCATAAATATAATATATACATAGAAAATTTCACGAAAATTTCACGAAGTTTCTTTTTCCTAAATAAACTGGTTACTGCTAGAAACTAATTAAATCTGGAATTTCTTGTTGATGATAATCATAAACTGGAACATATTCAATGAGTGCAGCAGTTTCTTCAGCAAATGAAATTTTTTTATTATTTTTTTCTTCATTGATCTTTAAATTTTCATCAAAAACCACCCATTTATCTGTTATTACTGTCTTCAAAGCTTCCTTGTGTTCAACAATGGAAGCCGTTTCGTCATTTTCCTCGATACAATAATCCCCGACGGAATCTTCGTAGGTCGTCATGGTTATATCGGAAACCCCATTGACGATTCTCTCGAGTTCTTCGACTTCTTCCTTCGGGATCTGAGCGACCGTGGGGAACTCGTTGGCGTTCATGACGCCGAATTCCTTACAAGACTCGAAAAAAGCTGAAAGTTCCTCGCCTTGTGTCATCGCCTTTTGGAGAACCTTCAACGCCGTCGCTGCTTCGGGTTTTCTGACCGAGTATATGTTCAACAGAACCTTGGTAATCTCGGTGCAAATCCGGCTATAAACGTCGTATATCTCAATAATGACACAATCCATAGCTTCGAGAATCAACGGGACTTTCATGTTTTCAGCTCGTGGCTTGACTTGTAGCAACGTATCTAGCAAAGATTGCAATTTTTGTAGCTTCGACAGTTGTTGCGCTATCGGCGAACGTTCATCGGCTTTTCGATTGTCTTTTTCCGAAAAACCGAGGGCTCGTTGGTCTAAAAACGCATAGTATTCACGCACAAAAGCATTGAAACCCCATGTCTTTCCTTTATGCCCGTCGGTAAAACTCGATAAATCGAATGGCAACCGCCCCATCTTTTCGACGGCGGGAACTTTACAATGAAACACACCGTGCATTAGCATTAAACCTTTAACGGCAACAACCCAACTCCGAGTCTTCTCCATTCTCCTAGACAAAGCCCAAACGAGAGGACGAAGACTTATCGGCGACGCTCGTATCCACGAGAACACAATATGAGCATTCCTTTTATCAATATGATACTCATCATGGCTCGTGGCTTTGATGATGGAGGTCTCGAGATCGGGATTCCGAAACGAACTTTTGCCGGAAAAATTAGCCCAAAATATGCTCTTCTTATCTTTAACAATGCCAGTGACCTTCTTCCATAACCCCATAATTTTCTTTTCTTTTCTCTAATTTTCGTCGCTAAATGTTTGTTCTCGAGAAGAGGAAGGAGAAAAACAACTACGAATTGAAGTTTCTGAAGCTTTTTTTTTCTATTTATTTTAGGTTTAAAATTTTAATTTCCAGCGTGTAAATGCCCTTTTACTTAATTATTGTTATTTTTTTTGGGTCAACAAATTTAAAAACAATATATTTTTTAAAAAGGACGTATTGAGGTGAAATGGTTTATATTGCCGGCTAAATGTATATTAGTGACAAATGGTTTGGCAAGATTGCTTGTCTATCCGCCATCTGTCGTTAATAATGTAAAACGGTTAATTTCATTAGATGTCCTCAAACAATGGAATGAGATCTAAATTACTCCTTAAACCGCAAAACTTTCTGATCAAATCCTCGAATTGAAGTATTTCATGTCTTTCTACCAACTTCGGTGTTAAATACCTACTTTGGCCCAGCCCATGAATTAGGGTGAGCAAAATTCGATTCGATTCAAAAAAATTCGATGAGAAATTCATATTTTGAATTAAATAGTTTCAACTATTCGAGTTAATCTAATTATTCGGATCAACTCGAATAAAAAATCAAAAATTTCTATTTAACTCGAATATGAATTACACAATTCGAGCTATCCGAAAATCTGAATAAGTAAAGACAAAGCAACGTGGTTTTGATAAACGTTTACCTTTCTAAAGTTAAAAATCAAAACGATTAAGTCAAAAGGCAAAACTACGTCGTTTTGATAAATATTGACCTATTAAGTTAAAAGACAAAACCATTATATTATTTATGTAGTTAAATAATAGGATTCGTTAACTCGACTTGATTTGACTCAAAATTTTTTGACTCGATTCGATTCGATTTGAAAAAATTTCAAATTGAGTTCGATTGTTAAAATAGGATTCGTCAACTAGACGAACTCGAAATTTTTTTACTCGATTCGAGTGAATACTCACCCTAGCCATGAATATCCAGTGATTTCTTGTGTATCTACAATCTATCACTAAATATTTCGAGATACCATCAACTTAGGTGTTAAGCTTCAAAACTTTACAATTCAATACTCAAATTGAAATATTTCGTGCATTTCTATTAGTGATATTAAATTCTAATCATCAATTGCGATGTTAAATACCAACTTCGACCTGATCCATGAATGCTTGACAATTGCTTATGTATCTCTATCATTTATCGAATTGCAACGGTATATTTTGAGATTCGTATAATATATTGGTCAAATTGTGATTTTGATTTCTTTATTATGCTCAAATTTGTGATTTAATACTTATAGTTTAATTTTACATTTGGTAATTAACTTTTTTTTTAATGTTATTAGTTAGTTTAAATAATTTAAAATACTAATGTGATTTTTTTTTTCATAAAACACATCTTCATAGTCATCATGTTGACATGGGTTTTTCGAGTTAGAAGCTGTCCATATCAAACAATTTATTTAAAATAATTAACATCGTTAATTATTTGATAGAGTTCAGTATATGCATGCTTATCTTTTTGTCATTTAGCTTTTGGTTCTTTTAGACTTTTAGTAACAAATGGCAAAAATTTTAAGGTTTTGAAATTAAATTTTGGGATAAATATTAAATCTATCTATAAATTTAGATTAAATGTGTAATTTGATGCATTAACTTTTTTTTGGTGCAATTATACACATACCATAGAGCATATTTACATCATGTAGATCAAATTATAAACACTTATGTACTTATAACATGTACATCGTTTTGATTTAATGTAATAAAAATAGATTGTGCAAATAAAATTTATGAGGGATATTTCATTTTTTTTAACACATCAAATCTATGTTGTTTATGCAACTATGTTTCATGAAAGGACAAGACAAGCAACCCATCCCCTTCCCCCAAATGGTAAATTTATTGTTTAACTCTTAGAGAATTATAAAATTTTAAGCTAATACAATGACGAATTTTACATTTTGGGATAGGCTAACTGAAGGACCTAATTTATAAAATACTTGGGGGTTGATGCTACGGAGCTCCCCTTACCACCACACAAATGGTAAATTTATTGTTTAAACCTATATAAAATCTTAAATTAATATAAAGATGAGATTGCATTTTGATCTCCCAAAAATTTGTAATTCAATAATGGTCTGTTAGAAAAAGATTTTGACTTCAAGACCAATGATGTTGAATAGAATGCTTCGAAGATTGAAGATATATTTTAAATTCAAGTACATATAGTACAATTAACCCAAAAAATTAAAACCAAACCTTAAAATGAACTTAATTAGACATAGAGTTCAATAGATAATTAGGTAAAGAGTTAATTGCACTAGACATCCCTAAACTATGGATTTCATTCTAAATTGGTCCTCAAACTTCAAAATGTTCTAATTACATTCTCAACTATCGATGTTATATCAATGAAATCCTATCATTAAAATCATTAATTTAACCATTAAATAACACGTCAAATCTCATGTGATATAATTTAAAATAAAAAAAATATTTCAGCGAACTTTGAAAAGTTAAAACTAAAAATAAAGTAAAACTAAAAAAAGAGAGAGCGAATGATAAAACTTTTGCAAAAACTTTAAAAACCTCAAAACAAGATTTTTTTTTTTATAACATCCAATTTTACACTATTCATTTATTTCTTTAAAATTTCATTCTAAACAATGCCACATAAGATCTGACATCTCGTAGCGATTAAATTAACTATTTTATTAATGGAATGATATTATTGATATAACCTCGATAGTTTAAGGATGTAATTATAATGTTTCAAAATTTGAGGATGTATAATGCAATTAACTCTTAAGAAAAAAATAAACCTATTTACGTTTTTTTTTTCCAAAATGAAATCAAATCCAACCTGAAACTTAACTCGCAAAATGGAGATCGATAATAGAATAATTAGAGGTATTCATGAGTCGAGATCACTCAAATTCAGACTGAACTATCGTATGGTATTAAACAGTTTATACTTACTTAAGCTTTGACTAAGGTCAAACAACCCGATCTTTGAATAGGTCTATATGTTCGAATAATTTCGGATTTCAAAATTTGTAACCCTTTGGAATAAAAATGGAGGTAAGCATAGAAGCTACTGAGCACAGCACACTTCAACAGTGATTACAACGGATACATAGCAAAGCTTATTTTAGAGGCAAAAATGTGAAAAAGAAAGGCCAATGTCTCTCTGCTTTTATTTCTCTCACTTTATCACTTGGATTTGGTGTTGTTTTATTATATATGTATATAAGTATATGGCATACTCTTTTCAAGCTTTTTAGGGTATAAAACAATAACTCGGATATAGAATTGTTTAAGGATCAAATACATAATTGGAAATTCTTTTTGTGATTTTGGTCACTTTGGTTTAGAGGGGTTCATGGGTCAGGTTCAGGTCCGGATTAAGTATGATATTAATTGACTTTATACTTGTTTAAGCCCAATCAGACTCGAAATATGAGCTTAAAATTTTACCTAAACTCGTTCATATTCGTAAAAGATTAACCCAAGCCTATTTTAAGTCCATCCATATTATTTTTTAATTTTTAAAAAATATATTTATATTATATTATTTTAATATTTAATAATTTTATACATTTTTTATTTTTTGAAAGTTTTTATATAACAATCTTAACATTATTTTAACATTGGAGTATTATTAAATATTTAGTACAGATTTATTTTTTTAATGTGTTCTAAATTACATAATATAATATATTATAAACTTAAAAATGGGTCGGGTTGGGCTCCGGCCTTGAATGTTCAAGCTCGAGCGCAGCTCATATTTAAACGGGCCTATTTTTTACCCAAGCTCATTTTTGGGCCTAATATTTTTAGTCGAATCTTTTCAAATTTCAAAAGGACTTTTGAACCTGTGCGAGTAGTCCGACCATTAAACAGGTCTAGTTTGATTTGAATTATAATTTAATAATTAAAATTTTATCAGGATGGGAATTGTTTTAGGTTTAATGTCAAATTTAGCTATCAATGTTTATATTTTTTGTCAAGCTAGCAATTATTCTTTTTTTAAGTTAAATTTTATCATTTACCTTTCAAAAAGAGTCAAATCTCTTCCTTAAATAAAAATGTTGACTAAAACATTAATTTTTTAACGATGTTGGCAATGTAGTTCATGTGTACTTTATACTGACATGACACTAGTTATTTTATATGTCATATCAACGAATAATTTAAAATTTATAAAAGTATTCAAAAAAAAATAAAATTTTCAAAATTCAAAAAATAAAAATAAAAAATTCATAAAATTAAAAAAAATGGCATGAAATACATGTGAATTGCAATGCAGATTGTTGTGTTTAAAAATTTAACATTTTAATCAGTATTTTCATTAAAAACAATAATTCGACACTTTTTGAAAGGTTGATGGTGAAATTTGACTCTTTTTAAAATATTAAAGATTAAATTGATAAAAAAATATAAATATTAAAGATTAAATTTGATATTACGCTACTATTTTTCTTAAATTTTTGAGCCAAAAACAGATTAAAAAAAGATTGTGACACTATTTAGTCGAGAAAGTGGAAAGGTTTAAGGTAAGGGATGAAATGTTTATTGGTCGGATTATGTCATGGCTCGATTTTTTCTACTCGAATCAAGGTAAATCATATCTGGATTAATTCGATTTATATTCATGTCATGTCTAATATTATAAAATTTTGGATGAATTTTACAAGTTGTGCATGGCCCCAAGAAGAAGAAAAAAGCAAAAAAGTGGGGAATTGAAAGATTTTTCAACCTAACTACAGCTGCCGTTTCTTAAAAGCAATAAAAGAAGAGTAAACCCAGAAAAAGAAAAGGGAAAATTAAAAAAAAAAGAGAAAAAGCTCCCTAAGAAAAAGAGACATATAGAGAGATCTAGCAAAGTAATAAATAAAGAAAGAAAGAAAAAGTTAAAATTTGAAGTTTGCTAACAAAAGAATTATATTTTTTTTTATATCATACTCGAAATTTTTTTATTTAATATTTATTTTAGAATAAATGAATTATAGTTGAAGCTTTTTTTTAATATACATTTGAATAAAGGTATAACTCTAATTTTATAAATATAAAATACACACCTATCATGTAGATATATGTATTCTTTGAATTCGTCGATTGAGTCTCAGCTCGATTGGTATTGGCATTGTTGACGGTGCAAGAGGACGTGGGTTCGAGTGTGTTAAAGCACGTTATCCTCCTATGAGTAGTTCTAGGCTTTGTTTAAAAAAACATATTCTTTGATTTGATATAATTATACATATGAAACTTGTATGTAACATATCAACACTAAAATAGTGCGTTTTTATATTTACCCCTATGTATAATATAGGTGATTTACTGTAAAATTTATCTATAGTTTTGATACCTTTGTATTAAGAGTCGGATTGCATTTTGCTCTTTCTACTAAAAAATGAGCAAATTAGTCTATGTACATTAAATCAAAGAGCAAACTAATCATTCTGTTAAAAAATTTATCCATTTTTACTATTAAAAACAAATTCAATCAACACTAATTAAGAGGGCTCAAGCATAATTGATCAAGTTGAAATGAGCAAGAGAAACAAACTCATTTTTTTATTAGGTAAACAAGCTTAAATGACCCTGATAAATCAAGCTCAAGCATGTACCTTAATTTTCATCTTTATTTAACACGAATCGAAATTTAAGGTTTAAATTTTAATTCGAACTCGAGTTTAAATTTTTTTTAACTTAAGCTTAAGTTTGATTCAACTCAATTACATTAGTATAAATTTATCAATTTCGACTTAATCTGAAAAATTGACCCAGTTAACTCGATTACATCAACCTAATCGACCCACTTAATTCATCCATCAACATACATACATACCTCAATTCCCAAATTCATCCTTAAATTTTTTTATCATAATTGACTTTTAAACTATTAATTTTATCTCATTTTATCAAAAAAAAAAGTGTATGATATCCAATAAGAATATGCCACATGTCATATTCTTATCGAATGACAATATTTTTGGATAAATTAAGATAATTTTTTTATATAAAAAATTTGGATATAATATAAGAACTAATTTACATACATATATTATAAGTGATTCTTATACTATCAATTTTATTAAAAAAAAGTTTACGACATCCAGTAAGAATATGCCATGTGTCATGTTCTTATCGAATGATGTTATGTTTGGATAAGTTGAGATAAAAAATAGTATAATTCAGGAACTAACTTACATATATATATATACACACACTAAATATTAAGAATTTAATTGAGTAGATATCATTAATCAATCAGATCCTAATTTAATTGTGAAATTATTGAATTTTTTTTTTTTACAAAACACTAAATATTATTTTGAGAACATTTTAATCTTTTTACAATTTTATACCAAATCTAATATATATATATAATGAAATTTAAACTCAAAATAAAATTTGTTTGAACAGGACTAGATCAATTGATCAAATCAGATCTAATCAAGATATCAATCTAAAAAAAAAATTTAATCAGTTGACTTGAAAACTTATATGAACCAATTAAATAAGATTGTTGAATAAATTTTTTTATATTTTTAATATATATTTAATTGTTATGAATTTTTTAATAATTTATTTAATTAAATTCAATAAATAAATTAAACTGATAAATCGATGACTCGAATGATTTGATCATGCATGATTGTAGAAATCTTGTCCAAAATACCATAGCATTTATTCACTCAACTTTACAATGTAGATATATTATATATGTACATGTATGGGGCGCGTAACCTTTCATGTCTTTCACTGTACAGCCGATCCCACACGCCCTTCTCTCTCTCTCTCTTTGTTTCTTCGTCTTTTCATGCTCTCCTTTCTCTTCTTTTTCTTTTTTTCTTTTTTTTTAATTTTCCCCTTTTACTTTCCGTTTCTCTCTCTTTCACTGATACAAAGTAAGATTTTCCTCAGCATCTGGCATGAGCTCAACACCGTATTTCCCTTCCCAATTCCCCTCTCTCGATGTTTTCGTAAGTGCCTCCTTTCATTCCTCTCCTTCAAATCGAGAAATTGGCCTTGAATTTGATTCAATTTTTTTCGAAATTGCTGTATTAATGGCCTCTCTTTGAATCGCTGTGTGTGTGTGTGTGTGTGTTTTGGTTTCAGGAAAGAAAGGAAAGTGAAGTATTACCGGTAGAGGTGAGTCACCGGAGCTGGGAGACTAGAATCGACGGTGGTATGGACTTGGACTTTCGCCGGCAGCCACATGCGGTGGAGTTCGACGTTGATTTCTGGCCCGTTGAACATCCTATGGAACCTCAAGATGAAGATCGGCCTGTTAAATGCCCAATGTCAGCTGCTTCGTCCATCACTGTACGTCACCATGTTCTTTTTAAAACCATATTTAGAATTTTTTTTAAACAAGATATTAAAAAAGGTTAAATTGCTAAAGAAGTCCTTAAACTAGTTTATTTTTAAAAAATAAGCTTCTAGACTTTTGTTGCAACTCAAATAAACCCGTATGTTTTGATTTGTATTTAAATTAGCTCCTAAATAATGATTTATATTAAGAATTTTATTTAGGTTTAAACTAAAGGGTAGAAGCTTATTTAGATACAAGTTAAGATTAAGAGCTTATTTGGTTTTTAAGGGTTTATTAGGGTTTAAGAAAAGTATACAAAACATTACAAAGGTTAAATTACTAAAGAAGCCCTTAAACTAGTTTATTTTTTAAAAAAATATGCCTCTAAACTTTTGTTGTAACTCAAATAAACCCGTATATTTTGATTTGTTTTTATATTAGCCCTTAAATAATGATTTATACTGAGAATTTTATTTAGGTATAAATTGAAGTATAGATGCTTATTTGGCTACAAGTTAAAAAAGATTAAGAGCTTATTTGGTTACCAATTAAAGTTTAATGGTTTATTAGTTTTAATAAAAGTATAAGGGCTTAATTGGATGTTTTAACAAAATTCAAAGGCTTATATGGTATATGGCGCCATTAAAATAGAACCTCTTTTGGAAATATTCACATCTCTTAAGTAATGTTTCGGTTTTGAGTATTGTAAAGGGTGAAAATAGGCATTAAAAGAGTTTTTCTCTCTCGTCCGGAATTTGACTTAACTCCACTCCAATTTTGAGTATTGTAAATAAAAAAATGTAGGGTTACGACATCCTTTCCCCCTCCGTTTGGGGTTTGGCCTGACTCGATTTTTGGTATGATTGTAGCACATTGTGGCTATTAAATATTGAAATATTCATATTTGACACTCAAACCCAAATATGAACATATTTGCCTTAAGTATCATTATCAAATTTTCTTCATATCTAAAATATGTATTGTTTTTGAAGGATGGAAAAGGGCATGAAGAAATGGTAGTCGGAGAGAGTTCACGTAAGAGATCAGAACAACCACAAACGGTGAACGGAATTGGGGTGGCGGCAACGATGGAGCCACTGGTAAGAGCGGTGCGTAAAAGGCAACACACACTCACCCGCGACAACCACATAACGGTGGAGCCTCGTATCAGAAAACCGTCTCTCCCTCCGATCCCAACTCCAACTCCAACTCTTACCAGTTCCCAAATGCTTCAACAACTTGACAAAGCTTAACTCATTTACCAAAAAAAGTTACCCATCTTTTTTTTTTCAATGCATTTGGAGAGTTGAGAAAATTGAAAATTTTCCCTTTTATGTAGGAAAGGGAAAATCCAAGAAAATTTGTAACCCAGGCTTTCATAATCTAGTACTAGCATGTTGAGATCCTTTATGTACATTATTTTATATTTGAAGTTTTTTTTAATGAAGAAAATCTATGGTTTCTTAAAAAAAATACGAGATTAAATCTAATTGGTTTGTACAATTATATTGAATTATCTTTTTAAAAAAATTACGTTCGACAAATTCAATATTCGAATTTCGGCTTGAAGAAAAGGGTTAAAAAAATGTATTTCACGTTGGGAAAATGTCAAATATGTATCCGATATGAGTATATATTTATTTTCGTGTATTGAGATTATTTTTGGAGTTGTATTTTTATATCGTATATGTGTACAACATTAAGTAAATAAAGAATCAAAATATCAAAGTTAATTTTCTTTTAACATATATGGAAATAGAGGCGAAGCCATATTTTTTTTAAAGGAATCGAATTTGAATTTCAAGGGATTAAAGTATAATTTTTTTGTTTTTGGAGTGGACAAAATTTTAAATTTTAAAAGGAGTCAGAATCAATTTTACTATTAAATTAACTTAAAACTTTGTAAATATTTAAGGGACTAAAGGGACATTTTTTACAAGTTTTTCAAAAAAGTTAATTTTCAAGAAAAAAATCAACAACTCTTATATAATATTTGTTGAAAAATAATTTTGATAACATTTTTACTATTTTAAATATAAAATATATTTTTTCTTTTGGTGCAAAAAGAAAAATCTTAGAGAATTAAACTAAACTGATAAAATTAAAAGCACCACTAATCTTATCATTATCAAGGACTTCAAGTAGTGTAGGGACTTTTGGCAAGACACGTACCTCTTTTGCATTTGCAATAATCATTTTTATAATACGATCAGCAACATGTAGCCTCCCTAGGTATATATTTTATCACCCAATGTTCTTTATTTTGTAACAACTTTTGATTTTGCACGATCAAAGCTGAAATCAGATTTGGTAAAGTTCCTCCTTGGATTACTTGGAATGACTCTAAACTCCGAGTTTGAATCAAGATTCTATCGAAGCTTCTATCTTACAATATGGTCAATCCATCAAGAATGCATCATAACTCGACTTTAAAAACTGAGCATATATTTTTAAACTTATAAACTAAAAGAACTATTCAAATATCATCAATTTAATTCAATTGAGCCCGAGTTATTATCCAAAGACAGAATCCTATAAATAAACAACAAAACAAACAGAATGAAATGAAAGAGGAAAAAAGAAGTTCATTGCCTCGATTGTGAAGAGCACAGTAGAGGGGACCATTTTTCTACTAAAAACAATTCTTCATTTCATCTGTTTGAAAAAGCATGCACGACGTGCCTATGCCTTGCCTGCCCAACACTAATCTTTTAATTAAATAATATTTTCTTTTTATTATTATTATTTAATCTTATTGCTAAATAAATAGATCTGTTTTGATCTACTTTTTTTTTTTTATGTTCCAATAGTAATTACTTAAGCTTAACTACAAAATTTATTATACTGTTTTCTCATTTTGTATTTTTTATCGATAATAATATTTAAATTGTCAATTTCATCCTGAAAAAATGTACAATACCCAACATGTTTCACATTATTATCGGCTGGCTGGTATCGTAATTTAAATAAAATGAGATAACATTAATAATTTAATACATCGAAACCCAAACTTGTAGCTAGACCCAATTTCTTTATGCTATTTTATATGTTTTCTAAAATTTATTTATATTTGACACCATAAATACAATTATTTGTTTATACAATAAAAATATTTGATACATTACCGCTAAAATTTTGACACTTTAAGTAAAATTTCGTGATTAGATATAATAAAATATTTAAAAGATAAGTATTTACACAAAACACATGTAAATTTTTTAAAATTATTTGTGAAATAAAAAATATATACTATCGATATACTAAATAATCACACTTGTACAATATTATTTTTGATAAAAAATTATTAAAAAATACAAAATACCAATGGGATTTCGGGTTTTTTTCCGAATTTTCAAAAACTTATCTGCAGTAACAAATCCATTTATTTATTGATTAATGGATTTATTTTCATAAACATAATCTTCTTTAACTTTAATAAAAAGAATGGACCATTTTCTTTTAAAACTGAAAAAAATTTATATAAAAAAGAATGTCAGCAAATGCAGCATGTGGGGACAAAGCTCCAAATACAATTTTCGCACTGATGAAGCACAGCACCCTCTTTCCCTAAACCAGTCTTCAGACAAAAAGCATTCCCTATATATATTTATATATATTGCAATCAAAAAATATACTCACATCTATATACATACATACATACATATGTATAAAGTTAAAAAAGAGACTGTATCACTTTTTCTTACAATATAGCGTTACCTGTTTCTAAAAGGAAGGGGCATATGCATCAGAGAGAGAGATGTAGTTTTCACCTTTCACCTATGGGTGAGAGAGAGTGAATAATTGCATTACTACTTTGACTCGGGTGTGAATATCGGATATAAACTAACTCTAGAGAGAGTTTTACCTTTCACTGAATGGTTAGAGAGAGATACTATGTTATTATGACTTGGGTACAAGTATCGAATATGAGATAGGTGGGTAAAAGTATCATGAAAGTCCCTCTACTAAGAGTCGGATTGCATTTTGTCCCGTCTACTAAAAAAATAAACAGATTAATTCTTGTATATTTTATCAAAGAGTAAATTGATCATTCTGTTAAAAATTTCATTCATTTTTACTGTTAAAAATTGGTTCTAATATTTTTATCAGTATAAATGAACGAACTTTTAACAGAAAGGATCAATATACTATTTGAACAAACATACAGCGATTAATTTACCCATTTTTTAAATAAGGAAAACAAAATACAATTTGACTCTTGATATTATAACCTCTATGATATTTTTACCGAGGTATGTGTTCAACAAGGACATGATTAAAGAGAGAAATTTAGTGTTCCACCTTTCACCTATGGGTTAGGGAGAGTGAAAAACTAATTACTTTCACTCGATATCAGCCTAAATATATATGGAGAGAGGGGTTCACCTTTGGGTTAGAGAGGAACGGTGTTATTGCGACTCGGGTGTAAGTATAGATATGTGCTCAACAAGGACATGATTAAACATAGTTAGGGAGGGTGAGAAACTATTACCTTGACTCGAATGTGAGTATTGGACATGGGATATATCCGAGAAGGATGCAATACCGATAGTATATACTGATGATAGTCATCGACGCATAAAGGGAATGGCTGAATTCCTAAACAATGCCAATTGTGGTCCAACTTATTTTGTAGAAGACACCTCCTAATTGGACAGGACGAACACAAAGCACAGTGTCACGGTTCACACCAACCTGTAAAGTACTATCCGTTTCAGCCCATTAGATCTCATGGTGGTTTTCCACAAAAGATGTCTCACAGGTTGAAGATATGGCATGAACACTTATATTCCAAGACTAACTCTATTACACACTTATGCATGATTCACAACTCCCGACTCACTCTCTAGGACCGTGACATCTCTCGAATGAAAGTCCATTGTCCTCAACAACACATCATTAGTACCTCTAGAACTAACTCTGATACCAATTGTCATTACTCATACCAACCTACAAGATAATGTTCGTTGAACCTCAGTTTTGTCCACAAATGACACATAACAAGTGATATGAATGCTTAATATAGTCGCTCTGAGATTGATAGTTCTCACTGGACCACGACACATGGCAACCACAAATTCATTGTTCAGCTAGGGACGAGCCTTAATTGGTTTAAACCGATTTAACCAACAAAATAGATCTGACTTAGTTGATTTGATCACAAAGCAAAAACAGTTTTGGGCTATAAAGTCTTAACAATCCAAAATAGCTAATAACCTAAGATGTTCATCACAAGATCACCATCGATTCTATACATCAAATTTTACACTATAAATAGCTTGATGAGCTCTCCATTGAGGCAAGCTCAACCAAATTTCTTTATGTAACTTGCATGAATAATCCTCCCATTCAGTGATTGCAGCAGAAAAAATGGTTAAATCGAAATAACATCGATCCGCACTTTGAAAAACCGTTTCAACCAGTTTAGTATCCTTCAGAAAAACGGAATTCACCTGAGTAATCTTCTCGGATTGTGATTGTGATAATCGACCCGCCTTGCCGGATTGAACCTCGTTTGTGAAAGCTTGAGATTTGCATCCTTTCCAAAAGTAAAATTGCACAACCTGTTCGTCATAGAGATTAACATATTCTCCTATCTAACACTCACATCTAAGTTCCAGTAACATATAGCTTAGTACATTTTTCGATGCAACACTTATATTAATGAAATTAAATGGCTTATTTTCCATTCTTGAACTATTGAAACCAATTCTTCAATGCAGTAATTTGAAGTTAAGACGATTATCTCAGTCTAATTATGGTTTTAGTCCCTCTCCTACATTGAAATTTAACATCTAATCCCTCCACTTTAATTTAGTATAATTTGATCCCTTTACTTTTATGATGATATTAGTAAGTCCAGATTGATAACACAGTTAACTGCTGAGGTTAATAACAATATTAATTGTGTTAACAGATTCATAGAAATCAACGTCATCACTTTAGTGGCAGGTGTTATCAATTTGGACCTATTAATGATCTTATAAAAGTAAAGGGATAAAATTATATTAAATTAAATTACATTAAAACGATCGTTTCATGTTATTCTATTGCTCATAATTAACAAAATTTTGAGGCTGATAATACCAATAGCAAGAATACCTGAAGTGAATGCAGAACATTGACAAATTTATGGTCAAGCAACTGATCTCTCCTTGCTAATTGCATTGGTTCCATGACGAGTTCAGATAAATCTGAGCCGAAGTTCATGTCTCGAGAATAATATACATCAAATCCAAGAGCATGCAATCTTCCCAAACGAATATCGAATCCGATATCTTGATTAGAAGCTTGATGAGGAGAAAACCAATACATATTTTCTGATGCTGGCAAAGGCAGCAATGACCATGGCACATTGTTAGACTTGTGTAATACATTATCTTCGAGTAGAAGAATAAGTTTAGCATCCTCGTCGTGGGAACTATCACGGCTGAACCACAAAGTAAGTGTCAGCCGTTCTCCGCTAGTTACCTGTCAAATAATCTAATATATCAAAAAAACAAAGTGTAGAAACAAGGTAAAGGACCCTTTTTTATATAATGCAGCACAAGTTTGAATAATATCTTTGTTGCTCAATCCAAGCTCAAAAATCCTGCTTCAAAGTCAGTATCAAGCCGAACACTAAGCAGCTACTCGGCTTTTCCCAATGGAACACGAATAGCAGGGACTAAGCCAGAAAATTGCTTTAGGGGGATTAGAGATAAATCATAAATTATTGGGAGGGCCAAAGTGCAATTTTAACGTTATACTAACATGCAATTTCATAAAACATTAAGGGGTTAAATGGAAAATCTACCATTTTTGGGGGGGGCCCAGGCCACTGCCTGCCCCCCTTTGCCTTCGTCCTTGCCGAATAGCATCCACTTTCCTTCGATAGATGAACTAGATACTATAATATATATACACACATATTACAAGAGAGACAGAGATCACGAAAGTACCTCATCGACGGAATGAGTATTGCGGCCATCAGCTGTATAAAGGACAGCATCCTGATATACAATAACTTGGTGAGAATCAATCAAATGGTATATTAAACTGAAGAGTAAACATGCTTTTCACTAGCTTCTATTCCTAATAAAACAGAACATGGTTGCATCTTCTTCACCGATTTTAAATGATCCTAGACTATTTGGCTCCAACTCTTCATTTTTCTTAAAGTACCCATGTCCAACACATATCCTGGACATGGATATGGAGACACACCCTCCAAATACACGGAAAACCGTTAAAATTTAAGCATGCCCCTGTCCAACATCACGATACAATCCATGCCAAAATCTTATAACTTATGTACATCCATTTCAAAATCATATTACTAACAATTTGATTGTGCATCACCATTCTAATAAGAGAAGACATATTATAAGAAAATATTGAACAGATGCACTTACTCCGACCGTAGGTGCAAGTGTTTTTGGTTCCCCGTCTTGGAAATGAAACAGTCCACCTTCGAAATCCTTTCCGTAACTATTCAAATAACAGACTGCCTTCGGACAAACAAGAAAAACACCATCAGCAAGAATTATTGAAAAAAGACAAATTACGAAGGACATTAATATTTCCACCAAAAAAATCTATGAACACGAACCGTAAAATCGCGTTGCTTGAGATAAGGCCGGTTATCATCACTATGCCAACCTATGCTTGCTCCTCTGCTCCAACTACAAATACATATGATGTATGGTAATCACACAACGTTTATCAAGGGTAAAGTGAATAAACAAGCAAATGCATGAAAAACCCCATGTTTGAAATATATTCGGACATGGTTTTGGAGAAGTCCAAAGTCCGTTGAAATATATGGAAAAACTCACAAAAATCAACATAGTCAGACATATATCCATATCCCACACTATCACCCAAATTCGAGTAATATAGTGTAAATGAAGCATTAGTGCTTGCAAGCTATTCGAGTTTGATTTGGAAAAACTCAAATTTGATTTTGTAATTATTGAGCTGAGATAGAGTGGAATTTGAGCATTGTAATACTTGACTAGAAAAGTTTACAAGCCTAATTGAGCTTTTACTTTTCTAGTATATTTTTACATTATGAAATTACCTTTTTACCCTTATTACATAGAATGAGCTTAATTACAAATAAGTTTGAGCTTAAATATGAATGAACTTAATCAAACTTGAGTACAAAAATTCATAAACAAGCTTAATTGAACTTGAGCTTGAGTAGCTTGATTGTGTCTCCAGCCAAACTCAAGCTTAGAAATTGATATTTGAGTGAGGAGCTTTGAATTTAAGTCGAGCTCCGTTCATCTCCATTACATCCCCAAGGTTTAACTACCCAAAGAAATTAAATTTCCGTTGAAATATATTAAAAAACTCACAAAAATCAACATAGTCGGACATATATCCATATCCCACACTATCACTAGAGTTCGAGTAATATTGGTTTAAGTAGTGTAAATGAGACATTGGTACTCAGCAAGCTATTTGAGTTCGACTAAAAAATTCAAATTCGATTAATTATCAACCCAAGCTCAAGCTATCGATCAAATTGAATCCGAGCACTGTAATACTTTATTCAAATGGCTCGCGAGTCTGATTGAGCTCTTCCTTTTAGTATATTTTATATTATGAATTTACATATTTACCCTTATTATATAAAATGAGCTTAATTACGAAAGAACTTGACCTTAAATATGAATGAACTTAATCGAGCTTGAGTACTAAAATTGGTAAGTGAACTTAATCGAACTCAAGCTCAAGTAGCTTGATTATGTCTCAAGCCAAGCTCAAGCTTGGAAATTGATGTTCAAGTCAAGCTCAAACCAAGTATCGAGTCCTGAATCTCGAGTCGAGCTCGAGTTTGCCACTATTTGAGCTCAACTCAGTTCAATTACACCCCAAGGTTTAACTACCCAAACAAATTAAAATTCTTTATATCACTATTATCATTTTTAAAAGATTTCAGGCCAAAATTGGTACCTAATGAGACCAGTGAACTCCGTAACAAGCTCATATTCACAACCAAAGGTCTCCTCTACCTTCTCTTTCAACCTATCTGCAAATCAAAATTTCGAAAACTAATATTAACAACAATGAATTTTTCGATTAACAAAAAACAGAAAAAGCAAAAAAAAAACGAAAAACGAAAAAGGATTTTTAAAAAACAAAAGAACCTCTGATGGGAAGAAAAGGGATGAGCAGATGAGCAGAATTAGTGGCTATGAGATGAGAAAGCGTCGTTGAAAATACGTTTGGCCTGTATCCAATCGTACTACAGCTCTTGTGTATGAACTCCAATTCCTGTTTCGAAAAAAAAGTTTTTTTTCGATCAAATTCATTCGTTAATTTGACGATATTGTTATTTGGGATTGCAAAATTGGGGGTCTAACCTTGCATTCATCTTCTGTGAGGAAATTATGTAAAATTAACCTGGGATTGTCTTCCTCCATCTCCATGTACGCCATTTTTCTTTTTCTTTTTGCTTGCTTCACCGCTTAAAACTTGAAGGGTTTACGGGCCGTGTCAAGGCCCGGTTCCCAAAAAATCCAGATCCAAGCCTGAGTTTAGTCCGGGTAAGTCCATTCGGATCCCTTTTAGATAGGCGATGTGTTTACATGTGATTAATATTGAAACAGCGATGATAATAAAATTAGATATTGTAATGTAAAACAAAAAAAACTAAACACACCACACTGAACATAAACGCTCATACACGAAATAAAAAAAAATAAATTCGAACTAAAGTGGGCTAGGCCTACAAGACTACGCGCTACCCTACTTATGATAAATACGTCTATTCAAAACCATAAGGTAGACTCTTTCCAAAGTTATTAATCTATTAATAAATTAACATTTTCATCATTCAACTTTAAAAAATTATAAAATGATCACTAAATTATTCAAAAAATTTCATCTAAGTTATTTATAATGGCTTCAATCTACTTAGTTGGGTCGGATTATGGCTCCAACATTTACTTTTACCCCAAAAAATATGTTATGTTATTAAAAATATTTTTGATTAAATTTAAATCTATTTTGTTATCAAACTTATCAATTAGACGAGTCAAGTTTATTTTATGTAGGTTAAGCTGGATCGAATCAATTCAGATTTTAGAATTTTTGGGTCAATGGAATTCAAATCAATTTTAAGTGTCACGCTCGAGTTGTTTTGAGTTCAAGCCATGCAAGTTTGGGAGTCTGATATTTTCAAGCAAAACCATTATAAGTTCAAATCATTTCAGGCGTTAATCACTTCAAGTTTAAATCATCTCAAGTTCAAGTAAATTTTGAGTTTGAATCAAATTGAATTCATGTTGGGTGAGTTTGAATTGTTGACTTCTAATGATTAAATGAAATTGAATTTGATTCAAGTTCGGATTAATCAGGTCAGATTTCTGAATTCAAACTAGAAGTAACAAATTTAAATATAATTATACCGTGTTCAAAATCATTAGATTAAATCATTTTTAGTTTAGGTCGTTTCAAATTATTTATTAAATCATTTTGTGTTTGAATTGTTTTGATTTCGTGTAATTAACTACTTGGATTAATTGTCCATGTGTTTACATTTGATTGGCTTAAATGGCGAATGGAGAGAAACAAAATGGCTGAAAAAAATAGTAAAAGGACCAAATAAAAACTTTCACTATAGTCAAAGTCCCCATGGATAATTATGGTCACTATAGTAAAACAAGTATTAAACCATTAAAAAATTGTATAACTGCTAGGTCTGAAAACAGTCAAAGTCCCCATGGATAATTATGGTCACTGCTTGCATATTTCCCATCAAAAGGATTGTAAACTTGAATCCTCGGTTCATCTTTTTCATCACTTCCATGGCTACTGAAATTAATCACAGAAGCTTCCAATATATCTTCACAGCTATCATCATCATCATCATCATCATTATCATCATTAAGCTTAATCAACGGCTCTTGTTCTTCTTCACCTTCATAACCCACCTTTTCAGCCGTCAATGATAACGATGATGAGGATGATGATGGTGATTGATGATCACCATCATCATCCTTTATTTCCCACATACCATTAATGAAGCTTTCAAGAGCTTGAATTTGCAACAATGGGATTCGATCCACAAATGGATATTCATAACACCCACATACACCCATAAGTTTACACCATTGATAAAACTCATATAACTGGTCCGCTTGTAAAGCTGCTTTTTTATATACACCGAACGCCGATATACAACACCGGTATGTCGGCATTTGGAACATGTTTTCCAACAAGAAAACGATGTCGTTTTTGAACACGGTGTAACATACGAAGCTGTCACGGATTATATGTTTCATCGCCGTTTGAATCAAGAAGTTTCGTGCCGTGACCCCGGTCGGTTTACATTCGATGACATGGTCGATCAAACTTTGAATCTGTTCCAACACTTCGAGAACTCTTCCGATTTCTTCCGGCGAATCATCGGGCGTTCCGGAGAGGCAGCGATGATTATCTTCGTTGGAGATTTCGTCGAGTAAACGAGCGTAGGACCGGATAAACGCGGTGAAACTCTCGGGGTCCGATGACGACACGTCATGGAAATTGCAAGGGTGTAAAGAGATTGAACCATTGGATCGATTGATTAATAGTTCGGTTCGAAACAGGCTGTCTTCGGGCGACGAGCGAAGTAGTCGGTGGAGTAGGAGTAAGCATTTTAATGCGACTCGCCAGCTTCGGGTTTTGCCGAAGCGGCGAGCGAAACCCAGGGAGAAAGCTCGGCAACACGGTGGAGAAATGGCGAATAGCCGGAGCAATTGGTGGACGTATTTGTTGGATAACGGAGAATCATTCGGAGCAGTCGCTTTTACGATGATGTGATCAACGTTGCAAAGGCCTCCCATGGTGGCGATTTTGGCGTAGCTAAGGCATGTATGCTCTTTTAAAGCATTGAAAGCTTGTTGAAATGGTTTAGTCATGGTTTTTTAGGGAAACCCTAAAGAAAGGGTTCTCTTGTGTGTGTGTGTGTGTGTGTTTGGGGTCTAATTGCATGAAATTTATGGCACGGGAATTGGTTATTTAAGGTTGTTTATTATAGGTTGAAAATAGGTTAAAATATGTTGTTAGTCCTTATGTTTTGAAAAAGTTTAAGATTTGATCCTTGTAATTAAAAGGCTAGAAATTAAGTCTTTGAACTTTTTAAATTTTAAAAATTCATTTCAAACATTAAAATCATACTATTTTTCGTCAAAATTTATCAATTTAATATGTTGTTTAGGCTTTTATCATTTGAAGTTAATGTTTTAAAAATCTAATGAACGGTCAAATGGGTTAGACCATCGGTTCGACCATTGGTCCAATAATAATTAGATAAACAATTAAAAAATCATAAAAAATATTAAAAATTTTATAAACCAATTCAAACGCTTGTTTTTGTCTATTTTTGGTTTTTTATCAGTTTCGAGCAATTTGCTCAAAGGCTTGTTTAATACTGTTGTCCAAATCAGTATAACGGCGTGGTTATCCAACAACATTGATTGATGTAAAATAAAGATATTAAGTTGATAATTTTTAACAGAAATTACTAGTGACAATAATAATATAAGATTTTTAAATTGAAAAAGTAAAAAGAATGAATTTTAAAAATTTAAAATATAACGATTATATCTCGAATTTTATAAAAGTAAGGGATTAACAACATACTTTAACCCTCAGAAAACAATAATAATAGGTTTCAAGATTTACTATGCCATTGGGTTGATCGAAACTAAGCTACAATTACGAGAAAAAAGTGTTTTGGTTTTAGTGAACTACACAAATATGAAAAATTAATGTAGTTGTCAACAGATTGTGTAAAATAAAATATCTTTATTTACTTGTTTATGCCTTTTGGTGATTAGGGAGAATTCGAAATTTTTTATTTAATTAATTCAAATTCAAATTTAATTTAATTATAAAAATTAATATTACAAATTAGAATATATAACTCAACATGATTCAAAATTAAATTAATTCAGATTTAAAATAATCCAAATCTGTAATAATTCCAACCTGAAATTTGAATTATCCAAATCCAAATCTAACTTAAAATTGTTTGGAATGAATCCAAAGAATGACAACTTAGAACTTGATTTGTGCTGGCCGACAAATACAATTTACATTGTTGTTATTATTATTAATGTATGTTAATTAAATTAATAAATTAGAATATTATGGCTGAGCTTTTCAATGGGAGAATCAATTTGTAGTACTAAATGTTAAGAAGAAAAGAAGAGTACTTCATTTGGCATATATGAAACAGGGACGAAATTAGAAAAAAAAATTTGGGTCGAAATTGAATCATATATGTTTATGAAAGTAAAAGTGTAATTTCTTCATTTTAATAGTCTATATCTTTATAATTTTTAGAAAATTAAATTAAAATTTTATCAATTTTAGGGGCCAAAATACAATTTTACTATTACTAATTTAAAATTTTATAGATTATAAAATACGTAAATAAAAAAAAATTCATTTTAAAAGAACTGGACTGCCAACCCCTTAAATTCATCCCCGATGGAAAACATATAAAAAAATCCAATGTATAACAAGAAATTAAAAAGAATACATGTAAAATTTTTAAAGATACTCAAAATTGTTTATTATAAGTACCAAAATAAATTAATAAATTAATTTACGAGACTAAATCTAAACCATGGCCTCCTATTTATTAAGTGTACTAATGAAAATTTTAGTACCTCCTAGTTATAATTAAATATATCTATATTTTAGTAATAATTTTAATTAATAATACCATGCTAATGCTAACATATTGTAATAATATTAAGAGTAATTTATTAACTAAAGAAGTATTTAATCATAATTTCTCTTGAATATTATTCTGTTAGAAATATACTGTTAACAGAGTCTTATTTACAGACATTCATCTCACAATTCACGTGCTGAGGCAATAGTAATGCCCGTAAGTGCGGTCGAGGGATCAAGACGCACAACATGAAGCCTCAACCCGTGACACATATACATGCACGACCTTTGAAATGCCTTATTTACATGCAAGAACAAAGACTCCATCCACTAGGTTTTTCATCAGAATTGGACTCTTCAACTTTAGGTTTAATTTCTAAGGAATCTCTTAAAGAAATTTCCCTAATTTTCTCCATGCCAGGTTCTCCATCAAAATTCAACTCCCTGGTTTTAATTTCTGGGGAAAGAATTTCTAAGGTTTTAGAAACTTTTAAAGAACCTTCTCCTCGTGAAGATTTTTCCCTGTTCTTCTGCCTATGAGGTTTCCCAGAAGAAATCACCCCTCCACTCTCGGTTTTAATTTCCAGGGATTCAGAATCTTGCGAAGACTTTTCCCTAATTTTCTCCCTCTTAATTTGAAGAAGCTTATCATATATACACCAAGGAAAGCTAATGAAATGTTCTTGATCAGCCTCATCGTTATTTGAACCCCAAAAACTTGGATGGTATGTTACACGGTACCAAGCTGAAGCTTTTGCAAACACATCCTCTATACTAGGACTCGCTTTCTCATTGAACCAACTTTTGGCTTCTCTTCTTAATGATTTCACAGCTAAATTTACGGCTTCTAAATCGACTTTCCGATCGAAAGATTTAGATAATTTCAAGACACAACCGCCAATGATCTCAGCCTCCGTTTTGACCCCGTAGGTACGCATTAGGCTAGCTAGTTTATAATCATATTGTTTCTTGTGATGAACTGCATCATTGACATAAGCTAGAAAGCCTTCGAATTCCATATCGGGGTCATACGAGCGTTTCGCTATCGACTTGGTGAAGTTTTTACCGGTATTAACCTCGGCTTCGATGCTTTTCACCTCACGGTAGAGCTGGCCGATCACGGACTGTGATTCGTAGGTGAATTTGTCAGGCTTTTCCATGAAATCCGGATATTCTTTGGCGCGAAGACGATGGGGTATTTTGGCTGGAATGCCGGTTTTGGGGAAGTCGACCGCGATGGACGATAGCTTGGCAAGCTCAATACATTGTTCGCTAAGTGCCTTTGTGGGCTCCTTATCGGCAAACACCGTGTGGGCATTAGAAATGATGCCCAAGCTGTCATTGAGTATATAGTTGGTGAAATACTCCGCCACCTCCTGCACATATAAGTGTATATATATATTTGAGTATACTCATATCGAATACTACTTATATCTAACACGCTTCAAATCCGAGAAATATATTTATATGCAAAAGTACTATAGTCAAATTCCGTTTTGCCTTCTCTACTAAAAATAATAAGTAAATTATTTTTTATACGTTAGATTAATGAAAAATTGGTCTTTTAATTAAAAATTTTATCTATTTCTATGATTCAAAGTTTATCCATGTATGTCAATATGAGGTATCACCTGTCACTATTTGATTATTTCATCAAATATGTCGGTTTTTAACCGTACAAAAAATGTAGTTTTTAATAGAAATGAATAATTTGTTTTTTAATATAACATACAGGAATTAATTGTTATCTTTTTAATAATTAAGATAAAATACAATCTGACTCTTTGTATAAAGGCTTTCATGGCAATTTTACTGTCATAAGACATGCTTGCTGCTTTTTTTTAGGATATGATTTGAGCAAATACCTCTATGGTAACATCATGGTCTAACAGGGCACTTGGTGCAGCACCATAATCCATGGGAGGATATCTGCAGGGGGAATGAGATCTTCATCCCAAGAAACGAAATATAGATCGCCATCCAGATCGCTTCCGGAACATTCGTTCGGATGGGGTCTGTATGATCACGTAAACAAATTATTTAGTTGAAATATTCTGGTTCAATATCTCGAGTAACATAGTAATAAGTACAAAAGTGCATTTGAGTATTGGATTGTCGTACCTATGGCCTTTCTGTGGGAAAACAACGCAATCCACCATGTGATGCAGAACGACTGCGTCCACGGCCTCCAGAACTCGTAGGTCACCGGGGTGCAAACACGGGTTTTTGGCAATGACGACCTTCCCTTCAACAACATGGCAGTTTTGGTATGATCTACTGTCGCTGCTCGAAGATTGGCTCGGTTTACTTGAGTATTGGACAAACACTTGACCGTATTCAAGTGTCCCTGTTTCATCTAAGCACCCCATCAGAATTCCTCCTTTGTCAACCGAAATCCTTGTCCTTGTCCTCAAATCTAGCAGCTTCGACGCACGGATTGTTCGTAGCATCATTGAAAGGAACGGTTCCAAGTCTGGTTTGTAGCCGCACAAAAGCATTTCTCTTAAAACCTTTACAATTTCACCATGGTGTATGCTTTCCATTGCCTCCTTTGCCTTTTCCGGATCCGTAAGCATCGCATCCAATCGAGCCAAAAAAGCTTTCTGTTTTGCCTCGAAAACACTATCCTTGACCCCAAGGGTCGACATGAGTATGATTATTTGTCTATTAAGGTAACAAGTGTGATACTTGCTCCACGACAAAACATCGAGACTCGTAGAGTCCGCTTCAAACTTCTGCATACTCTTCCTCAATGATAACTTTGCCGATGATGAGGGATCAACAGCTACAACTCCTTTGTAACCACCATAACGAATTTGAAACGCAGATGGAGGATGTCTCAAGCCACATTTCCATGCTACTTGCCTTGCAAGTTTAGCTGATATTTTCCCGATACCGTCGGAGAAATTATACTTGGTCCCACTGGTTTCAACTTCAATGTCGGGAATTATCTCGATTTCATCCTGACGAACTTCTAGTGTTTCCCTCGACGAGCTTAAAGATTGGCCTAACCTAGCTGCATATTTAGCCACATTCCTTATAACATGAATATGACCCATTTGTCCTCTAATATCATCAGCAGTAAGCCCTGGCTTTGACGCAAACATCCAAATGGAATTTTCTCTTAACTGACTTGTTGAACAAGCAAGAAACTCAAATTTCTTATCCCCAATAAGTATCCCATTTCTCAACGTTGATAATATCCTCTGAAATATCCTACTAGGCTTCCCATCGGTACTAGATGTACTCGGCGACAAATCCGTTGAATGTATCTTCCCGAGCTCCTCGTCAACGAATGAAACTCGTAAAAAGTTATCAATATCTTTAATATAATTACGAAGGACCCTGTTCGAAAGATTAACATCTGGACCACTAAAATACACTTTAGACGGAGTCACTTGAATTCTCCTTACCGCTACTAACCCTTCATCGAGTTTGGGTGGTCGAGGACGCTTATCGTCCTTACGATACTCCTTGTACTGATCGTTCAGCCACTTGACTGGATCATAACAACAATCTTTGAAACCATACATTTTCTCCAATGCATGTTCTATGAATAAAGTTTCTATCCTGCAGGGATCAACAAGCTCAAAGAACCTGGAATCAAGTGCCGTGGGAGGCAAGTAACCGTGTTGGAGCAAAGCATTCACTTTGAACAAGATGCTGTAAGGCAAATCAAAGCCTGGTGGTGGGGTTATTATGGGGACAAGATCAGTGTTGGATGAAAATGGGGAGCCAGGTTCGATGACGAAATTGTCTTCGATTTTCTTGTAATAAAAATTGGCATCGAACCTTGGAAGCTGAACTGATCGAGGAAGCTCTAAGCACATGGCGATTGATTGACCAATACATTGGCCTGGGGTGAAATCAACTTCCCTGACCCATTGTTCATCGTCTGTGAGTTCCTTGGAAGAGCTGAGAGCAGTTGATGGATCTTTTTCATAGATCCTAGGGGCTCCAAGTAACTAGAATATAGATTAGATGGCGAAAAAAGTCAATAATCCCCATGGTATTGTGGCATAACTAGAATATTAGATAGTCTTATCAATTGGGCTTCAATTGTTAAATCAAATGAGTAGGGAGATTGGTGTATATTGAAAATAGAGGGATTAAATTTCTAAAATTAAAAAATAAAAGGATTAAATTTTAAATATATGAAAAAGACAAGGATTGAGAGTGGAATTAGACCTTTTTACATAAGATCTTCTAATCCAACATCTTCAACTTTATTTTAATTTTTTTAATGGTTACCCAACAGCACAAAAATCTCATAACTTACTCATAATGCCCATGTCAAGTCTCCAAACTAAAAACAGCTTAAACCTAGTTATATACGACGATGGGGTAAAATTGCAGTACTAGTCCCATAGTGGCCTCTCCATACTTTTAAAATGAGCAAAATCATGTCCTTGTACATTAAAAGGAATAGTAAAATTATCATTTTTATAATAGTTGAATAAAAAATATTAATTAAACGATGTGACTTTTACATATTAACTCCACCCGTTCTAACTTTAAAAAACTTGAAACTATTGCATTTAACAAGGGAATGACATAGGAAATCAGGTTAAATGCAACTATTTTAAACTAGAATAGATTCCCGTCAGTCGCTTAAAAACTGCACACCCTATTTTACATTAATACCACATTATCTAAAAAATTAACATTTCTTTCTCTGCTACCAAAACAATCATTTTACTTATCCTAACATTCAATTTTTTCTTTTATAATAATTTATTTCACCTTCCAATTTTACCAAAAATCATTTTAACTCTTTATTTAATTTTTCATTTTTTTTTTTGAACTCAACGAGTGGCTCCAGTGAAAAAAAGGATAATGTTTATCCTATGAGACCCAGATTGGAGCACCTGTGTGTGAAATCACACCAGTATATTCAAATAAATAAAATAAAAATTTTCATCTCTTTTAACCTTTGAATTTGCATTGTTTGTCAAATCACCCAAAAATGGATGAAGAAGTTAACGTCTGTTAACTTTACTGACATGGCATTCATGTGACAGTACATGTGTATGACATGTTAACAATTCATTAAATTTTTGAAGTAATTTTTTAATTTTTTTAAATTTAAAAAAATAATTAATTGCTAATATGACATCCACATGGATTGCCACATCAACAAAATTAATAGACGTTAATGTTTTCACTTTTTCATTCCTTTGCAACATAATTTTAAGAGTTAAAAGAAACGAAAAATTAAATAAAAAGTTAAACAGACTTTTTTGTAAAATTAAAAAAATTAAATAAATCATTATGTCAAACTTTTTTTACTTAGCAACCTATGGTTACTTATATCGACAATATGAAATCGATCCAAATTAAAAGTAATTCACTTCAAACATACCTGAATGAGCAAACATTTTTTGGTGTGATCAGGCACATAATGCAACACCATTTGCCAAACGTTGTCGTTGTACAGCTCGAGCTTGTAATCGACAGAATTGTAAGACAGAAAGAAGTACAACTTGTCCAATTTTTGACCATACTTGAACGAAACACTAGATTGGTTCCAAAGCACGGAGAATTTGTTTTTTGAAATTGGACTACCAAAATGCAACATCAAACCGTCAATGCTATGGAGATCAAACTTGGGCTTTTGTGGGATGATATCGTGTTTCAATGACCAGCCTTTTAAGTAAGAATCGTTGTGCCAAAGTGCTTGACTTGAGGTCCACGACAAGATTCTTTCCACATCTTCCATGTTTTTGAATTGTACCTAGTCGACGATAGGAATTTTATTCAGGGGTCAAGATAAAATAATAAAAATTTGAAAAAATCAGTGTTAAAAAAAACTTAGATAAAATTACTTAAATTTATTATTTTAATTTATGAGAAGGCTTAAAAGAAATTCTCCATCCAGCCAAGGGGGGCGAACCCGCTGCCTGCCCCTTGGCTACGTCCTTGTGTACCTTGGCGAAAGATCTCGAGCCGTCTTTGTGACTAACTTTTACAGTCTCCACGGTTCCTTCACCAGTGTAGTTCTCGAGGAATTGCTTCACTTCGTCGACTGTTACGGCTGAAGCAAACCCGTAGAGCTTAATTGTCTTGCTCATTTCCTCGAACTGCAATTTCTCTAACACCCAAAAGAATTAAAATAGAAATTATTGTTAACAAACAAGTTATTAGAGAAAAAGGAGTGATTTTTTTTTTAACAAATTGAAAAAAATAATTTTATGAGACGAATTTAATTAAAAATATAACATCAAATATGATGTAAAAAAATTTAAGTGACTTGATTTGTTCAAAAAACTTGAATGTAAGATTTAAATTCTTAAAATTATCGTATCATATTTTAATTTAATTTCACATCATTTAGGTCTCACAAAATTAACAATTGTTTTTCAATTGTTATAGAAATTAACATTTGTTTGTATTTCTAATGCACAAATCCATACTATAATATAATGAACACGCTATTACTTATTCCAACATAAATATGAGAACATGATCTTCTTAATATATAAAATTAATAGCAATATTACATTACAATATAAAAAATATATCTATACTCAATATTCAACTCTAAACTAAATAACATAAAATAAGAATAAAACTATTATAATTTATAATTGCGTTCAAATATTTGACTTCATGGATGGTTTACGCTTTCATTTAGCTTTAATTAATTAAAACTAAACCAAGTTTATAGCTGCTTTGATTATTACAACCATTTTGTATTTTCTATAATGTTAATATGTGATTCGATTTTTTCTATTTAAAATATTTTTTTGTTTCACGTAATCACGTCTATGCTAACACACACTTATGAAAACATAATCTTCTAAATGTATATGAAGTTCTTAGAAATAAAAAATGATACATATTTTGGGCCATATTATTAGTCATCCTTCAGAAAAAAAATTCAAATTATTTTAATTTTGAGGAAATCTAAAATTTCTCCATATAGCTTTCGGCTATGACTTGACAAATTTGATGATCTAATTCAAATGGCGCAATAAAGACATAAAAGATATTTCAAATTCAAAGAAAAATGATTACAGTATTCTTGTACTGTGTTATTGACTCACTTCTTTTATTAATTTAATTTCTACTATATTTTAATTATTAATAATACTTCAATTTCTTGAAATACGTATTTTCAACACTAAAATCAACTTTGTCATCAATTCACAAACTAATTTGACATAACTTTCTTTTAAGAAATTAAAACACATGATGATCTCAAAACGATATATAGCATTATAACATTTTTCTTTTTTAAAAAATAAAACTGACATTTCGGAGAAGTTGATAGATAAGATGAGCAAATTATAAAAAAAAAAATAGTAGACGTACCTTCAATAAAATTTGACCGAAAAATTTGAAAAAAAAAAATAAAAGAAAGAAAAATCGAGTCAGCCATGAATGAATTAAAAAGTAACGAAACAAAAGATGACGAAGAATCAATCTGCAATCATGGCAAAAAGCAAATAGAACAATAAAAAAAGGATAATAGAAACTCACCGGACTTGGAAAGAGAGGTATCGGAACGAAGAAAAATAATTACGAAAAGAATCAAAAGATTCAAAACACAAACAAAAAAAAGAAAACAAAGATATCAGAACAAAAATTTAAAGTAGAACAAACAAACTAGAACGAAGAAAAATAATAAGAGATTTTAAAAAAAATCGAAGAAAAGAGAGAAACTTTACTTGAATTTGAAAGCTGGAATTCACGAAAACGAAGAAAAATAAAGAGATTCTTGGAGGATGAAAGAAAATCAAACGGAAAATAAAAAACTAAAAGAGAGAGATGATGTGAAATTGTGGCGCCAAGAAACTGATATTTAAATGAGAAAAAAGAAAAGAAAAGTGGAGGTTTTTGGAGATTCTATGCTTTGGATTGAACGGTTAATTTTAGAATTATTTTATGACGTAATGGGATGTGACGTCAGATTCTCTCTTCCCCATCAGGTTTGATCAAATACTGTTTAACTTATTTGAGATCGACACATTTCTAAATTCAATTGGTTAAAAAATAGAGTTAATTGCATCATAATCCCCAAATTATAACATTCTTTCTAAAGTGGTCCAAACCTTTAGAATATTCTAATTACATTCCTAAACTATTGAGGTTATATTAATAAGGTCATTCCATTACTAAAATCATCAATTTAACCGTTAAATAATATGTCAAATTTTATGTGACATAGTTTAAAACGAAAAATTTAAAGAAAAATGAATGCTGTAAAAATCTTAATTTTGAGATTTTTGAAACTTTTACAAAAGCTTTACCACTCTCTCTCTCTTTTTCTTATTTTACTTTATTTTTAGTGTTTACTTTTAAAAGTTACACGGTAACATTTTACTTTTCCTTAAATTTTTCATCTTAGATTATGCCACTTAAGTTTTGACATGTCATTTAATGGTTAAAAAATTTTAGTAATTGAAGGATTTGATTGATATAGCGTTGATAATTTAGGGATGTAATTAGAATATTTGAAATTTAGGAGCCACTGTAGAATGAGAGTCATAATTTGAAGATGTTTGATGCAATTAACTCTATTTTTTATTAATAAGTTGGGTCTAATTATGTGGCTTTCAAAGTATTCCTTGAAATTTTGACATTGATTATCTTTACTTTTAATTTCAAGCATTTAACCTCTATTTGATCTGATTTTGAAATTTAAGTTTATTTTTTAAAATTTATTGAGGGGTCAACTCTTTTATTAAGAGAAATCTTTAAAGTATTACTTTATAAGCAATGAATTGTACCCTCAAATAATGAATGTATTGTTCCCAAATGTTTATGCTTTGTTTTAACCTCGAGTTTTTGTTTCCTTACTTCAAGAAGAACCCAAAGAGGTTCACGAAAACATATTGTGTTAGATTTTAATTATATATAATATTATAATAGTATGTTTAATTTATTTTGTAAACAATATATATGTACACATTAGATTGATTAGCTAACTGGAATTTCATAACAAAATAATTTAGAGGACACCTTTCAAATGGAAAAATTGTTTTTTAATTCATTAATAAATTATAGAATTAAAAGTTATTATGTGGTAAAATTTTACTTTAATTCCTTAAAAATGAAAAGAAATTTAAATTAATCCTTTTAAAATTGATGAAATTATGCATTAATACAAAACAAAACTACACTTTAACCGCACAAAAAAAAATCAATTCAATTCTAGCTCCCCTAAAAAAATTGGATTCGCCCCTAGTTGAAATGATATTATTGAATTTTTGGAATTTTACTATCTAAGTTCGAATCTTATTTTATTTAAATTATATTTGACCTTTAACGAAATTTTTTTAGCTTAAATTTTACCACTAAATTATTTCGGTCTTGATTATTTTTATAATTGTCAATAATATGATTATAGTTATACCATTTCTAAGAAAAGTAATTTAAAAGTATATAACTTCTTCTCTTTTTTTTTTAATTTCAAAAAGAAACTTGGTAATTTAAGTTTGGTGATTCTTTACCTTTATCAAGGTTCAAAGTTATGGTTTGTTTTTTTAAGTAAAAGTTATGCTTTATTTTACCAATGAGGAAAACAAAAACTTTGCTTTGGAGATTTCAACTTAGCTATTGCTTCATTTATTTGATTACTCAAAATTGAAGCTAACTTGACAATAGAAAAATGGAATCCAAAATATTCTTTTGAGAAAATGAGTGGTTAATCGCTTATAGATAATAAACTCTTGATCTTGCTTCAATATTATTATTCTCGATCAATCTCATAAGAGTTAGAGGAGAGATCTCAATATTTTCTATTACAAGTCTGTGTCTTAACGTCCAAGCAGTAAGAAAATCAGTACAACAGTTTTCTATACTTTTTTAAGGTTTTTCTAACAAATGTTTGGTTGTAATTTTAAATAATTAATTAAAAAATAGATTATGATGAAAATATTATTAACAAATATATTAATAAAAAATTGATTTAAAAGGAAATAAGGTTTTAGTTGAAATATTAGAATTAAGATATTAAAATTTAAATGACAAAAAATTACATTCATATTAATGTAGAGGTGTTCATGGATCGGGTCGGATTCGAGTCAGACCTAAGCATGATATTAACATACTTTATGTTTGTCCAAGCCCGACCCGAAATATGGGCCTAAAATTTTGTCAAAATCCACCCATATTTACAAAAAAAAAAAAAAACTAACCCAAGCCAATTTTATGCTCGCCCAAATTATTTTTAATTTTTTAAAAATATTTATATCATGTCATTTTAATATTTAATAATTTTATATATTTTTTATTTATTACAATTTTTTATATAGTCATCTTAATATTATTTTAATGCTTACATTAAAATGGTGTTATATATTTAGTATAAGTTTATTTTTTTAAGGTGTTTTAAATTACATAATATATAAAAACAACATAATATAAAGTATAATAAACTTAAAAATAGGTCAGGTCGGGTCGAGTTTGGGCCCTAAATGTTCAAACTCGAGCTCGATCAATATTTTAAATGAGCCTATTTTTTCAAACACATTTTTGGGGCTTGATATTTTTGCCTAAACCCTTTCAAATTTCGGACAAAGCTTTGAATATGGATGATTAGCCTGACCCATGAACAATTATATATTAATGTGTGCTATTTTATAAAAAGAAGAATTTTAATAATTGTTCAACCAAGTTGAAACTTAATTATTGGTTAATAAGGGGGACCAATTCAATCAACCATTTTAATATAATGCAAATAATTAAAATACTATATAAATTTAGTAATTGAAATTTAAGAGTGTTTTTCATAAATAATAAGAAATTATATTATTATAAAACCCTTAATTGAATTTAGCATAGAGGTGTTAATAGGTTGGAAAAGACAAAATGAACCTATGCATAATGTTAATATATTTCATACTTGCTCTAACTTAATCTTTAAAAAAAATGTGATCCTCGAATTTTATTTAAGCACACACATTTGCAATTGGCTAATGAAAGTTATGTCCATTATATTATTTTTACTATTTTTTTTTTACAAAAAATGCTATTTTTAATTTAATATGTTCTAATTCAATATATATGTTAAAATGCCAAATAAGTTTTTTAAAAGTAATTAAAAAAATTAATTATATTCTTATTAAAAAGTGCATTCAATGGAGCCATTTAAATCGTAATATGTACTAAATTGAGTTCATTGATTAATCTATTTATTAATCCAAGCTTTTGATGAGACGTTAAATATTGACGTGGCAGTTAAAGTTAACATGAAAAAATGATGATGAAGAAGACTTATTGATTTTCTAAATTATTTTATAGTAATTTAATTGATTTTTAATTATTTTTAGCATTTAAGCTTATTTTAAAAAAAAGTTATTAAATTAATATATTTTTTAAAAGTTAAATACTATGAAAATATGGATATAATAATAAATTATTGTAAACTTTATCAAATATCATAAAACATTATAATTTTTTTAAAATTATTGAAAATATATTAAAATTTTACAAAAAAATATAAAAAGTTATAGAAAATGATATAAAAATATTAAAAAATGTAAATTTTTATAAAATTTATTAAAAATTATTAAAAATTTAAAATTGATTAAAAAGTAAAAGTTATAAAAATAGAAAAAAAATTGGCCATAATATTTTATAATAAAATTTAATTGGGAAAAAATATTTAACACGAATGCTCTAGTAAAAAAGGATAGATAAGTAATTGGAAAAACTAGCTCAAGTACCGAAATAAATATTAAAACCAAATTTAAATAATCAATGAAACAAAAAAATCTCAAATATCAAATTAAATATTAAAGCAAAATGCAGGTACTAAATAATATATAAACCCAAAAAGCAGCACGTAAAAAAGGCAACAAAAACACTTTAAGAAAAATAGTGGTGGCAGCATTAGTGTAAATTTAAAAGATGAAAAGCATAACCCACTTAAGGCTTAGTCGGAAAGTTGCTCACAAAGAGAGGTAACTTCCCTTTTCCTTTTTGTTCTTCTGTTTCATTATTCAATTCATTTTGATTTATTTTTTAATTTATAGTATTCGACTTTTTGTTTGAATTTTCGAGATTGACAATTCGATATGGAATTATCTTTTCTTTGATATACTTGTATGCAATTGTAGGTTTTGATGAACTGAAATGAACCCAAAAAAAAGGACGCAGTGTAGTTTCACATAGGATTTAGGGATTTAGGGTTTCTAGTAAAGTGGTTTTTGAGTGAAATTGTTGAAAAAGAGAGAGGAAAAAATGACAACGGAATCGCTCACAGGGTTTCACTATGGGAATAGTTTAGGTTCTATTATGAATAAGTTCCAATCAGATGCTATGAACACTAGTTCCGAGATGATTCCTATCAGTGGTTACTTTGTATCGCCACCACACATGATATTGCCGGAGAGTTCCAGTACGAGTTCCCCTGCTTTGATCCAACCCGGAAACCCTTCTAGCTCTTCCCTCGATTTGGTTGCAGGGTTCCAGCATGATATGGGGTTTGCTACTGAATGGTCTACTGAGGAACAATATATATTGAAGGATGGCCTCGAAAAGTATGTTGTAATTTTGCTTTTTATTCAAAGTCTTTTGGTGATGTATGTGAATGTTTATAATTTGAAATGCTAATAGAAGTAATGTGTTGCATTGGTCATTGAGTCATAGTTTAAATAATAGATTACCTAATTATGATATGAGGTTTGTTGTGT
This sequence comes from Gossypioides kirkii, assembly GCA_005610355.1. Classification (NCBI taxonomy): domain Eukaryota; kingdom Viridiplantae; phylum Streptophyta; class Magnoliopsida; order Malvales; family Malvaceae; genus Gossypioides; species Gossypioides kirkii. The sequence goes on along the minus strand of CP032245.1, from coordinate 319,634 downwards.
GTTTTTGTATATGCTTTTTATGATAAAACTGGTTTATGGGGGGTTCTTATTAGCTATGTAACTCGGATTCGGGTATGGTTGTCATATATTGTATTTTTCTGACAGGGGTATATTGACACTTTCAAAAATTTCTATGTATTTGAAGGGTCACATTTTTATTCTTATGTCCAAATAGGTGTTGGACATGGGTGTTGGATAGGGTTCAATAAAAATGAAGAGTTGTAGCAAACATAGCTTAGTAGGTAAATAAAAAAATGTTACTAATTGTTTATTTTCATTTCATTGTACTTGTACATAGATGTAAAGAGGAACCAAATATTATGAAGTACATAAAGATTGCGGCTGTCTTGCGTGATAAAACCGTACGTGATGTTGCATTAAGGTGCCGGTGGATGCAAGTAAGCTCCATGACTTTTTAATGATGAATTTCTACCACCATTGCTATTGATTTCTATTGCCAAGAAAGATGAGTTACCGTTGACGTTAAGATATAAAAGTAGTTTTTGGAAATTGGCAGAGAAAGCGAAGGAAACCTGAAGAACTTAATGCTGGAAAAAAGGTGAACAATAGGAAGGTATGCCGAGGAATCTTTGAATTATTAGTGGATATGATTGTCCGTATTCTAATAACGATTACTTCCTTAGTCATGGATCATTACATGTTAACATGCTGCTAGAGGTCGAAATAATCAATGTTCAACTCCACAAGGACTTTTGTTAAAATGTTTTTATTGGCTAAATTAGTGCTTGAATAGTAAGATGAATTTAAGAGTAAACTGTTTAAATTTGGACAATGGAGCATCAAATTTAAGGCTTGAATATAAAATAGACCACAGTAAGTCTCATTAATAGCTGAGCTCATTTTCAGTTCTGCTATCATGAGTCTTAATGACTTAAGGTAGTTTTGTTCAACCACTCATTTGTACCAATCCTAAATATCATTTTTGAACCGTTTTATTAAGCTTCATATAAATACACGGATGAATATCTATCCCACTTTTCTTGGTTGCTTTCCTTCTTCAAGTCAAAACAAAACTGCTAATTATGCCCCAAAAGTTAACATTAATTAAAATGCCTGCATCTCAATTTACTAAGTTTACACCTGATCATGGGTCGGGCCAGGCACGCCCAAAAATGGGAGGATTTGGACAAAATTATAGGCCCGAAAAATGGGTTTGGACAAAAAATGAGGTTCATTTTTTAAATGGGTCAGGCCTCGAGTAAAAGTTTTTTGGCTCGAGCTCGGCCTGGCCCGATCTGAATAAATTAACTATTTTTAATAAAAAATTATATTGTTGTTTTGGTTTTTTTTTTTTGCTGCTTTGATTGTTATTTTTTACTGTTTTGGTGTTTTTTTTACTGTTTTGGTTGCTATTTTTGTGTTATTTTTTTACTATTTTGGTGCTGTTTTTATTTTTATTTTTGTTGCTGTTTTTCTATTATTTTTGTTGCTGTTTTGATTGTTATTTTGGTTGTTTGGATGTTATTTTTATGTGTTTTTATTATTGTTTCGCTGTCTTTTTTAATATTATTTGAATATTGTAGAACTTATGTTTTATTGTTAATTTTTCTACTACTTTATTTACAGCTATCTTAATATAAAGAATTTTTAATGTATTTTTAATTTTTTTATTTTTTAATGTTTGTTTTAAAGTTTTTAAGCATATTTGATATATTATATATTTTTTATAATAAAATAATCTAAAAAAATTAATATGGGCTGGGTCGGGTCGGACTCGGGCTTGACTTTTATAATTCGGGTCGGATTTGGATAAAATTTTAGGCTCATTTTTTGGGGTCAGGCCGGGGCTGGGCCTAGCAATTGAGTCTAAAAGTTTGTTGAAGCCCGACCCGGCCCGACCTGGCTCACGATCAGCTCTAACTAAGTTATATTCCTGATTTAATTTCCTGAATTGACTATTATCTTTAGGCTGTATCGTGATTGCGGAACCAGTATTCTAACGATCCTACTTCTTCAGGATAAGCAGGTGGAATCATCTTCGAAGATGAATATGCCTACAGGTCTGCCGCAAAACATGGCTGCATCTCCATTCATGATGCGCCATCTGGACCAGATCAAAAGAAAGCCTTCTGAAGGTCTGTAATCTCAAGTACTTTAGGACAAACTTTTGGGTAATGTTCATAAATAATGTTTAGCGGCATGCATTGGTCAAAACTAAAAAGAAAGCTGGTGAATACCTGCAAAATGATGGTAGCCTAAATACGTGTGGCATTTAAAAATAAAGTGAAAGAGTTGATTCATAATTGAACTTCACATGTATACATCTATTCATATGGTTGAGAATCCAAACTTCTTTTATAAGCTTGCAACATTCTCCTTTGATCAGAGAGAAAAAAAGTCATTTTGATTCGTAAGGTATTAAACTTTTAATCGGCAAACTCCGAAGCCTTCAAAAATTCAAATTTGTAGACAGCAACGCCAACTTGTCATTCGCATCCTATCTTTATAATGTTGAAACATCAAGTAATTAGAAAAGGAAATTGAGAAGGTATCGCAAGCATTGCTGTTGATGGCTTTTAGGTATTGCATCATTGAAGAATATTTGTTCTGAATTGAGGCTTTTGCCAACATGCCTGCTTGTGTTCGTAGTAGATGGATTGGGATAATTTGAATTCCATGTATACTGACCTGCTAAATGTATTAATTGACGTTAATCTACTTGTTTGTTGTGTATTTTCAGGAATAAGTGGTACCACAATTATGCATCACTTGAAGCAAAATGCTCAAGTTCTTAGTCAAATCGCATCCAATCTTTCTTTGTATAAGGTGATTGTATAATCCCTAGTTTACAGCAATTCTTTTAATTTATGAATGTTGATGCCATTAGAGTTGGAATTGGAATAGCTGGTGAAACTAGGGGAAAAAGTTGATTTATTATCATTGTGCAGAACTTTTAGCTTCATTTACAAACTGATATAAGTGGCATATAATATATCCGTCGGTTCATCATTAGGATTATAGAACATATCAACAGTCAACTGGTGTTTCAATAGAGATTGTCATGGACTCAAATCATTTTTTGTTCTGTTTAATGTACTAATATAAATCTTGTATGTCGATTTCTTTATATCATATATGATTCTCGGTGACAGTCTCATCTGGCTAGCCTATTAAGTAAAGCTTTTATGTACAGTTACAGGATAACATTGATCTCTTTTGTCATGCAAGGAACAACATTACCGCCATCCTAAAAGAGTATGATCCAATGTGGATTTTCTTTATAATTATCAATTGGTGATCAATTCTCTTTATAAGCATTTCGGCTTTTTGCAGCATGGCAGATATGCCAGGTTTAATGAGTCGGATGTTGCCATTGCCCGTATCTGTCAATGAGGAGGATTTAACAAATAGCATCTTGCCTTATGCAACTCAGGTAAGTTATTGTGAGCTTTCGAGAATCAGATTCCTTGATTCTGGTACGGCCTAAAACAGAAACAAAATTAAAACTAACCGGATTTACTGGAAACAGAACAATAAAGAGAATAACAACCTGATCTTATCCCCAACAATTAGGAATTCGACTGCTTGCAGGACTCCGGTATGCTTTTATCTCCTTTTCAACATACAACCTTTCATCTAGTCATTCTTAGTGTGCGGTTAAGTCACGAAGCTGAGTACTGAAATGTGTTATAGGATCCGGTTGCTCATACTACGTTTGGACAAAGATCAAGATGGTCGGGGGTTTGAATTTTAGATCTCGAAATGGTGGAAAACTAGTTGCTCAACAAGACAGTAAGTGATCTTGTGTTGGTCATGGTGACATACTTTGTGCACTTGTGTTACCACGTTTTGTTTGTTTCTTCTTCCGTGTCCAGTAGATGATTTTTGGCACAGAAGGTGGATCCGTTTCAAGGAGTCAAGGAGCTCATAGGGAATTCTGGAATTGCCGAGATTGAAGTCGGATTATATCAGGTCCGTGTAACTATTACAACAAATTTTATACTGTAAATGCATGACAAACTGGTTGGATGTTCTTCCTCTTTGCGTACACAAACACTCAATTCACATATTAGGTGCTATAATGGAAATTTGTATAGATCCCATTCTTTTGGAACCTGAAATCTCACTGCTCACTTAATAGATGTTTTATTTGTGTAACATAGATGTAGACCTGTCAAGTCTAGCCCAAAACTGAGAACCAATGTTTTTTAAACCGAACTGGTGGTCAAATCGGTAGACCATCAGTTTTTGGTTTGATCAGACTGCTCGGTTCGTCCAGTCCAATTAATTTGTCTGGTTCGATTAAATAAATTGTTACAAAAATCTAATAATAGGAAAAAAAAATTCGGTTCAACTGGTTTTATTGTCTGGTTTAAACCCCTTATTTCGGACTAATATCTCGGTTGATTCCTAATCCAATCTGTCCAGCCAGTTGGTTGGGTTCTGATAATAGCGCTGAGAATTCAATCTAAGTAACTTGAATCTAGATTTGATTTAACTTGGTTTGATTTTAAAAAATCAAATCACTTAAATTCTCAATTCGAATAAAAAAAATGATCTTGGACTCGAAACAATCAAAATCTAAAATGGTATGAATTTCATATCTCAAAATATCCTGAATAAGTAATCTAAATTATCTAACTTTAAATCCAGAAACTAAAAATTATCCGAAGTCAAAATATTCTAAACCTGAAATATGCCCTAATTCAATGTAGATTAACTGTGTCTATATAATCAACTCGATTCACCCAATTTACAGGTCTATCTCTTCTTTTTTGTGCATTTAATTAAATGTCCCATTTTCTTTTTGCGAAAATAATTTGATGGATGAGATGTGATGTGATGTTTAAAAGATTGATATAAAAAAATTTGTATTAATTTGAAAGCCGAGAGGTTTTTCCAGAAATTTGATTAAATTAATCTTTTTATTATTAAATGTATTAATTTAATTATTATACTATTAAAAAATTAAATAAAGTCAAATTGAAATATATTTAATATTTATTGTTTTAAAAAATATCATTAATGTTTAACAAAGTTAATATTTTTAAAATTTTTATGATTCTGTACATGAATTATTTTTTATTTTGAATTGAATTGCAATTAAAAAATTTTAATGTGAAGTTGATTTTTTTTAAAATTTTATTATTCTTTAAATAAAATATTTTGTTTGAAATTGAATTGAAATGAAAAAAAAAATATACGATAAATATTAATTTTTTTTCAATTTAGACTTATATAAACTAAATTGATCTATAAGAGAGACCTTCTTGGTACTTCAAACTCTATAAAAATGGATTCATTTCAGCAAATTAAAGTGGAGTTAAAAATACATTAAACCAAACAATACCTTCTACAACTCTGCAAAAAAAATAAAATGGGGAAATCTTTACAATACAATCTCTACAAATATAAGTGGAAGAATTATAAAAGTTTCAATGGTAAAATAAAAAAATTAGAAAAACACTTTAAATTCAGTGCCTGGGAAAAAAAATCTTATTATGTCAAACCCTTCTTTTATATGCTTAGATGTTCCTCTCTAGGCAAGCTCTGAACGGTGTCCGACCATCGTCCCGGTGAATGTTCACTACTATTCGATGAAACTTGAGCCTCGGCCCTTACGTCTCTGATCATCTTCAAAACTTCCCGCATCATAGGACGGTTCTCAGGCGCAAGGGCAATGCATGCCATTGCTATGTTCAAAAGGGCTTGAAGCTTCCCCTCGGACGTTTCGTTACCTGACGTAGGTTCATCCCCGGACTCGGTCTCTTCCTCTCGAACCGATCTTACCCATTGAGGGATATTCGAGCCGTGTTCTTGAACAAGGTCTTGGAAGGGAGTTTTGCCCGTTAGGAGTTCAAGTAGGAGAACCCCGAAGCTATAAACATCGGCTGATTGAGTCGATGATTTTCGGATGTCCCGACATTCGGGTGCCCTATAGAAAAAAGTGGCCGCACCTAGCTCTTCTGGCGAGTCGGGGTCTCGAAATAACGTGAGACCATAATCCGTAAGGCACGATTCGAAGTCAGGGCCTAATAAAACGTTGGAGGATTTTAAATTCCCATGAGTTAAGCCTGGATTTTGGTGAATGTAAAGTAACCCAGAAGCTAAATCCTCTCCAATTTTAAGACATGAAGTCCAATGAAGTGGCTTTCCACCACCATTGGTTCTTGTTCCTGCAAAGAAAAAAGACCGATTAAAAACACCAATCGAAAACCAACCAATCCGGATGCACTATACAAGAAATCTGATTACATTTTACTTTTTTCTATTTAAAAACTAGACGTATTAGTCTATGTACTAATTTTTTTATTAAAAATTTCACACATTTGTACTGTTAAAAATTGACATGACACGTATATCATTTTGACGTATAGGGACAATTTTTAAAAGTAGATACGCATGACATTATTAATGGGATTAATTTACCTATTTGAATAGAGGGGACAAAACACAATTTGACTCTTAATATAAAGGCCTCCATGGTATTTGATTTCGGAAAAAATAACATTTTGATTTTAAAAAACCAAAATATTATATATCAAAACCGAACCAATACGTTAAAATGCTACAACCATTTAAATAACAAATTAAAATTTTACCCCAAACATTTACAATTTTCATAAACATCATACTGGATAAAACTAGAAATTATATATAATATATAATATACATACATTATTACAACCAACAAAATGGAAAGGAAAATAATGATACCATAGGGTTAAATTGAATACATAAAAATTATGAAACTGAGAATTCAAGGAGTGGGGTGAAGGAACTGACAACAATAACATGCTCAAATGTCAGACCAACACAGTTCCACAATGAGTTGTCAAAATAAAGCAAAACACTGTTATCGAAATTAGAAATGTTCATGGTCGAATCAAAATTTGATATTGTTTATTAAACTCGAACCCGATCTAAAATATTTTTAAAAAAATTATGATCTAGATATACTCAAGTTTTAAATAAATAGTAATGTTTTAATCATCGAGTGATTTAAATATGTATATATGAATTATGATTTTAATCAAATTTTTAGGACGCTTCATAAAGGAAAAAGAAAAGGAATTCAAATTTCAAATATTTGATAGTGAATATAATGGAGCAAATTAGAGATGAGTTTGGATGGACAGTGCATTAATAGCGATATTAAGATTAGTAATACTGTAATGTAAAACAAAAACTAAATTAAATGTATCGCACTGCCAATCCAAACCCATTAACGACTATGGACGGACCAATGCAGGGACCTATTTGTAGGCCTATAGAGAATGTAAGGAAAAAAAACATGGGGTGCTTGATTTCCAGGAAACACACAGCTTAGCTACTGGGACAGTCCCAACGAAGCATTTACCAATAATAGATTGTACTCTACTAAAACCACTAATTGCAATGTATTAAACTTAAGATTTACCAATTCGATTAAAAAATTTAACCGGTTCTTAATTTAATCGAATTCAATATCATTCTTCATATTGATATCTCGATTAATTTTCGACCTAACCAATTAGTTCAATCTAATTAAAAAATCATTGATTTTGGAAATGGATTTAGAGTTATTTTTGGTTTTCTAGTAATTTTATGTATGAATATAAATCATTGGGGTTTGTTGAATTAGGTCATTTCAAGTTTTGATTGGGGGTTGTTGACCTTATAATCAAATCAGATTTAAATGAAAATGGACAGATCAAATCTAGTGAGTATCACGTTGGGATTTCATCATTTTTTATTTTTTTTTTGGATAAGATGACCCAGGGAGAGCAAATCTAAGGATAAAATAATATTTAGTTTTTAAACTTAATTATTTTTTCTAATTTGATCCTTAATTGGTTTTTTTCAATTTGATCCTCAAATTTAAATTTTATTAAGGTTTGATAACATTCTAAGATTGTAAAATTTTATACAAAACTGAAAATAAAATAAAAAAATCCAAGTGATATCATAAGACAAAATTAAAGCGTGATTATTATGTTACCTTAACGGAATTCAAATCCAAAGGCTAAATTAAAAAACATATATCAAATTTCAAAACTAAAAAGAAAAAACTATCAAATGAAAAAGCAAAACATTTGTGGGTGAATGAAATTATAGAACCTAACCCATCCATCCCTATTATTTTATGGGAGAGATGTGTGAAAAGTACCTTTTTAACGAGCACATCCAAAAACGTGCAATGCTAACTTTATTCAAAGCAATTCAACTTTTTGCAGACAAAAACAAAGAAATTATTATACCTAAACTGTTTTTTATATATATAATATTCAATTTCTCACATTTCGTGTGCTAAACCCTAAAATCATGACATCTGCAATCCTAATTATTTCTACCTACTTATGTATAAATTCAATATATATATATGAACCTTAAAAAAATTTAAATGTATAAAATATTTTAAATAAAAACAAATAAAAAAGACCCAAACCAATCTGATTGAGGATTTATTGCTTTAAACATGGATTAAAATGTGTCATATTGTCCAATTATACCTAAGTTTTGAAATCTGAAAAGTAAATTACTAAAGAAACTAAATTCTAAATTTGAGATAAGTATAGGACTGATGGCATATTTTGCTACTTTCTTCCATCCTCAAGAAAAGATTACCGTTGTTTTAAGGTTATTATAAGTGAGTGGGTTAATCATTTCTGTCCCAAAACTCAGCAAGGCATGCATTTGACTACAATGAGTACTTTTAAATAATTTTAAAATTTTTTAATTGTAAAAAATTTAAACCTTAAACCCTAAAATATGTTTAAATGATTCAATTTTCTTCTTGAATAATCTCATTATAGATTTTGATTATATCTACTCTTTTCGACACAAGTCTTAAAGCCACCTATTGTCTCTTTCCCAACCCATAAATAGGAGGGTTCTGCGTTTCGACGAACTCGAACCCACATCTTCTTGTATTAGTAATAATGCTCATGCCAACCGAACTAATGAATCAATTAAATTAAGTTCAATACGTAATTTAAGAATAAAAGCAGAATTATTGAGGTTAGGTCGAACCCTAAATGAGATTGACTAAATAGAGAAATGATTATCAATTCTGGGTTTGAACCTAAAACAGGTTAGATATCACGCGAAATTAAAGCAAAAGGACTAAATCTAAAATTTAAGAATAAAGAAGGACCAAAACAGAAATTTGACCCAGGAGTAAACTACCACTTGAAAAACATAAATGAATGAAATAATGAATGATTGAGTGACCGACAACATACCATGAATAAGAGAGAAGAGGCTGCCATTTGGGAAATAATCATATACGAGCAACCGTTCTTCTTTTGCTTGGAAATACGCTCTAAGTGGGACCAAATTAGGATGTCTCAACCGTCCGATTAACTCCACGTGTCTCCTAAACTCTTCTGATCTAGGATACCTAGCATCTTTCATCCTTTTAACGGTCACGATGAACCCAGATTCCATCACAGCTTTATACGTACTCCCCATTGTACCCCGCCCCAATGTCTCCGCCGATGCTTTCAACAAATCCTCAAGACTGTAACTCATTTGTTGATCCCCAGCACCTACGAATACCAAGCTGCCTACACCCTCACTTTCCCAAAACCCTCCGCCGCCACCGTTTCCGCCGTCTCCGCCGCCATTTCCGCCTTCCCCGACCTCCACTCCTTCTGCTTCAACAACCCCTTTGTTTCTTTTAACCTCATTTGTTGACTTATTTCTCCTTTTAATGAAAATAAAACAAAGGAAACACAACAAGAACAATAATAACAACCCACCAACGCTTGCTGCTACAACAATGACGATCAGTTTGGTTTTTTTGTTTGATTTCCGGTTTAAGCTGGGTTCAGTACCGGTTCCCGGACATGGGTTTTTAACTTGCTCACCACAAAGGCCGGCGTTACCTAAAAACGACGACGTAGTGAACCGAACTAAAGATGGGGTTACTGGTATTTGACCATAAAGCTGATTATTTGAGACATTGAAGAACCTTAAACTTGTTTGGTTCAATGGTGGAATCGATCCTTTCAACTCATTGTTTTGTAAATAAAGAGTATATAATCTCTTGAGTTTCAATAAAGAAAATGGGATTTCACCATTGATTTGATTTCCAGACAAGACAATGATTTTCAACCGATGTAAACCCGACAATGATTCAGGGAACTCACCATTGAACTTGTTGTTGTCTAAGTAGATGATTTTGAGGTTGACTAAACCTGAAAGGTTAGGTATTTGACCTGAAATGGAATTACCTTTGAAACTCAATACTCTAAGTTGATCTAAAAGGTTTAAGCTTGTACCATTTAATGAACCAGTTAAGTTCAAATGCTCTAATACAAGCTTTGTTACTCTTCCATCTTTGCATTCTTTCACACCTTGCCATGAACAAAGACTGGTGCTGCTTTGCCATTGTAATGAATTGAAAGGATCAATGGTTGATTTTAAAGCTAACAGTGCTTCTGCATCACCTGATTTAACAATAGGAACAAGAGAAAGGACATAGATGATGATGAAAATGAAGGTTAAAAGAAAATAGAACCTTGAAGAAACAAGTTGTTCCATTTTTTTTGAAGCTTTAAAAAGGGAGGAAGAAGAAGAAGAAGAAAGAAATGGGGTTTCTTCAAATCAACACCTCTATGCAAAAGGGATCAAAACCCCAATTTTTTTCAACTAAATCTTGAGATCTGTCATTGGTTTTACATGCATAAGAAACTGTAGAAAAAATTTGGGTCATTTTTGACTGAAATTAAGAGACAACAATGGGGAGAAAAAGGTTTTTATATACTTATATACAATGAAATGAAGCTTAAAGGGAGGGAGGGAGCTATTAGCATTAATGGGGTTTCTCAAATACTACACTAAAATACTGAAGAATCTTTTTTTCTAATTCTTGGTTTCTCGAACTTGTTAAGCTTCAAGACACTCACGGACAAGGCAGCGTAGTGTTCACGTGAGTTTATCACAGAACTTGCAGAGAAAATAATGAAAATAATAATAGTATTGACTTTTTTACTATGATTTTTTTTTCTGTATAGTAACTAAAAAGATTAAATTAAACTATTTATACACACTAAAACCAACTTTCTTTTTAAAAGCTTATTCTTGGGCTGCTCAAATGTGCTTTATGGCATATACATAGATACATACAGTGATATGCAAATCACTGATGGTGTAAACAGCAAAGACCCAGAACTTAAAAAGCTTCAACCAATGCTAGAAATCATTCAAACAGCACAAAATTGGCAAATCAAAAGGCAAACAAAAGGGCTTTTAAGACAAAAAAAACCCATACTACAGCTGAAGTGGTTCAATCGTGAATTAGATCAACTTGTATTGAATGTAGTAATAATAATTCAAGAGAGAGAGAGAGTAGGAGAAAGACTGTGTTTATGAAGCAGTCTTCCGGGAGATAGGTGAAGGAATTGAAAGCATAGCAAAGCAGCATTTTTCTTTTTGTTTTGCTTTGAAGAGTTTAGGAGTTGGGATATTTAAGTGATTGTTAATTCAAATTTAAGGCCGTTCAGTTAAAATGTTGTTATTTGATGATAAAACCTTTTATTTAAATTTAATTGGAATGTATACAAATTTGTTTAATTCTGATTTTAATCCCTTTACTATACTAAAGCTTTTAAGTTCAAACTGGTAATAATATATATAAGCTATTTCCCTTAAAGCTAAGGACATTCATAATTCAATTAAAATCAAATTAATTAGACTAATTAATCGATCATTAAAATTAATTCCATCAAAGATCAATTAAATATTTTATAAAAATTCACTAATTCGATTTGAAAATAATTAATTAATCAAAATTAATAATAAATATTATATATCATATGAATGCCTAACAGAATGGAACTATTAATAAGCCGTGGAACAAAGAAAAAGAATTATGAATTTAAAATAACAAAAATGGCGAATTATAACTGAAAAAAACCCTAAGTCCCCCACACAGTCTGTCAGTGCTTTGTTTTCGCTTTCACGCTGCTGAAGTGAACTGGTCCTCCCTTCTTCAATAGCTTCTTTTTACTTTGTTTTTCTCTTTTTCATTTCAAGCTTAACCCTATCATTTAATCTTCACAAATCTTTCAAGCAAAAAAGAAAAGATTAAAAATTTTGATCTATTCGAATACCCATCGAATTAATCAAAATTATTTCAGTTTAGTTATATTTGTTAAGAAATGATTAACAATTAATTTAATTAACGATACTAACCCAATCCATCATTCAAGCAGAGGGACCAAAACATTATCAACCACATAAAAATCCAACCAAAACTATATCAAATTAAATTATAAATTTTAAGATAATAGAGGGGCTAAAACAGAATTAGTCCTACAATAGTCAGGACAGTGGTCTGACCTGAAACGTGTAATGAATAATAGAAATGGGATACACGTGGCCAAAAGCGTGCTTCAAAAGTAATTGAGTTCACGTTAAGAGGAGAGATCGATGTTTGGTCTGGGCTAGCTGTCACGTTGGTTTCAAGTCAAGATTGGGTAGAAGTGTAATTTCACGTTTTATTATATTATTTTTACATTCACGATTCGGAGGATGGTCGTTCTAGGACAATCCCGACTACCTTGCCGGAAATCAAGGTGCAGGCCAGACTTCATCATCATTGACTCCAACGCAAATTTTGGTTGATTTCGTCAACTTCTACTTTTATCCATATATTATTTGGTTGATTTGCCGTAGTAATGAAGGTTACTTAAAAATTTATGTGATCGCTTAAATTAAAGACAAAGCTGCTATACGACAGATGGATGTTACCGTGTAACCCAAATCCGACTTGAATAGTGACAATTCAAGTTCATTCATAATTAATAAAAACATAATTTTATAATGTAAAAATATGCTTAAAAATTATAATGCTCAAATTTGAACTCGATTATAATTATCAATTTAAACTTTTTAAATCGAACTCGAATAATTACACACGTCTTTATTTACATCCCTAAAAACCACTCTCACCACTTTCGAAAGTCCACCTCCATGGTGAAAAACACACACACACACACATCATCATCATCCCAAATGAGAGTTCAAAATCCATCATGCTTTGCCATAGATCTTAAAGTGAGTAAATGCAAGAAAGAGTTGGGTGAAGAGATCCCAACACCCAAATACTATAACCCACAATGAAACCCCAATTATTTTATATTTGTTTAATCCGGTCATCGTATTTCATTTGTATTCCCATGAACCATATTAAACCTAGTGGGCAAAGATTTCTAAATCCAGCCCCACCTGAATTTAAATTAATAAAAAAAAATTGAAAATAAATTAATATAAATTTCAATCATAAAATACATAAATACTAATATAATTACATTTTTATTATTTTATTATTTTTAAAATAATAAATCAAATTATTTATGATCAAGCCCTAACCTTACTTGGCTCATACACACATCTAACAAATCAAAGCAAATTAAAAATATATCTATTTATTAAGATTATTAATCTGAAAACCGAAAAAGGCAGTGACGAAATCAGAAGATACTTTATAATTTATAAAATTTTAAATTTATAATAAAATTACATTTTACCTAAAAAAAATAATAAGAATTTAATTTAATCTTTTAAAAATATAAAAATATAGACTATTAAAATAATAAAATTATATTTTTATTATCGTAAAAAATATATAATTTATTCCGACTCAAAATATTTTTTTATTCAGCGGGGTAAAACTAACTTTTACAACGAAATTCAACAGTTGAATTTAGTAATATAATCCAACATATTTATCATATTAATTTAAAATATTATCTATATTCTAGGTCTAGAATATGAAATAGTTTGATGGTTAAAATATTGTTAAAATATCTGTAGGTAGTTATACCTTAATTGAAGCCCTCCCTATATGTATATGTAAGAGCTGGCTTGGCTAAGACTTAGAATGGTAGGTTTTTGTTCTATCAACGAGTCAACCTTCAGGCTTCTATATATTGTTGTTCAAAGTATATTTAATAACCCCTTCCATCTCCCAACTCAACTCAACTCTATATATTGACTCTGCAATATCAAGCATCAAAGCACATCAACTCTATAAATCAAGCATGTGCAATCAAGTCCGGTATGTCTCATAGTTCTATATGTTTTAGTTTCATCCATGTATTCAGCAAGATCTTTACATACATACATATTTACACGCATACATACATAAATTACATATATGTTAGTACATGCAGGGTGTTGCAAAATGGTATCAATTTCTCATCAGAACCTACAAACTTCCTTACACAGATTAAAAGTCTGTAGAATTCATGTACCTATTTTGCTTTGTCTGCTCCCTTTGCAGGGCACAGAAGGCATGCCTTAGCGTCGATTCTTGCAGTTTTTTCTTCCTTGTGGTCACTGTTGACCTGCATAGATCAGTGTATCGGATGATACTGAGTAATACCACGTCTTGGTGGCAACTTCCGTAAAATGAAAAGGACCAAAATCGAAGGTAATATCTCCGCCAACTGCCCAATAAAAGAAAACAAAACGAAAAGAAAAAGTTGCTGAGGATAGTTGAATGCCATTTTTATAATCAACATCAAAATACTTATATATATCATCAATTTCAGTAATTCCTCTCCATTTTGATAGCAAAATAGAAAAAAAAAAAAAAAGTTCAGTCAGTTTTCTTTCAATTTCCCTGATTATGTGCAACAGAGATACCTAGAAATTAGCCTCTAGCCTTTGATATAAACATAAGCAATTAAAAGCAAGAGAAAAGAATTAGCAAGACATGCAGAAAATATTATCAACTATACGCATAGGTAAAATTATAATCCCTAAAGTTCCAGAACTAGTTTGCAAATAATGATAACATAAAGTCACAACTCACAACTGCATCTAAAAAATTCTTCCACATAACAATCTGATGGCAAAGCCTTATAAATTGCTTACGAAATTTATTCAAATATGCATTAATTTAGCAGCAAAATAAACAAGGAAAAAAGGAAGTGGCCATCTTTTCAGTTTTCCTATGGCAATGAAAAGGGTTAAGCAACCTCCACACTGTATTTCAATATGATTGTTTCAATCATGAGAAAATTAGAAACAAGAACAAATATTTATTAAACATACCAGGTAATATATGAAGTTTAGAACTGGATGGTTCAGAACATTAAGATCAGCAGCTTTATCAAATGCATCAATGCACATCTAAACAAAAATGAACAATAGAGCTCGAATTAGGAAACACTTTGTACAAACATCATCATAAATGAGCAAAGTCTAAGATATGAAATTCAGTAAGATGCATACTACTTTATCACCATTGATTAATCAAATAGATCAACAATTTAAACCAACTAGAAGCTAAGCCGTTCAACCAAAATTCTTTCATTTTGAAACAAAAGTGCTATAACATTATGGGAAAATATTTGGTACACTACAAGTGGAGTTTTTAGACTCCACAAGAAGAGTTAGGGAGTTGACAAGTATCCTATAAATGTATTGTAAAATATTAAGAAAATAAATATTTAAAAAGAAAGACACGTGGCATTTTTTTAAGGTTGCTTGTGGAATAAAAAAAAACACACTGCCAACCAAATACTAACCCTAACGTTATACATATCTAAAAGTTTCACAAAAGCCTAACAAAACATGCTTGTAGTATTGTCAATTTCAAATGCGTAGTGTTAGTAAAGCCAGAAAGGAGATTAACAATCTACCATAATGCATCTGACTAGGAAACATGAGGAGCATATAACAGTCACATAACCAACCTGCCAAATACAAAAAGAAATAACAAATAAAAAATTGTAAATAGAAGGCCAAATCATTGTACTCAAAAACCACATCTACTTCCAAAGTAAATATGTACTTCTTGCAGCTTATTTTGTCGCCCTTTGGACTCTACAGGGAATCGCCGCAACATTAAGAAAAGCCTGCAAGGATTGAACTTATTACATATATATACATAGAGAGAGAGAGAATTTCAAGGTATATATAGTATGGTTACAATGTTCTCTTACAAATGAATGGGAGAAACTGTAATTAGGGCATAAATGGAATGAATAGAACAAAAAGTGTCAACGATAATTTACTCTGGAAAGTACCAAATAAACATGAACTGAACACTGTTGTCAACTGAATTATCAATGATAAGCATAAATCTTTGCTACAATATAGGTGGCTGGGGATGTGTGGACACATGTGATGTGAGAGGGATATTAAATCTTTGCTACAATATAGGTGGCTGGGGATGTGTGGACACATGTGATGTGAGAGGGATATTATCACACCTAGATAGCTCTCATGCATTTAAAACACTTAGCAACAGTACAATATATGGCAATATTACCTTCCACCATATAGTAAAAACCCAAGGGCTGCCAACAATGAGACACCTGCCCATTTACATAAGTCAGGATAAAAAACTTCCATTCATTATCGAAACATCATGCGATTGCTATCTATAAAGGAATATTAATTACCAAGTGATTATCCATAATAAATCTATAGAGCGTCCAAAGTTAAAAGTTAACTGTTAAATGTACTAAGGATGCAACAACTACTTACCTGCAAAGAACATCTTTGATATGATGACCAAAACTGGGATATACTTCCACCATAATACCAGCCACATTGCAATCTGAAATCAATCCCCCACCCCAAAAAAAAAAAACAAAACATATAGAAAAGGGAAGTTTATAACACCTCGTCACACATCACACTTCCAAATAAAGTCAAGTATCCAACACTTCAAACATGGCTGACAAAATGACTGAAGTTGCTAGGATGAAAAAACAATGCACTGTAGGTTCAAATTTACTACTAAAATCTGCAAAAGGTGCAATTTACATCCTAGTCACTGTTCTAGTAAAGGAACTATTATCTTCTAACCTATCCAACAAGGTTTTTTTTATGGTTTAAGTCTCATCTGACCAGTTAAGACTTATAGAGGATAGCTTGTTGGCAATATTCCAACAGAAGAAACCGTGTAACATAATAAGAAAAAGGAAGCTATTGCTAAAACATAAATATGCAGTGTGCACAGGTCCGAGTCTCATTTATTATAGCTTCACACATAAATTAAGTATAATATAATTAATGAGAAATTCCAACCAGGTTAAAGGTACTGTGAAAAGAAAATCTAAAAAAGAATGGTTACAGGTCAGAGCACTAATTGCCAAAGGAACAAAGAGCTAACACAAATGGAATACTGAAGCACTATTAACCATCCAACTCCATTGCTGAAGCATCTTAGATGTGATGTCTCAAACCATGACTAACAGTTGGACAAGAGTACAGCTAAAAATAGAGAAGAGGACAAATCGAAACATAAAACACAAGCCATTTCATTTATCGTTTTAGTATATTGATAACTGGGACTATAAATGTAGGTGCCAAACTCAACTGACTTAATGGAGGCAATAGCTATGAGAAAGAACTTCAGAGTATGACATACCAACCAACACCAAGAAACTTCTGACAGAAGATAACAGGTTTAACTTATTACAGGTTTATATAACATATGAATGAATAGAGGCACAAGTGCCTTGTAACTTAAATAGAATTCCGCTAACAGTTGGCATAATAACTGAAGTTTGATAGAAAACAGGTACAGGAAGAGAACAAGCTACTTATTCACAAGAAATAAGGAGGTGACTCAAGGTATACTGTAGCAAGATCATACCTTCAAATGTAAAAATATTCTGGACATATGCAGCAAAGCGGTCCTAAACAGACTAATTTTAACCATCCCAAATTTACCTTTTTCCTTGATGTTCAAATTTGTCTTTTGTCTTTAATTAAAGACCCCAAACCCCAATATTTCTCTCATAAATATGAAAAAGTTCTTTAATTGGACCCTTGAGTATTACCTAGCTTGATTCTTATATAATTAAAGAACTAAAACAGAAATCAGCCTACTGGTGGAGCACAATATTTAGACTCTCCCTCCAAGGAAAAGGATGAAAACTAAACTTAGTGATATTATCACATATGCAGTATTTACAAAGTCACCAAATGGCACTAATTCCCTCTGTCAAAATTTGTCACCCTTGTCACAGCTTAAGATTCATAGAGTTTGAAGACATTAGCTAAATAAATAATTAAGCAAAACTATATACCAGCACTGTTTTTTACATAACATGACTAGCTTCCATTTTCCAATAGAAAGAATACAACTTCAAATTCCTTTCTGTACGCACTTATACCGAAATAATAGAACATATGTTTCACCTGAATGGAATAAACCGCCGCATTTATTGTAAAGAAAATTGGCCTCAGTCCATCAGTTGACTCGGCACGTGCCTGTTTTAAGACGGGCAGAGTTTAGATAAAGCTAAGTAATTCAAAACAAGATAGACCAGGGCCGCAAGGCAAACTCTCAAATAAGCTAACCTGATAGTAGATCTCAGCCCAAAACAAAACCAAAAGTGCATATGTCGTGAAGAACACTAGACTTGGCATGTCCAGCAAGATGTGTCGAACAATCTAAACAAAAATGAAAGTACGCTACCTTAAGCAACAAATTATGAATCATTGAAGCCCGAATATATATAAAAAAGAAAACAAAATGCGCAATCATTTATCACAAACCTCTGGATGCAAGTCCTGCACATTCCGCCTGAAAATAAAAACTAGCCCGCGAACTGTCATATGAACAAAAGCAAGATAAATACACCAAAATAATAATAATAATAATCCGCGAAAAAAGGTGATAAACAAAAAATTCCTGATACAAACCCCCATTCACAAGAAAATTTAGAAAATGGAAGACCTTCTGCGTGGTCCAACCGAATTCGGGAACTCTCAATTGTATCCGTACCAATTGAACCTATAAACATTAACAAATAAACTAGTTAAGAACAAAGATGGTAGCAATTAATCGCTAAAGAGAATCTTCATATAATATATAAAAGTACTACTAAAACAGAATCTTTACTGTAAGCTATGATCATGCATCAATGTACCTAGACAACTCGATCAAACAGAGATAAACCCTAATTACTTACAAATAAAAAGAAAATAAAAGAGGAACGGAAAAAGAAAGGGAAGGAGAGGCCGTACGAGAGCAATGACGGCGACGAGGCCGTAAAGGGCGGCAAGAATGTGAAAAATGCGGTCTTGCCAGAGCGGTGAATCGTTAACGTCGTGCCACCAATTGGATTCGCCGTTCAGATTGTACGGTATCACCGCCTCGTAGACGCCGTAACGACCCATCAAAATCTCTCTCTCTCTCTCTCTGGTGTTTTTTTTTAATTGAATTTCCAAATTTAAAAACAATGAAGAGCGAAGCAAACAAACACCGCCGGCGCGAAACAAGGTGGTTTTTAATTTTATGTGGAGGGTACCGGCAATACCCGGTAACAATTTTGAAAGATGACGGCATTCTCATCTTACGTGTCGTTTCAAGTGATCGCCACTTCACGCGCTAACACCGCGTGGCATGGCAAATATGCTATGGGCGATATGAATGACGCCTATATAATATATACTAAAGGAGATTGTGACTAGACATGTTAAGTTACGTTAAAATTTTAAAAATATTAGACTAATCCAAGCATAAAAATTAAGTTAGTTTAAAATTTGAATTAGATTCGAACTCAGAAGGAATTTCAGTGGTGAAGAAGATATTATTATTCATCTCAGAAGATTTGGATTGAAGCATTTGTAGTGCCTCGTCAAAGGGTCTTAAAAAAGTAAAAATAAATATTACCATATAATCACACCAGTAATGAATTAAATTCAAATTTAAACGTTTAATTCGATCTTTTATTAAATTTATAATATTTTATATTCTATTATTTAATATATATTTTATATATTCATTTGAAATGTGTTTACAAATATATATTTAAGTATCATTAAAATCTTATAAACCACACGAGTTAGATAAGATGGTAATGATCTTTTCTACCGTAATTATTGGTTGAGAGTTCGATCCTCACCGTGGGTTTGGAGTAATTTTAAAACTTGTACCCGATATCTACTTTCTTAATGAGCCTATATCATGCTTAAGTTCAACTTGAATTTGACTAGAACCGACTCATGAACACTCTTCTAGTTGGACTTAAGATGGTTTGGTTTTATATAATTATATTAAGAATTTGGTTTATATATTTATATGAATTTTAGAATTTTTTTATTAATATGTTATATTTGGATTGTTGGAGCCCAATTTCGATCGGGTTTTGAATTTTGGGTCAATTTTAATTTAAGTTTAAAATGATTTTTAAATTTATTTCTAAAATTAAATTTATTTTAAATTTGAAATAATTTTAAAATTAAAATTAAAAAGCCCAAAATAAAATTATTTACAAAGTTCATTTACAATGTCCAAAACAAAGGCCCAATTGGCCCAACTCATCTACACCCCAAACCCATTACATTTAGCCCAATTAACCTAACTAAACAGTAGCCCAAAGCAGAGAAAAATCTGCCCACTTGTGCTGTTGCCACCTCAAGCTTGGCCAATGGGAGTTCGCCACATCAGCAGCCAACTTGCTCCTGCCACAGCCGGCTGCCAATTGCTCCTAACCGCCACTGTTGAGCACCTGCAAGGGAAATCTTACCTTGGACGGTGGTCGGACGGAGCGTGTAGGTCCGACGATGGCTGAGCGTGGCCGACGAGGGTAGTGCGTGACCGGGAGCGTCGACGACACGCCCCCACGCGCGGGTTCGATAACTGCCGGAGTTGGCCGAAGCCATGGCCGGCCAAAGAAAAAAGGGGGGGAAGAGAGAGAAGAGAGAAAAGGAGAAAGGGGGGATGAAATTTCAAAAAAAATGAAAAAATAAATTAAAAAAACTGAAAAATAATATTTATATGACCCATTGATCCGACCCGAATCGGCCCAGGTTCCACGTGTTTTCGTCAAATGGGTTATTTACGCGTTTGGTCCTTCTACATTTTTTAATTGTTTCAATTTAGTCCTTTTCATACTTTTAATTATTTTTAAATTGGCCCAGTAATTTTGTTTACTTTTCAATTTAATCCTTTGACATTTTGAATGCACCAGAGGCTGCCACGTGTCGTTGTTTTGGCTTATTTGTGTAATTAGTCCCTTTTATTTTTAATTTGTTTTAATTTGGTCCTTAAATCAATTTCTGTTTAATTACACAATTGGCCCAGGAATTTTTCAAGATTTACAAATTAGTCCTTTGACTTCTGGATGTCTGTGGGGCTGCCACATGTCACCTTTTCTTGGTTTTATTATTTTATAGGTCCCTGAACTATCCAAAAATTAACATTTTACCCCCAAACTTTTCGAAATCATATTTTTAACCCCGATTTCACCAAAAATTACCATTTTACCCCTAAACTTTCCAAAATTCCATTTTTAACCTCGATTTCACCAAAAATTACTATTTTACCCTCAAATTTTCCAAAATTTCCTTTTTGACCCCGATTTCACCGAAAATTACCATTTTGCCCCCGTAAGTCCAAAATTACCATTTTACCCCCGAATATCCAAAAGTCCCGTTTTCAACCCCGATTTCGTCGTTTCTTCTTCCTTACCAATGTTTGCATTTATTTGCACCTGCATTTTATATTTTTGCATATTATTTATCTGCTTATCATATTGCTTCGTATTTAACTTCTCGTGTTAATCGCTATTCGTGTTTTAAACTTACGCATTCATTTACAAGTTATTTTAAAAAAAATCGAGGTAATATTCCGTCCGAGCGTAAACTTCAAAAAATCACGCCCTAACGTGTCGGGTGTGATTTCTTCGTATAACTCACGCGAACCGGATATCCTTTTCAAGTTTTTATACCCGTTCACTTCGAGGCTCCGAGAATGTCATGTCCTAACGTGTTGGCCGCGACTTTAATTCTTCATAAAAAATCGAAGTAAACGGGTAATCTTTTTTAAATCCTTCCAATCATATGTTCGAGGATTGCATTTTAAACTTAATACGAATTTTTCAAATTCTCAAAATATATCTATATGCATATGTCACAAATAATTTTAAAACGAGGCAATGTCCTTTGTGTGAAAACTTCGAAAAATCGTGCTTTAACGTGTTAAGTGTGATTTTCGTAATTCATGCAAATCGGATATCCTTTTCAAAAGTTTTCCAAAATATTCTTCAATCTTATATATTTACAAAGGATTTTAAGACCAAAAAAGAAACAATGTTCTTTCGTGTGAAAACCTCGAAACACCATGCCCTAACGTGCTGGGTGTAAGTTTCGTATAATTCACGCGATAGAATACTCTCTTTAAAATTTCCCGAAACATCCTTCAATTTTGAAACTCCGAGAATATAGTGCCCCAATGTGTTGGACACGATTTCTAGTTCTCATAAGAGATTCGAAACACGAGGATGAAATTTCTTAAAATAATTTGCTATGAGGTTACAGAGCCTTTTAAAATAAACATCGCATTTTAAACTTGACTCGAGTTTTCATTGTTTTCATAAGAATAAGACCCGAAAATAATCATGTGGTACCAATTATGGGCGTATGAGGGTGCTAATCCTTCCTCGTGCGTAACCGACTCCCGAACCTGTTTCTCTGGATTTCAAAGACCAACTTTCTAAAACGTTTTCAAACGTTTTGTGGTGATCCAATCACACCCGAAATAAAAGATTGGTGGCGACTCCCTTTTTATTCCCATTTTAAACAAATTTACAGGATTTTTTTGAAGCCCCGTTCTCGAGGTGGTTTCGACATGGATTATTATTTTTTAATTATTAAAAAATTAAATTTCTTATTTCATATTGTTATAGATCATTTTTATTTAAATAAATATGGTTTAACATTAAATTTATTAGTATTACATAATAAATCATGTTTAATAAGTATAACAGTAGTTATTGTATTATTGAATCAATATATTATGTGATTATATATTTTATGTTATCATTAAATTTAACTTTTATAGATCCTAATAATTATTAATTTTATATATTTATTATAGATATACAATTCTAGTATTAAAAATATTTTTTCTTCAAATTATGTTTTTTAAAATTCATTTCACTTTATAATTTAACATAAAATTTCATTACTAATTATTTTTGCTATTAATAAATTTTCAATATAGATATGTAAGGCTTATGAATATGTTACAAAATAAATAATTATATTTTCTTGTATTTTTTATTTTAAGTAATCTCATATAATATAATTATTAATGGTTGTTGAATTATAAATTTTAATTTCTTTAGATTTTAGGTCGGATTTATCTTGGATTCGAATTCTTACAAACTCAAGCTTTTTCGAAATCGAATTTTCTCAGTCTCAAACTTTCAAGTTTTTTTAATTTCAAACGTTCTCGAACTCAGATATTATTAAGGGTTTGAGTTAGTTTTAGCAGCTCTATCAACCCATAGAATATTATTGTTTTTTACTTTCAAAATATTAATCCTCATTCTAACATAATTTTTTCTACTTCCTCCTTGATTTCAATAACATGTGACTCATACGTGCTGGCAAAGGAGGGGTATCGGATTCTTTGTTCATATAAAGGGAAATGGAATACATTTTCTTTTCCTTTTTTTACAAAGGATATATCTTGTTTGAACATACAAGTAAACATAGATAAATTGGGTTTATAGTCTGGTCAGTCCAAGTTATTCTACTTTTTCATATTTTTTATTTCAAAAATTTTACTTCCTATATTTTTTTCATGTTTTAAAATGCAATTCTATCTATTAATATTGTTAAAATTCATCCGGCTATCAAAGCAAAACCAAAAAAAAAAAGAATAATAAATTACAGGGTGTAAAAGTAAAATTTTATCATTTTATCATCGTGTGATTTCATAAAACTTTAAAGGGATTTTTTATTGACCGAGGCCGTTGTTTTTGTTTGTTCCCTGTCTTTGCCCATGTTACCAAGGGAGTATTTTATTGTTTCAACATCGTTACGCTAGAGAATTTAACATAAGGACTATAATAGTTTTGAATCCCAAAAGTTGAGGGATTAAATTTTTAAAAAATAAAAGTGAATGGACTAAGTTTCAAATATACAAGGAGTACAGTAAAAAAACCTCTCTAATTAATCTCAATTTTGAAATTGAGCAAATTGGTCCTTCTAAAAACCGGGGCAATTTAATCTCTATCAATTTTGAAAGTAAGCAACTAAGAACAATTGCTCACGGTGTCATTGTCTTCAGTCAATTGTACATAATTTTGATTGGTATAAAAACATATTTAGCTCTTCATGTTTACATGTTTTGTCAATCTAGTATTGATTCTAAAAAAATTCGACAAACTTAACCTCAGCATCAACACATTTACACAAACGTTGTAGGCTAAATTTGTTAAATCAAGACGATGTTGACAAAATATGAGAACTATGTTTGTTATTACACCAATCAAAATTACGTACAATCGATGAAACATGTTAAGACTGATTATCTTTAATTACTCACTTTTGAAATTAACAAGGATTAAATTACTGAAAGAGATTCCACAAATCTTTTTACATACTCAAAGCATATGTTAACCTTATACTTTTCTTACTCTCAGGTTTAGGAATTTTTAAGATATAATAAAAACACAAATAAATTCTCTAGTTGGTTTGTAGAATTTGTAATTGGAGGATATTGTTGTAAAGATAAGCAATGAATGCGGGTCAGATGGCTAAAGATTTTGTTAAGAGGTTACTAATTAAACTATAATCTCTTACTATGTTGATATTTATCATCATATTCATGCTCTTTTTCGATATTTCCAAGTATTATATATTAGTATAATTTTTTATTTGTATTTATATTATTTTTCATTTTTTTATTTTATTTTAACTACTTCTTCGTATTGTGTATTCTTTGTCCGTAGTGGTTTGATATAATAATAAAAAATTGTCTTTTCACATTGTGTTCACGTTATATTATTTTCTTTCCATCCTTTGCATAATTTTCATAATTATTTAATTTAGAGAAAACTTGTATATTTTTCGTGATATATCCTATTTTAATTATTTTTTTTATATCATATTGTGTTGTGTTTCGATTCATTTCATATTCTGTATAATTTATCGCATTATATCTATTATAAATTAATTAATTAAATACCGTTCCCGAATTTTATTTCGATTCTAGGAAGCATACCGAAAGTAATTTCTAATATATATGATTTTTAGGTTAAATTTCTTTTGTGTGATTGATTATTTCTTTTCTTGCAATGTTTACTCAGATGCACAAAGTCTGAATCTTCGAAACAAAGTAAATACTTCAATCTTCTCTTTTTTATACTAATTAGTTTTTAATGTGATTTTACGTGTTTAATATTTAATTATTTTTTAAATATTATTCGTCAATCATATATCATGTTATATGAGGATATTTTAATGCACATATTAAATTGACAAATTTTAACAAAAAAACACTAAAAATGTTAAACATTTTAAATCAGAAAAAGTAGAACTTAATTTATTTTTTTTTAAGTATAAGAATTAAACATTAAATTTTGGCTAGCAACATATTTTAAGCATTAAAAAATATCTTAAACCAATCAATTCAGCATGATATAATTAGGAGAAAGAAACAAAACCATTTAAATATTCGGTCTCTATGTATTAATTAGCTTAAATAATCTTTATGATTAATTAATTAATTTTCAGGGTTAATAAATGTGGAGGACGGCAAATCTCATGAAGAAGAGAAAGGTGAAATTTTCAATCTACACTTTCCATATTGGTTAAAATTTGCTATTAGTCCCCATACTTCTATAAAATTTGGGATTAGTCCCTATATCTAAAAGTAAAAATTCAATATTCTTACTTTTTCAATTTAAAGATTCTAGTCCAACCATTATCATCGTTGGTAGCTTCGATTAAAATTTCTTAACATATTCATTTTTCTTCAATCATATGCCACGTGCCAAATTGACAAATTTTGACTGAAAATACTTACGATTTTAATGATTGGATTGAGATTTCTAAATCGAAAAAAAAAATAGAACTTAATTTTTCTACTTTTTTAAGGATAGAGGCTAAATCTCAAATTTTATCAAAACAGAGGGACTAACAACATATTTTAACCTTCCATAAATATTAATTTTTCTTAAATGCATATTAATATTAATATTAATATTATAAAATATAATATTTATTTTTGAAATGGCAATACTTTTTGAAGACTCAGAAAAATATTAATATTGGTTAATTTAATTTTTATTTCAATTTGTATAATTTTTTCAATTTTAGAAATGGAAATACCTCTGGAGGACCAATCTGGCAATGAGGAAGGTAAATACATCAATCTACACCCTTTGTACATTAATATTATTTTTTAAAAATAAATTTTGATCTAAACACTTTAAACAAAATAAAGAATTATATAAATTATTAAGAAAAAGAGAAAGTATGTATTATATGATTTTTATCCTACAATAAACTAAATTTTTTTAAGGATGGGTTAGTTGTTTAAACTCGAAGATTCAGCCAAAATTTGAAAGAATTTGGTCAAAATATTGGACTCAAAAAATATGTTTGAATAAAAAAATTAAGCTCATTTAAAATAGGGATCAATCTTGAGCTCAAACATTTAAAGTCCAACCCATTTTCTAAATTTGCAATATATTATTTTATATTTATATGTTATGTACTTTGTAATATATAAAAATTAAATCTACATTAATTTATAATAGGGATAATATATGTGAAGTACATAACATTGACAATTTGTATTTATTTGCTACATAAACTTGAAAAACACAAGCCAACTTCATACCTGTTTTAAGTACTTAACTAACACCATTAAAATATGTTGATGTTATACTGACGATCAATAGTATAGTAACACGTGACGGTCTTGAATGTCAACATGTGACAATTTTTTTATAATTTTGCCATATATCAAAATATAAGGTTGTCACATGTCACTATATTATTGGTCATCAATATCACGTCAGAGTATTTTAATAGTATTAGTCAGGTACCTAAAAAATATCAATTTAGATAACGGTTTTCAAATTTAGATACCAGTTAAGTCTAAAAATATTTAGGTACCAAGTAGGTATAAATTGTCAAGTTTGGATACCTCGTATATATTAACCCTATGTAATATTATAATTTAAACATTAAAAATGTCAAGTTGATTATATATAAAATTTCAATAAATTAAAAAATATATAAACTTATTAAAAATTAAATTATAAATATTTTAAAATAATAATAACATGGGCGGGATTAAAATGAGTTTGAGTTAACCATTGACAAATATCGAAAGGTTCGGATAACATATTAGATTTATATTTCAAGTCGGGCCAAATTTAAGGAAATATAAAGTGCATTAACGTCATGCTTAAATCCAGCTTATAATTTGAGAATTTATAATATGAAAAATGAAAATGTATAATTTGAGAGGGAATGGAATTGGGTTCTCTATAATATGATAACTTGCCACGTGTCGACAATTTATGATGAGAAATGACGAGAATTTACTTATGCCACATTAAATTGCATTCCATTATGATTGAAATAATTTCAAATTGTTATATAATATAATCTTTATTTTAGAAATCGGTGTGTGCTTTGAAGACGAACCTGAAGATGAAGGAGAATGGAAAGGTAAGGATTTAATCTACACTTTTTCTTCTTCTTTTTTTAAATATCGTGTTTTCTATCATGTGTTAGACAATTTATGATGATAAAGGGGAAGGTAATGATTTAATCTACACCCCTTTTTTATATATTAAATTTTTTTACGATACTAAAAACTAATAGTTCATATATTTATAATTTTTAAATAATTAAATCAAATTTTCATCACTTTTAAAAAGAAATAAAATGTAATTTTGTTTTTACTAATTTAAAATTTTAAAAAATTTAAAAGATTAAATTATAAAATTTTCATTTTAAGGGGTCGAGCCTTGTCAACCTTTTTTTACGCCCTTAATTAATCTTATTTTATTTCAATTTGAATCAAATTATATATTTTTTATTCTCCCAAAAATATATATTAACCAATATATTATACACGAAGAAAACAGACTTAGTTTTTTTGTTCGGACTCAACCCAGCCCATGATCAATTTTAGTAGAAACTTTAATTTACAATTCTATATCAATATTGGTTAATATATATTTTTAAAAATAAATTTTGATTAAATACATAATACGATATCTGAATAAATTATAATTTACTTAATTATTCCATATAATTCATTTATTTATTTATGTATTTGGATATGAAAACAGCTTCGAAGGACAAACTTAACAATGAAATAAAAGGCAACTATTTTAATCTATATTAATATTGGTTGTCGCATATATTTCTTTAAAATGAATTTTTAATTGAAATTATTGCATGATATTATATGCATAATTTTTCCGGTCATCGGACGTCAGTTAACAAATTTTTATTAATTAATTTTTTTAATTTATCATCTTCTGAAAAAGGAAATTGGTTTAACTAATTTAGGCTAAATTTAATTAAGGAAATTATTTAAAACAAAAAATTGACAATTAATTAGTTAATTAATTGTTTATTTTAGATACGACGACATTTTCGAAGGATCCACTTGATGATAAAAAGGGTAAAAATTTTAATTTATACTTTTTATATAAATATTATTTGTCTGATATAAATTTTGATTAAACGTATAATGTGAAAATAGAATATATACGTATGGAATTTTAATTTTAATTTTAATTTTAGGTGTGGCAACTCCTTCGAAGGACAAAGCAAAAGATGAAATCAAAGGTAAAAACTTTAATGTGCACTTAATTAATATTGGTTAATATATGGTTTTTCGGATAACTTTTCAAATTTTATATGAATGTTGATTAAATGTATATTATGATCCAAAAAATAATAATTTACTTGACTAATCTAGATGATTTATTTATTTATTTAAATAAATCAATTTAATATAATATCATTAGAAAAAATAAATAAATAATTTATTTATTTATATATTTATCTGTTTTAATTTTGGGTACGACAACAAGATCAGAGAAAAAACATAATGAAGAACCGAAAGGTGAAGACCTTAATCTACATGTCTAAAAAATAAATTATTTTAGTCGAATTTACATTATTAAAAATCTGAATTAAAATTCTCATATCATATTGCTTATTAAACCAGAAATAAAAATGGTTTAATTAGGTGAAGATAAAATTATTAAAAAACATATTTTAAACAAATCTGTTTAATATGCTATCACCGAAGAAAATACTTAGATGATTTCTTTATTTCTTTATCTATTTTTATTTTAAGTACGACAATAGTTTCGGAAGAAAAATGTAATGAAGAACCGAAAGGTAAAGACCTTAATCTACACGTCTAAAAAATAAATTATTTTAGCCGAATTTACATTGTTAGATAAAATAATTGAATGATTTATTTATTTATTTATCCATTTTTATTTTAGGTACGACTATAAGCTCAAAAGAAAAACATAATGAAGAACTAAAAGATAAAGACCTTAATCTACACGTTTAAAAAAATTATTTTAACTGAATTTACATTGTTAAAATTTTGAATTAAAATTCTCATATCATATTGCATATTAAATCAAAAATAAAAATAAAAATTGTTTAACTAGGTGAAGACTAATTTATTAAAAAAAATATTTTAAACAAATCAATTTAATATGATATCACTGGAGAAAATAATTAAATGATTTGTTTATTTATTTGTTTTTATTTTAGGTACTACAATAGGTTTGGAGGAAAAACATATTGAAGAACCGAAAAGTAAATATCTTAATCTACGTGTCTAAAAAAAAAATTATTTTGACCGAATTTACATTGTTAAAAATTTGAATTAAAATTCTCGTGTCATATTACATATTAAATCAAAAATAAAAATGGATTAACTAGGTGAAGATGAAATTATTAAAAAAAACATATTTTAAACAAATCAGTTTAATATGATATCACTAGAACAAATAATTAAATGATTTATTTATCTGTTTTTATTTTATGTAAGACTACAGGTTCGGAGGAAAAACATAATAAAAAATCGAAAGGTAAATACCTTACTCTACACGTCTAAAAAATAAATTATTTAAGTCAAATTTACATTGTTAAAATTTTGAATTAAAATTCTTATATCATATTGCATATTAAATGAAAAATAAAAAAAATTAACTAGATGAAGATGAAATTATTTAAAAATATATATTTTAAATAAATCAATTTAACATCGTATCACTGGAGAAAATAATTAAATGATTTGTTTATTTATCTGTTTTTATTTTAGGTACAACAACAGATTCAGAGAAAAAACGTAATGAAGAACCGAAAGGTAAATACTTTAATTTACATTTCTAAAAAATAAATTAATTTAGCCGAATTTACATCGTTAAAAATTTGAAATAAAATTCTCATATCATATTGCATATTAAATCAAAAATAAAAAAAGAAAATGGTTTAACTAGATGAAGATGAAATTATTACAAAAACATATTTTAAACAAATCAATTTAATATGATATCACAGGAGAAAATAATTAAATGATTTATTTATTTATTTTTATTTTATGTATGATTACAATTTCAGAGGAAAAACGTAATGAATAACCGAAAGGTAAATATCTTAATCTACACATTTAAAATATAAATTATTTTAACCGAATTTACGTTGCTAGAAATTTGAATTAAAGTTCTCATATCATATTGCATATTAAATAAATAACAAACAGTTTAACTAGGTGAACATGAAATTATTAAAAAATCATATTTTAAACAAATCAATTTAACATGCTACCACTAGAGAAAATAATTAAATGATTTATTTATTTCTTTATCTATTTTTATTTTAGGTACGACTACAGGTTCAGAGACCAAACGTAATGAAAAACTGAAAGGTAAACACTTTAATCTGCATATATAAAAAATAAATTTTATCCAATTTTATACTATTAAAAAAGTGAATTAAGATTAAAATGCTCTTGTATATTAATTTAAAAAATGTATTTTATATTTTTTTAAATATGGTTTAACTTGTTGAGGAAGAATTATTAAAAATATTTTAAACAAATCAATCCAATATGATATCAGTATAGAAAATAATCAGACGATTTATTTATTTGTTTTTTATTTTAGGTATAGAAACATGTTCGAAAGAATCGAAAAGTAAAAACTCTAATTTGCACTTTATTTTCATCAATTTCATTTAATATATGTTTTATGGGGATAAATTTTGAAATTATATATGAATTTTGATTAAATTTATATTATTTTTTAACTAATGTATTTTTTTTAATTTAGGTATGACAACACAACTTAAAGAGGCAATGAAAGGTAAAACTTTAATCTACATTTATATTAATATTGGTTAATATATGTTTTTGGGGATAAAATTTTGAAATTATATATAAATTTCAATTAAATTTTGTTTAATATGATATCACTATAGAAAATAATGAGACGATTTATTTATTTGTTTTTTATTTTAGGTATAGAAACATGTTCGAAAGAATCGAAAAGTAAAAACTCTAATCTACACTTTATTTTCATCAATTTCATTTAATATATGTTTTTATGGGGATAAAATTTGAAATTATATATGAATTTTGATTAAATTTATATTTTTTTTTAATTAATGTATTTTTTTTAATTTAGGTAGGACAACACAACTTAAAGAGGCAATGAAAGGTAAAACTTTAATCTACATTTATATTAATATCGGTTAATATATGTTTTTGGGGATAAAATTTTGAAATTATATATAAATTTCAATTAAATTTTGTTTAATATGATATTCGGATATTTTCAGATAATTAATTTACACATGAAATTATAATTTGTTCATCGATAATAAACAAGTTTTATCTTATAAAGACATCCACACATTTAAAAAAGAATTAATCATTTTTTATATTATTTGAAAATTGAATTAAATCAAATTCTCATATCGTATTACCTATTAAATAAATAATTCATAAATTATCATTTTCTTTAAAAAAAATATTTAATTACCCATGGATGAAATTACTACAAGAAACCTATTTTAGGCTCAATCTAAAATGATATAACTGAGAAAAAAATTTAATTATTTTTATATAGCAACAAATATTGTTTTGAGATGTTCGGGTAACATATTAGGTTTATATTTCAAGTCGGGTCGGGTTTGAGTAAGTATAAAATGCGTTAACGTCATGCTTAAATCCAACATATAAACACCTCTACCGAAAACTAACACATTTAAATAAATAAATAAATTTAACCAAACTATTTATATTTCAAAAAATGAGTTAAAATAAAAAGTATGGTATGAAATTGCATATTAAAACAAGATTATCCAAATGATTATCTAAATAAATATTGATTAATATATATTTTTCGAGATAAATTTTAAAATTATATATGAATTATTTCAAAATATATATATATGAATTATGTTTAAAATGTATAATATAATGTTTTGATAAATTTTAAATTATTTAATTAATCTAGACTGCTCTTTTATTTTAACTTATTTATTTTTATTTAGGTACGATAACAACAAAATTAATGATAAAATGAAAGGTAAAAGACTTTAATCTACATTGTTTATATCGATATTGGTTGTTATATTTTTGGGATACGTATTTTAAAAAATATATAAATTTTGATTAAAATCTAAATATTATCTTACAGGAGCCAACATTTAATAAAATACTAAATTTGGCATTTTATATTATATGAAAATTGAATTAAAATTATCATTGTATGAATATATCTAAAAAATATATTTTAAATATTGTTGAAATTGATTTTTTGAGTAGTAATAATTCAATAATTATCATTATATAAATTTGAAAATTTGATTCTTATATTTAGTTAGTTGATCATAAAAAATATATTATTAGTCTTGCTGAAATATTTTTTATTAGAAAATTGTAACATCCTTTATCCGGTGCAGTCGTTGAATTTGAGTAATAGGATGCTACAAATAATTACATATAATTTATTAATAAAAAATCTCTATCAAATATCATTTCATCACATATGAACAAGTATATCATGTAATTCAATCAATTTTGGGTTTATATTGAGCTTACGTAAGCTTAAAATTAATCCGGTATCGAACAAAGATCAACTTGAAATAAAAACGAAATGTTAGGAAAAATATGCAAATAACGATCACAAGAATGTGTTCCATGACCATGTGGACAAATCGTGTAACAATCTGATGTCATGTAGGATTGGAGTTAGACGGCTGTGTGAGTGTAACTCACTAATGTTATATGAGTCAAAAATGTAAAAATTCAAAAATATGTCACACGATTGTATTGATAGACCTGTGCATCAAAATTCACCTAAAATTTACAGATCACGTGCCATATGCACACAAAATTGTAGAGTAAAATTGGGAAGTAATAATTTATGTTTCTCTTCATATTTTCTAATAAATTAAATATATGTTTTATTATCAATTTAAGAGTAAAAATGAAAATGTATTTTACCCAAAAAAAAAAAAAAAAAGAAAAGAAAATGTATAATTTGAGAGGGAATGGAATTGGGTTCTTATAATATGATAAGTTGCCACATGTCGACAATTTATGATGAGAAATGACGAGAATTTACTTATGCCACATTAAATTGCATTCTATTATGATTGAAATAATTTCAAATTGTTATATAATATAATCTTTATTTTAGAAATCGGTGTGTGCTTTGAAGACGAACCCGAAGATGAAGGAGAATGGGAAGGTAAGGATTTAATCTACACTTTTTCTTCTTCTTTTTTTAAATATCGTGTTAGACAATTTATGGCCAGAATTTAATGATGTCACGCTGAATTACATTCCATAATTGTAATTTCAATTTGCTATATTCTCATATTTATTTTAGCAATGGAATTGCTTTCTGAAGACCAACACGAAAATGAAGGCGAAGGTAATGATTTAATCTACACCTCTTTTTTATATATTCAAATTTTTTACATTTTAATAATCCATATCTTTATAATTTTTAAATAATTAAATCAAATTTTCATCATCTTTGTAATTTTATTTTTACTAATTTAAATTTTTAAAAAATTTAAAGGACCAAATTATATATTTTTTATTCTCCCAAAAATATATATTAACCAATATATTAGACATGAAGAAAACTGACTTAATTTTTTGTATGGGCTCAATCCAGCACATGATCAATTTTAGTAGAAACTTTAATTTACAATTTTATATCAATATTGGTTAATATATATTTTTGAGAATAAATTTTGGTTAAATATCTGAATAAATTATATTTCATATAATTCATTTATGTATTTGGATATGAAAACAGCTTGGAAGGAGAAAGTTAACAATGAAATAAATGGTAAATATTTTAATCTATACTAAGATTGGTTGTCACACATATTTCTTTATAGGGTAAAACTTTAAATTGCATATGAATTTTTAATTGAAATTATTGCATGATATTATATGCATAATTTTTCCGGTCATCGGACGTCAGTTAACTAATTTAGGCTAAGGCTAAGGGAATTATTTCAAACAAAAAATGGAGTTAATTAAATGTTAATTTTAGATAGGAGGACATTTTCGAAGCATCCACTTGATGATAAGAAAGGTAAAAGTCTTAATTTATACTTTTTATATAAACATTGTTTGTGTGGAGTGAATTTTGATTAAATGTATAATATGAAAATAGAATAATACGTATGGGATTTTAATTTTAGGTGTGGCAACTCCTTCGAAGGACAAACCAAAAGATGAAACCAAAGGTACAACGTTTAATGTGCACTTAATTAATATTGGTTAATATATGTTTTTGGGGATAACTTTTCAAATTTTATATGAATGTTGATTTACTTGACTAATCTAGATGATTTATTTTTTTATTTTAAATATATCAATTTAATATGATATCATTAATTTATTTATTTATATATTTATCTGTTTTAATTTTGGGTACGACAACAGGATCAGAGAAAAAACATAATGAAGAACCGAAAGGTAAAGACCTTAATCTACACGTCTAAAAAATAAATTATTTTAGTCGAATTTACATCATTAAAATCTGAATTAAAATCCTCATATCATATTACTTATTAAACCAGAAATAAAAATGGTTTAACTAGGTGAAGATAAAATTATTAAAAAATATATATTTTAAACAAATCAGTTTAATATGCTATCACCGGAGAAAATAGTTAGATGATTTCTTTATTTCTTTATCCATTTTTATTTTAAGTACGACAATAGTTTCAGAGGAAAAATGTAATGAAGAATCGAAAGGTAAAGACCTTAATCTACACGTCTAAAAAATAAATTATTTTAGCCTAATTTAGATTGTTAGAGAAGATAATTGAATGATTTATTAATTTATCCATTTGTATTTTAGGTATAACAACAGGTACCGAAAAAAAATGTAATGAAGAATCAAAAGGTAAAGACCTTAATCTACACGTTTAAAAAATTATTTTAGCTGAATTTACATTGTTAAAATTTTGAATTAAAATTCTCATATCATATTGCATATTAAATCAAAAATAAAAATAAAATTTGTTTAGCGATTACAATAAAAAGACTAAACCAAACTTAAAATAGGATTACAAATATCACTCTGAACGTAACTAAATTCTGAAATCGGAGGTTCTTGGTAGATGTGGAGTCGCAAATCGTCTAAATTCTTCTATTTGGCCATTGCATCTGCAACCGCATTGAGCATCCTTGAAATATGGCGTAGATGAACTTCCCATTTTCGTCTTAGGATCTGATGGATGAGATGTACTTCCACCAAATTGCTACTCATGCCGCCACCTGAATAATTAAATGATTTAATTATTTATTTGTTTTTATTTTAGGTACTACAATACGTTCAGAGGAAAAACATATTGAAGAATCGAAAGGTAAATACCTTAATCTACGTGTCTAAAAAAAATTATTTTAACCGAATTTACATTGTTAAAATTTGAATAAAAATTCTTATGTCATATTGCATATTAAATCAAAAATAAAAATGGATTAATTAGGTGAAGATGAAATTATTAAAAAAAATATTTTAAACAAATCAGTTTAACATCGTATCATTAGAGAAAATAATTAAATGATTTGGTTATTTATCTGTTTTTATTTTAGGTACGATATCAGGTTCGGAGAAAAGACGTAATGAAGAACCGAAAGGTAAATATTTTAATCTACATGTCTAAAAAATAAATTATTTTAGTCGAATTTACATTATTAAAAATCTGAATTAAAATCCTCATATCATATTGCTTATTAAACCGAAATAAAAATGGTTTAACTAGGTGAAGATAAAATTATTAAAAAACATATATTTTAAACAAATCAGTTTAATATGCTATCACCGGAGAAAATAGTTAGATGATTTCTTTATTTCTTTATCTATTTTTATTTTAAATAAGACAATAGTTTTGGAGGAAAAATGTAATGAAGAACCGAAAGGTAAAGACCTTAATCTACAAGCCTAAAAAATAAATTATTTTAGCCTAATTTAGATTGTTAGAGAAGATAATTGAATGATTTATTAATTTATCCATTTGTATTTTAGGTATAACAACAGGTTCGGAAAAAAAATGTAATGAAGAATCGAAAGGTAAAGACCTTAATCTACATGTTTAAAAAATTATTTTAGCTGAATTTACATTGTTAAAATTTTGAATTAAAATTCTCATATCATATTGCATATTAAATCAAAAATAAAAATAAAATTTGTTTAGCTAGGTGAAGACAAATTTATTTATTTTTTGGTAGATAAACGCCAGCACTAAGCGATTACAATGAAAAGACTAAACCAAACTTAAAATAGGATTACAAATATCACTCTGAACGTAACTAAATTCTGAAATCGGAGGTTCTTGGTAGATGTGGAGTCGCAAATCGTCTAAATTCTTCTGTTTGGCCATTGCATCTGCAACCGCATTGAGCATCCTTGAAATATGGCGTAGATGAACTTCCCATTTTCGTCTTAGGATCTGATGGATGAGATGTACTTCCACCAAATTGCTACTCATGCCACCACCTAAATAATTAAATGATTTAATTAATTATTTGTTTTTATTTTAGGTACTACAATACGTTCGGAGGAAAAACATATTGAAGAACCGAAAGGTAAATACCTTAATCTACGTGTCTAAAAAATAAATTATTTTAACCGAATTTACATTGTTAAAAATTTGAATTAAAATTCTTATGTCATATTGCATATTAAATCAAAAATAAAAATGGATTGATTAGGTGAAGATGAAATTATTAAAAAAAATATTTTAAACAAATCAGTTTAACATCGTATCATTAGAGAAAATAATTAAATGATTTGGTTATTTATCTGTTTTTATTTTAGGTACGATATCAGGTTCGGAGAAAAAACGTAATGAAGAACCGAAAGGTAAATATTTTAATCTACATATCTAAAAAATAAATTATTTTAGTCGAATTTACGTCGTTAGAAATTTGAAATAAAATTCTCATATCATATTGCATATTAAATCAAAAATAAAAAATGAAAATGGTTTAACTAGATGAAGGTGAAATTATTAGAAAAACATATTTTAAACAAATCAGTTTAATATGATTTCACAGGAGAAAATAAGCAAATGATTTATTTATTTTTATTTTATGTACGATTACAGATTCGGAGAAAAAACGTAATGAAGAACCGAAAAGTAAATACCTTAATCTACACGTCTAAAATATAAATTATTTTAGTCAAATTTACATTGTTAAAAATTTGAATTAAAGTTCTCATGTCATATTGCATACTAAATCAAAAATAAAAATGGATTAATTAGGTGAAGATGAAATTATTAAAAAAACATATTTTAAACAAATCAATTTAATATGATATCATTGGAGCAAATAATTAAATAATTTATTTATCTATTTTTATTTTATGTATACAGGTTCGGAGGAAATACATAATGAAGAACCAAAAGGTAAATACCTTACTCTACACGTCTAAAAAATAAATTATTTTAGTCAAATTTACATTGTTAAAATTTTGAATTAAAATTCTTATATTATATTGCATATTAAATCAAAAATAAAAATAAAAACAATTTAACTAGATGAAGATGAAATTATTTAAAAAAACATATTTTAAACAAATCAGTTCAACATCGTATCACTAGAGAAAATAATTAAATGATTTGTTTATTTATCTGTTTTTATTTTAGGTATGACAACAGGTTCGGAAAAAATACATAATGAAGTACCGAAAGGTAAATACTTTAATCTACATGTCTAAGAAATAAATTATTTTAGTCAAATTTACATTATTAAAATTTTGAATTAAAATTCTTATATCATATTGCATATTAAATCAAAAATAAAAACAAAAACAATTTAACTAGATGAAAATGAAATTATTTAAAAAAAACATATTTTAAACAAATCAGTTTAACATCGTATTACTAGAGAAAATAATTAAATGATTTGTTTATTTATCTGTTTTTATTTTGGGTACGACAACAGGTTCGGAGAAAATACATAATGAAGAACCGGAAGGTAAATACTTTAATCTACATGTCTAAAAAATAAATTATTTTAGTCAAATTTACATTATTAAAATTTTGAATTAAAATTTTTATATCATATTGCATATTAAATCAAAAATAAAAATAAAAACAATTTAACTAGATGAAGATGAAATTATTTAAAAAAACATATTTTAAACAAATCAGTTTAACATCGTATCACTAGAGAAAATAATTAAATGATTATTTATTTATTTGTTTTTATTTTAGGTACGACAACAGGTTCGGAGAAAAAGCATAATGAAAAATCGAAAGGTAAATATTTTAATCTACATATCTAAAAAATAAATTATTTTAATCGAATTTACATAGTTAAAAAATTTGAAATAAAATTCTCAAATCATATTGCATATTAAATCAAAAATCAAAAATAAAAATGGTTTAACTAGATGAAGATGAAATTATTAGAAAAATATATTTTAAACAAATCAGTTTAATATGATATCACAGGAGAAAATAATTAAATAGTTTATTTATTTATTTTTATTTTATGTACGATTACAAGTTCAGAGGAAAAACGTAATGAAAAACCGAAAGGTAAATACCTTAATCTACACATTTAAATTATAAATTATTTTAACCGAATTTACATTGCTAGAAATTTAAATTAAAGTTCTCATATCATATTGCATATTAAATAAAAAACAAAAACAAAAACAGTTTAACTAGGAGAAGACGAAATTATTAAAAAACATATTTTAAACAAATCAATTTAATATGCTACTACTAGAGAAAATAATTAAATGATTTATTTATTTCTTTATCTATTTTTATTTTAAGTACGATTACAGGTTCAGAGAACAAACGTAATGAAAAACTGAAAGATAAATACTTTAATCTACATATATAAAAATAAAAAATTTATCCAATTGTATACTATTAAAAACGTGAATTAAGATTAAAATGCTCATATCATATTGTATATTAATATAAAAGAATGTATTTTATATATTTTAAATATGGTTTAACTTGTTGAGGAAGAAATTATTAAAAATATTTTAAACAAATCAATCCAGTATGATATCACTATAGAAAATAATTTTCATCAATTTCATTTAATATATGTTTTATGGGGATAAATTTTGAAATTATATATAAATTTTGATTAAGTTTATATTATTTTTTAACTAATGTATTGTTTTTAATTTAGGTAGGACAACACTTTTGAAGGACAAACTTAAAGAGGCAATGGAAGGTAAAACCTTAATCTACATTTATATTAATATCGGTTAATATATGTTTTTGGGATAAAATTTTGAAATTATATATAAATTTCAATTAATTTTTTTTAATATGATATTCAGATATTTTCGGATAATTAATTTACACATGAAATTATAATTTGTTTATCGATAATAAACAAGTTTTATCTTATAGAGACATCCACACATTTAAAAAAGAATTAATCATTTTTATATTATTTGAAAATTGAATTAAATCAAATTCTCATATCGTATTATCTATTAAATAAATAATTCATAAATTATCATTTTCTTTAAAAAAAATATTTAATTACCTGTGGATGAAATTACTACAAGAAACCTATTTTAGGCTCAATCTAAAATGATATAATTGGGAAAAAAATTAATTTTTTTTATATAGCAACAAATATTGTTTTGAGGGTATTTGTGTTTCTTTTTAATTTTTATATAAAATAATAATCTCATCTTAGACTCAATTAGATCTATCGGCTCAGATGAATAATCTAATTCGTGAATAAGTTGATGTACTATATCATTGATTGGTTTACTTGAAAATTTGGGTCTCCCTAAATTAATTAGCTTAAATAATTTGTGTGATTATTTTATTTTATTTTTTAAAGGATTTTTGAAATATATTCAGGTGATAAATCCGAAATCGGTGTTAAGATATTGGAAAAATGGCGAGAATTGCCGCCAACACACTACATAGTAAAAATCGAGTCATTCTCATCACTTGTCGGAAGCCTTGAAAAAACTGAACACAAGAGTTATAAATCAAATGAGTTCAAAGCTGGTGGCTTTAAGTGGTATGTTCCATATCTCGATTAATCATTTTAAGAGTTAATATATAATTTCGATATTTTTTATCCCAAAATCGAAATCTGCTTTGCATCGTAAAAGTTCTTATAGTGTCATTTTTTTTACAAAAATAAAATATACTACGAGAATAAAAATAGAATTTTCTACGAAAGGAGTTGAGTTGGGTTAGGGCTAGACTTATTTATGGCATTAACATTACACATACTTGCTCAAATCTTGTTAGTCTAAAAAATATGAGCCTATTTTTCCCCAAACTCATTGCTTGATAATTCCATCCATGCCCTTCCAAATATCAGAAGGGTCTTTGGGTTTGACCGGATAACTCGATCCTTAGATAGATTTAAATAGAAGGCTAGGCCTTTACGTGTTACATTGAGTCTTAGCTCGAATGTAGATGTGCGAATTCTTAGCTCGAATGTAGATGTGCGAATAGAAGTTAAGATATCTATGAGTTAGATCGAGTTGAGTTAAGACTAGGCTTATATATGGTATCAGCACCATACATAATTACTTTTAAATACTCAAACTCGGCTTAAATGAATCGAATAGAATGTTTGATTATAAATAAACCTGGATAAGAGAAACAATTACATATATTGAAACTCGAATCCGAACTTGCTGGCTAGTAACTACAATTAACATGATGGTGCATAATTTCTTGTAGGCATTTACTACTATACCCCGGTGTCGAGAAAGGAAAAGAAAATCCACAAGTGTCTCTCAGCTTGGAAATTGTGAACCCTAAAAAATTGGATGGAGAGATTAAAGCTGCTGTGATCTTTTTCCTACATGATCAAGTTAACAACAAATATTTCACCATTCAAGGTTTGATTAATAATTCTAGCTATCTATTTAACTATAAAAAGGGGCAATGGCAAAAAGAATCGATTTGAATTGAATTACAACTTTTGGGGGTCAAAAGATAATATTACCATTATACTGAACATTAGAAGCAATTTTACCATTGGAAGGGGGGGGGGGCCTTGCATTCGCCCCTAACCATAACAGTAAAAAGGATATTTCGTAATCTAATATATCTATACAATGAAATGATTTTTGGTCTAATTTGATTTTAGTCCTTTTACCCTTTTAATTTGGTTCAGTAGGTTATTTAAGTGATGACATAAAATATTTTTACAGGTGGAAATTCAATTAACCATGTTTAACCAATGATAAATTTACATGACAGTAGAATAATTAAGTCTTTTTTTAAAAAAAATTATGTTATGCTTAGACGACAACAACTAACAGTGTTATCAATTTGGACCTACTAAGAACATTAGGAAAGTGGAAATTTTCATTGCAAATCCTTTTAGATTCATCTTTCTTGATAATGACGACCTAGATACGGACGTGAAGCGATTTAATGGGAAGAAGAAGGAATCAGAACCTTCTCCGATAATTTCTCTGGGACGCTTCAAAAGCCCTTCGAACGGATATCTGGTGGAGGATAAATGTACATTTGGAGTGGAGATTTTTGTTTTGGAAGACGGAGGCGAAACAAGGGCTTCTTTCCGAACCCTAATGGAAGAAAACAAGAAAGTCTACACATGGAATGTGAGAAAGCATTTTCTTTTGGAGAAAACAAGAAGCGTGTATTCAGAACCATTCACCGTTGGATTTCATTTGGAAAATGTCTACACATGGTTAGTTTATTTTGCCACTCATCAATCTTCAATTTCTTTTTTCT
Source organism: Gossypioides kirkii (assembly GCA_005610355.1). NCBI lineage: Eukaryota > Viridiplantae > Streptophyta > Magnoliopsida > Malvales > Malvaceae > Gossypioides > Gossypioides kirkii. The sequence continues at coordinate 277,658 of CP032245.1, read as the reverse complement.
TATTATGAAATTCATCCTTTTTACTTTACAAAAATTGAAAACTTAGTTCATCTACTTTAATTTATTAGAATATAGTCCTCGTGGGTTCATGCGTTTCACCAACAAGTGGACTAAATTTTTAGTTTTCGTAAAGTACGAATATCAAATGAATTAAAGTAGGTGCAATATTTTCTTAGTTTTCATAAAATAGAGGGATTGAATTCATAATTAGACATTTTTTCTTTTTTAATTAGTATCTCTTATGTTATATGCATTCAAGGGTAAGTATTGGATAAAATCATCTTTCAAATATTTTAATACATTTGAAATTGGCTTAATGTTTTGGTACATGAATTTAGCACGTTTTTTTAAAATTTGGTACCTGTGTTAATTTTTGGTCTAATGTGATACTTATATTTGATAAAAGTTAAACATTTTGGTACTTGAAGATAACATCGTTAACTTTTTAGTGTTTATTTTGGGTTTCAGAGTTGGTTTGATGAAGTTTCATAATTAGCTAATAATATTAGCAATTAACTTTCATCATTCAACCCTAAAACCCGAATTAAATCACATCCAGCGAACTGTATTTGACAAATTCACAATTAACACTAATTTTATTCTATTAACAAAATCATGAAAAAACCGAACCTAATAACATTAGCAATTAACTTTCATTAAATCAACCCTAAAACTTGAATTAAACACTAAAATGTTAACATCATTATATTTGGGGTACCAAAATAGATGAGTTTTATCAAATACAAGTATCAGATTAGATAAAGAAAAACACAGATACCTTGACAATGAATGCCGAATAGATATGTCTCCGATATAAATATAGTGGTCAAATTCTGATTTTAGTCCATTTATTAGGTTGAAATTTGAGATTTACTCATTTTACTTTAAATTGGCCTAATTTAGTCTTCTTAATTTTATAATGTTATTAGTATTTAACACAACCAGTTGCTACGGCAAAGTGATTATCTGATTTTTTTCTGAACAACTTAAACATTGGCGTAACATATAAATTTATTATTGGTTGGATGTGGTTGACAAAATTTTCATTTGACCCTGTTTATGTGACTAAATAAGAGTGAAAAATTGTAATAACTTTAAAAGGAACAATTAATCATGTTATTACTTTGGTTTTGCTAATAACATTGTAAAAATAGATGGACCAAATCATGTCGAATGAAAATTGAAGGATTAAATATCAAATTTTAACATAATAAAGTGAGTAGAGCTAGGATTAATCACGGGCATATTCAATTCTTTTGTTTATTTTTCATATATTTATAGATCATACTCTCTAACACACGATAGAAAATGTGTTGACTAAAACTTGTGATTATTGAAAATGAAGATATGGTTAAAATGATAAAATTGAGGTTTTTAAGAATTTTGATGTTCCTAGTTCGAGTCTCAGTATGTGTGGGTTCTCTTTCAAATTTATTCTGGATTTTAGTTCTAACATGTATGGTGAGGGTGTAAATGAGACACTGGTGCTTGCAAGCTACTTGAGTTTAACTAAAAAAAGACTTAAACTCAAATTGGTAATTATCGAGCTGAGCCAAATTCGAGCTCAGTAATACTTGGCTCGAACGGCTCGCGAGTCTTATTGAGTTTTTCGTTTTTAATATATATTTTATTGTATTAAGTTCCATTATTGCCCTCGATATATATAAGTAATCCTAAGTTTAATTATCAAGCCAAGTTCAAGCTTGAATATGTATGAACTTAATCGAGATTGAGCTTGTTTATATCTCTAACTTGAAAATAGATGTTCGATCTAGCTTAAATCGAGTATCAAACTTTGAATTTTGAGTCGATTCGAACTCAAGCTTGAGCTTGCCAATATTTGGACTTGACTCGGCTTGTTTACACCCCTAATGTATGGGTCCTATTTGGGCATATTCCGATTTTCAATACTTCCGTGCTTATATAGATTTGATTCTCGTTATAGTTATTCAAATATGTATTATTTGTGATTATATGTTCTAATTTGATTCTACAGGAGATTACATCTATACAAAGGAATTAAGGATGAAAAGGGAAACAAATACATGTCCATCTACCTATGCCTACTACAAATGGAAAATCAAACCAAATTTCCTTTGGGATGGAAAATGCACCTTGAATTCAAGATTTCTCTGATTGATGAAGTCCCAAGAAAACCCAAAACAGGTCAGTAAAAAAATTATTTAACTAATATGAATAATATTTAACGCATTCTCGATATATAAATCTCATGTACCATAGGTGAATATTATATAACATACAAAAACTAGTGAAGGACTTAACTTTATTTAAACATAATTAAATGCTAAAGCCCTAAATCTTTAAATCCAAAATCTTAAATTCGAGAGTTATTAATATTTATTTATAATAGTTATGATTAATATTTATTATGTTTAAATAATTTTTTTAGTATTTATTTACAAGCCTTTCATATTTTTTGTTTAATTTAACGGTGATTATTGGTCATGTTATTATTCATTGATGGTGCATGAGATTTATGAATTGATGATGCATCAAACATTATTCTTAACTGATAATAAATAAATGAAAAAAAAATTGGCCAAAAATGAAAATGATTGTTGATACGATGTTTAGAATTAAGCATAATCCCTCCCTAACCTTGAATGTGAGTTTAGAACTAAGCATAATTTTTAGAAGCGCGTTTGAACTCACATCCTCCTATACTAGTAACAATGTCGGTATTAACTAAACTAAGACTCAATGGATCAAAAATGAAAATGTTTTAATAAAGAAAGACAACAAACTAAAAATTAGTGACAACTATATTAAACTCTTAAAATATGAACCATGAGAACAAACACATTTTTACCCTTAAATGATAGTAAACTCATTGGTTTAAATTTTTTTAGCTAAAACTTATAGTTATGGATGAGCTTTTGATATTTTCATAACTGAGTTGAGATTTTATTGATAGATATATTAATTTAGTCAAACTCTTAATAAGTGTATAGATATTACGAAGCATGTAAGAAAAGTGTTTGTGGGCTGAATCGGGTTAGGATCTTATTTTTAATTTTTATTTTTATAAATTATAAGTTGTATAAAGACTAATAAAAAATTAGAATTTTTTTAATGTTTGATGAAGTTTAGATAAATACTATTATTTAATATTTCAAATATATATATATATATGTATATTGCAGGTAAAGCTTGGTTTAGTGAAGAAGATAAAGCTTGGGGGTTTCCCAAGTTTATAGAATTGGATGGTTTAAGAGAAAAAGATGGTGTGAAAATTGAAGCAGAATTTACTAAAATGTCAATGGAAAGAATTGAGTACCAAAAGCCAAAGCCAAAGGAAGAAAGTAGTCCCTCAAATAAGCCAATGTAATATCATATAAAGAGGATATTTATAGGCCTTGATATTTGGCAGAGTGGATTTTATGTTAGAAAATATGTTTTCTTAAATATGTGTTGGTTTGATGGTTAGGATGTTTATCATTTTAGCTGCGGTTTAAGTTTGGGTCGTGGTAATCGCGTTATTATTAAGGTTTTACCTTCCTCTTATAATTCACCAAAAGAAAAAAAAAACATATATTAATTTAATCTTAAAACATAATTTATTTTAATATTCAATTCCCAAATTAATTATCTACACTTATTTTTTTATTATAATGGATTAGCTAATCATTATTAAAATATTTGAATATGTAATATTTAAATTTGTAAAAAAATTTGAATAATTGTAAATATTAAAAAAATAGATCCAAGTTTAGTTTTGAATAATTTATTATGCTTAAATTTGTGATTTTTTAAAAAAAATTTAGTTGAAATACGGGTTGAGAAATAACTTTACTAATACAACAAATTTAGGGAGACAAGTAGTGGCCTGGATCTTCTTCAAATAGAAAAATTACAATAAAAATGTTGTGGAGGTCTTTATATTGAGAATAAATTAATCTTTTCTGTTAAAATTTTTATCAATTTTTACTGTTAAAAATTGAAGTGATTGATGGAATAATCAAACAGTTACGTGGAGAGAGACGTGTACCTTGTGCTGGCGTACAATGACTCATTTTTAGTAATAGAAATGGATGAAATTTTTAATAGAAAATGATCAATTTGCTGATTGATCTAAAGTACAATAACTAATTTATTCATTTTGTAGTAGAAGAAGTAAAATGTTATCCGATTTCTAGTACAAGGGACTTCATGATACTTTTACAAAAAAAGTTGTTTTTAAGTCATTTTGAAAATTATAAAATTATAAATTAACATAATGGTAAACTTACCTCTTGAGTCAAGAGGTGTTTATGGACCGGGCTAGGCCGGGTTCAGGTCGGATCTATGCAAAATATTTAGATTACTCTTTCAAGCTAGAGATTGATCAGAAAAATGGGCTTACTTTTTTGCTCAAGCCCGACCCAATTTAAGAAAATCACATATGAACTTGACTCAACTTACCCATATTTAATTTTTTTTAGATTAATTTTTGTTTAAAATTAAAATCTTTAAAAATATAATACACTAAAAAAAACTAAAATAAAAATTTTCTAACACATTAAAAATACATGAAAAAGTACTTATATTAAAAACGCTACCATAAATATAATAAATATTTTATTGTATTAAATATAAATTTTAAAGTTTTATATTTTAGGTTGGGTTTAATTATTATTTATCATATAAATATAAATATATATAATATTATTTATCATATATAATTAATATCACATTATTTTATAACATAATATTCGCGTCGAGTCGAGTTAGACTAGGCTTGAGCTAAAAAAATCCTTGCTCAAGGCTTGACCCATATGGAAAATAAATCTTAAATTTTACTTAAGCTCATTTTTCGAGTTCCGTATTTTATTTAAATCCTCTCATTTTTCAACGAACTCTCAAGTCTGGTGCGTCACCTGACCTATGAGCAGATTTAATGAGTTTTGACCTTCCAAAACATTATGATTTAATTTAGGTTTATGAACTATTTCGATTAACCAAGGACATTTATTAAAATAGAAGGACCAATTTATAATAAATTAAAATATAAGAACTAAATATTAAATTTTAGTATAGTAAAGAGACGAATACCAAATTTGACCAAAAAAACTACCCTCACTTTTCAAAGCTCCCCCATTCCCTCCTTTATTTTCCCGCTTTCTCCTTTCTCCTTAAAAACTTTCACCCTAAATACCTAATCCCCAAACGGCCAAACCCTACTTCCACTCTCCCAAAAAAGGATACGGCGTTTACCTTGTCGTTTAACCTTCCGCCGCAAACGATGGATCTCCGGTGCCGATCCTTTGCCAGGCATTCCCTTACTCGATCCGAGCCTTTCCTAAAGTACCTCAAACCCGGTGCACTAGCTCGACTTAGGGACACGCGAATCAGCGCTAGATCACACCGAACGAGTCCCGTTTTTCAGATCTCGCTGCCCGCTCCGCCGTCTAACGACGTTCGATCATTTTCCGTCACCGTCGAAAGCTTTCCTTGCTTTGTGGCGACGAGGAGGGCTTACGGACCTAAGTGTCTTCAAAGGAAGAAGCTATCTGCTGGCAAAGGAATGATTTTTCTTAATTCAACACAGTCAGCTTTGGATTTGCCGGAACCTGTGGTGGATCTGCTAAGTAGTGAATGAAATTAGTTTAATATATGTGAATTTGAGCTCTTTTTTCACCTTTAATTTAGCTCTAGATTTGTAGATTAATATACTACTCTTCTTGTCTTGTTTAATTGAACAAAAATAATTGAAGCAATAATAGTTGCAACTAAATCTCAATTTCCCCCTTTGATTTCTTTATTTGCAGTTTGACAGATTTCGGCTTTGTTTTTCTTTTCGGCTGAGAACAGATGAATTTTTAATATTTAATAGTAAAAACGATAAAATTTTTAATAAAAAAATTATGTGTTTTTTATTTAAGGTATTAAAGAAAATATCATAATTCTTTTACATAAAGAGTGAGTGCTTGACATAAATTTGCCTTGTGCAATAATATTTAATGTTTTGTAAACATTTTCATGGTTCAATAATAATTTTAAGAGAATAGAAATGTTCGGTCGAAATTAAGGTGTGTCTATTATTGACAGTAATGATTAATATTTTCGTCGTGAGTATTTTTTAAATGAGAGTTTTATGAATAGAAACCAAATCTCCTATCTCATTATTAAGAAATAAAGTGGGTAACCATCACATTGTACTTGATGATTAAAAAATGAAAAGTTGAAGCACATCATAATACTCTTAATTTGACAATTATTTTCTTGGCATCGTTTGCTTAAGTCTGCTTCCAATTGTGACTTGTGTTAGGTAACAAAAGAACACCCCAGATTAATAGTTAAATTTATTGAGGTTTAAACTTTTTTTATCCAAGTTAACTTCAAACTTGACAATTATTTTCTTGGCATCGTTTGCTTAAGTCTGCTTCCAATTGTGACTTGTGTTAGGTAACAAAAGAACACCCCAGATTAATAGTTAAATTTATTGAGGTTTAAACTTTTTTTATCCAAGTTAACTTCAAACTTGACAATTATACACACATCGAAACTTGAATATTTTTTGTCTAAATTAGTCCCTAATCTTGACAATTATTCCTACATTGATAACTGAATCTTTTTCTTTCAAGTTAGTCATTAATATTTATTTGAAAACATTAAAGTTCAGGTTTCAAGGTGTGAACAATTATCAAGTTCAAGCTTCAATATGAAAACAACTATTAAATTCATGAACTAACTTAGACAAGAAAAAGTTCAAACTTCAATGTAAAAATAATTGTCTAGTTCAAGCCTAATATGAGAACAATTATTAAATTCAAGAATTAACTTGAAAAAAGAAAAATAAAAATTTCAAACCCCAAATTTATTTGATCCAAGTTGCGGCCATGTTGAATATGTTGCAGTATTATTTGCACTTTCATCATTTTATACCAAAGTGGCATTCATGTCCAATTTACAATTTGTAATTGCCACTCCAACAATGCTATTTTCAGAATTCAAACCTAAGTTCTTTCCAAGAATTGTTAGTATTCATGCCTAAGATTTCAACACACAATAAGATACGGTAACGATCATAAAAACCCCAAGATACAACATTCATACATGGATTGTCTAAGGGAGAAAAAAGGCGATCCAATTCTCAAAAATGGGGACAGCCAAACAAAGAGGATGCATTGCATTAAAAAGGGATAATCTTACAAATACAAAAAGGGTAGGAACTGTGGTGCCAGCAGCAGCCATTGCCATGTAAATGCCAATAGTTGAAATTGCGATGTTTCCTGGTTCACGTTCCCATCATTTGGATTAATAATATATATTAACTACCATCGGTGCCTTTCTTGGCAGGATTGTACACACTGAACTCGCCGAATTCTCGTCTCCCACTGGCAAAAACAGCCTCCAAAGTTAAATCCTTTGGACAAAGAAAATATATCAATATATAAATAAATGAAACGAGTCATTAATTAGTAATTAACACATATAGTAAGTTGCCGTAAATTTTTTTCTGGGCAGGTGGAGGCGGGAGGTGTTCAACAGTTATCGTGTCATGGCAAAGATTATAAGGATAGGAACTGATATTAAGTTCTAAGTGTGTGCTCTAGCTGCGTAGTAGGTATTAACTTTGCAGGGGCCTTAGAGTTGATGGGGATATAAATGTGGTACTCGCAAGCTATTCTAGAACTAAATTGAATAAATTATTGAGCCGAGCTGGAGCTACCGGTCAAGCAGAATTCAAGTACCGTAAAACTCTGTGTGAGCCGGAGCTTTTCATTTTAATATATTACATTTCCACCCTTATAGAAAGAGCTTAAGTATGAATGAGCTAGAGCTTGAATATGAATGAACTTCATCAAGATCATGTTCAATCTTGAGTACAGAAATTCATAAAGAAGCATAATTGAACTCAAACATAGAAATTTATGTTCAACCAAGCTTGAGCCGAGTATCAAGCCTCAAATTTTGAGTTGAGCCCAAGCTTACTGCTATTCAGATTCGGTTCAGCTCAATTATACCCCTAGGAGGTGAAGCTTGAGTAGTTTGTATGCCACACAGAGTGATATTAGAACAGATATATACTGACAGTTAAAATCTGAAATAGGGTTAGACATCTAAATGATGAGAGAATTCATGAAAAACAAAGGCCTAATTCATGATTTGGCTCTTGGAGCATACCCATTTTCCCACTTTAGCGTTTTTGTCCATTTTGATACCTAAAGTATTCCTCCATTATAGCGCAGTTACTACTGACTATATCATGGTTTTAGACTAATGCAAGTTAAGGTACCTTGCTATAGCACAGTAACTACAGACTATATCATCGTTTTAGACTAATACTGATCAAGTGTTATCTAATGAAATCATAATTCGCATAAGACCCATATTCGAGGGGATCAAGCATTGACCTAAATTCACGGACAACAGAACCAAGAAGGGCTGCTTTCATTTTAAGACCATCAGTCCACAGGTCAAGGAGGCATTAGTCTCTGTTTTCATGCTGAATGATTTCTCTCTTCTCAAACTTACATTTACCGAAGAGTAAAAGCTCTAGCCTATGAGAATTCCTGTCTTTTCTCAGATATTGTTATAAATCTTACTTTGGAACGCTTCTCTAATTCCCTCTAGAACAATCCAATCCTCAATGCATTCGGTTTCTCACTAACCATATCCTCGGTCTTTCTATAATCTCCATGGTTCTATAAGAACAGAAGCTAAAACAACTAACAAATATGACAGTGCAGATGCGTACCTGTGCATTACATCCCAGCCAGCAGGTAAAAAACGAGGATGAACAGCTTCGACAAAAACGTGCCTCCATCGCTGACAAAATTGACGAATGCCGTCATCTCCAGATTCATTTAATATGTGATCGACAACTTGTTTCCCGTGAGGTCCATGTCCTAGTAGAGATAATTTAGAATTATGTTTGAATGGGATGTTCCCGTCGTATCTGGCACAAGATGAGTCAACTATTTCCTTTGGTGTGCTGCTCTCGGATTTATCATCAGGATTGATTGCTGACACACTTTTAGTCTCAGAAATTTCACTGCTATGTGAATTCATATCATTGCAAGCTGTTGCCACTCCGAAATCAGAACATGCTGGAGAATTGTTTGTATGATCCGTATCTGTTACCATACAAAAGTCCAAGTCGTCCTTTGTCCCCAATGCTTCTTTTGATGTATCAACTTTTGTTGAATTAGAAACATCTGCAGTAAAATCTGAAGCATCGGGACGGTCAACTTTTGATGGATCTGATGTGGTGGATAAGATCCTGGTTGCATCATTACTTCCTTGTTCTTTAACCGGAGGGATTCTTGTAGACTGTTTTAATGATAAGCCTTTCTTCTTCTCGAGTCTTCTCCGCTCATGAGGACTCATGCCCACTAACAAGGCTCTTTCTAAATCTTCTTTGGAGATTTCCCGTCCTCCATAATATCTCATAACAGTCTGCAAAAGCAACACAAAGAAGGAAATGGATTCATTTATTTAAAGAGATTACCAAGAAATATACTGCCAAGATGCTACAGCAAAGCCCTACAATTTTTTGTGACTGACGATAAATATTATGCTGGAAAGGGAATCAAAAGATAAGTTTTCAGACCTGGGTCAGTTCATCACGGCGGCTGAGAGGCATTTCAGGTCCATGACGCAAAAGAGCCTTGGCAGCTGTTCGCAATTGTAGTGGTGAGACACCTGAATCTGCAAAGTTAGTTGACTCAGATGACTCAGATACAATAGATGCTTGAGTTGAATCAACCACCTTACGGACATAAAGTGGAATTCCAAATTCTCCAGCAATCTGTTTCTTGTATTTCTCAGCAGCAGCATGAGCGACTTCATGACAGTCAACACAAAGTAGGACTATGTCATGAGAGCGATGGCTCTTCAAGTGCTCAGGAAAGTGAATTCTGTAGCACGATGGAATTACCCGGTAGCGTAAGTAGTGATTGCCTTCACCACAGCCAACACATATATTTTTCTTACTTTGAATGTAAAAGTCGTTATCTTCATCCTCTGGGCGGCCTTTTGGTTCAAAAAGAAGCATTATTGCAGGAGGGTCGTCATCAACAAGTTTTGCCAGATCTCGACGAAGATACCTATTAGATAATAACATTAACTTGTCAAATTGAACATAACTTCTGTGGTTAAATAGAAATAAGATACAGAAAAAAGGAGCACCAACCATTCGAGCTTCCTGCGATCACAATAACATAACAGTCGTCCATCGTTTGCATAGATCCTACAATTATGGTAAACTGGAGATTTGCAGGAAAATTTTTGAATAAATAGCTGACGAGAAGCTTTTTTAGCAACATGTTTTGGGTTTTTGAGCCCGTTTTGTTTGGAATTTAATCTAGTTTCTAGTTTCAGGCTACTATTCATCAATAATGCATAGTTAAATACAGACAACGGACAGCTCCCATTTGAACCCAGACAATTTTGAATAACCATGGGAAAGAATTTAGCAAGATTGCCCAACTTATCCTGTATTAGTTCATGGACATCTATCCAATGGCAGCAAACAACAGGTGAAGGAGATGGCAGTGAAGAGCTGAGATTCGAAGAATCAATATTCAAATCAGCTTGAATTATGGTGCCATAAATATCTACTTGAGTTGTAGGGACCTTTTCAGATAGAGCGACAATAGCATAATCAGATAATATGTATCTTGTGCTCTCATCATGCACACGAGCCTGAAAAGAAGCAGCACCACATGTAAAGCATCAAACGATAACTACTATTTTCAGGAGAAACCAACTAAATGAATGAAGAAAAGAACCACATGTTTTTTTACTTTAGAAATGAAGAGATGTTAATGAGAGACAAAGCTTAAAAACAATAGAAAATTCTTTTGCTTGCATATACTAACAATAAAAATTGCTCCAGTAGACAACTATTACCACCTTTACTGATCATTTTGTCAACAAAGTTTGACAGAGCACCAGAACAAAAAAAAAAAATGCAGCCCTGGAGTTTCCCTAATCAATAAGAAGAATGCAACATCCAGTACTGAAGCAATCTTAACTTGGTAGTTTAAAGTATAGTTAACACTTACCATTAAATCTCTCCATGCACACAGTCTCCTAACGAGGTTCTGAAACTGGAATTAAGAAAAGCATAAGAATATGATGTAAAATTAAGTACAACATACTGAAAACCTGGCCAATCTTTTAATGCTTCTTGTGTTTGTAGTAAGTAATGTGGAGAGACACGAACCTTCGTTTCACCAGATATAGCAGCAGCTCCCTGACCATTCAATTGGCGAGAAAGAATTGAAAATGCAGCAGACTCCCCAGGAAAACCTTCGATCTCTTTAGCATATAGTTGCAAACAGATCATGTTTGATCGCCGACTAGCCTCGAGAGCAAAATTGAACTTGTCATCGGGGCAGGATGAATATTCTGATGCATTAATATATTAGCATGTGGATGCTACAAAAAACACTAGATATAGGTCTTTCTAGTAGTTGTGAATTAAAAATTATCATTTGAAATATTATATGCACTCTTCAATGATTAACCTTGTTCTTTATGCTAAAAACCCCTTGAATGAAAAGATATTAGCCTCAAACTAAGGCCTTCAAGTTGGATCCCCTCTGACTACCATTAATACACACCCCCTCCTACCCCAGCCAAGAGATAAAAAAAACACTAATTGATTGTGAATATCTTCATTTAACAATTCAAAGTGACAATTCTTTGGAAATTGGCATAATCATTTAATCTCTACCATCACCAATTTATGTAGAACTTTTCCATCATGATCTGTTGCCCCAAACTTCCAATCCACTTCTAGACAAACAAGATAAAGTAACCAACATCCAAAGAAGCTTTGGATAGCAAACATACCACAGTCCTGTTGTTTGAGCTCAGCAAATAAACAATTTGCAATATACAGTAGATAATGCGCATCCGTACGAGCATATTGTACCATTTCGTCTGATAGCGGACGTTGTCTCCAGTCTTCACGCTGTAATGCAATGCAACATTAAAATAAATAAGTTTAAGATCACTGTTTGAGATAGGGAAGTTTAAGAAGATGAACAATAAATGTTGTAAAATCCCTTGAGCAAGAGTCAACCACATACCTGCAATAATTTATTTTTGGCTACACCACAATAAGTTTCAAGTAAGTAGGCCAATGATTTCTGGGGCTTTGATAAAACTTCACATGCCTGTGCCGAAGTAAGAGAAATGTGAATAGAGTAGTAAATTGATTATGGTTAGTCATTATAAAGCACAGTTTCTGCAATCTGCTTGCCTGCATTTCCAGTAACTAACATTTAACCTAGGAAAAATTGTACCATGTTTTCTATAAACAAATGATTGACACTCACCTTAGCAGTATCAAATAGATTGACAACATATATGTGGAAGTCTCTTTGCAACCACACAATGTCACCATCAGCCCCATGGAAGACCTGCATTGAATCAGAAGCAGTCCAACACAAGATCAGGATACTTTAATCTTACTACTGTCTTAGCAATAATGCACAATAAATTGAACCAAATGCAAATAATCAATAAATACACAAGATCAGGATACTTTAATTTTACTTTCTATGAAAAAAAGGGTGGCATGAACATTGCATTTAGGGAAAAACAAAAAATGAGTTTGCTCAATGCTTCTCGTCTTCTATGACAAACTAGGAACAATTATTTAGAACAGAAAAAAAAATAGAGCTGAACCTAGAATGCGATACTGTTTCTAACATACCTGTTCCTCGTATAACTTAATAGCATTAACATGCATTCCATCATATGGAGATGATATTTTAAAGTTCTAGTTCTTTAAAATGACTATTTGCTTCAGCATCCAAAAGCAGAATTTTGGCTTTTCCTTTCGATAAATGAGTTCAAAACTTGAAAGTAAAATCTATACCTTGCAAATATTAGGATCAGCAAAAACGGGACGAAGAATGCCCATTGAATCATGTAAGGCAATTACATCCACCAAATAGTCTTCCTTCTCAGTAGAAATCTGCTCTTTATACCATTAAACTATTAAAAAATATTCAAAAAATCAAAGTTCAACAAGTTAACATTTTGCTATCACTGATTAACCTGTATTAGAGCAGTGAAGCCTAGAAACGACCGTAGGCTATGCTGCTCAGTATCAACAGCGAAAACCGTTTGTTCACTCAACACTCGAGCTAATTGACTCAGTTGCAACTCGGATTCAACCCAAACATAAGAATCACCCATTTTCATATCAAAATCATCCATCGCAATCTTAGCAAACTGGAGCTGCGGATCCTCCATCAATGCCGTTATCTCCGATTCATACGGATGAGTCAAAGTCGAAGGTTTCTCTACAACATAAATTAAATCATTCAAAATAAAAAGAAGCTAAACTTCACAGAAGAAGAAGAAGAAGAGCAAGTGGAAGGCTATTTACCTTTAACGGAATCCGGCTGGCGGTTGAAATGATTGAAAGGAGAATAAGAGTTATCAGCTAAGACGCGCTTGAAATTCAGCTGCGACTTTGGTTCGGAGTGTAAGTAACAGTGAATTTCAGATCTCCGCTGCTTGCGGCGGCGGCGGCTGAATAGGTGAGCGGTGAAGAAGATAGTGATAGCAGCAACCGATGCGATTGTGAGTAACATTTTCAGCTTCTCTTTCTTGTCTGCCATTATTACAGCTCTATTTTCCTTATTTTTTCTTATTGAATTTTAAGGAGAAAAAAATAAGCTATTTATGGTTTGCCGGTTTCAGAGAAGGACTGAGAGAGGGAAGACTCGGCCTGAAAGAGGTTTAATGTTGCCGCGAGTCGGCGGTTCATGGCAGCACGTTAAACGGTTTGTTTCGCGTAATATCTCTGGGCTTGGTTCGCAAGATGTTCGGAAGGGTTCTTTTACATAACGTGGCTCAACCCAATTACTATTTACCATTCTTTTTTCTATTATCGAATTACCATTTATTAATTAAATTATATAATATAATGTTAGATAAATGATTATTATTTGGTAATTCGAGGTTTTTTTGTCACTCTAACTTTATAAAAAAATATTTTTATTTTCTGTTTAATTTTTTGTATTTTTAGTATTTGAATTTATTACATAATTACATGTGGATGTTATGTCATCAACTAATTAATTTTTTAATTTAAAAAATTTTAAAAATGTAAAATTTATAATTATTAAAAATTATAAAATATATCAAAATATTTTGTTAATTTTAAAAAAATAATTAATCTTTGGTGTGGATGCCATATTAGTTTAGTTAATAGATATTAACTTTTTAATCCATTTTAAGGTAATTTAACAAGTAGTGTAAATTTAATGACTAAAAAAGATGAAAATTTAAATAAATAATTAAAATAAATTTTTTTGTAAAGTCGGTAGGATAAATAAACCATTATCTTAAAATAATAATAATAATAAATGTTGAGATTTTGGGGTTTTTAAGTGCTTAGGGTTTAAGTCCCAACACGTTCAAATGTTATCGTGAATTATTATTCAAATTATTCCAAATTTAAATTTCACTGTATCGAAATCTTTTGATTATTATTTTAGAGTTTCAATCCCATTTGTGCAACGAGAAATATAAAGATCTTTTCTATCTTAACAATTTTATATATAAACATCTTAACAATTTTTTAATTTTTACATTATGGTATAATATGTTACTATTGATTTAACTTTTTATGTGTTATAAATTATACGATATATTATAAATATTGAAAACAAGCTATGCTCAAGAAGTGAATGTTTAAGCTCAATTTCGATCATATTTTAATCGAATTTAATTTTTTGTAAAAATCTATTTATCTGATATAATATTTTTATTAAATTTTCTTAAATTTATGATAAATAATCCGACCAATTGAAGAGGGAAGCCCGGCCCATATTCAGCCTAAAAAGGTCCGTTTATCCCCCTATCCTCTCCCTGTTCCTCAATGGCCAATATCACGGCTTACGGCGACGACAAATACCCAATAAACCAAACAGACTTCAGAGACAAAAATCTCATAAGCCATGAACAATAACGTCCTCAAATTCCAACATCACCAACCTTCTCATCTCCGAATTTCCCAAACTACCCTTCCCCGCCACCCTCCTTCCCTTCTTCACCTCTTTCCCAAACTATCATTCCGACCATCTTCATTTTCCTTGTCCAAAACCTCCCGGTGCGTCAAATTTTCGAGCCTTTCCAAGTTCGAACGGCCGGTTTATTTCGACGATGAAGAAGAGAGAGGAGGACCCAGCAATGGGTCGGTTGTGGAATTCGAAGATTCGGTACAAAACGTCGTCGTTTATAGGGAGACGCTGAGATTGGTGGAGTGCTCCATGTTTGCTGCTGTTACTGGACTTGTTTACTTTTTGAGCAATTCCCTTGCAATTGAGGTTTTTTTTTCTCATTTTTCAATTGCAAAATGACTTATTTTGGTCATTTATGGAATTACTGTATTTAGAGCAATGTGTTCATCGTTCTTCTAATTGTCTTTAGTTTCATTAGCTCATAGAGAGGTGAGTGTTTATAGGTTAGATGTAAAAGGTTTCTTTTGTCCCAAGGCAACTGTAAATGATTGGAAATTGAGATTTCCATGAATATGATTCAAATTCAAGCTTAAATTTAAAGCGTGCAATGGGGTTTGTGAGATAGGGAAGATTATATTTCATGGTATAGTTTAAGGTCGAAGATATTTTGTATTATAATAGCGAAGGTTTAGTGTTCTTGAGCTTTTAGATTTATTGTAGTTAACTATGTATATATATATATATAATATTTAAAGCATGCAATGGGAGTTGTAAGATAGGAAAGATTATACTTCATAGCCTAGTTCAAGGTCAAATGATATTTTGTATTATAACAAAGAAGGTTTTAGTGTTTTTGAACTTTTAGCTTTGAACTTTATAATAGTGAACTTTGTTTTAATATGAAGCAATATATATATATATATATATATATATATATATATATATATATATATGTATATATTATATAATTTAGAAGAATGCAATGAGGTTTGTAGGATAGGAAAGATTATATTTCATTGTATTGTTTAAGGTCAAATGATATTTTATATGATAATGGAAAAGGTTTTAGTGTTTTTGAACCTTTAGCTTTGAGCTTTATAATAGTTAAATTTGTTTTGATATGAAGCAAATTTATATATATATAATTTATAATTGAAGTAGTTTTACTTAATATCATGTATGGTGAGTTCTTTCTTTTGATTCATTCATTTCTCTCTGATTGGTCATTTTTAGAGTGTAAAAATTCACATTTCTGCAATACGAACCTTCTATATATTTGGTTTGTGGAAACAACTGTTAGTATACTACATGCCATGTTTATGGACTATTGCTATACATGTTGCCAACAATGATTGATTTTTGCCAACAGAACTACTTTGGGTGTTTCTTTTCATTGCCGATCGTGATCTCCTCTATGCGATGGGGTGTTGCATGTGGGAGGAAACAATTGGTTTGTAACTCATATCAAGATCTAATGAGTATCGATACTGTTCAAAAGTTATCAGTTGCCTAACTATTGAAATGGTCTTTGTTTGTGGCAGGTGGCGACAGTTTTGTTATTGTTTGTCTTGTCTGGCCCGGTAAAAGCCATAAACTATCTGGTGAGTCGAATCTGATCAAATTTGAACTTATTTTGCTTGATCTGTGTTGCAGTTAAGCCACTAAACTATTGCCAATTAGAATCTTGTGTGCTCTCTCTACTTCTTTTTCAGCGATATAGTGATTAAGTGCGTGTTTGATATTTGTGAATGAGGTTTTAGGTAGAAACAATGCAGGTAAAAGTATCATGGAGGCTCCTATACTAGGAGTCAAATTGCATTTTGCCCTTTTTACTCAAAAGATAGGCAAATTGGTCCTTGTACGTTAGATCAAAGAGAAAACTGGTCTTTTTTGTTAAAAATTTCATCGATTTTTATTGTTAAAAATTGACATGACTGACGAAATGACCAAACAGTTACACGTGGTGTGCCACGTGTACCTTATAATATGCAATTTGACCTCCATTATAAGGACCTCCATGATACTTTTACCAAACAATGTAACATTTCTGATGATTTTGCTTTTTAAGTAAAAAAAGTCTCGTACGCTTTAGCCATGTTTCACTCATGTTGAGTGTGTATTCCATTTGCAGCTCTTAACTGAATTGACCAAGTAAAATACCCTTTTAGATAAAGTTTCCTTTTTCTGCCAAAGTTGCATCGATATGGTGATGATCGACTAACTTTTTCCATTTCTTGCCCATGCAGCTTACGCACGGAATACTTGGTTTCGTAATGGGTGCTTTGTGGAGGTAATTTAGTTGTTTTTGCCCTTATGTATGTTTGTTAAAGCTTTACATGTGAGCTATGTTACTAGAGCTTGGAAGTGAACATCAGATATATGTACCTGATACGGGTATGCTCAAAATAAAGTTTTTTCATATATTTGGAGAATCATGCCCCTTACGCACTTTAGGAGAAATGAAGAGTTGGAGCAACATAGCATATAAGAAACGTAGTGCTTTCCTTCATATATGTTTATTATAGTTTTTCGTATAGAAATGTATCTGAATGATGTTGATATTGTTTTACTATATGTATGATGAATGCCTCGTGTTTTATCAATTACTAACTAGTTTCGTGCACTATTTTGTCTTATATTTTCTCAGGTCAGGTGCTGATTGGACTGTCTCGA
This sequence comes from Gossypioides kirkii, assembly GCA_005610355.1. Classification (NCBI taxonomy): domain Eukaryota; kingdom Viridiplantae; phylum Streptophyta; class Magnoliopsida; order Malvales; family Malvaceae; genus Gossypioides; species Gossypioides kirkii. The sequence goes on along the minus strand of CP032245.1, from coordinate 260,049 downwards.
TTCCGTTGTGCACACTTGTAGTTTCTTCTCCCTTATCGCACGTTCTTTCTCCTTAGAATCGATATGATTCTTTCTTCACAACGTGAACTGCCGTTGTTGACAATTGCAGGCTCGAGCGGTCGGTTTGGTGGGCTATGTCTTGACAACCTCTTTCTTAATTAGAGAAAACATACTGGCTCTGGTACTTCGAGTTCAATATCCTTTTTTTATTTCTAGCCTTTGTACTTCAGTGTTGGAAATTAACTCGCATAGTTCTTTCCTGATGCTTTCAGATCACCATAAACATTCATGCTTCTCTGTCGTACATTTTTGCTGCTGTTGGTATCAACTTGATTCCGTCGATGAACTTCATATATACCTTATTCGGGATTTTGGTACTTTCGACCTACCATTACGCTCTCTTACTTTCTTTCGTTTTCGGGTACTTGAAAACACTTAAAACTGTTATTATGCTAAATTCAACAGGTTTTGCTCAATAGTGCCTCCTTTGTGTTCTTGCTGCACCTCTTGTATTCATTGTTCCTTACAAGAATGGGAATGAAAACTTCATTGAGATTGCCAAGATGGTTCCAGAAAGCTATGTAATGGTAATCTACGTTTACTCGGACTTTTCGTTTTCTTTAAAGCACCTCATGTTGAACACCTGTATTTGCTTCATATTCGAACATGTGTATAAGAATATGATTCTTCAAATATATAGAAAAACAGGGAATGTACTTGATAGGTTCCTTTATTATAGAGAATTGATCGAATTAGTCTCTCAACTAGTAAATGGATCAATTTAGTCCCTATACTATTAAAAAGAATCAAATAAGGCCGATTTGGAATAGAGTTAACATAGACGGTGAAATGTGATAGTTATGGTTCTCCATACTTTGTAATTGTAATTAATTTGACATTTTTGATCTGATTTATATATATCTTCACTGTAATTTGCAGCTCTTGCCAACATGGTGAATTGAAATTATTATTGTTAATGCAGTATTTTATTATTATTACTATAATTACAACATCCATGGGATTTCGAGTTCAAATTTCATCATTTGCGATGTTTTATTTTTCCTATTTTCAAGTTTTCACTCAAAGAAAGGCTTTGGAGGTTGGTAGTAGCTCGTTCAAAGGATTGGATTATTTGTTCAATTCGATCAATTTGATGTAAATCGTCAATAAAATATTAATCAAGTTACTATATCTATTTGTAATATCTTCTTCTTTTTTTCTTTGTTAAAACATGCCTTGCCATATATTCCTTACTCTTTCAAAATTTGAAATTTAATTATTGTATTTTTACTTTTAGAAATTTAGTTCATTTATGTTTAATTGTTAATGCTGTTAAATTTTTTTTTTAAAACGAGGTTAATTAAAGTCATTTTTTTAATTATATAGTTATCAAATAAGTGCTTTTTATTTTAAAATGTTGCGTCATAAATTTAATAATAACAATAACAATATTAACAATTAAAAATGAATTTTAAAGTTTAAAAATTAGAGGAATAAAATTTTAAAAATAAAAAAGTAGAAATTAAATTTTAAATTGATTAGAAAGATTTATAGCATTTTTAAAATTTTTTTCTTTTTAAATTGGAAAAAGACTTAAGCTTGGCCCTACTCATCCTAACTTAATTCGCCCAAATAAATATTATTATTTTATTTTAAAATAATAAAAATATAAATTTATATTAATATATAGATATATATGTATTTTATATTTGACTTTTAAATAAAAATATTTAATTTAAATTTGGCTTCATTTTGTTGGCTTTGTTAATAATTTAAGCAATATCGGGAGTATGTGTTTTATATGGTGTATGAAACGTGTGCAAACGTTAACCAAGTTTCCAACTTAGCCGTTACTCCTACGCCATCCACGTGTCATTTATTTTAATTTTTATATATTTGATAAATTCTATGTTATATTTGAACAAACATTTAATAACCATATTTATAGGAAAAAGAAAGTAATTAAAATAATATAAAATATCCTAACATATTCAATCTTCTTGAACTTCCATAACTAAAGCATGACTAGTTAATTCATATTTACTAATTAAAAATTGTTTTTATTTAATTTGTTAATATAAGTATATAAATATTATTTTTTTAAAATATTTATCGGAACGTGTTCAATAGTTAATATTTCGTAAGTTCATTAAAATAATAAATATTTTTTGTTTGATGAATATTAAAAGAATAAATATTGATCATAAATTTTAAAGCTATTTTATATTCAGAACGAGAATAGTGAGTTTATGCTTTAGCACAACATGACTTGACCTACGCATGTACAAATTAAAATTATTAAAATATAAAATAAATAAAATTTATTTGAGATTATTAATAATTAAATTTTTTATATATAATATCTTATAATAAAAAAATAAATAGTAGCCTGCAAAAAGAATTTGTCCGGTTCAAAACAAACAAAACCGACCCCTCGTTATTAAATTATAAAATATGTAATATATATATATATATATATATATAAAGGTAAACCTGCTTTTTGGCCATTCTAGGAACTTTCACCAAAGGTAGAATATATACTATATTGATAAAAAAATAAAAATTAATTTAGCGTAAAATCTACATTGTCCGAAAGAAAATTAAAAAAAAATAGCCAAAGAAATTAAAGAGTCCATTTGATTCCTTCTTTATTATTAGGGGTTAATATACCATTCAGTATCTGAATTGATTAATATTCAATTTGGTACAAATTTGGAAAAAAGAAACTTAAGTACTAAATTGAATATTGGTGCTAAATTTAGGTACCAAATAGTGTATTACCCCTTATAATTATTTGTAATGATACACTCTGTTCTTTCACCTTTTTTACAGCTGAGATTCTTATGTTTGAAACGCGGGAGACGAAAGAAAAAAAATCTTCGTTGCCTTTTGGCCTTATTTGATCTGATTTTTTGTTTCCTTTGCAAATCAAAATTCTAAGCTTTTGATCTCTGCTTCAAACAGGTATACATAAAAAACAACTTTTTTTTTCTTCAGTTTTCTCATTGTTTTATCGTGTTTACTTGGTTTTATTTTTTGCTTGCTTTTGAGTCTTAGATCTGCTATATTTTTTCAGTTTTTGTTCCTGTTTTCACTTTAAAATCCCTTTGTTCATGATTTATACTAAACCATTTCTTTGATTCTCTGTTTCCAAAGTTAATGGAATCTCTTAACTTTAACTATTGGTTCAAAAGATAATATTTTTCTATGCAAAAAATAAGCATGGGGTTTTCTTTAAATTGATTTCCTTGATTTTTTTTTCGTTTTTTCTTATATTTGAATCATTTTTATCAATACCCATTAGTTTGGATTATTGCAGTTCTTAGCAAAAAATGGGGTATATAGGATCACATGGTGTACAAGCTTTGAAAAGATACAAATACAGTGGTGTGGATCACTCTTACCTTGCTAAATATGTATTACAACCCTTTTGGAGCCGTTTTGTTTACTTCTTCCCTCTTTGGATGCCGTAAGTTCTTTGGATTATTTTAATGCTTTGAATAATCATAGTTTTCATTTTGTTAGTGTTGTTTATCTGTTTTGAAGCACTGGTTCCTATATACACCTGTTTTGACTGTTGCTAGTTGATTGTGATATGGATAGACAGCTGAACAGCTGAACTTAGAGGAAGGGGGGGGGTCGAAAGTAAAAATTATGTTTAAATAGGGTTTAAATTGAATATTTTATAACTGGAAGGGACTAAAGTTGCTATTAGTCCATTTAATCAAGGGGAGCCAAGGCTTCCCTTGTGTGAAAGTAATTTTGTATCTCTATTTATGCTTTGAATAACGATACTTTTTATTTGCTACATTTTATTAGTGTTGTTTACCTGTTTTGAAACACTGGTTCCTATCTACACCTGTTTGAGTGTTGCTAGTGGATTGTGATATTTAATATAGAGCTGAACTTAGAGGAAGGGAATGGAATTATCAGTGTGAAAGCAGAGATGAAGCCAGAAATTTGGTTTTGGGGGGTCAAAATAAAATTTTAAAAGTTTGGGGGTCGAAAGTAAATGTTACATTTGAATAGGGTTTAAATTGAATATCTTATAACTGGAAAGGACTAAAGTTGCTATTAGTCCATTTAATCAAGGGGGCCAAGGCCCCTGCCTGCCTCCTTAGTTACGTCCTTGTGTGGAAGTTTAAGTTTTAAACACTATATCATGCTTCATTTGAGCTTTAAGTATTTGCCTGTTTTTCAATGATATTTGCCGGCACTAATATATTTATTTTTCTATATGTGTTTGCTACTTGGCTGGTTGTTTTTTTCCAGACCAAACATGGTATGTAATGCTTACTACTTCTAAATTGTGATTTTCTATGAAGATACAAACTTGGACATGCTTATACATGTATATGCATGTTTACTATTACACCTGATTTATTTGATTACTAAATTGGTATGCTTTTGTTTCTTAAGATTACACTTACAGGATTTATGTTCTTGGTTACCTCAGCAGTGCTTGGCTATGTGAGTGACAAACTCTCTTTCTATCCTTTTCTCCGTATTTTGACGAACTCTCTTTTTTGGCTTAAGATGTTGCGTTTAAATGGCAGTTTTAGTTTATAGTAATGTTATGCAAATTCTGTGTTTGAGACACAACCGTTGTTCCGTTTAGTGTCTGTTTAATTAATGTAATTTTAATATGTACAATACGTATTTCAACAAGCATTTTAGTTATGTGTATGATGGTGTACTGGAAGGCTTATGAGAAAGATACATGCTTTTTCTGCTATTATCTTTCCATTCGGTTTATTTATTTATACCAATGTTTCAGGTTTATTCCCCTCACTTGGATTCACCTCCACCAAGATGGGTTCATTTCGCTCATGGGTTACTTCTATTTTTATATCAGGTTTATACACCTTAAAGTTCTTTCTTCTTCATGGTCTCGTGGTGCATTTTGTTTTTACTTTTATTGTTAGTATCAACATTTTTTGATGTATTACTAATTACCTGCTAGACTTTTGATGCTGTCGATGGGAAGCAAGCAAGAAGAACAAACTCCTCTAGTCCCCTCGGAGAACTTTTTGACCATGGTAATATTACCTTATCTTGTGTTTTCTCCATACTTTGCTATTTACATTAGAAGTTCGTATTCTGACAAAATAATTATTTTTGGTGGTCCTGAAATATTATAGGGTGCGATGCGCTTGCATGTGCGGTACGCGTATTTAACTTGTTGCTTTACATAACAAAGGCTAATGACATTCCTCATTATATAAGATTTGATTCTTTTCGTAGTTCGAAACCATGGCCTTTGGGAGCACTGCTATGTGTGGAAGGGACAGTTTCTGGTTCTGGGTAATTTCAGCTGTTCCATTTTACGGAGCTACATGGGAACAGTAAGTAATCCGAAGTGTATTCATTTCTTTGCTTGCAAGAAACCATGCCGTACATTGTGCAATCCTTCAATTACTTGGTTTATTCTAATAGTTTTTATAAATTTTTTTCTGATGTTTCGATGATTTCATGATATGTTTGAGGTTTTTTAAGTATGTTGCTTACCTCCAATGCAGGTTCTTTTTGCATATGGGTCAAGTTTTTAGCAGTGCTGATCCTTTTGTTGTTTTCTTTGTGTGTTTTCAGCTATTTCACCAATACGCTGATCCTTCCCGTAGTTAATGGGCCAACTGAGGGTCTTGCTCTGATATATGTAATGCACTTTTTGACAGGATTTTTGGGTATGTTTCCTCACTTGACATTTTACTCGTGCTTTCAACAATATGTACTTCAAAAACTTTGTTTTACTCAGTTGTCATGCATCAACATTTTGAACTTTTATTGTATATTTTTCCTCTTTACTTTTCTAATTGCAGTATCTCTTTTTTCCCATTAAGGTGCCCAATGGTGGGTTGAACAATTTGGAAGATCCATACCCATCTTCAGTTGGGTTCCTTTTCTTAATGGTAAGTTTTTATTTCATTTATTTATTTTTAAGTCGAACCATTATCAGCTAATGACTTTATCACATGAACAAGTTTATGATGGATTCACTAGATTTTCTGATGAGATTGCTCAAACTTCCTTGATATATGATAGCCATCGGTAAAAGTACCTTGGAGGCTCTTGTACTAAGAGTCAAATTGCATTTTGCCCTTTTTACTAAAAAATGTGTAAATTGGTCCCCGTAAGATTAAAGAGCAAACCGATCTTTTCTGTTAAAAATTTCATCCTGACTGATGGAATAACTAGACAGTTACACATGGTGTGCCAAGTGTTCCTAATGCTGACGTGCAGGGACCAATTTTTATCAGTAGTATTGGATGGAATTTTTAACCGAAGAACCAGTTTGTTCTTTGATCTAACGTATATGGAGTAATTTGCCCTTTTTTGAGTAGAAGGGGGCAAAATGCAATCCGACTCCTAATACAGTGCCTCCATTATACTTTTACTGATAGTCACCATATGCTAATTTGGTTCTTTTAATTATCATATTCGTGTTGCCGCTGTTTCGGCAATGTTCTTATTCTACTATCTTGTGTTATTATTTTTCTTAATCATATGTTATTTCTAAGTATTTCTTTAGCTGCCAAAACCTTGTTGCAAATGCCAGATTGCATTTTTAAAATCATTATCTTCTAAGTAATAATGATTTTATCCCTATATCCGAATAAACTCAGCGAATTATTCTTGCTCTGTTGTTATTTTTATTATTTTTTTCAACTTACCTTTTTCCTTTAATCTCATTTACTTGTTTGTTGTTTAACCAATATTTTCAACTTGTATTATTACTTATTTAATTTTTTCTTTTTTTTCGTTTAGAAATTCCGACATACAGAGTTGTGCTGTATATTATGATAGCATTTGCTGTTATACCTACTGTCGGCTGCAAGTAAGTGGCTATCCATATTCCTAATACTTACAATTTAATTCGAGGTTTCACGGTGAAGCTTCTCGTGCTTTCTTTTCAACATTCTCGTAGCCTTATAGTCGTGATGTGGATTGTTAGGCTCAGTTGCTTTGACATTTTGCGGAACATTAGTTTCTCCATTTTAGCTGGTTTAGTCTTTATGTTGTAGCTTCTCATGCTTTCATTTCGGCATTCATGTAGCTTTACACTAGAGCTTTCGATTACGAGGATAGTTTTCAATGACCCTTCTTTTTTTTTTTTGGTTCACCTCATACTTTGAAATCCAAATATTAGATGATTACCTCGAGATTTTAGCTTCCAACGTTTCCATGCGTGAAACTGTCTCATATCAATCTAGGGTTCTTTACATTATCGTTGCTATGGCTCTTTGGTTATAATGCCATCATAAGCTTCTCTTACGTTCTTGTACGTTTTCTTTTGCAGTATACAAAACGTCCATAAGGTCATTCAAGCACGAAAAGGAAGCATGTTACTCGCATTAGCAATGGTAATCGTGTTACTTAATACATGTTTCTTCCTTCATTCTGTGTATGCTTAATTGCTTAAAAGATGTTTTCTCGTTCTTCCTTGGCAGCTTTATCCTTTCGTTGTACTCATGGGAGGAGTGCTTATTTGGTAAACTGAAACCGTCCGTTTTAAAATTTAGCTATGTTTATTTTCTTTTCCGGGCCTTAAATGGACTACTTTTTTTTTCAATGTGAAGGGATTATTTGTCGCCCTCGGATATCATGGGAAATTACCCACACTTGGTTATACTAGGAACCGGACTTGCATTTGGGTTCCTTGTGGTAAGCTTTGCTTGGTCATACTTTGTCATCTAATAATTGGGTTAATTTTGCTAGTCCTCTTTGTATTTCTTGTTTTCTTCGTTTCTTTTTTCCGTTCTAAAGCTTCTATATTTTCTTCTAAATGTGTTGCTCGTAGTTCCGATTAATATGGTTACCGAGGGATTCTTTTTTTCTACAGGGACGGATGATTTTGGCTCACTTGTGTGACGAACCCAAGGGACTAAAAACAAACATGTGCATGGTATGCAGCATTCTTATATGAATCAACATATTCCGATCAAATCAATGTCTGTAAAGGCTTAATAGAGCTGAGCTTAGAGAAGTTCAGCCATGGCTTCAATAATATTTAATCGAGCTGCTTGAGCTTGAATGATCTCGATCTTAGATTAAACTCAACCGAGTTTCAAAAAACCTACTTGACCCTACCTATTCTTTCATGACTAAGATGGTCGAGTCTTCTTTGTATGTTTTGTTTGCAGTCACTCTTGTATCTTCCATTGGCAATTGCAAATGCTCTTACAGCTAGGCTGAATGATGGGTATGTATGTTAGGTTTTGCTTTCTGACCCTATATTTCTTGGACTCTTTGTTTTTCATGAAGTAACCTCATTCGACACTCATGTCTGACGATAAACGTATCATGCAAGCTTTTGTATTAAGAATCAAATTGCATTTTACCTTGTGTACTCAAAAAATGGCAAATTAGTCTTTGTACATTAGATCAAAGAGCAAACCAATCATTTTGTTAAAAATTTCATCAAATTCTATTGTTAAAAAACTGGTCTATGTACGTCACGTGTTATTCTTGAGTTACTTCGTTAGTTATGTCAGTTTTTAACTTTACCAATGGATGAAATATATAATAGAAAAGATCAATTTGTTCTATGATCTAATGTACTAGGATTAATTTGTCCATTTTTTGAATGAAGGGGGCAAAATGCAATCTGACTTCTAGTGTAGGGGCCTTCATGGTACTTTTACTCATGTTTGACACATACTCAGACATGTGAATTGGGATATGATCTTATACACATACTTGAGGCCGAGTAACATATTTCTAACTTGATATATCACATGCCTTTTCAGTTCTTCTCGGGGACATGAATGCTAATTGATGTTTACCTTTCTTTTTTTTCAGTGTTCCTCTAGTTGATGATTTTTGGGTTCTTCTTGGTTACTGCATATTCACGGGTATGATTGTGCCTTTTTAGTTACCATCAATTATTCTTGTACTGTGTTATATTTTGCCTTATTTTTCTTTTCATTGAACAGGATCGCTCTATTTACACTTCGCCACATCGGTTATTCATGAAATTACGACAGCTTTGGGAATTTATTGCTTCAGGTGAGGAACATTTTTTTCGGATGATCAATTCTATGTCAGGCTATTAAACCTTGTTCAATGCAAATTGTCACATATTGATTTGAATCATAAGCATGTATGCCCTCTCGAAAAAAAAGTTTAAGGTTCGAAGTTTCAGTATAATGATTGCAATGATATGCAAGTGTAGTCGGGACATGGAAGCTTCTTAGGTTAAATTAACTCTTTTAACCGATTAGGTTAATCTCGTATAAAGCGGTATTTGGGTATATTCTTTTACTTTCCCGGTAACTTGTCTCGGTATTTGGGTAAAGATTCTTGGTATATCTGTATGAGTGTATCTATGGGTTTGTTTATTGGCTCAATTCTAGTTTTTACATTCTACATTGAAATTTACCCGATCTTGTCTTTGCTTCTTTTTGGTTCTGTAGACAAGTTTAAATCCTAGGACCGGTCTGTTATCTTAGTTTTTAGGATATCGATATTCGAGGATTTTCTTGTTTTTGGTAAAAGTACCAAGGAGGTTTTTGTATTAAGAATCAGATTGCATTTTATCCACTTTATAAAAAATGGGCAAAATAGTCTTTGTATGTAAGACTAAAGAGCAAATTGGTTTTTTTTGTTAAAAATTTCATTCATTTGTACTGTTAAAAATTAATGTGGCTGAAGAAATAATAAGATAGTAACATGTAATGTGTCGCGTATTGATATACAAGGATCAATTTTTAACAATAAAAATAGATGAAATTTTTAACAGAAGAACCAATTTGCTCTTTCATCTAACATACATGGACTAATTTATTTATTTATTTAGTAGAAAGACCAAAATGCAATCGGATTTTTAGTATAGGGGCTTTTATAGTACTTTCTTGGTTTCTCTTTAGATTACCTTTTGTAGACCCATGTTTCTAATCATTATCCCTTGGTTTAAATCGCAGGATAACTAGGAAAGAGGCTTGAATATCAACAATGGGTGATCAAGGGTACGTTTTTTCTCGTTTCCGAACCGTGATTGTCGAGGCTTGAGATTGCTACAACGTTTTAACATATATGTTACAATTCCGAGTTTGATCACACATTCCGACTCGTTTTTACAGGTTTCCTCAATGCCGAATCAGTTCACAACTTTTGTTCCATCGGAACCAGAAACGCTGCTGCTGAAGTGATTGGGGTATTTTGTATCGATGCCTGCTGTAGCTAATCAACATTGTTATATAAATGTTTTGTCAGAAACAGGAAAGGAAAATTTAGATATGCAGAACTCTTTAATCAATGACTTTTGGTGTATGAATGATTCATTTTATGGAATCAAAATTTTTGAAGCATATATTGCAAAAAGGGGTGAAGAGCCGATGTCCCCGCCCGGCCCGATAGGTTCAGGCCAATGGGCTGAGGTCTTGATAAAATTCGGCCGTTGTCTGTTGAGACCCGCTGCCAGTCTGCGAGGGATTGTCTGCTTTAGTCTAAAAGCCTCACGGTTTTTTTCCATTTTATCGATGAAGACCGGACCTGATACGAGAGACTTACGAGTCAAAGCAGACATTAGACAAAGGAGCATATTGATCATTTCAAATATTTAGATAATAGCATCATGACGTAGGGTAAAAATGAATGAAACTTTTATAGGATTAGTTTGTATTTTTATTTAATACACATGAATTAAATTATTCATTTTTTTTGGTAAAAAAGGTAAAATATAATTTGACTCGGGACTTTTATAGAATTCAATTTTAGGACAGAAACCAAAACATAAAATTCTAACATCAAATGTCTGATTCGAACTTGAATGTCCAAGAAGCACCAATCTAAAAACATAAAACAAATTACATCCATAAACCTAGATCAAAAAACATAAAACAAGACGACCCAGATCAATAAATCTAAAAAAATATGCATTTGGGCATAAAAAACAGATAAAGCAAACAATTTTGACCTCAATTTGAAGTGGGTTTTGCACAAAAAAGAGAATTTAGGTCTGAAATTACTTGCTTTGGGAGTCGAAATTTTTTCCTGGTTTGGTTGTTGGAGTCTATTATCATTGACTAATAAACAACCAAGTGCCATAACTACAACTTTGGGCTATTTGCAACTTTAGTTTGGGAAAATTTTGTTTATACGCTATAATTTTATTTTTCATCTTTTTGGAGTAAACTACACCAAAGAGTTATCTAATTATTCTAAGTTTTCGGTCAATGATGGTAGTCGCAGCGGAGAGGTGGAGGAGAAAAGAATAATTTTTTAATAATATATATTAAATTTTATTATATCTTTAAAAATATTTATGTGTTTTCATTTATTTTTATTTTTTTAGAATTAAAATCAAATTGAGATAATATGTAAATTTGAGGGTTATTTTTAAAATCACAATGTATAAATGTTGAAAGTTAATTCTTTTATAATATCAATTTTTGAATTGCCACCACATCTTCTCGTAAGTCAATGGAATTAGACTAAAAAAGACGAACACGGTTAATTCAATTACCGTTTTGCAACTTTTTGAAGTTGAGAGACCAAAACATAACTTACTGATAATTTAGTGACTTTTGGTGTAGTTTACCCTTTAAAAAATTGTACAAATACCAAAGTAATGATTTAGCTATAGTACAGGGGCTAAAATAGGTATTAAGCCTAATATAAATGGGTCCAATTGTAAAGAACACTAATAAAATGGGGCTTTCTATCAAATAGAAGACCATCCAGGCCCGAAGTTGCAACCCTTTAACCTACACAAACACGGGACAGTCAGGAGGATTCTGAAGTTGTGCTTTAAATTAAGTGAAAGGGAAAGAAAAAAAACGTACACAAATTACAGGGACGAGCGTAAGCTCGCCTAAATTCCGAAATCAGAAGCAAGTTTTGGCGCCAAAAAAACCCTAATTTGCGGCGCCAGGTATCACGGCAAATCCAGGTATTGTTATGCAACCCTTTTGTGATTTTCTGGTTCATGATTGGAGTCTTTGGGTGCCTTTTTCTTTTTTTGAATGTTGGAATGGGGGTTTCGTTGAAAAATGTTAGAAAAAAGAAAAGCAAATTTAAGTTGTTCATGTTGGTCCAACACTGCGGCTAATGGTGGCTTCTATGTTTATATGAATTGATGATAATTGTTTTCATTTTTGTTGATTCGTGTTTGATTGTTTGTCGTGGGCACTGTTAAGAAGGAGATCGTGATGGTGATTGAGAATTGGTTTAGATAATTTATTATTTATATTGTAATCTTGAATGTGATTTTGAGTACAGGTAAATTTGTTTATAGGCTATGATCGGCCTGGTCGGCCGGAGACGGAAACAAATCTATTGCCTTCACGTAGTGTAGAGAGTATAGTCATCTATAGGTCTTAATTGAATGGAAACCATAGCTGAAAACCATAGCACTAAACTCCCAAGAAAACCCCAAAACCAACCACAGTCAATCCCGAACAATCTTCAACCCCAGCGTTTCCCCACACACCATGATGCACCCGATATTTCCCCAACAGTTCGGGTCCTTTGCGACCTCCTTACCCGAGTCTCTCCACACGATATTGAATCTGCGCTTTCTTCCACTGGGGTTATCCCTACTTCCTGTGACATCCAACAAGTCCTTGGTTTTTCTTACAATCAGCCATTGTCTGCCATCAAGTTCTTCAGGTGGGCTGGGCGCTTCGTCAAGCCCTCTGCTTATGCTTGGAATCTCATAGTCGATTTGCTTGGGAAGAATCAAAGCTTTGAACCAATGTGGGACGCTATGCGCTCCATGAAGCAAGAGGGTCTTCTTTCAACTACAACATTCGGCTCTGTCTTCAGCAGCTATTGTATTGCGCATAGATTTAGTGAGGCTATCATGAGTTTTGATGTCATGGATAGATACGGTGTAGAACAAGATGTTGTTGCAGTCAATTCACTTCTTAGTGCGATTTGCCACGAGGACAATCAGATGTCGGTTGCTATAGAGTTTTTTGATAAGATCAAGATGAAGATCCCACCTGATGGGGATACTTTTGCCATTTTGCTCGAAGGGTGGGAGAAAGAAGGCAATTTGGCTAAGGCCAAGAACACGTTCGGCGAGATGGTAGTCAGAGTAGGATGGAGTCGAAAGCACATTTCTGCTTACGATGCGTTTTTGACCACGCTTGTTCGTGGCTCTCAAGTCGATGAAGCTCTCAAATTTTTGCAAGTTATGAAGAAGAATGACTGCTTACCAGGTTTAAAATTTTTCTCTAACACTCTTGATATTCTCGTCAAGCAAAATGACTCAACCCAAATAATTCCATTGTGGGATACAATGGTGGGTGGTGGGCTGTTGCCCAATTTGATTATGTACAATGCATTGATCAGTGTGTTATGCAACAACGATGACTTCCTTAACGCTTTCCGGTTCCTTGATGAGATGGCATTCCACGGAGCTTTCCCCGATTCTTTGACTTACAACATGATTTTCCATTGCTTGGTGAGGAATAAGATGGTTCGCGAGGTGGGGAAGTTCTTTGTCGAGATGACCAAGAATGAGTGGCCTCCTACAAGTTCTAATTACGCCGCGGCTATTAAGATGTTGTTGGAGAACGATGACCCCGAAATGGCAATTAATATGTGGAATCACATGGTTGAGAATCATGTTTTAACGCTCGATGAAAGCGCTAATGAGTTACTCATTGGGCTTTGCAACTTAGATAGGTTGGTAGAAGTGAAAAGATTTGTCGAAACAATGCTCGATAGAAGAATTAGCATATATGATTCGACAATGGAGAAATTAAAGAACCTTTTTTACAAAAAGGGTAGAAGTTTTAGAGATAAATATGATAGTCTTTCTAGGGAATGGAAAGCTACGAAGATGTCATGATATGAACATCTTTGTCACATATTTTATATAAAATTTTCTTTGTTACATCTTTTCTCTCATTTTGATGACATGTACAGCTGTGGGAATCGTTAACGAGATGAACTTTATCTAGTAAACGCAGCTCGTGCTATTTTTTTTCTTTTGCAGGTTAATATCTCCTTGCCTACATTGTTGTGGTAGTTGTTCTCTTGGTATATTTTCTTTGTCTCCCTTTTGTGTTTTCCCTACTTGCATTGCATGTTGCGACCCAAATGACATGTAAAGTTTGGGTCATAATAACATGATGATGGCATTCACCTGGATGACTATAATTTTGGATCTTTGTCTTGTTTTTGGTGGTAATATTTGCTTGAGTTTCGTGTTCGTGTCGGTATTTGATAGTATGCAACGTTGCAATAGAGAGCATACATAGCTTTGTTGTGGTGCTATAGTAGGTTTTTAAAAGAAAATTGGATGCAAAGTACATGAAGTTTCTTCATGTATTCAAGGGGTCATAATCTCATACCGATTTATGGATATAATCGAATCGATTTTGTGCTTAGATTAGTTTTGTTTCTTTTTTAATTCATTTTTTAAGGACTGATTTGGGTCGGATTTTAAGGATTTAGGCTAGGATTGGTTTGGCTGTTTTTTTTTGGGGTTTGGGCCATAGTTTTGGGCTAAGAAATTGAAAAGCCGGTTTTTTCAGCGGTTTGCATTTTGACGGTTTGGGAGTTCGGATTCGGTTTGTAGTGGTTTGCCCTTGAAACGATCTAAATATTTTGTCCAGATCGGTACTTCGGTCGGTTCCCGATTTGATCGGCTAGTTTGGTTTGATCTAGGTTAGACAACTATGGTTAAAACTAAGGTGAGTACTCAATTGGATCGAGTCAAAAAAATTTAAGTTAGTCGAGTTGACAAATTTTATTTTAACAATCAAATTCAATTTGAAAATTTTCGAATTGGATGGAATTGAGTAAAATTTTTTTGAGTCAAATCGAATCGAGTTAACGAATCTTATTATTTATACTTAATGTTGCATTTATATGGATCAATTATTTAACTAATAGATGAAGTACAAGACTATTTAATTACATAAACAATATAATGGTTTTACTTTTTAATTTAATGGGTAAATATTTATCAAAATAATGTAGTTTTGTTTTTAACTTAATGATTTTGATTTTTAACTTTAGAAAAGGTAAACAATTATCAAAACGACGTAGTTTTGCTTTTTTTTATTCGAATTTTCGGATAACTCGAATTGTGTAATTCATATTCGAGTTAAATCGAAAAATTTGATTTGAGTTGATCCGAATAATTCGATTAACTCGAATTATTTAATTCAAAATTTAAATTTTTTATCGAGTTTTTTTAATCGGAGTTTGCTTACCCCTAGTTAAAAATTGAATTGATGGGGTGCTCTTAACGCTAAACACCAGTGTATTACTTAAAAGTCAATGTTGTTTTAATCGGAGAATCGTATTGGTCAAACTGAGAACTAGTAGGGTATCAATCTGAAGAGGGGTTAAATCAATTGGCTCGTGAATTGTTCGAAATTGGTTGAGTCGTTTTCTCGTCTTTTTAATAGTTTTGCATTTTTAATTTTTATGCTTCTTTAAATAATTTATTTAATTAAATTGGATGAATTAATCAGACCAATCGAATCAAGAATCAGTGGCCTGATTTGTTCGACTTTGATCTAGTTTTGAAACCCTTGCTTAAAGTGTGTTCCAATAATCGAAGGTAAAAAAATGGTCTATAAGTCAGAATCATGCTATTACGCGGCTAATAGTGCTGTTTTCAAAATCAGACTGACTGATCGAACCAATCCAATCAAGACTCAATTAGAATATTGGTTTAGAATAAGGGTTAGATCAGTAGACTTACGAAATTAGTATGAGTTTGGTTAAAAAGTTGATTGAATCGATTTTCTCTATTTTTTTTTAAATATTTGTGATTCTTAATAATTTATTCAAATGAATTGATCAAATTGAAAATTAATTGTTGATCAGTTTGATAACCTATTTGAATATCAAAAATTTATAAATTAATAACATTAATGATTATTTTATAATTTTTTCAAAGAAACAAATGTCAACTAAATTTAATTCGAAACCTTTAACTTTATTTGATATTTTAATTCTTTAACCTTTTTAAGTCTATACGTCTCGTCTCTCTTCACCTTAGTTTTCACAAAAATTCAAACTTCATTTATTGTTTTGAGATAAAATAATATTTAATCCTTGTAGTTGATTTTAATTTGATTCTTAATTCTTTTTTCACATTAATTTTAAAATTTAAAATTTTTCTCGATTTGATTTGATCTTTGAATTGGGATTTCACTACTGGAATTTTTAAAAAATTATATAAAATAAAAATTACAAAATCATGCTGAATGAATGTTAGTTTAATTAGTATGAACGTTGTTATCAATTTAGAAAGAAGTGGGTTCAAGTGAGTTGAAATATATTATTTTTCTATTTATGGATTGAGAAGAGACTATGATTAGTTTTAGGTATTGTGTCAAAAAATGTACAAAATCATAAAAATATTATATAATTAAGAATAGTTTTTCAAGTGATGATAAAATATAACCTCAGAGTAATATGTCATCACACTTTAATGGAATACACGTTTAACTATTAAATTAAAAAAAGCTGTCAAATTTCGAGATTAATATGAAACATACATATATAAAGAGATCAAAGTGAAAAAAATTATCCCTCTTGTTTATAAGATAAAATTGCAATTATTAAAATAATTATTTTCCATGAATTTATAGTTGTAAGAAAATTTTCAGCTCAGTCTTTGGATTGTTTACCTTTAAAAGGAAAATAACAAACTATTTTTTATGATGTTTTAAGAACATGAGCTTGAGTTAAATAATAAAAAATATAAATAAATATGAGAAAACATTTGATACATTATCAATGGAGTTTTAAAATCCACAAATAAAGTTAAAGGTTTAAATTTATATTACAAAAATATTAAAAAATAAGTATTCTTTAAAAATAACGCATAATAATTTTTAAAACTACGTGTGAAATAAAAAAAAAGTACATTATTAGTATACATAATACTAAGCCTATAAATATTGGGCACTTATTCTATTGATTACCACCAGAGTGAAAAAACTCCATAAGCAATGTTAAGTGTCTTTTTTTAAATTATCAAATTATTATTTGATTACATCCTTAAAAACAATTCAGATTCACTAATGTATAGGATAATAATCCATAAATATTAGTAATATATATTTATAAACAATAAAAGGAACTACTAAATTACATAAATTAAACTTTGACTAAAAAACTAAAAATATTAAACAAATCTAACTCCATTGACCCAAATTAAAAAATATTATGTAGATATTAATACAAATCTACAATTAAGATTTAAACTTAAAACATTAAAATCTTTAAACTCACAATTTTGCTATTTTAAGCCAAGCCTCATTTGTACTTTAAATAAATTTATTATAAATATTATTTTACACAATATTTGTAACCTATGTCATAAAATATATCATAATCTAGTACTAATAAAAATATTTATTTTTTAACATTAATCTCATTATAAACTCTTATCATATATGTTCTTTTTTATATAATGTTTAAAACTATCCATAATCCATCTCCAACCCTTAAATAAAAAGATAATGTGAAAACCACATCCTCCTGCACCAACAATAATATCGATACCAATCGAGTTAAAACTCAATCGGTAATAAAAATATATTTGTTAAACAATTAAACAATCTACTAAATTACATAAATTAAATCTCGACTAAGAGACTAATCATGTATATTATCTAAAGTAAAATTTTCATAAATAGAAAACAATCTCAAAGTGTTAAAGATTTTTTTTAATTTCTTTAAGATTATGATATTACTATGACATCATTTATGCAACATGTCACAATATTATTTTGCCATTTATCTCAGATTTAACGCCGTTAATCTCAGGTAGCAAACTAGTGAATGAAAAAAATCGAATATCAATCTGAGATAAAAAAAAAAACCCATAAGTATCAATACAAGAGAAGTGAATAAATTTAAGTGCTAATTTTATATTTAACCCTAATCAATACCTACTACTAATCATAATAAATAAAAGTTTTCATATATTTTTAAATCAATTTAATCTTACCATTTAATTTTAGAATCAATTCTATGTTTTTTTTTTAATTTGAAATAAATTCGATTAGGTATATTTTTTAGCATCCATAAATGAATGCCTAGTTTTTTGGTATACGAATGCCTAACTTTTAATGATTATTTTTAATAATTTTGGTTGAATTAATTTTTTATTTTAATTCAACCAATTTAAAGTGATTCACTTAAAAATCGATTCAATTCATTTATTTGAATTGATATATCAATCAATTCTAATTAAATTAATAGATTAAGTTCCGAATAAGAAAAAGTTAATATGTAATTTGCCCTCATAATTTATCCAAAAGTATTTAGTTGGTACTTAAATTTTTTATTTTGTACCTAAGTGATGCTTGAACTTGTATTTTATTACTCAAGTTACCATTGTTAGTTTATATTGATATGGTACTGATGATCAATTCTACATTATCACATGATAATCTCTCGATATGATATGTGTCAAACATAAATTAATTTAAAAATGACAAATTTTTTTATTAGCCAGCATGTTAACTCTTAAAATATTAACGTTAATATCTATCTCGGAATACAAGGAGAAGTGACAAATTCAGCTACGTATTCCCAAAAAAAAAAAAATTAACCAGTCAACCTGTTAGTAGTCTTTACATAACCTAGCTTTATAACAAAGCCAATTCATTTATCTTTCAAGTGTCGACCATCAACCAACCAATATGCTCGCCAGCGCCACCGACACTCACCCTCACATCTTAGTGTTCCCATACCCTGCACAAGGCCACATGCTTCCCCTCCTAGATCTCACCCACCAATTTGCCCTTCAAGGCCTAACCATCACCATCTTAGTCACCCCTAAAAGCCTCCCTTTCCTTTCACCTCTCCTCTCTACTCACCCTTCTTCCATTACACCCCTCGTTTTCCCTTTCCCTTCTCACCCTCTCATCCCACAAGGCGTTGAACATGTTAAAGACCTTGGCAACAGTGGGAACCTCTCTATAATGGCCGCTTTAGGCAAGCTCCATGACCCTTTACTCAACTGGTGCAGCTCTCAGACTAATCCACCAGTTGCCATCATTTCCGATTTCTTCCTCGGTTGGACTCAACGACTCGCGACTCAGTTACAAATACCCAGACTCACTTTCTTCGCTTCAGGTGCGTTTGTGGTCTCTCTACTTGATTATATGTGGTCCAACATTGAAAAAGTGAAGTCTTTGAGTGAAATAAAGCTTAGTCATTTACCTGGTTCACCTGTTTTCAAGCCAGAACATTTCCCATCCTTGTTTAAAAACTATAAACAATCAGATCCTGATTGGGAATTTGCTAAGGATGGGATTTTAGCAAATACAAAGAGTTGGGGTTGTCTTTTGAATTCATTTGATGCTTTGGAAACTGAATACATTCAATGGCTGAAGACATATTTAGGTCATAATCGTGTTTATAGTGTTGGACCAGTGAGTTTGATAGGCAATCGGGGAGATTCGGATCCGAGTTCGGGTTCGGACCGGGTCATGACTTGGCTTGATCAATGCCCTAATGGTTCCGTTGTTTATGTCTGTTTTGGGAGTCAAAAGCTTTTGAGGAAAGAACAAATGGAAGCTTTAGCTAATGGGCTTGAAAAGAGTGGTACACGTTTTATTTGGGTGGTGAAACCGGGTACGACCAATGGGTTCGGAGTTGTACCCGATGGGTTCGAGGAACGGGTTTCGGGTCAGGGTTTGGTTATAAAAGGATGGGCACCACAGGTGTTGATATTGAACCATAAGGCAGTGGGTGGGTTTCTGAGTCATTGTGGGTGGAACTCAGTTTTGGAAGGGATAGTGGGTGGAGTTATGATATTGGCTTGGCCTATGGAGGCTGACCAATTTGTGAATGCTAAGCTTTTGGTTGATGAAATAGGTGTGGGTGTGAGGGTGTGTGGGGGTGCTGACTCGGTTCCTAACTCGGATGAATTGGGTCGAGCCGTTGCTGAGGCAATGACCCAGGGTGGAGGAATGAAGACCAAGGCGAAACATCTCAAACAAAAAGCTTTGGTAGCAGTGAGTCATGGGGGAAGCTCCATGAAAGATTTGGATAGAGTTGTGGAAGAATTGGGTCAACTTAAATGGTGATAAATGTCTTTTTTAGGGTATATTATACCAAGGTTATTATACTATTACTTTAAAAAGTTATAAAATGGTTATTGAGTTTTTCGAAAATTTTTATTTAAGTTATTTAAGTTATAAAATGAAAGTTTTTGATTAGTGCAAGTGTTGCAAACAAAAAAAATTATACAATAATTTAACAGTTTAGTGATTTAAATAAAAATTTTCAAATAATTTAATGATCATTTTATAATTTTTTGAAGTTTAATGATTAAAACGTAAATTTATGTAGAAAAATATTTGTAAACATGTAGTAATAGATAATGACACTCAGAATTGTAACTTGTTATCTAAACCCATGTTGTTGGGGACTCCAGCACTTTTCATCGTCATCGGATCTTTGCAATCTTATGCTATCACTTGCATCAACTCCTTGCCAACTTCCATATTTTGCGGCTTCACATTGTTTATCTTTTGGCTCGATTTCATCTTTTTATTTACCTTTTTTTTAATTTATAAAATTTTAAGTTAGTAATAATAAAATTATATTTTGGTCCTTAGAAATGATAAAAGTTATAAAAATATAGACTATTAAAATGATAAAATTATATTTTTACTACCATAAAAAATATAAATTTATTTCGTCGCCAAAAAATTTTCTAGTTCCGTCACTGATTTCTTGCTTACTTCGTTTATAAATTGTTGCATTTTTATTGTTTTGTTCTATTAAAGTCTCAAACATGTTTTATGCTAGGGATTAAGGAGTCCTTGTTGATCATGGGTCGCGTTGAGTCCTAGCTGAAAAAAATTTACTCGAGGTTTAGTTCGTTTAAAGAACGAGTCTCGGTTTTTTACTTAAGCTTATTTTTTGAATCTATATTTTAATTCAAATTTTTTCATTTTTTAAGTAGATATTCGAATTTAATCGAATGACTCGACCCACGATCAGATTAGAAATATTTTATTTGTTTTTTAGTAAACATATAATTGAAAAATTTCTTTGTCATTGATTTTGATATGAGAAAAAGGGGAGGTTTTGCTTAAAAAGACTATTGCAATAATTTGTTGAAAGCATGGTGAAAATGGAATCATTATTCAAATACACAAATTTGAAATATGTAACATCCCATTGAATTTTATGTATGATATTTTGTTATATATATATTTGCTTAGTGGCACTTAATTTGCAGAAGTTGCAAAATGTACTAAAATATTTTGAGTGTCAAATTAATGGAAGTAACAAGGTGATTTTTTTTAAAAGCAATGTTCTCATATTATAAAATATTTAAATATTAATAAAAAGTATTTTTTAAATCCGCCTACTAAATTATTTTTAAATTTTTGAATTTTGTGGGTTGATTTGATGGTTAAATATTGATCATTTTAAATGTGATTTGAATTTGAATAACGTTAGTTGCGTTGCTATTAAGATTTTACTATATTCTTATAATTCATCAAAAATATTTAGTGCAATAAAATATGCTGATATTCAAGAAATATTGTTTGACTCAATAAAAAGATCTGACAAAGCATACTAAAAATAAGGCATAATGACAAAATTAGCCTTTAATATTTGGGTGTTCGGTCACTTTAGCTCTTATCTTTTTTTTGTTCACTTTGGACCCTAACCTTTGTTTTTTTGGTCAAATTGGTCATTTTTAACGGTCTTCGTGGCCGTTAGTTGACTAACGGTACTGACATGGCAAAATTTTTTTTCCACGTGGACACTATCACGCATGCAATTGTTGACGTGATACTATTTTATCTTATATGCCACATCACCAAATGATTTTAAAATTATTAAAATTATTTTTTAAAAATATAAAATTTTAAAATTAATTTAAAATATAAAATTATTAAAATAATCATCATTTTAAATTTCTGGATTTTTTTTATGTTCCCCTTCCCCCCTTTCTTTTCCCCTTTCCCTTTCCCTTTCCCTTTCCCTTCTGTTTAGGGTTATTGTGTCTATTCTTGTCGATTTTCTTATCTCTGTTAAGGAGAGTTGAGTCCTTGGATCTTATAGAAGGACAACGGCTCCTGTTGCAGAAAGAGCTTGAGAAGTGTAAGGAAATGCTCGAGGAAGCCGCTAAGTCTCAAATACAGTTCAAAGAGCAAGCTTTGCAGATGGAAAATGAATCCATAAAGGAATTTAGAGAAGTTTGTGATGCTTTAGAAACAACGAAATCTGAATTAACCGAAGAACAAGAGATAACAACTTCGTTGATGAAAAGGATCGAGTTTTTAGATCAGATTGAAGAGCGATGACTCCAGACACAGGTAGAGCTTAAGAGGTATAAAGAAATGCTCGAGAAGCATGTAGGCGTCAATGTCAGTTAGAAGAGCAATCTGTGCATATGAAAAATAAATTTGGAGAGAAACTATAAGAAGTTTCTGATACTTTAGAAACTGCAAATATTAAATTGGCTGAAGAACGTGAGAAAACAGCTTCATTAATGAAGCGGATTGAATCATCAGATTAGTTGGAAGAATAGTTGGCCTTGAAGCAGAAAGAACTTGACAGATACAAAGAACTGTTAGAGTCATCAAGGACGGGAAAGGGAAGGGGGGAAAGGGAAGGGTAAAAAAAAACACATAAACTTAAAATGATGATTATTTTAATAATTTTATATTTTAAATTAATTTTAAAATAATTTTAATAATTTTATATTATTAAAAAATAATTTTAATAATTTTATATTTTTAAAAACTAATTTTAATAATTTTAAAATCATTTGCTGATGTGGCATATAAGACAAAATAGTGTCACATCAGCAGCTGTATGTGTGACAGTATCCACGTGAAAAAAATTTCCCACATCAGTACCATTAATCAACTAACGGCCATGTTACCGTTAAAAAATGACTAATTTAACCAAAAAAATAAAAATTAGGGACCAAAGTAAGCAAAAAGACGATAAAGATTAAAATGATCAAACTCCCAAACATTAAAAGTTAATTTTATCATTATGTCTAAAAATAAAGTAAAAGCAAGCTGAAAAGACCAAAACCAAACCCAAGAAAAAAAAAAGACGTAAAGATAAGTAAAGCAATAATTGATCTTCATGGGCTAATCACCTATGCAAATCACATGTCAGCCCTGTTTAAATTTTTTTTAATTTAAATTCTACTAATTATGGATAATTTTATTCTAAATTATATAATTTATAATAATTGATCTTCGTGGACTACTTGTATTTACTCATATAAGGAAAAGATGTTAAATTTTATTATTAGTTCTTATATTTTGTAAAATTTGTGAATTTAATCATATACTTTAATTTAATTATTTTTAATTTTTTTATTTTTTGAATTTAATCCTCATAAAATGGTAATTATTAAATTTTTTGTTATTTTTAAAATTTGATGTGACAAATATATTATCATGTGTAAAATCATATTAGTTTATTATTTATATAAATTACTCACTAAAAATTTAATTAATGAATTAATGATTATTATTTCCGTTAAGATTAAAATTTTAAAATTTAAAAAATATAAAAACTTAAAATGATCCAATAAGAGAATATGAATTAAATCTAAAATTATATATGACTAATAATTAAATTTAAATAAACAAATTTAACTATTTTTATTTAAATTAATGCAAAATTTTCAAAATTTAAAATATAAAATTAAATTACATAAATATTAAATTCACAACTTTGCGAGAATAAAAGTATAGGAGCATTTAACCAAAAAATTCATATTGTTGATAAGTCAACACCCAACGTCACTTTGGTCTCCAGTCTTTACAACTCAGCTATTTTATCTTCTTAAATCCATCATCACCGAAACCAGCTACCTCTCTTCGTGTGTCGACCATTGAGCCATTATCAACCAACCACCATGGCCACCATCACCATCACCAGCCCTCACGCTCACATCTTGGTGTTTCCATACCCGGCTCAAGGCCACATGCTTGCCCTCCTAGACCTCACTCACCAACTAGCTCTCCATGGCCTAACCATCACCATCTTAGTCACCCCTAAAAACCTACATTTCCTTTCTCCTCTCCTCTCTTCTCACCCTTCTTCCATTACTCCCCTTGTTTTCCCTTTCCCTTCTCACCCTCTCATCCCACCAGGCGTTGAACATGTTAAAGACATTGGCAACAGTGGGAACCGCCTTATCATGGCTGCTTTAGGCAAACTTGAAGACCCTTTGTTCAACTGGTTCAACTCTCAGTCTAATCCTCCAGTTGCCATCATTTCTGATTTCTTCCTAGGTTGGACTCAACACCTAGCTACCCGCTTGCAAATACCTAGACTTGCTTTCTTCTCTACACGAGCTTTTCTGGTTTCTGTGTTTGATTATATTTGGAACAATGTTGAAAAAGTGAAGTCTTTGAGTGAAGTTGAGTTTGGTCATTTACCTGGTTCACCAGTTTTCAAGCAAGAACATTTGCCATCTTTGTTTAAGCTCTACAAAAGATCAGATCCTGACTGGGAGTTTGTCAAGGATGGACTTCTCGAAAATGCAAAGAGTTGGGGTTATGTTTTAAATTCCTTTGACGCTTTGGAAGGTGAATATGTTCAATGGTTGAAGACACATGTAGCTCATGATCGTGTTTTCAATGTTGGGCCACTAAGTTTGATAGGCCCCGATGTCTGGAATAGGGGCAATTCGGGGTCGAGTTCTGACCTGAATGACCAAGTCATGACTTGGCTGGATCGATGCCCCGATGGTTCTGTTGTTTATGTTTGCTTCGGGAGTCAAAAGCTGTTGAGAAAAGAACAAATGGAAACCTTGGCTAATGGGCTTGAAAAGAGTGACACACGTTTTATCTGGGTGGTGAAACCGGGTACAAACCAACAGCAGGTCGAAGGGTTTGGAGTTGTACCCGATGGGTTCGAGCAACGAACCGCAGGTCAAGGTTTGGTGATAAAAGGGTGGGCACCTCAGGCCTTGATACTGAACCACAAGGCAGTGGGTGGATTCCTGAGTCATTGTGGGTGGAACTCGGTTTCGGAAGCGATAGTGGGTGGAGTCATGATGTTGGCTTGGCCTATGGAGGCCGACCAGTTTGTGAACGCCAGGCTCTTGGTGGATGATATAGGAGTGGGAGTGAGGGTGTGTGAGGGTGCCGACTCGGTTCCTAACTCAGATGAACTAGGTCGAGCCATCTCCGAGGCTATGACTGAGGGTGGAGGAATAAAGACCAAGGCGAAAGATCTGAAAGAGAAGGCTTTTGCCGCAGTGAGTCATGGGGGAAGCTCCAAGAATGATTTGGATGGATTTGTGAAAGAATTGGGTCAACTTGGAAGGTGATAAATCCTTTTGGGTTATCAGACAAGGCTATCTTTTCTTTGTAAAATATATCTATGTATATTGTTTGTTGTAATAAGAATCTGCAGTTAAGCATTCGCGGGTGAACAAATAACAAAACAACCATGAAGACATAAACAGAAGCAAGTATGTTTTCATGTCTGATAAATAAGACATAAAGGAGAAAACTAGATTCTGTATGAAAATATGAGAGACATGAAAGATGGTGTCATGTCTTACCAATAGCAATTAAATCAGAAGAGATGCAGCTTTGTTCAAGTTTCTTGATGCTTCATTTTCATCCAAGAGATCACATGCCTGCCTGTGTACATATTCATGTAGCATGAACATATACTTTCGAAGGAAATTGAATCCAACTTTCATTTTTTAAATTTAAAATTTTTACTCAAATCTTGTAAATTTCAAAGAAACTTTCGGGCTGCCCAACCCATAAATTGTTGTATTATTTTATTTATAAGTCGTTGCATATTTATGGTCTTGTTGTATTAAAGTCTCTGGTTGATGGTAGGAACATAGTGTTTGTTTTTTAGTAGGCATATAATTGCAATCGATTTCTCTTTTTTGACAAAACTTTGCAATTGATTTTGACATGACAGAAAAGGGAGGATTTTTTCCCCTTACCATACATTTGCTTAAAATGTCTATTGCAATACCTTTTTGAAAGCATGGTGAAAATGGAATCATTAGTCCAATACACATTTTGAATTTCTTAAAATTTGAATTAAAACGATAATTTTTATAAATATGAAAGATTAATTTTATTAAATATTTTATATTTAAAATCAATTAGTATAATGTATAAATGTTAGAGGATTAAATTTTTATTAAATTAATAACAGAATCTCAAATTAATTTTGAGTGACGAAAATATTTGATTTAAAAAAATTGATTAAATAGTAAAATTAATAGTTCAGTGATTAAAATAAAATAAATTTACCCAAAATAATCTTATTGTTTGCAGTTATAACTCTAAATCAAATTTAGGTGTTTACCCAAATAAGTTCATAAAAAAATATTTACCCAAATAAGGAAAAAATGGTTAAATTTTGTGATCTGACCCTATGCTTTACAAAAGTTATGAATATAATTCATGTATTTTAATTTAGTATTATGACAACTGTTAAATTCATTAAGTTAAATTTTACTATTTCTAACATCTAATTGGTAAATATATCATCATATGTGTAATATTGTTTTCAACATATTAAAAATGCAATTAATGAATTAGTAACTATCATTTACATTAAGATGATCCAAGAATATGGATTAAATCCAGAACTATAGACATCGTACATGATTAGTAATTAAATTTAAATAAATGAATTTAACAGTTACCATTTGGGTTAAAATTAAAATTTTAAATTTCAAAAAATATAAAAACTAAAATTAACTAATTTAAAAAAATACAAAAACTAAAATTGATAAATTAAAGTGCACCAAATAAATCTACAATTTTTGGTAAAGCACATGGAGTAGTAGCAGAATTTAAAAAAATTCATATTACTATCCACCGTCGCCGACTCATTGGCGAAGTCTCTGGTGTCTACTCTCCAGTCTTTACAACTCAGCTATTTTATCATCTTAATTCCATCATCACCGAAACCAGCTACCTCACTTCGTGTGTCGACCATTGAGCCATTATCAACCAGCCACCATGGCCACCACTGCCACCAGACCCAACCCTCACCCTCACATCTTGGTGTTCCCATACCCGGCTCAAGGCCACATGCTTGCCCTCCTAGACCTAACCCACCAACTTGCTCTCCGGGGGCTAGCCATGACGATCTTAGTCACCCCTAAAAACCTGTCTTTCCTTTCTCCTCTCCTCTCTTCTCACCCTTCCATTACTCCCCTTGTTTTCCCTTTCCCTTCTCACCCTCTCATCCCACCAGGCGTTGAACATGTTAAAGACCTTGGCAACAGTGGTAACCTCCCCATCATGGTAGCTTTAGGCAAACTTCATGATCCTATAGTGGAGTGGTTCGACTCTCACTCTGACCCTCCAGTTGCCATCGTCTCTGATTTCTTCCTTGGTTGGACTCAATGCCTTGCAACCCGCTTGCAAATACCCAGACTCACTTTCTACTCTTCAGGTACGTTTGTGGGTTCTATCTTGGATTATATTTGGAACAACGTTGAAAACGTGAAGTCTTTGAGTGAAATAGAGTTTGGTAATTTACCTGGATCCCCGGTCTTCAAGCAGGAACATTTGCCATCCTTGTTTAAGCTCTACAAACCATCGGATCCCGATTTGGAGATGATCAAGGATGGACATGTTGCAAATACAAAGAGCTGGGGTTGTTTTATAAATTCCTTTGAAGATTTGGAAGCTAAATATGTTCAGTGGTTGAAGACACATGTAGGTCATAATCGTGTTTTCAGTGTTGGACCACTAAGTTTAATAGGCCCTGATGTATCGGATCGAGGCACTTCAGGTTCAGTGTCTGAGATGAATGACCAGGTCTTGACTTGGCTGGATCGATGCCCCGATGGTTCAGTTGTTTATGTTTGCTTTGGGAGTCAAAAGCTGTTGAGAAAAGAACAAATGGAAGCGCTAATGGGCTTGAAAAGAGTGGCACACGATTTATCTGGGTGGCGAAATCCGGTACAACCCAACAGCAGGTCAAAGGGTTCGGAGTAGTACCCGACGGGTTCGAGCAACGAACCGCAGGTCAAGGTTTGGTGATAACATGGTGGGCACCGCAAGTGTTGGTACTGAACCAGAATGCAGTGGGTGGATTTCTGAGTCATTGTGGGTGGAACTCGGTTTTGGAAGGGATAGTGGGTGGAGTCATGATATTGGCTTGGCCTATGGAGGCTGACCAGTTTCTGAACGCCAGGCTCTTGGTGGATAATATAGGTGTGGGTGTTAGGGTGTGTGAGGGTGCAGACTCAGTTCCTGACTCTGATGAACTAGGCCGAGCCATTGCCAAGGTTATGACTGAGCGTGGAGGGATGAAGGCCAAGGCAAAAGGTCTCAAAGAGAAGACTTTGGCAGCGGTGAGTCATGGGGGAAGCTCCATGAAAGATTTGGATAGATTTGTGGAAGAATTGGGTCAACTTGGAGGGTGATAAATCGTCAGGAGAGGATAGTGTGAGGAAAAATACATCTAAACATGTTGTAACAGATAGTCGTACATAAACAGAAGGAGCTATGTTTTGATTTCTGATAAATAAGACATAAGGGAAGAAAACTAGACTGTACGAAAGTCAGATATGAAAGAAGGTGTCCTGTCTTACCTAGAAACAGTTCAATCAGAAGAGATTGAGCTTTGTTTAAGTTTCTTGATGCAACATTATCTACCAAGAGGTTACATGCGTGCATCAATGAGCCTGCATGAGTAAATATAGATATACATGTACGTAAATAGTTCCAAAGGAAATTGAATCCAGCTGAGGTAGCCTAATTAGATCAGTAGTAGAACTCATCCTACACCATAGGGTTTCAGTCTAAGATTTAGTGTGGATCAAAACATGCATTAAACTAAGCCGAAGCAACCTTCTTGTTCTCTATTTTACATCCTACATTTTCTATTTTATTGACAAATTATCATTATCAATAAATAAGTGCATAGCTAGTAAAAAGAGGGCAGAAAAGCCTATCAAGCTGTTGGCAGCTTCAAAAGCTGATTGTTACCCAGAAGGAGAAACGAGCCTATTTTGACACAAATCCAACCACCAAAATTCATAACAATTGTTCTATGAACAGAAACCAAAATCCAGGAGTGGAATCAGTACCTTCCTCTTTTAACATTAGCTCTGAACCAAACCTCTGTCCCGCCAAAACATGGGGGCCTTCGAGGAACCGTGAAATTCAAAGAATACCAATGCAAAATCAAGCTTTTAAAGTGAGAATGAATGAATGAAGCTATGAATTTTATTGACTCAGAGGCATCCTTTTATAT
Organism: Gossypioides kirkii; assembly: GCA_005610355.1. Taxonomy (NCBI): domain Eukaryota; kingdom Viridiplantae; phylum Streptophyta; class Magnoliopsida; order Malvales; family Malvaceae; genus Gossypioides; species Gossypioides kirkii. The sequence goes on along the minus strand of CP032245.1, from coordinate 230,865 downwards.
ACAAAGCTTGTAACAGCATGCTCCTAAACATTAGGAGATTTATTCAGAATTAATAGCAGCAGAATCAGAAGATAATAACAGCAAAATCAGAAAAAGGCAAAAACACAGAATCAGCTCAAAGACATACTCAACAGTGCGTTGATACAAATCTCGAGCAATTCAACGGAAACCGCATCGACGAAGGCTACCGAAGAAGGACAGGAGAGAATGTGAGGTCTTGATAGGTTACAGAAGGGTTTTCCATTTGTCGAGCATGGAAAAAAAGAGCACGTTTTAAGGTTTTAGGATGTTAAATTTCTATAGTGCGGGGTAAACTATCAAAATAATCCCTTTTGTTTGTGTTAGGTTACATTTTAGTCAATTATGTTTGAAATGTTACATTTTATTCATTTATGTTATCGTTTTCTTACAAAATGGTTGGTTTGCTGTTAAGATCTGTTACCTCTCAAATGTCAGTCCGATGTGGCAATGAAAATGAGTTTTAAATGCCAATGTGAATGTTTAGTTAGGATGAGAAAAGTTCAAATCTTTTTATGAAATAGAAAACAAAATTTTGGGATGTTAAACGTGAATGGTTTGGGTTTTAGGACAAATTTTGTATTCTATTTTCATAAAAAAATTTAAACTTTTCTCATCCAAACTGGACATTCACTTTAGCATTTAGAACTTATTTTCACTGTCACGTCGGACTGACATTTGAAAAGTAACAGATCTTAACAGTAAAATAATCATTTTATAAAAAAATGATAATATAAATGATTAAAATGTAACATTTCAAACGACTAAAATGTAACTTGAGACAAACAAAACAACTATTTTAATAATTTATCCGTGTGATAATTATTTATTAGAATCAAAGGTTTGCTTCGAAGGGAATATGGGAAAATAGGGGTTTGGATTTGAAAATTAGGGTTTAAGATTTAAATAGGCGCTAGTTTCCCGATAATTGTAAAGATTAAAAAATTGATGGATTTAAAGATTCGGTTCATATATAATTGGAAACGGCATCAGTTTGCTACAATTTGTACATTTGTGGGTAAAAGTATTTGGAAGTCTTTGTATTAGAAATTAGATTATATTTTGTCCTCTCTTTTAAAAATTAGTCCTTAATTTGTCTATTTTTTTGAGTAAAGAGGGCTCAATTAAAGTTTTAATATTGACATAGATTTTTTGAACATTAACCTCGTTATAGGTTATTATCATATCTACTCTTTTTGATACAAAGCCTAAAATTACCCATAACTCCTCTCTTACCCTTAAATAGAAGGATAATACACAATACCGATACCAATCAAGCTAATACTCAATTGACAATATTAACATAAATTTAAATGCATCAAATCAATGTATAAATATAATAAAATTATTAAATAACAAAATTATGTCTACATATTAAATACAAACATATAACTGTCTTAAATATATATTGTATTAATCGTGTTTAAATTAGACATGTCCTAAGAGATGGACATTTAATTGGTCCGGTCCCACAAGAACTATTAATAATAAAATTTATTTATTTTTAATAAATTTATGATAAGTTTGAATTATATTTGATGTTTTTGATATGATGTTTATAATTATTTATAGTTTTCTCCAACCCATAAATAAGAGGATAATGCGCTTCAATACATTTGAACCTACGTCTTTTTGTATTGACAATAAAACTCAATCAGTTTAACTATTTATTTTTAAAATGTTTAATTAGCATTAATTTGGATCCTTTGGGCTAAAAATAGACATTGACAAAGAAAATATTGAAAAGAATTAAGTGAGATGAAATTTTGTAATTTAAACTTATCTATTAAATGTGTATTTTTCCATTATTTTTATATATTATCTGATGGTGTGTTTTTTTTAACTCCATAAATGATAAGAACATGTGGTTATTAGGGACACAACGCGTTGATTTGTTTAAAATTTTTGAAAATTTTCTTTACACCCTTCAAATTTTTTTAAAAAAGTCTCAATAAATTTTTTAAATTTTTTAAAATTTTAATTAAAGTATTAATTTTTTTTAAATTCTCATTAAACCTCTATTCTTTTTAAAAGTTTTAATTAAACCTATAAAAAAATTAGAAATTCTTATTAAATCCCTCAAAATTTTAAAAATTTTAGTTAGCCTCTCCAAATCTAGACCTAAACATGGATCGGGCCACTCACCTAGACCCGATCAAAAGTGAGAGAGTTTGAGCAAAAATATAGACTTAAAAATAGGCTTGAACAAAAAATAAGATCAATTTTTTAAATGGGCTGGACCTCGACTATGATTTTTTGGTCTAGGCTCGGCCTAAATTTGCCTACTCTTTTTTCATTGATGTTTGCTACCATTTTGATATTATTTTGCTACCATTTTGTTATTATATTGATATTATTTTATTGTTATTATTTGGATATTATATAACTTTTATTTTATTATTAATTTTCCTACTATTTTAGAGGCATTGCCTTTCTAAGTTGCAACTATCTTAGTGTTATTTAAGTACAAAGTTTTTTTTATTGTATTTCAATTTGTTGAGAAGTATTTATTTTAATTTTTTTCGTGTATTAAATGTATTATATTTTTTAAAAAAATTTATATAAAAAAGTTTAATACAGGTCAGGTTCGGTTTAACATTTTTATCTAGGTCGGAGTTGGACAGAATTTTAGGCACATTTTTTAGACCAGACTTAAAATTTTACATCGATCCGATTCATGATTAGATCAATCCTTAAATAATATTAAAAAAAAACAAATGAATTGAATTGAATGAAAAATAATTTTTTAATCAATAAAAAAATCATTGCCAATATATCTAATAATGATTTTAAATAGAAAAAAAAAGGACAAACGATTTAATATGAAATATTTGGTGATTAAAACATCAATATTTGTTAGTTGGAGGATAGCAAATTCAAAACAGAAATAATAGATGCTAAAAATAGAAAAGACAAATCTTACCAAAGATAATCATTGTTCCATCAACTAATCCTATATTATTAAATATTTTTCTCACATATTTATTTATTTTTATCATTTTCGAGTTTAAATTATTTTAATTTTGGATAAATTTTGAGTTTGAGTTAATTTTAGATTTGGATTTATGTGGTTTGGGTTATTAATTTTTATGATCAAATCTGATTGGATTAGACTTAAAATTGAGTTGAATAGGGTCAAGTTTTCAAGTTGGGGTCAAAATTAAGGTGTCTAAACATTATAAAATATTTAAATACGAGTCAAATTTTGTTGTTAGTTCATGTATTATGCGTAACTTGTGAATTTAGTTTTTGTACTTTAATTTGGATAATTTTAATCCCAATATCTTTTGAATTGATCAACAATCCTTACACGTTCTGAATTTTTAAATTTCAATCTTGACCTAAATGGTAGTAGTTAAATACGTTTGATGAAATTTTGCTATTAGTGATATACAACGCATAAAGTTGTAGATTTAATCAATGTTCTCTAAATTGATCATTCTTAGTCCTTACGCTCTTTAAATTTTGAAATTTCAATCTTGACGCAAACAACATTCATTAAATATATTTATTGTGTTTTTGTGAGTAATATGTGAAAATAACAAGCTAATGTACATGTAATAATATGTTTGTCGTATAAGATTAACAACATAACTTAAGGAATTTAAACACTATACCATTGAATTAAGATTGAAATTTCAAAATTTTTAAAAATAATAAGTAAAAAAAATTAAATTAAAGTATAAAAATTAAATCCACAAGTAACAAACAAAACTTAATAACAAAATTTAACATTAAATACACAAAAAATACGACAAGACATGAATAACCAAATTTAATAAAATACAATATATTTTATACATAATTATAAATAGATGAATTCCGAGTCAAACAGTGGCAGAGCCATAAATTTTTTTTTGTTGGGGTCGGAACTAAATTGTATATTTTTACAATAGTAAAAATATAATTTCATCATTTTAATAACTTATATATTTATAATTTTTAAAGGTTTAAATCAATTTTTTATAAATATTGAAGACTCAAAATATAATTTAACCATTATTAATTTAAAATTTTATATATGATAAAGAGTTTAAATGAAAAATTTACCAATTTAGACTCCACCACTGGAGTCGAGATTTCTTTGTCAATGCAGGCCATAAGTTTGCCTCAAAACCCCAAGGGCTAAGGAGTGAAATTTAAGAATTATCAAATTGGACCCGCATTGTTCCCGTTTGCATTCGGACAAAACACTGCAACCAAAATGCCACTAAATCAAACATGTTTTCACCATTACACCTCAAATTGACCTTTCACAATAAATTAATTTAACAACTAAAATTGACCTCCCACTAAAATGAATGGTTCCGATTCATAAACAAATTTATTTAATTATTATTGTAAATAATTATCAACTATTCCGTTTTAATTCTAAATAAAAGAAACCCGACCCTTTTCTTGTAAGAATTTTAAAAATTTAAATTTGTTAAATATTATTTAATAAAATTGTGTACAAATTAATTGAATTAAATTTTGATTAAAAAAAAGATCTTTTATTGTTATTAAAGAAATAATCTCTCAACATCATCCGTCATCATCTTTCATAATTAAATAATCTAACAAATTACTAACTGGAATATGGATTAAACTACCAAAAAGAAACACAAATAAATATTTAAAACATGAGTTGACCTATATGTATGATATAAATTATGCATGTAACTTCATTAAATTTAAAATCAGATTAGCTTAAAGGTCTAGTTCAATAATTTAGAATATTAAATAATTATCATTGGATGAACTAAAAATATATAATATATTCAACTTTCCAACCTACTACATATACATATACATATTATTTTGCTTAATAAATATGCAAAAAATGTTATAATTCATAGTTCACCAACTTAACCATGGCAGCTTTTATAAAACCCTAAATTTTATTTTTTTAAAAACTCATCTTTAGTACATAAAAGAAAAGCAAAGAGATCTCCATGTTTTTCTCCAACATGTCTAAAGCCAATGTAAGGAAACATGTTATGGCGAAGAAAGGAAAAGAAAAGCCGATGGAAAGCTCGGTGCCGTCGAAGAACTTGAAGAAAATCTACCCTATCGGGTTTCAACGAAGTAGCTCGTCTTTATCGTTGTCGTCGTTGTCGTTGTCGTTGTCTTTGTCACAGAACTCGAATGATTCATCGATTACGGATCACACGAGTACTACACCGTTGGAGCAAAGGATTTCGTTAGCTCTTAGCTTGATCGCGCCTCATCATGAACGGAGAGTGTTTGTCCCGGTTGTTAAAAATGTCCGGCGAAGTCGGAAACCACAACAACTACAACAGGAACATCCTAACAATGGGGAACTTAGGAGATGCCATTGGGTTACAAAGAAGAGTGGTAAGTTAGCAATACCTAGTATTTTAATTTTTATTTTATTTTACTTACGAATAAGTGGTGGATATGGATATTAGTAGTCATGCACTATTTAGTCCCGTCTGAATATGTAGGGATGGAAAAATAATATCAACTCATCAGATTTCAAGACATGAATATGTCTAAACACATATCGAGATTAGAGGGTTGACAATAATTCCCATCCTCTAATTTTTTTTTAAAATACTTAGGGAAAAATGAAATATCAAATATACTATATAGTCTGATATATTGCACACCAAATTATGGATTGTTTAAGCATATGGTACCAAAAATTCTTTTGTAGAATCTTAATTTGGCAGTGATCATACAATTAAATTAATGGTTGTCATAATTTATCTTTTCCAATTCGGAATAATTTGGTCGTTCAATTTATCATTATATTTGATAATGTTCAATATATATTTAAATAATAATAATAATGGTCATTAATTTTTATTCTGAAGCATCTCAACCACTATGGTTTTATAGCTGGTTTTTGGATCTTTGTCCTTCTTAATTAAATTTTAGATAAAATTCAACTAAAAATCTCAATCCATTTAAATTATAGGTGCTGATTCATCAGATTAAATTTGGGTCGGATTCATATAAAATATTTAGATCAATTTTCAAGTTCGGGTCTAGTACAACTTAAAAATAAATTTATTTTTTTGTTAAAGTCCGATTCAATTTTAAAAAAGAGTAAATCCTGATTCAATCTGATCCGCTCATATTTAATTTTTTTCTAGATTAATTTTTATTTTAAAATAATTATTTTTAATATGGTCAACAAAATATTTTATTTATGTTCTATTTAATTTAGATTTAAGTATGAATATGTATATATTTAACACTTTATTGCTAATTTGTTGACCATTGCTTTCTGAGTAGTTAAGCTTTGTGAAAAAAATTTGAAGTCAAATTAAACTGAAAAGATAGAACACCTGCAATATTCAGACAACCTAATTAATCAACAGAAAACTTGTCTTTGTCACCTGTCATTGTCTTGCAGTTGAGACTTCTCTAATCTCTACATAAATTCAAAACAACATATATATTTATATTTATATAGGTACTCGTGTATAGAAACTGAGAAATACGTAAGTATTTAAGTAGGTTTAATTCTCGTTTTAGTCCTTTTACTATGTTAAAATTTGGGACCTAATCTTTTTATAGTTTTGCAGGTAAGAGTACAATAGAGATTTTATACTAGGAGTCAGAGTATATTTTGTCCTCTCTACTAAAAAATAGGCAAAGTAGTCCCTATATGTTAAATCAAATAGCAATTTAATTTTTTTGTTAAAAATTTCATCCATATTTATTGTTAGATATTGGTCTTATATATCAACATGAGGTACACATGCTGGTTATTCCGTTAATCACACAAGTTTTTAATTGGATGAAATTTTTAATAGAAATGTCTGATTTGCTCTTTGATTCAATATACAATGATTAATTTGTCTATTTTAAAGTAGAGAGAGTAAAATGCAATCTAAATTTTAATACAAGAACCTCCATGGTACATTTACCCAATTTTGCATAACTTGATCTATTTAGTTTTATAATGTTATTCTTTAGTCTAAACTGATATTGATGTCAACATTTACCTACTGATTACATAAAAAAAAATGAATTCTCATTATAGGTTCTGATCATATCTGTTTTTTTTGACATAATACTTAGAACTACCCATAGTTCCTCCACAACGTATAAATAGAAAGATATTGCGTTTTAATACACTCAAACTCATATCCTTGCATTGGCAATAATGTCCATACTAATAGAGCTAAGACTCAATCAACTCAAAGTAAAAAAAATAAAAAATTTAGCAACTTAAGTGATTAAAACTAGAATTAAACCATTTAAATTTCAAACAAACTAACAAAAGTTTTCTTGATGCAGATAAAGTATACATATCATTTCATGATGAACAATGGGGAGTTCCAGTTTATGATGACAAGTAAGTTTTTCTATTTCAATAAAATCACAATTATTTTCACTAAATTATGATTGTTTTTTCATTTTTTTTAATATCTTAAAGTTATAAATGATCAAACAGCCAATTATTCGAGCTACTTGTCTTGTCCGGTATGTTGATGGATTACAATTGGACCGAAATTTTGAAAAGAAAGAAAATTTATAGGTAAGTTATTCTTCAAGTTTCATATAGAGAAGGTGTAAATTTTAATTCAATTATAATGCTTTTGTATCAGATTCCAAATTTATATTCCATCACGATTTATTTAAATGGGCTATTGGCATTACATAAAATGTTAATTTATAGTTAAGATTAATGGACTAAAGATTTGTTCAAAATCTTAGTTCACACTAATCTCATATTTAATCCCTCTTATCCAGAAAAATTATGTAGTTAGATTAATTTTGTGAGATGATTAAAATATGTATAATTCAAGATGAATATTGAACTAAAGATTGCAATTATTTATTGATATAATAATTTTACAGAGAAGCTTTTGCTGGGTTTGATCCTGAAATTGTTGCAAAAATGGGGAATAAAGAAATCAATGAGATATCATCAAACAAAGCTATTATGTTGGCTGAGAGCAGAGTAAGGTGCATAATACACAATGCCAAATGCATACAAAAGGTTAGTTCGCGGATTTTAGGATTCCAATTTTAATAGAGCTTTTGGTTTAGTACATTGCGTTACATGGGAATAGGGAAATAATTGCAAATGATGGAATTCGAATTTCGAATGAATGCTCGGGTGGTTGCATGAACCAATTAAGCTTTGGGTTCATTGCATCGTAGTTTTTTTTGGTTCGAGAATAGGGAAAGTGGTTGTAGATGCTTAGATCATGTTTGGCTCAAGTGGTTCCCAGCTTGCACTCTAAGGTCACCATTTTAAAGTCTTCAATTTTTTTTGATGGTTCTCCTATTCAGCTTAGTGGGCCAGTCACCAGTCACCATTTTAAGCATTCATGCTCTCGACAGGGTCAAGAGACAATCCCCTCAAATTAGGAAAAAGGGTCTTTGATATGTTATAGAATTTGAATTCCAAACCTATTGAGTAATTCCTTTTTAAGGGTGGTTGCATGAATCGAGAATAACTCTCGGTCATTGGCCGATATTGAAACTAAATTTTGGAAGATTTAACTAAAATATTCAAACATTTTAGGACTTTAATTTCATGTAAAAAAATCAAATTTTCTGACTCTCTTTGGCCTCCATTACGATCCACCCTTGCTCTTGATTCATTTCATTGCAAACTGTTTAGCATGGGAATAAGATATACAGTTGCAGATAGTGAACTCCAAATGTATTGAAAACTTTTTTTTTTTTTGTTCTTGCATGTGGTTGCATAAACCGGCAGACTTAAACTTCAAATTCATTACTTTTGGATTACGATTAATCACACGAATTAATTGTCTTTACCCAAATACACAGATTGTCAGAGAATACGGATCTTTTAGGAACTTCATGTGGGGTTATGTGAATCATAAACCACAAATTAACAAATACAAGTACCCAAGAAATGTTCCACTTAGAACCCCAAAAGCTGAAGCCATTAGCAAGGAGCTATTGAAGCGAGGATTCCGATTCGTTGGGCCAGTCATCGTTTATTCATTCATGCAAGCTGCCGGGTTGACTATCGATCATCTCATCGGTTGTTTTAGACACAAAGAATGTGTTGCCCTTGCCGAGAGACCTTGGAGACACATTTAAAAAACCTATGTTTACTCGGATAAAGTATGTGTCCCACACGAATACGGATAGTTTGCTTTTAACATCTTTACTAAATCTCTTTTTTCTTTTTGTATATGTATACGGATGATTCATAAAGCTTCATCCATGGCTTATGTAATTGTTTTGCATATTCAATTAAACACAAGGCTGCTTGGATTTTGGATTTGATGGTTTTAATGAAATGTTATCAAACATAAATATTTATATTATCTACATTCTAGATCGATGTTATATATATTATTCACATTTGAGAATAAATATCAAATGCACACACACACACATATATATATATATACTCAGAGGCAAATACAAAGGGGCAAACAGGGATCTTAGTCCCATAAATGGAAAAATTACAATGTAGTTCTCTCACTAAAAATTAAGCTATAAATTAATATATGATGAAATTCTATTTCACCCCAAAATAAAAAAAAAATGTTTAAGTTCTTTAAGAAGTATTAAATCACTATTTAGGGTCTAAACAACTCTCACATTGGGCCCTAATCCTTCAAAAATGTTGAGTAAGATTTGTTTTGTTGTGATGTAAGTTTGGTCTTTGTTTTGAGTGCTTTTTCTATGTTTTCAATGTTGGGGTGTTTCACCTTGACGGTGTTTTAGTTGTTCTTTGCATGTACTAGCTTGTTCTTATGGAGGTTTCCCTCTTGTAATAAAACTTATCTTTTAGCCAAGAAAAAAAAATTCTTCTTTTTTGTTAGTTAGTTCCTGAAATTGGTATTGTTCCCACATCGGGGTCGAACATTTTGTTCAAGTTAATCTTTGAATTTGAGAATTGTTTTCACATCGAAGCTTGAACGTGACAATTATTCTCACATTGAGAGCTTAAATTTTAGGGTTTTTACGGAAATATCAATGGATAATTTGGACAAAAAAAAATCAAGCCTCAATGTAGGAACGATTCCCTAAACTTGGATAGAAAAAAATTTAGGCATGAATGTAGGAACAATTGCCCAATTTAGGGGCTAATTTGGATAAAAGAAGTTCAGGCACTAACGTGGAAGTAATTGCTAAGTCCAAGTCCCAAAAAGTAATTTAACCTTTTAAAAAATGGTGAAGTTATAAATATATTTACGTTTATTACTAAACCATTTTTTAATTACATGATCAAAAAGTGAATATTTTATTATTTCAAAATATCACACGGTAAAAAGTTTAATGAGATTAATAATTTGACAAAATCTAAAAAATAAAGAGACTGGAAATAAAAGTATAGGAACAGCAATGAAATAACATATTTTAGGGTTAATTAAATTCTATGAATAGGTGTGTCCTTTTCGATCGAGTGTGAAGAATGCAAGAGGCGATAATATATTAGTTTTAGTGATAGTAATGGAGAAATGGTGGAGGACACAATGATTTATGTGATTCCATCGGTTGGTTGTGTTTATGTTTACAAAAGTGTAAATATTTTATGATAACTATTACCTTATTTTTATAAGTAATAATATCCGACACCATAATTAATTCCGGGTATCATAGCTGATCAAATTTAAATTTTAAAGACATCCAACTCCATTTTTTTTTTATAAAAACTATATTAATTTAAATTTAGATAAGCTGGAATTATTCTCATTATTAATATTTTGTGTAATTTTTTTTTTTGCTCAATCAATTAAAACAAAATAAAGCATTGACCAGACAATGCAGATACTGCAGAAAGCAGCTAAGACAGCAAAAGGAACCTCCACCCGAAAACGGCTATCCATAGTCCTGTTCAAAAACAGAACAAACTTTAAACCCTAAACCCTAATATTTTGTGTAATTGTTGGCAATAGCAATTATTACAGCTGTAATCCTCGTGTCTATATATGCTTAGATATTGATATAGAAGCGGGTATTGGGGTAAGAACTTCAGGCATCGATCTATAAAGGGTGAAGCATTACTTGAATACCGTGTTGTGGTTGAAGCGTGATTATAGGAAACGGCGCATGAACGTAGGCCGGGGAGAGAGTAAAGGCGTAGCGTTGGAGAATCATTGAGAGAGCGATCTTTGTTTCAGTGGTTGCAAAGCTCATACCGACGCAAGATCGAGGTCCCATCGAAAAGGGAATGAATGCTGCGGAGTTGTATTTGGTAGCACTGGCGATTCCTTCGACGAATCTCTCTGGTTTGAAAAGATGTACATCGTCTCCCCATAGTTGGGGGTCATGGTGAAGTGCCATGATTGGGATCAATATCTCCATATTTGCAGGCAAAACGAGCTTTCCCAATCGAACTTCTTTATTGACCTTTCGGATTACGGCAACTACAGGAGAATACAATCTCAGGGTTTCGTTGATGACCATGTTCATCTGACACCAAAACCAAGGTTGAGGTCAATTTTGAGTTCAAGTTGGGATTTTAGTTTGAATTAATAGTCGAATTTTTGGGTTTGAGTCAAAATCGAAATCTCTACTCTACCCTGATCCTTAATTGGAAGTACAATATGCTATTAAAACACTTAGATATTGCGGATTTCCTTACAATTTTTAGTTTGGAAATGCCTTCGGAAGTAGGATTTCGGTCACCGAATGCCTCGAAAACCTCTCGTCTTGTTTTATCTTGCCATTCAGTATGAATTGCTAAAACGAAGACTGTCCATGCCAACAAGGAATTAGTTGTTTCTTGACCGGCAAAATAGAATGTTTTGCACTCGTCCACTAGATCCTGGACGGAAAACCGATTTTTTTCGTTGGAATCACGATAAGCATTTATAAGCAACCCCAGAAAATCATTACCGAAAGTATCGGATTCTCCAACCGAGACATTCTTTTCCCTTCTCTTAACCATTTCCATCACACGGTCATGTATTCCTTCAGCAAGTTTCTCCGATTCTATTTCATCCGCAGTTTTCCATATCATGCTGTAAAAGAAAACAAAGATATAAGCTTAGATATGTTAATTTGAGTGAGAATTGAGAAGCCATAAACATGGAAGAGCATACTTGATGCCAGGAATGGGAGTTTTGAAATAATTGTTGATGACTAGTATCGATAATTTCGTCAACATCTCGAAAATCTTCTTCCCTTCTAAGTAATTACTACCGAAAGCCGTTCTCGATATAACTTCCGCAGTCAACAACCTGAACTCCTCAAACACCTCCATCTCTTCACCTTCTCGGCCTTTCCACTTCTCCAACATCGTCTCCACACTAGCAACCACTGCTGGATTCATATTCTGCCACCCAAAAAGAAAAAAAAAAACATCAATGTCCTTTTTTTTTTTTTCAGTCAGAGATAAATTCAAAGACTTACTTTTAAACTCTCTCCATGAAAGGCATGATTCGCCAACTTCCTTTGCCTCACCCATTTCACACCTTCTGTCGCCACAAGCCCGTCACCCAGTATCTTATAAGTAAAACTCGAATCATCCTTCCGTTTCGGGAAAGACCCATCGTTGCTTTTCAGTATCTCTTTGATTATTTCGGATTCCGATATCACTAGTTGAGCTTGAGTTCCCTCCCATGTAAGATAAATCTTCCCTAAATATTAAACAAAAAACATTTTCAAATGAAAATCATATATATATTAAAAAGAACATGCAAATCATCATCACCATAAGTGTTGATCCATGAATGAATTTGAGGAATAACTCTGGGGACTATATTATGTGTTAAGGAAGCCATGGGTTTGCTTAAAGCTTCGTATTTAGAACGAGAAGAGGCTTTGTTGTTGCCATGGATGAACTCATATGGAGGTCCTTTGATTCCTTGTAAACTCAGTGCTTTTTGTATTTTCAAAGGCGTCCACCAATATTTGTGAAGGAATTTCAATAGAAATAAGCTTAAAGAAGTTGCGAGGAAGATTAAAAACTTGGATGTTGAATCCATTTTTGTTATCTTTAACAATGAATTCAAATGTTTCTTGTTATATATATAATTATGATGAGTCTCTCTCTCTTTATTATAATCGGTAAAATTTTGGTTTTGGTCCCTCTAGATATTCAAATTTGTGATTTAATATGTGTATTTTAATTTGATATAATATGATGTTTTTTTTTATAATGTCTAGTATTGTTGATTCAATATGTGTGATTTTAGATTGAGTTAACTTGAGTTTTAAAATTTTCGGATCATTTTGGATCAAGTTAATTTAGAGTTTGAGTCAATTTTGAGGTTAGGGTTATTTTGGATTCAACTCATTTCAAGTTTGGATCGTTTGATTTTGAGGCTGGAGTTTTTCAAGTTAGGTTATTATGGGTTTGAGTCATTTTAGATTTTAGTTACTTCAGGTTCGGATGATTACGGGTTTGAGGCTTAAGTTTTCAAGCTTGTCATTAGTGATTCAAGTCATTTAGACTTTAGTCACTTTGGATTTGAGTCATTTCAGGTTTGGATTATTTTGTATTTAAGTAATTTCAAGTTTGGGTGATTCAAGCTTGATGTTAGAGTTTATTAAATTAGTTCAATAGAGATTTGTATCTTTTCAAAATTTATAAGTTTCATCGCAAAATTTGAAATTTTTTTACATAGTTGATATCATTTGAATTTAGAATTTTGTTTTTGATTTATAAGATAATCCAGAATCAGTCGATACAATACATTTAAATAATAAATATACCCGTTTCTTGAAACAAGAAAGAGAAAAATAGACATAAAGTCCAAATTTCCTGGAAAATATCATAAATCGAATATTTATAAGACAAATAATATACAACGTTTGACACTCACAATTTTAACCTTAATATAATCTTGCAATCATCATCAACCCAATGTCTTGGTTTACTATTTTGTTCTTGACCTGTCGGAGCTTGAAAAATTATGACATTGTAATCCTAGCTTTCGAATCATTAAAGTCATTATAATCCTTTTTTTAGTGAACCTTCTTAATGACCTTCGTTCTTGAGGTTGTTGAGTTTATTTTTCTAAAACAATTATCTCATCTTAAATAAGGAGTTGTTCAATATTATCTTGTTGAGATTTTGGATTCACTTATTGATCAATAATAAGTATGAGAATTTGAACATAGTCAAAAGTGATAGCAAAAACTGAGTTAGAATCCAATTCATTCTCAAAAGCAATGTCTCTAAACTTATTTCTCCCTCCAAACTCATCATCCTCAAAAATGTTGCAATTCTTGTCTTAAAATTATTCCTAATTGTGGGATCATAAAACTCATAACCCCTGGATCACTCAAAATTTCCTTGACCCTAATACTTCATAGACATTAAAGAAGCCAGAAGTGATGTCATTTCAACTTTGTCGTTTTTAGTAAAATGTTTCTCAATTTCGTCAAGGAAACCTTGGCCTGAATAATCTCTTCAAATTTTGTGCCCCTAAAAGCTTTTGGAATGATGTGCTCTATGATAATTAAACTCATGCAATTTGAACGATCCCACCTCTCAAAATCCTTTTTAGCATCATGGGTGCTTTCCGCAATGAGAGGTGCAGGTTGTTCTTCCTTTAGTGCAAGGTCTATGTCCATACAGCTAAGTATTATAAGTGCCTTTTCCATTCTTTGAAATTGGTCTCATTAAGCATGAAAATAGAATTTATATTAGCAGATATTATGGCAGTAGAAGATGAACTAGCTGAATATAAAACAAAAAATAAATAAAAACAAGCTCACATCAATATTAATAAATAAACAATAAATTCAAGATAATGGCTAATCACATCTCAAGATACCAAACATAACATTAATATCAAATCTTTGGACAGTAATATAACAGTAAACGGTACTCTTGTTGTAACAATCAAACATTGACAATAAATTATATCAAACAATGAATTAATCTTTGGACTAACATATTGCTCACATAAATTACCTTATAATTGTCACACATTTATTACCATAGATGTCGTTGAAATTCAGCCACATATTAACTTACCTTTGGGTTAATTAATAAATGCATGAATCACAAAAACATATAATCATCTTGATATTTTAAATAAACTAATCTACGCAAAAAAGGTCACTTTGGTGGCATTTTGTTTCAACAAATCTATTTAAAATATTAGACATCCTTAATTAAATACCAAAGCCAAAATCTAAATTTATTTGTTTCATAATATTTCTCTTAATTTCATCTTTCAATCAAATTAAAAGATAATAATATATATATATATATTTATCCCAAAACAACATATAGTGATGTTGGCAAATATAATAATAGTTGAATAAATCAAAATAAAATCGTATAAGACTTCAAATTTAAACCAAAATCATTTGAATAAAAGAAAACCTCATATTAAGATATCGAACACTCTATTAATATTTCATCTTTGGATAAAATTTTAACTTGTAAGTGATATCTTGGTGTAGTAATCAAACAATGATAATGAGAACATGTCAAACAATAAATCTTCCTTTGAGCTGATTTATTGCTCACATGTAAAATCAAATAATCATCACATGTTTATTACCACAGTTGCACATGCGATATTATTAACTTTACTTTGAACCGATCAATATTAACATAACTTAAGTTACATGCATACAACCTTTATATCTTAAAAGAAAATAATCCACACACACAAAAAAAAATTTGACGACTTATTATTTCGATTAAGTTATTTAAAAATATATAAACATTCCAATATTCAAATTTAAAAATTTCATAAGAATCAAAGGTCAAAAATAATTTTTTTGTTGCTTTATAAATTCCAAAATAACTCAAAATAAAGTTGTTTTAATAACTCAATAAAAAAACAAAAACCCTAATCTTTGATTAATATTTTTTCAAAACCATATATGTCAAAACCGAATTCAACGAAAGCTTATAACTCAATTCATGCAAAATAAAATCATGCATTATTCCCATAAATTCATTGCTATGTATATGCATATAATAAAAATATTAGCGACATGCTTTGCATCCACATATAACTTCAAAACTAAATATATGATTAAACTGATTAGCTTAAAAACCCTTTATTCTTAAGCATATAAACCCCCAATGACAAATGTCAATGAACTAATATTGTCTTCACAACCAAGTAATATATACAATTACCAAAACACCAAAAAGAATTCTTATAAAATTTGGAATTCAAGAATAATTAACTCACTTAATCCCTCATTATCAATAAAAAAATCAACTGCTATATATTAATTTATATGTTGAATTCAATTGAGTGTCAAACTTCAATCCAACTATGTTGAAGTTCAAATTATATATAAACAACCATGTATTCTGGTTGAAGGAAACCATTGAAAATCAACATGGTAAAAAGAAAGACATTAAAAACCTAAACATTCAAAATAATCAAGACTTAAAAAACTTTAATATGTACATCTTCAAACATCAACATATATATCTGAAATATTAAATCCATGGAAATTTCATGAATCAATCATCCAAAAAGAATAAAAACTTAATTAATTCTCAATAATTCAACATGACAAGGCTCGATGTCACTTGTTAGAATCGTAAAATAAATCTGAAATAAAACTTAATAAATCATAAATCAAGATCTATCATGTCAAATCATCAAGAATACATCAATAAATAAAACTAGATGTGGAACCGTATCTAAATTCATCGATTTCATGAAATCTAAAGATCTTGGGGTTTTAATATTTCAAATTAGCATGCAAGTAATATAGAAAAGATAAAATATTAAAAAAATTACTTTATCAAATTGTTAATCAAGATTTAAATAAATATTTGAGAATTAAATCATAGCTTTCGAATCACGAATTTAAATAAAAGTCACATCGTAATCATTATTTTACTTATAGATTTTAGAGTAATTGATTGCAATAACAATTATTACGTCTGCAATCCTGATGTTCAAGTATGCTTACATATTGATATAAGATATTATTAGGGTAAGAACTTCAGGCATCACTCTATAAAGGATGAAGCATTACTTGAATACCGTGTTGTGGTTGAAGCGTGATTACAGGAAATGGCGCATGAACGTAAGTCGGGGAGAGAGTAAAGGCGTAGCGTTGGAGAATCATTGAGAGAGCAACCTTTGTTTCTGTGGTTGCAAAGCTCATGCCAACACAAGATCGAGGTCCCATCGAAAAGGGAATGAATGCTGCAGAGTTGTATTTGGTAGCACTAGCGATGCCTTCAACGAATCTCTCCGGTTTGAAAAGATGTACATCGTCTCCCCATAGTTGGGGGTCATGGTGAAGTGCCATGATTGGGATCAATATCTCCATATTTGCGGGCAAAACGAGCTTTCCCAATCGAACTTCTTTATTGACCTTTCGGATTACAGCAGCTACAGGAGAATACAATCTCAAGGTCTCATTGATGACCATGTTCATCTGCCGCCAAAATAAGTTTCATTTATTAAATAATAGTCAGTAACCAATTTTTTTTTTGAGGTGTTAAAATTAAATTATATATTTTCGTATGAGCTACAATACAATTTCATTATTTTATTAGTTAATATCTTTATATTTTTTAAAAAAATTGAATCAAAATTAAGTTATCATATTTGAAGGGATAAAATGTAATTTTACAATTTACTAACTTATAGTTTTATACATTTTAAAGGGTAAAAAGTGTATTTTTCTCATTTTAGGGCGGTCAAGGCCACGACCTATTTAGTCGGGTTTGAGGATTGAACTTTTTTTTTTTTTTTGATAATTAGAGGAGGGGAATGAGGTTGCTTAGGATCGAATCCAAACTCTCATACCTAGCTACAACATAATGCTCTTGCTATTGGGGCAAGAGGTTGTTGGTGAGGATTGGAATTTTTTGAGTTGGGACATTTCAACTTCAAATACATCAAGTTTAGGTCATTTCAATTTTTTAAGTTAATTTTGAATTCGAGTTAAAGTTGGATGGGTTCAAATTGTTGACATTTTATGGTAAAATTGACCTGGATTAAATCTACTAAACTAAAGGTCAAAATAATCTGACCATAAACCATTAACAACCCAAATTCGCCCAACCCTAGTTTGAAAACGATTTCAATCATAAATAACATGAACTTAAAACAATATAAACTTGAAATAATCTGAATTCAAAACTAACCTAAATTAAAAGTTGAATTAGCTTGTCTAAATTGATCTAGCTTGAAACTAACCCAACCTGCCCGATTGACTGAAAGTACAATGCACTATTGAAATTGATAGAGATTGTGAATTTACTTACGGTTTTTAATTTGGCAATGCCTTCGGAATTAGGATTTTGGTCCCCAAATACCTGAAATACCTCTTGCCTTGTTTCTTCTTGCCATTTAGTATGAATTGCTAAAACAAGGATGGTCCACGCAAGCAAGGAGTTGGTTGTTTCTTGACCGGCAAAGTAGAATGTCTTGCACTCATCCACTAGATCCTCCATGGAAAACCGGTTTTTCTCGTCGGAATCACGATAAGCATTTATAAGTAATCCTAGAAAATCATTGCCATAACCATCAGCTTCTCCTGTCTCTACTTTTTTTTCCCTTCTCTTAACCATTTCCATCACACAATCATGAATTCCATTAGCCAGTTTCTCCGATTCTATTTCATCCGCGCTTTTCCATATCTTGCTGCAAAAGCAAACAAAGGTATAAGCTTAAACCTTTCAATTGAGTGGATGTGTTGGTTTTTGGTTGAGTCAATTTGGATTGGATCACTTTTTAGTTCATTTAAATTTTGGTCAAATTGACGTTCAAATTATTCAAGGGTTTTTGTCAAATTTGGATTCAAGTCATTTCATGCTAAGATCATTTGGGTTTTAGTAAATTTGTTCATAAGTTGAGCTACTCATCCAACCCCGAAAATTTGTCTGAAATATAAGAGGGATTGAACAAAAAAACACTGCTCGAAAAGTAAGCTGTGTAAAAGAATTAGATGATATTAAAAGATGGGTTGAGCTTGAATTTTAACATTCAATATCTATGCTCGTCTCAACCTGTTTTATACTTTAT
Organism: Gossypioides kirkii; assembly: GCA_005610355.1. Taxonomy (NCBI): domain Eukaryota; kingdom Viridiplantae; phylum Streptophyta; class Magnoliopsida; order Malvales; family Malvaceae; genus Gossypioides; species Gossypioides kirkii. Next base: position 211,975 of record CP032245.1, on the reverse strand, counting down.
TTTGCTTTTCTATATTATGTAATTTATATCAAATAAAGTTAAATATATAATAATACAATACTACGTAAATATTAAAAAAATATTATAAGTTGTGTAAATTTAAAATTTTAATAAAATAAAATCATCTAAAATATTAAATTAATATTAATATTTTTTTTAGAAATAATATGGGTGGATATGAAATAAGCTTCAATTAGTCATTTACAAATATGAATAAGATTGAGCAAAATTTTATGCTCATATTTCTAATTAGGCTAGGCTTGGGTTTTAGTCATTTCAAGTTCAAGTTTGAAGTTAGGGTTTTCCTACTTCAATCTTTAGGAGTTTGAGTCATTTGAGTTTTGATCACTTCATTTTTGAGTTATTTCAAATTATTTGTTTGGGTCAATTTAGATTATAATTGTTGACATTTTATCATTAAGTCGTGTTGGATGGAGTTTTTGTTGAAATGAATCAAGTCAAAATATCAAGTTGGAGTTAGAATCAACATATGTATGGGTTGATATTCTTAAAATAGAAAATTTTCTATTTAAATTTTTTAAAATTTTAAAACTTTAAATTAATAAAAATAAAATTATAATTTAACTCTTTAAAAATAATAAGAATTTAATTTAATTTTTAAAAATTATAAAAATAAAAAATTTAATTTAATTCCGATTGCTACAAAAAATTTATGGGTCCGCCACTCGTTATGATGAAAAAGGAATTGAAACCGAAAAATGGAGGAAGGTACCTGATGCCAGGAATGGGAGTTTTGAAATAGTTTCGACTAGCTAATATCGCTAATTTCGTCAACATCTCGAAAATCTTCTTCCCTTCCCAGTAACTACTACCGAAAGCCGTCCTCGATATAACTTCTGAAGTCAACAACCTGAACTCGTTAAACACTTCGATCTCATCGCCTTCTCGACCTTTCCACTTCTCCAACATCGTCTCAACGCTAGCAATCACTGCTGGATTCATATTCTGCCACACACACCATCCATGTTACGTTCCGTTTATCGTGATTACAGATATAAATTAAAAGCCTTACTTTCAAGCTCTCTCCATGGAAAGCATGATTCGCCAACTTCCTCTGCCTCGCCCATTTCGCACCTTCGGATGCCACGAGCCCTTCCCCGACGATCTTATGAATAATCCTCGAATCATCCTTCATTTTCGGAAAAGACCCATCGTTGCTTTTCAGTATCTCTTTGATAATTTCGGGTTCGGATATCACCAGTTGAGCTCGATCTCCCTCCCACGTAAGATAATTCTTCCCTGTTTTTTTTTAGAAGGGAAATGATTAACATTTTCAAATGAAAATATATATATGAAAAAGAACGTGTAAATCATCATCACCATAAGTGTTAATCCATGAATGAATCTGAGGAAGAACTCTGGGGACTATATTATGAGTTAAGGAAGCCATGGGTTTGCTTAAAGCTTCGTATCTGAAACGGGAAAAGGCTCTGTTGTTGCCATGGATGAACTCATATGGAGGTCCTTTGATTCCTTGTAAACTCAGTGCTCTTTGTATTTTGAAAGGTATCCACCAGTATTTATGAAGGAATTTCAATAGAAATAAGCTTAAAGAACTTGCCACAAAGATTAAAAGCTTTGCTGTTGAATCCATTTTCGCCTCGTTAAGAATAAATTCAGATGTTTTTATATATATTTGAAGGCTGAAGTGAAGACAAACGTTTCAATTCGTAAACAACTTTTTATCTATAATGTAAAAGGACTAATATACCATTTCATACTTGAGTTTGGACTAAATTTTGAATGTTGAAGACTAGAAAGATTAAATCGATTGAGTTTTAGTTCGATTGACATTGATATTATTGTTAGTACAGGAAGATGTGGGTTCAAGTGCGTTGTAGTGCATTATTTTTTTATTTAAGGGATGGGGAGGGGTTATAGATAGTTTTAGACATTCTATTAAAATTTTCGAATCATTTTGGATCAAGTTAATTTAGAGTTGAACTCAATTTTGAGTTTAGGGTTATTTTGGATTCAAGTCATTTCAAGTTTGGATCATTCGGTTTTGAGGCTGGAGTTTTTCAAGTTAGGTTATTATGGGTTTTGGTCAGTTCAGATTTTGGTTACTTCAAGTTCGGATGATTACGGGTTTGAGGCTCAAGTTTTCAAGCTATGTCATTATTGATTAAGTCATTTTGACTTTAGTCACTTCAGGTTTGAGTCATTTCAAGTTTAGATTGTTTTGTATTTAATTCATTTCAAGTTTAGTTGATTCAAGCTTGAGGTTAGAGTTTATCAAATTAGTTCAATAAGGATTTGTATCCTTTCAAAATTTATAAGTTTAATCGCAAAGCTTGAAATTTTCTTGCATTGTTGATGTCATTTGAAACTAGAATTTTGTTTTTGATTTATAGGATGAATCCAAAAAGATTAAATCGATTGAGTTTTAGTTCGATTGTCATTAGCATTATTGTTAGTACAAGAAGATGTAGATTCGAGTGCGCTAAAGTGCATTGCTTTTCTATTTAAAGGATGGGGAGGGACTATGGGTAATTTTAGGCATTCTATTAAAAAAAGCATAATATCCAAATTGAAGGACCAAATTGAAAAATATTTATCAAATTGAAAGACTAATATAAATAAAAAAAATCAAAACCAAATTGGGAAAATTTTTAAATTCAAAAATTGTTTTATCCCTAAAAAAATTTTATTGCATTGTTGATGTCATCTAATTTAGAACCTTCCTTGTGATTTAATGGATGAAACCAATTCAGTCTATAAAAATATATACATAAATAATCAAAATTACCCATTTCTTGAAACAAGAAAAACAAGTAAAAGAACATACATAACTTCCAAATTTCATGGAAAATGTCATACATCAAATGATTGTAAGACAAATAATGAAACATCATTTTACACTTCCCTTCTTAACCTTAATATAGTTAATATAATCTTCTAGGCATCATCAATCCAATGTCATGTTTGGTATTTACTCATTGTCCTGTTGCAGCTTGTAACATTATGCCATTGTGACAATGCTCTAAATGAAAATTAAACTTTTTATATCAATAATATTTTCTATCATATCTGTGAAAGAAATTTTGATTTGAAAAAATAATATCGTAAGAATAATAAATTATATACGATTCCTCGAATATGTAACAGTAAACATATAAATTAATTAATGGATTATAATAGTTAGCAATGATCATGAATGTAACACCCACTCTCAATCTAATTGTTGGATCTAAAATACGAGATGTTATATTTATTGTTGAAGTAACTACAACTTTATTTACATACCAAATAAACAATTTACACGAGCCATTAAGTACAAATACTTAATTATAATATGTTATTTATTCAAATCCAAGTTATAAACGAACTTATGAAAGTTCTTATGAAAAACTATTGTTATTTGAAAAAACCATTGTTATTTGAAGCACTAAAATGTAATTTTTTTCAAAATACCGGGATGACGTTGCAATTATGTGGGAATTATGTCACGGCATTGAAGGCAGGAGCTTGACATCGCGACTTCAACTAAAATATAATATGCTCTTTGCCCTCATTGAAATAAATCAAAGTAAATCTGAACACTAATCTTATGACATGACAATTATATCCAACTCTACCCAAGACAATTAATAGGGTAATCAATGTTTCAATCACATATATATTCATGATCTCATATCATAATTTTATATAATACAAACTATAACATGCTTAATTCAATTAAACCAATAATATTCCATATCATCAAATACAATCTGAATAATGAGACAAGTACAATTTCTTACCTCAAATAAGCTAGTTTGTATCTAAGCATACAAATCTATACATATTGAATTCAAATCATAACAATAAAACCCGTATTCGTTACTCGTCTATGATTCTCACCTTTTATTTTCTCTCTAGACGGTCCGACATCGTCTTTAGTTATGTTCAATAATTTACCATTTGTTCACACAAAAAATATATAATCAAACATATTTTTCATTTTGTTCATTTTAGTTTCTATATCCGAAATACTCATATATTTTTTTATATTTAACATTAGATTAAAATTGTTTTGTAACTTTTTTTATTTTAATTTATATTAAAACTAATTGGCATTCCTGGATTTATTATATTAAATATAAAAAATATATTTTTTTATAAAAAAGATTTATACCTAATAGAATTTGGAAATTAAAAATAATAATTGACAGAACTAGTTTCCAAATATTTATTGAATCTCTGTATTTGTTGCAATTAAATATTGTAACGAAAGATAACTTATAAGTAAAAGAATTGCACAAATGCAATGTTACTTTCAAGAACGATAATAACGGAGAAATAGCGAAAGGCACAAAGATTTATGTGATTTGATCGGCCAATTGTGTTTTCATTTATCAAATTGTAAGGAGCTAGATTTAAATAAATATTTAAGAGTTAAATCATAACTTTCGAATCACGAATTTAAATAAAAGTTGTACTTATAGATTTTAGGGTAATTGATTGCAATAACAATTATTACGTCGGCAATTATTTGGTAAGAACTTCAGGCATCACTCTATAAAGGATGAAACATTACTTGAATTCCGTATTGTGGTTGAAGCGTGATTACACGAAATGGCGCATGAACGAAGGTTGGGGAGAGAGTAAAGGCGTAGCGTTGGAGAATCATTGAGAGAGCAACCTTTGTTTCTATGGTTGCAAAGCTCATGCCAACGCAAGATCGAGGTCCCATCGAAAAGGGGATGAATGCTGCAGAGTTGTATTTGGTAGCACTAGCGATGCCTTCAACGAATCTCTCCGGTTTGAAAACATGTACATCGTCTCCCCATAGTTGAGGGTCATGGTGAAGTACCACGATTGGGATCAATATCTCCATATTTGCTGGCAAAACTAGCTTTCCCAATCCAACTTCTTTTTTTATCTTTCGGATCATGAAAGTTACAGGAGAATACAATCTCAAGGTTTCATTGACCACCATGTTCATCTACCACCAAAATAAGTTTAATTTATTAAATAATAGTCGAAGGCGAAGTCAGAAATATTTTTTTGGAGCTACAGGGAAATTTCATCATTGTATTAGTTAATATTTTTATATTTTTTTAAAGAACTGAATCAAAATTTTATCATATTTGAGTGGACAAAATGTAATTTTACCATGTACTAACTTATAATTTTATACATTTTTTAGAGTAAAAAATGTATTTTTTTCATTTTATGACAACCAAGGCCACTACCTGTCCTCCTTGGCCCTGAAACTAGTAAGAAAACACTTTAGTAGTACAAACATAAGTTGGCAATCAGGTTCAAAGTGATTTTTACTTGCCTCTACCTTAAACTTGAATGGATGAATCAAATTGGTTTTTGATCGAATCAATTTGGGTCAAATTTAGTGTTTGGTTTGGATTTTGGTCACTTTTTGTCCAGTTTAGTTGGGTTTCAGGAGTGGAGTTTTTTTAGTCAAGTCATTTCAAGTTAAAATACTTCATGTTTAGTTCATTTTGGGTTATTTATTTTGGTCATTTTAGGTTTGAGATATTTTTTATTTGATTTAGTTTTGAATTCGAGTTCAAGTTGGATGGATTCAAATTGTTGTCATTTTATGATAAAATCGACTTGGATTAAATTTACTAAGCCAAAGACCAGAATAATCTAATTTGAATCTAACCCAACTTGTTTTAACCATAAACCATTAACAACCCAAATTCGCCCAACCCTAGTTTAAAAATGACTTCAATCATAAATGATGTAAACCTGAAATAATATAAATTTGAAATAACTTGACTCAAAACTAGCCTAAATTAAAAGTCGAATTGACCTAGCCTGAAACTAACCCAACCTGTCTGATTGATTGAAAGTACAATGCACTATTGAAATTGATAGAGATTGTGAATTTACTTACGGTTTTTAATTTGGCAATGCCTTCGAAATTAGGATTTTGGTCCCCAAATACCTTAAACACCTCTTGCCTTGTTTATTCTTGCCATTTAGTATGAATTGCTAAAACAAGGATGGTCCACGCAAGCAAGGAGTTGGTTGTTTCTTGACCGGCAAGGTAGAATGTCTTGCACACATCCACTAGATCCTCCGTGGAAAATCGGTTTTTCTCGTCGGAATCACGATAAGCATTTATAAATAATCCTAGAAAATCATTACCGTAACCCTCAGCTTCTCCTCTCTCTACTCTCTTTTCCCTTCTCTTAACCATTTCCATCACACAATCATGAATTCCATTAGCCAGTTTCTCCGATTCTATTTCATCCGCGCTTTTCCATATCTTGCTGCAAAAGAAAACTAAGGTATAAGCTTAAACCTGTCAATTGAATGGATCTGTTAGGTTTTTGGTCGAGTCAATTTGGATTGAATCACTTTTTAGCTCATTTCAATTTTGGCCAATTTTATGTTCAAATTATTCGAGGGTTTTGGTCAAATTTGGGTTTGAGTCATTTCGTGCTAAGATCATTTGGGTTTTAGTAAACTTGTTCATAGATTAGACAATTCATCTAAGCCTAAAAGCCCTCTTGAAATATGGAAGGGATTGAATAAAAATACAATGTTAAAAAAATGGACTATGTAAAAGAATTAGACAAGTTTAAAAGATGGGCTAAGCTTGAGTTTCAACATTCAAGTCTATGCTCTTCTCAACTTGTTTTATACTTATGTAATAAATTTTTATTTTATTTTTCAATATTATGTAATTTATCGTATAAAATTAAATATATAATAATACAATACTATTTAAACATTAAAAAAACGTTGCGTAAATATAAAACTTTTAATAAAATAAAATTATCTAATATTAAATTAATATTGATATTTTTAAGAAATAATATGATTGGATGTAAAACAAGCTTCAATTAGTCATTTTCAAATACAAATATTGGCCAAAATTTAATGCTCATTTCTAGTTAGGCTAGGCTTGGGTTTTAATCATTTCAAGTTCAGGTTTGAAGCTTGGGCTTTTTTACTTGAATGTGCAAGAGTTAGAATTGTTAGAGTTTTTTTTTTATGAATTACAATAATAGGGTAAAATTTAAATAATTAACGTGATTAACGCGACTCGAATTTAAATCGTATTTGAAGTAATGAATGCCTTGGATCATCTGACCGTCACATGGGATTCGAAATCATTTAATTTTTGATCACTTCATGATTGAGTTATTTTTTGAGTTAATTTAGATTATGATTGTTGACTTTTTATCGTCAAATAGTGTTGGATGGGATTTAGGTTGAAATTAATCGAGATAAATTATGGAGTCGGGAAAAAATGGATGAAGGTACCTGATGCCAGGAATGGGAGTTTTGAAGTAATTTCGACTAACTAGTATCGATAATTTCGTCAACATCTCGAAAATCTTCTTCCCTTCCAAGTAATTACTACCGAAAGCCGTTCTCGATATAACTTCGGAAGTCAACAACCTGAACTCCTCAATGTCCTTGCCACTTCTCCTTCATCGTCTCCACACTAGCAATCACTGCTGGATTCATATTCTACCACCCAAAAAGGAAAAAAAAAAACCATCAATGTCCTTTTTTTCTCAGTCACAGTTAAATTCGGAGACTTACTTTTAAACTCTCTCCATGAAAGGCATGATTCGCCAACTTCCTTTGCCTCACCCATTTCGCACCTTCTGTGGCCACGAGACCGTCACCCAGTATCTTATAAATAAAACTCGAACCATCCTTCCGTTTCGGGAAAGAACCGTCGTTGCTTTTCAGTATCTCTTTGATTATTTCGGGTTCAGTTATCACCAGTTGAGCTCGATTTCCCTCCCACGTAAGATAATTCTTCCCTGTTTTTTTTTTAGAAGGAAATGATTAACATTCTTAAATGAAAATTATGTACATATATGAAAAAGAACATGTAAATCATCATCACCATAAGTGTTGATCCATGAATGAATCTGAGGAAGAACTCTGGGGACTATATTATGAGTTAAGGAAGCCATGGGTTTGCTTAAAGCTTCGTATCTGAAACGGGAAGAGGCTTTGTTGTTGCCATGGATGAACTCATATGGAGGTCCTTTGATTCCTTGTAAACTCAGTGCTCTTTGTATTTTGAAAGGTATCCACCAGTATTTATGAAGGAATTTCAATAGAAATAAGCTTAAAGAACTTGCCACAAAGATTAAAAGCTTTGCTGTTGAATCCATTTTCGTCTCTTTAAGAATGAATTCAGATGTTTTTATATATATATTTGAAGGCTGAAGTGAAGACAAACGCTTTCATTCGTAAACAACATTGACTATAATATAGAAGGACTAATATATCATTTCATACTTGACTTTGGACTAAATTTTAAATGTTAAAAATCATACAGATTAAAAAACAAAAGATTTAATTTCAAAGTGAAAAAAAATAAAGGTGACCCTAAAATAAAGTAGAGCAATTAGTATTTATTAATTATTTCGAAAAATAATAGTTTGAGTTGTCATCTATCCACTCCCCAAATTTTCAGCAATAAAAAATATATAGCAAGAATTAAACTCCCTTTCCACCACTAGATGGGATCTTATAGCATATGTTATTTCACTCAATCTTCTTTGTCGTTTGGATTATTAATGGTGTTGTGGATTTTTTTTAGGTTTGTTTAAATTTTGGTTAAAATCGAATTAATTGATTAAATTTATTTAATTTGGATTAATCGATTTAGTTCGGTCAGGGATTAATTAAAGGTTTTTAGTTAACGGTCAATTCGGTTTAAAATCGGGTAATTAACCGAACTTATTAAATTATATTATATATTATATGTATTCGATTAATTCGGATAATTCGATCAAATGAACATTATCAATTTATTTTTTTAATATGTTTTATATTTATTTTAACAAAAACAGAAACATATAAATTTCGGTCAACTGATCGAATTAACCGAAATATTTTGATTCGATTAATTTTTTTTAAAAAAATTTGATTTGATTAACAATTAAAATATTAAAAAATTCAATTAATTCAGTTAATAGTAATTCGGTTCGGCTAACCGTTCATCCCTAATTTTCACCATCTCACCACACCTCAATTTTCAATTATAGTGGACGGGAGCAGTAGGTGAACTGAGCAACTAGTGAAAGGGGTAATCCGATCTTTTGCCCCTGTAATTTTCTTTTAATTTATATTTATTAATTCTACTTTATTATTATTTTAATCACATGTTAGTATTAATATGTTTTATTAATCAATGTAAATATAATTTTTAATAATTTCTTAATATAAATACAATTTTAATTATTTTAATTTATAATATATTATTTAATATAAATATAATATCAATTATTTTGAATTTTTATTATAAGCATGCTTATCTTAATCTAGTGTTTTTAATGATTATTTTTTACTTTCACTTTACTTTTATCACAACGACTGAATTCAAAAACTTCTGAATTCAAAATTTTTTATTATATATCATTTTTAACCTAATGTATTTAATAGTTTTTTTTTTTGACCGTTACAATTGTGTTTGAATCTAAATAGACCTTACTATTGTTTCTAATCTCATTACTACAGTATCAAATTTCATCACTACATTAATTAATTTTACCACTATTATTATTTCTAACCTCACCGAAGATAAATGCACCATCCATCCAAACTACTTTTTAGTGAACTTTTTTCACCTAGCTTCCTAAATCTGATTATATTATTCCATAAATTTGGCAGCCTATTTTTTAATGTAGTCTTTGAACTTTAATTTTGTTAAAGTATGATGATACTATGACATTGTATTATGATGTCACAATTTTTTTAATAAATTTCTATATTTTTTTATAATTTTTTTATAATTTTCAAATGATGACGTGGAATAATCTTAAAGCATCACGATATCCAAATTGAAGGGACCAAATTAAAAATAAATCATCAAATTTCAAGACTAATATAAATAAAATTTTAGGACCAAAATGGGAAATTTTGTTCAATTCAAAAGTTGTTTTATCCCTAAAAAAATTTATTGCATTGTTGATGTCATCTAATTTAGAACCTTCCTTATGATTTAATGGATGAATCCAAATCAGTCTATAGAAAAAATATATAAACAATCAAAATTACCAATTTTTTGAAACAAGAAAAACAAGTAAAAGAACAGACATAACATCCAAATTGCATGGAAAATGTCAAACATCAAATGTTTGTAAGACAAATAATGAAACATCATTTTACACTTCACTTCTTAACCTTAATAGTTAATCTAATCTTCTAGTCATCATCAATCCAATGTATGTCCTGTTTGGTATTCAGTCATTGTCCTGTTGCAGCTTGTAACATTATGTCACGTGACAATGCTTTAAATGAAAATTAAACTTTTTATAATAATAATAATATTTTTTTATCATATATGAAAAAGAAATTGAGTTTGATCTGAAAAACTATATTGTGACAACAATAATTTATTTAGAACTTCTCAAATATGTAACATTAAACATATATATTAATTAGCAATAATCATGAGTGTATTCATATATAAAATGATCATCTATACCCTTGTGTTACTATATTAGAATATAAACCTGCCAATAAGTTCATATCATGACTTTCGAAATGTCATATTCCTACCATTTGAACCCCCCAAACACTTGAAAATGGACCAAATTAAGAACCCCAGCCCCTAACTACATGCTTAACAAATCAACATTAACTTTGCTAAGTCAAGAGTTAAAGTTGGATGTTGCTGATCGCATGTCACAAATTCATTTCTTTTTCTCATTTCTATCTCGAATCTCACATACATATATCGGCTTTCAAGTCTCATTTTAATTGGTTCGCATGATCTTTTATACGTCCTTTTTTGTCTCTTAGATACAAAATTCATCATTTTCTATTAGCTTTACATATTATAAGTCACTAAACAATGTTCATGCTTTATTAACCGAACATGGGCTCACTACGGATACACGGATCATCCAACCACCACATCAATATATTTAGAACACCCCTTTATTAGGTTGTTTTCTGCATTAAGATAAAAATAGAAAGTACAAGGAAGAAAACCAGATATTCATTGCACTGAATTTAAAATGTAGCTCATCTATCTTAATTTTTAAGAGTTTAGTCTTTTTATTTTTCAAATTTTAAAATTCAGATTCAATCGTAAATGTTTTTAAAATTATTTTGTTAAATTTAGATTAATTACAATGTCAATTTTTTTAGTTACATTACTATCAAGTGAATAGTTTTTTAATTTCAAAATATCACACCAACAAATTTAATAAAAAAGAAATTAACAAGATTAATAATTAGACCTGAATTTGTAAAGAATACTGAAATTTATGGCATATTTTAACTTATCCAAAATCATAACTGATAACTTTGATGAAGCAGCGTAATCACTATCAACCTTGAAATTCATGCAATCATCCAAAAAGAAAAAGAAAACCTAAATTTTGATGTTCACAAAACTAAGGGGCTTTTGTGAAGAAGACTTCGAGATGTAAGGTTGTAATCGAACCGAATCGAATTTGAATAGTGTTGCATATGTAATGAACGCTATATTGAGCATCTTCATGTTTGCTGATAAGAGTTAGCAATTTAGACCCTCCTTTGTAAGAGTGTTGTTGAGGTTTTTATATCAAGAGTCAAATTATATTTTATTTTCTCTACTAAAATAAATGAGTAAATAAGTTCTTATACAATAAATCAAAAAGCAAGTTGTTCCTTTTGTCAAAATTTCATCTATCTTTTATTATTAAAATTTGGTCCCTGTATGTCACAATGAGGTACACCACGTGTAATTGTTTGGTTATTCTATTAGCAATGCTAGTTTTTAATATAGTACAAGAATTAAGTATCTATATATTGGCTATAGGTATCGATACCTTGTCCCCTGCACAAGACAACTACGTTGTTTTTGTGATTTTGAGCCTTCTGGGCTTATATTTTGTCTCAAACACCTTCAAGCACCTACAAATCAATTCTAAATTGTTGCAATATGATTTTAAATTTTTAAATTTGAACTTATCTATTTTGCATCATTTTATAAAAATGTTTTAAAGTTTAATTCCCTAAATAAAATAAAAAATTTGGGCACGATTATACTCTAATGGCATCTCCCATCTTTTCTAGACGTCAAGACCAGTGAGAGGTGTTACATTCATGTTGCTAATCAGAGCTAATAATCTCTATTTTGTCATGTAAAAGAGTGTTTTCTTGTAAAGAGAACTAATATGAGTAGCAGAATAGGATCCGAAGCTTTCAAGTTACGGATTTGACTTAAAGCATTTGACTGACTTAGGTGGAAAATTGCGGCCTTAATGCCAAATGATGTTTTTTTTGGAATTCTCAAACCTGAATAAAATTGAACTTGAAGTGATTAATTTAAAAAAACAAATAATTAAAGTAAACAACAAATAAAACTAAAAAATAGAGATGAAAAGATGATAGGTGGACGAAAATCAAAGATGGAAGATAGAGAATGAATGGTTGAATAAGGCCCTAAGAAGCCTTTGGAACAAGAGATCCAACAACCCCTTTCAATCGGTTATAAGATCTCCCCTCCAAGAAAGAGTTGTTGGCAAGTTGAAGTTTGAAGACAATCCCTAACAATCTAACTAGATTGTGATTGTGTTGAACAACTTCTAAAACAAACAAAAAATAAATCTTGCTAAAAGAAACTCAAAGAGTATTTTTTTTATTACTCAAAACTCACAATCTATCCCAAAGATGGTGGATAGCACTCCCTTTTATACTACAAGAACAATGGATAAAAGAGAAATAAATGTAACAACCCGTTTTTCAGTGGTATCAGAAACAGTGGTTTTGGGAACCACAAAATTCGACGATAAAATTTTTATAATGAGTGTTTAAATTAAATAAATCAATAATAATTTTATATGGAATTTTAAATTGACGAATTTTAATTATTGAATTAAAAGTTAGTAAGTGGTTTGGTTCAAAAGTCAAGTGATTTTAGAAAATAAGGTATCGGGACCTCATTTCTGAAATTAGCGGCCGTAAATATTTTTATTAAATATTTACAGAGTCTTCTATATGTGAATTGAAGTTTGGTTGAGTAATTTTGATGATTAATTGCTTAATTAAGGAAAAAGGAGTAAATTGTAAAAGGGGTAAAAGTTAATTGCTACTGATTAAAAATAAAAGGGACCAAAGTGGTAATTATATCATGGTCAAAAAGTGCAAGCGGTGGAGGATATGATTACCTTCCACTAACTTTTGGAATATTTATTCCTTTTGTCCTAAGTAGTTTAAGGTTAAATTAAAATAAAGTTTATTTAGTTGGAATTTAAAATAATTGAAGGACCAATTGTGTAATTAGACCCTCCTTAAATGGCTTAATAATAGAGATGAAGTTGAATTCTTTAGATTTTGGTAAATTGCTATTAAATCCTAATTAAATGAGGATTTACTAATTAGTCTATTTTTTATATGATCGGGAATGGTGATTTAGAGGTCACGACTTCGATATGTCAGGTGGTAAATATTAATTATTAATATTTCCGAGCTCATTAGTATTGTATTAAAATTTGGTTATGAAATATAATTGTTTAGATAGTCAATTAAATGAAAAGGATTAAATCGTAAAAGATGCAAAAATTGAATTAAAAGTATTAGGTGTCAATTGGAGGTTTAGTTGAAGCACCTAAATGGTAATTAAACCACCTACTCTGTATATGGACAGTTTTGGCTTTTTAAATGGCTAATTTCATGAAAATTAATTAAGGGTAAAATAGTAAATTGCAAAATAAATGATTTTAAACCAAATTAAGAAAGAACAAGTTTTTTTCATCTTTTTCTTCTCCAAAATAGAACCGAAACCCTAAGCATCATGGGAGGGATCTTCGACCAACTTTAGTTCATGGGTTTGGTATGTAAATCTTGCTCGTTTTTAGTAATTTTTATGTTTTTGAGTTCGTATTAACTTAATCTAGCTGACCCGGGGATTAATTTGTGCATCTGTTAAAGGTTATAAATTTTTCCATTGATGAATGTGTTGTTTCTTGAAAATTTATTGAAGTTTATTAAGCTTGGTTGTTGGATTTGATTGTTTTGTAAAGTGGTTTTTGATGATTTTAATGTTGAAGGACTAAAATGTTAAAGGAATAAATTTGTAAGGACTTGAGGTGAAATATTGCAAAAATTGGGCCGTATAAATGCTTATAAACATTCTAAAAACTTGAAATTTAAAAATAAAATGGTTAATTTGCAAGTTTGAGCTAAAGAACTAAATTGAATAAAAGTGAAAAGTTAAGGGTAATTTTGTAAAAATACTAAAAATGCTTAATTACATCAGATGATTACAAAATTCATGTTGATTTAAATAATTGAATGAAATTATTTTAATAGATCAAGATCGTGTTCCGATCGTGGAAAAGGAAAAACTACGAATTTGCCCCTGAAGTTCACTTTAACTGCAATTTCGTATGGTAAGTTCGTACAGTAAATATTTGGTTTAATTTTTGTTTGTAAATTATTGAAATAATTTAAGTATGTTGTATTTAAATTTGTTTGCTTAGTAAATATTAAATTGAGGAATGAAATTAAATTGAAATGAAATGATATTGAGGAGTATGATTGAAAGTAACAAAATGATATAGTTGAAATCAGGTGACAACGAAACGCTTAAATGATTAAGTGTTGTGTTAGTTATTATTCATGTTACAAATGAATTAATTTGATTGATATATGACAAATAGTAAATCGAACTAAATGACATTGTTAGTTAATTCGATATTATATTTGGTAAATAAGGATTATATGGATGTTTGCTCGAAATGGTATAACATGATGAAAGTTAATTGCAATGAACATAGTATATGACACATATGAACCTCGTAAACAATTAAGACATAAAGTACATGTCATTAGGGGCTAAACAGAATCGGGAGCTAGTCTTGGATGACTTACTGACGAATAGTCCCTGTATTTGAGCCGATACTACAAATCAATCCAGTAAGTTCGTATTGTTAAATTCCAATTTAAATTATATATTTTGTCCTTGTATACAATTGTTGTAAATTTGGAATGATGAACGGAAGTGAGGAAGACGGGAACAAATGGCAGGAAAAGATAACGGGCTTTAAGCCGTAAATGCAAAAAGCCCGATGACTATGTGTCATCGTGAGTATATAAATCCTTTACAGATTATGAGGTCCGATGACTATGTGTTATCATGAGTATATGAATCCTTTACGGATTATAAGGTCCGATGACTATGTGTAATTGTGAGTATATGAATCCTTTTCGGATTATGAGGTCCCAAGATTGTATGTCATCGTGAGTATCAAATGAGAAATGAATCCTATTACGGATTAAAGGTCCAATGACTCCGTGTCATCGTGAGTTACCAAATGCGAATTGAAACCAACCTCGAATGAATATAGCTTACTCCTCTTGGTTAAATTTTAGATTGTACAACTTTGAAGTTTGGTAAACCTATTTAACTCTATGAACTTGCTAAGCTATGAAAAGCTTCCTTGTGAAATTGTTGTTGTTTTGTAGATTCTATTTTACTGCTTGAAGATCGGATCGTCTCGAAAAAATCACACTATCTCTAGAGCTTGTTCGGTAAACTTTAAATCACTTGGTTATATGGCATGTACTAGGATAGTGTTGTCCTTTATATTACTTATTTGGGATTGTTGGGCTCCTTGATATGATCTTAATGAAATACTTTATGCTTGTTCAATGTGAAATATAGACTTTAAGTAATGTGATGTATTAGGATCATGTTACTTAAGTTATTTTTTTGTGTAATGGTTAAATAGCATGGTAACATTTTGATGAATGTTTTGATAGATATTCTTTGTTGTTATGTGAAGCATTAAATACCAATATGAAATGTTTATGTAAGTATGATTTTGAGAAATTGGTAAATGCTATGGACTATTGTGAAAACTTGGAAATTTATGTATATATTTGACATCTGTATACTTGTTTCGGTAGTATTCTTGCTTGTATCAGTAGAAGTACAGAGAAAGTGAGATGTAAGTTACTGACTTGTGTTGTTTCAGTAGATCTAAGATAAGTATCGGTAGTTCCACTTATAAAAGTATCGGTAGTCTGTGAACTTGGATTGGTAGAAGTTGTAGGATAGAACTTCTTAACTCTCTGGAGTTTTTAGTATCGGTAGAAACATGATTTGTTTCGGTAGTTGTGTCGCAAGTATCGGTAGAACCATCTTGAGTATCGGTAGAACTCTGCACCGTTTCTGAACAATTTTCTGACTTGACAACTACAGATACTTGTCCAATAGGTACCGGTAAAAGTCTTAAAAAAATAATAATGGAAATAACCTTTTTGCTCTTGTTGAGTTATGATTATAATTAATTGATGATTTATGACATGATATTAAAAGATGGACAATGATAAATGAATAGAAAGACACCAAGACCCTGATCGACGACGGTTTCAAATTTTGAGTGTTACAACAAATCCCTAAAATTGTGGAAGATAAATGTCTATAGTTTAGCCAAACAAATTCCTGAAATTATGGAAGACAAATGCCTACAATTTAGTCAAACAAATCCTGAGAATTGTGGGAGACAAATGTCTATACTTTAGTCAAACAAATCCCTAAAATTGTGGAAGACAACTTGTCTTGACTAAGTTTATTAATTGGGCCATTAACAAATTAGGCTAAACAAAAACTAAAAATTAAACTACGTCCTAAAGTGACCCAAATAGACTTTAATTGAAACTTCAAGATGGGCTTATGGACGTCCCCATGGGCTGATTTTGCATGTTGGATCCGTTCGTTGCAGGATTAGGCTCTTTTAAGCTCGTCAATGTGATCCATTTCGTTCTAACTCCAGAATGTGGCTTCTTAGATCAAGATTCAGAATTTTTTTTTTTTTAATTCTTGGATTTTCATATATGATGGAATTGGGTCAAGAAAGTGAATGTTAATATCCTTTTTCCTTTGAATAAGATTGTACAGCCTTCGTCACAAATTCTTAGACTACTACATTCAATCTGGACTTGATTTGCTTAGCTTTCGATCTTCTAATAGGACCTTGAGCTAAAGTTAACCCATCATGTCCATGCTTCCTTGATTGGACCTTATGGTCGCATCAAGAACTCTCATATAATTCAAACGAAATATATGTCATGCCAAGTATCCTAACAAACATGTCTTTCGAGAAGAACATAATTATCTTGATATTAGAGCGACCCTTGACTACTAAAAAAATGTAGGTAGGGTGCATTGAGGAAAAAGGGTCCTTTCACATTACCAAAATGTAAGGCTATAGTATTAGAGATATATAAATAGATGCACTGGACATTCTATTAGAAAGGTCTTACATGTCATCATATCATTTGGAAAGAGAATAATGACCCATGACATATAGGGGTAAGCAAAATTCGATTCGAATCGAAAAATTCGAAAAAATTTTCGAATTTCGAATTATTCGAATCGAGTTATTCGAGTTAAACGAATCGAGTTGAATTTTTTTTCGAATTTCGAGTTCGAATCGAGTTTAATTTTCGAATTCGAATTATTCGAATAAACCGAATAAAACTATATTATTTTTAATTTTAAATTTATATTACCCAAACCCAATACTCAAGCCCAATTTACTATACCCATTTTTCCTCAAAACCCAAACCATTTATCTTATCCAATTTTTCCCCCTAATATTTAAAACCTATCAACAAATTAAACCCAAATATAATTTCATTCTTCAAAAACACTCTTAAATTAAACCCAAATATTTTTAAACCCAAATATAATTTTATTCCTAAATAATACTCATAAACAACTCCTTTTCGTCTAAATTTATTGTTTATTATTGTTTATTATTATTATGGTTAGGTGTACTTATTTAGTTTTTATTTGAAAAAAAAATTGAAGATATTAACATTGTAAACCCAAAATCTATTTTTTCTTTCTAAAAAAAACCTAAATTAAAACCCTCAAAATAATAAGCTTAAGCTATTTTACAATGGTTTTATGTTATTACTGTTCGTTTATTTGACTTTTGTTGTGTTATTTTTATTTTTTGTTTTGTTGTTTGGAATTCTTACTGTATTTTGAACTTTTGCTTATGTTTTTTTTATAATCTTGTTGTGTTATTGTTGTTACTTGGATTTATGTTGTTTACTTGAACTTTTGCTTATTTTTTTTATTATAATCTTGGATTTATGTTGTTTACTTGGATTTATGATAAAATAAGATTCGAAAATTCGATTAACTCGAAAATTTTTCATTCGATTCGATCGAATGCCCACCCCTAATGATATGTACATCAAGCATTAAAGGGAAGGAATGGATACCCAAACATTCACATCATTGGTAGCGGAATTCAAATTCATGGAAACATAAATGCAATCCACCTTTTTCTTCTTCTCCCTGCCCTACCTTGAAAGTCAACCCATTTATCCGAGGGATCCACACGGTATGGAAGTCTTTTTTTTTCTTTTTCATTGCAAGTTTTTTCTTCCCCCCCCCCCCCCCCCCCCCCCCAAATTAATGTTTTCTTTATCTTGAAGGTTTGCCATTCTCAAACAGAGACTAAATACCCTGAAATCCCATTTTTTTCTCTTTGTAATATGTTACTCAGACTCCTCTTCTTGTGGCATCTCGTAGTCCCTTTCTTGTCTGAAATCCTAAGTTGTGCTTCGTCCGCAACTATGTTTATGTGCTTGAACCTTGGGTCGGGATCCGAATTCGGTAAATCAAGCTTGTCTCGGGTATCCATGTCTGAGCCTAAAGACCTCGAATTTTTGAAGACTTCGGCCTGTATATTCAGAACACAATCCAATCGCTCATTTACTGTATCACCTGGTCCCATATTTGTAAGGCTTCATTTTTATCCAATCTCTTATCCAGGCTTAAGCATATCGAAAGGATTGTTTAATGTTAGCATCGGCAACTTCACTCTCTTATCTATTTCCAAGTCCTCCTACAGTGATAAAGCTTCTGATGTTGAGTATATCATGAAGGAATACTGTGTTGTTGTAGATGGTTATACGTTGAATATATTGTTCACCCCATATCCGGATGAGTCCGATACCTATGGATTCGTCAACATGATTGAGGTCGTTCAGGTGCCTCCGAATCTTTATCTAGGAGACCTACGAGTGCCGATCATTGGACGGATCAACCAGTTTTACTCCATGAATGATACAGCTCTCGAGACTTTGTATCGGGTGAATGTTGGCGGTCCAGACATTACAGCTGCTCATGACAGTGGTATGTCTCGTTCCTGGTCTGGGGACCAAGGCCATCATCTGTTTCCTTACACACGAGCTGTTCACTTCAAGAACGCAGACATCAGAGTCAGCTCCAAGGTGCCAGGAGCATACGCTGCTCCTAAGGAAGTTTATACCACAGCTAGAATGTCATTGTTTCATGAAGATAACATAACCTGGTCACTCCCCGTAGATTCTGGGTTCAGCTACCTCATCAGGTTGCACTTATACATGCAGGAAAGCAGGAACTTTGTCGACGAAAATGGAATGGCTGTTCATGTTGATGTTCATACCAACTCTTCAGGTGGTGCCACTCATGCAGAAACCTGCAGCTTAATTCAGGAGATGGGAGTTCCCGTGTATAGAGATTTTATTGTGAATCTCTCGAGAAACTACCAGAGGGATGTGTATCTCTCGGTGTCCATACAATATGATCGAAGTTCGGTTCATAATGTGCCGTTCTTGAATGGGTTCGAAATCTTCAAACTATCTGATGAAAACAACTCTCTTGCGGGATCTAATCCATTCAAAGCAAGAAAGATATCTTTATCTCCAAATCATTTTAAGATTTTCTTTCGGATTACTTGTTATATACTTTTAACAGTGGTTGGTGTAGCTATATATTCGCTCCTTATTTCTTTACAATTACCACTGCCATCCCCATCTTGCTTAAAAAGGAAGATCGGAAAAGTTACATGTTTTCCGTTGTCTAAGGACTGCTCACACTTCACTCTTGCGGAGATAAAGTCGGCAACCGAGAACTTCTCATCTGCTTTGTTACTTGGTTCGGGGGGTTTCGGAAAGGTATACAAGGGGTTTGTTAACAACAGCAATATGCTTACGGCTGTTGCCATAAAGCGTTCGAATCCTGAATCACGTCAAGGTGTCAATGAATTCCAAACTGAAATCACCATACTTTCGAAGCTTCGACACTGCCATCTAGTGTCCTTGATCGGGTGTTGCAGGGAAGCCAATGAATTGATCCTCGTTTACAGTTTCATGGCAAGAGGTACACTAGCAGACCACCTTTACAAGACCAAGGAATCACCACTTCCATGGAAGAAGAGGGTCAAGATATGCATCGGTGCAGCTCGAGGACTGCATTATCTCCACACGTCGTCAGGGAAGCAATGTATCATTCACCGTGATGTGAAAACTACAAACATCCTATTAGATGAAAAATGGGAAGCTAAGCTTTCGGATTTCGGACTATCAAAAATCGGACCAAATATGACAATGACAGAATCTGAAACTCATGTGAGTACGTTGGTTAAAGGTACCTTCGGATACTTGGATCCAGAGTATTATCAACGTCAAAAACTGACAGAAAAATCTGACGTCTACTCGTTCGGGGTTGTGCTGTTTGAAGTGTTGTTTGCTAGACCTGCCGTATTACAAAGGGTCGAAAATGAAGAAGACTATGGCAAGGAGAATTTGGCTGATTGGGCACTAAATTGTTATCAAATGGGGACCCTGGAGCAGAACATTGACCCTTTCTTACAGGGAAAGATCAACCCTGAATGTTTTAAGACATTTACTGGTATAGCAAAGAAATGTTTGGCAGACAAGGGAAGCGACAGGCCAAGTATGGGGGAAGTATTGTGCAACTTGGAGCTGGCATGGCGGCAGGAGCTGAAGAGTTCATTGATGGAAGCCAATGGGACTCATGGAATGGCCGAAGTTAATTTCACTCCGATGATAGATGGTCAACAGTTGTTCCCCGCCGGTAATTCGGATCCAACCCCAGGTGTTGAGTTTTCAGATATCATTGTTCCGACCGGACGTTGACAGGTTTGCATTCGCTGATTCTATAACCCATGTAGCTGTTTGTAGGGATGTGTGAAAAACCTGAAGTGAACCGGATTGAAAAATCGAAATTTTTTATATACTTTATTTTTCAATTTGATCGGTGTTCATGTTGGATTTAATTGATTAATTTTTTATTTTGACATTTTAAATCGAATAAATCAAATAAATTAAACATGACAATAGACTAAATTAAAAAACCATATAAACCAAAAAAACTTAATTTTTTAATTCGATTCACTTCGATTCCTTAAATTTAAAATTTGAGAGCTAACTAATCAGATTAAAATCATAACTCATAAGACTAAAACCTCATAATTCATTTACGTACTCAAACCCAAATTTAAACTTTAAACTTAAATACCTACTAAAACTTAATACTCTTAAAAATCCAAACCCATTAAAATTTAAAACCCGACTAAAATTTTAACTTTTTATAATATTCATTTTAATTATTATTTAATATATAAAAAAACTCAAATTAATATATACCTATATTTTTTTTGTTGACAATGAAGATAGTTAATATTTTTGAAGTCCATTAAAATTGTTTTAACTTGGTTTTTAATATTTTTATAATGAATTTGAAATAAAATTAAAATTAAAATTAATATGATATACGAAATTAAAAAAAAACAATTATGTGAAAAAGTTAAAAATAAAATTATAAATATCTCAATTAAAATTTTTCTTGCAACTTAAAAATAAATATATCTAAAAATAAAAAAACCCAAATATTTTTTTATTTGATTTATTTGATTCTCCAAATCAATTCAATTTATTCTATTTATACATAAAAAACCAAACGGTAAAATGCACTCGTATTTATTGGTAGAGTATATTAAAACATTTGTACAAAAAATTAAATTATATTTTGTTTTATTTACTCGAAAAATAAATATATTAATCTCTTTTATTAGATCTAAAAGCAAATCGATATTTTTTATTAAATTTTCTCGTTAAAAACTAATATAGACCATAAAATAACCAGATAGTAATAAATGTACCTCGTGGGAGGCAAAATGTCTGCATGTTTGACCCAGTCTACAAGTTCTATAATGGCATATCTATGCAAGAAACATAACACAGAAAAACAACTAAAACACGAATAGGACATGACTAGATACATTTCAAAATCTTAAATATGATTACGACACGAACACGTGATGAATTACAGAAAAATTGCTAGACTAGCTGCTTGCAAATAACAATCAAGAATTCTCAAAATTCTAGGTAAAAACATCTATTAAATTTGATGAGCTACTTCAAGGAACTTTGCATTACAAATTTACCAATATAGCTTTCATCTCCGTCTCTTCTTACTGCCTTTACCTAATTGTCCAGATTTAAACGCATGTTCTTGTTCTTGCAAAAATGATATTGCCCTTCCATAGTTAGCTGCTCTTTCCTTTTCCACTAATTCCTTATCTCTTTGCTTTGCCTCGTATAAGAAATAATTGTCCTTACGCAACTCTCGAGCCGCGCCTTTAGCTTCGCGTTTTATCAGTTTTTGTAGCTTTCTTCTCTCGGCACGTTCTCGATCTGGATCGTAGTCTCTACCTTTAACAAAGCTGCAATGTAACATGGGAAATAGACCATTAGTCCCCCGAGTCTAAATATCGTAGAGACAGGAGGTAAAAGTTAAAATTAGAGCTAATGTGATTTACTTCTCTTCGAATTTCGGATTAAGTAATTTGATAGGAGCTGGCTTCTGCTTGCGTAGCTGAAGTGGTCTCCGCAGTGTGTGAGTTTCGTCGGCTTTCTTCTTAATGAGTTGAGAAACATCGTTGAATTTATCTTTCAGTTCTTCTGGCATGTGTTTCTGCTCTGAAACTTCAACTAATAATGTTGCAATCGGTAAGAAAATTTCGGGAAAGGAGTTCAACCCGTCATAGATCTCGATAAATCCTCGCAAAGTTTCAATCACAGTTAGCAGTGCACTAGCCCTGAAGATAAACGCAATGGAGGGGAAAAGTCCATATAAGTCGAAAGTTACCTAAGACAGTAGAATTAATGAAATGAGACAAAGAAACCAACAATGAAAAACAGCACCAAGTGCTGACCTGAAATTATCCGAGCTGAAAAACGAGTCATCTGACATTTCCATTACCATGAGGAAATTCAGAGGATTAATTTCATCCACGCCGTCATGTATGCATAAAAAGGGCCTGAGTGCTTTCAGTTCCATAAAATGATAAAACTGATAAGAAAGAAATGTACATATAGAACAATTTAGTCCAATAAGTAGCATGAGAAAACAAATTTATTAGGAAAAAAGAAAACTGTTGTCTAATTTTGTTTACTGTTATTGCTCATAGGCCGCAATGAGGAAGTTACAGTACCTGTGAATCTTGATGGGATGCTAGTTTGTGGTCTGTAGCTGCCATCAAAAGAGTTCGGAGGAACATAATAGCTTCAGGACAGAACTTCCGAGATTGCTTCGTGAACTACAAAAACCACAATTTATCATGTAAGGAATGGCATATATAAAAGTTGTTTTTAATATATGGTACATTCGTAAACACGTGAATCATCTTGGTAAAATCCTTTTGTAGTTGTGGGTTTGTGGCAATGCCTCAGTTCGAATCTGGCGTTACAAGTTAGGGGACCTTAAGAATACAAGTGATTGGACAGATAAACTTATAAATACGAATTTCATTTGTAACACAATTATTACAGCAGCGTGCTTTAAAGTAACTGATTTTCATAAGTTCTACAAACAAAAAGAGAAGACCATTATCAAAGATGTCATAAGGTGCGTGTAAGAAGAAACTTCAAACGCTTACAAGTTCAAGGATAGAGAGAAAAGGATAAACATGTACGTACCATGAGAATCATGGAACATAAAAACGAACCAATAGCGACATCTCGACCCGACATAATGGGACAACGCATCAGATACTCGCACATTAACAATAGTGCTGGAGTTGTTACTACATGACGATAATCAGAGCATGGAAAAATCATGGACCATAACCTCAGGAGAAACAATGTTTTCAAGGTAGGCCAGCATCGACTTTCTGCAAATAAAATAAAATGCATCTTATTAGGAATTCTACAAATATAATAAAGTTAGGACAGACAAAGAATCAAGCAATCACATACCATTGTTCTTGAGAGCCTCACAAAATTGTACGCGAGTTCGTAAGATTCGCTCACGAGCACATATTGCGGAGAAAAACGGGATCTCCATACTCATCTCCATTAATGGCTTGACAAGCAAATTCGATAACTCAAAATTCAAGGGCTGTTTATTTACTAACACAGCAAAATATTGCAAAAGAACACCATAAAATACCTGGTAAATAGAAGACATATCAGTTTTAAATTGAAGGTGCCAATCTCAATATTGGTAGGATATCAGAATACCCTATAAGGAAACTTACTTGCATTTTCTTCCGATTTTCTGCGGCAAGCTTAATTGCATTGCTTGCCCGAATTCGGTTGATAATCACAATAATGTCATCATTAGAACGATTCTCCAATAAGGAAGACAGTTCCTCTAGATTCTTTGGAGCTTCGATTATAAAAGGAATGTCCGATTTAGTTGAAGTATGTTTGCCACTTGCTTTGGGTTTTTTTGCATCCAGGGACTCTACACCTTTCTTAAGTTCAGTTTTGTTTGTTTTGTTACGGCTTTTTTTATCCACATCTTCATCACCAATGGCCTCATCGTGTTCATCGGTCTCCTCATCCTCTTCCAAATCTGTACCAACATCGTCATCATCGTTCTGCTCCCAGTCCTTCAAAGAGTGAGTCTTTTCACATTCATTTTCATCATCTTCTTCTTCTTCTTCAGATTCTTCATCTTCATCGGTATCTTCAGCACTTCCTAAATCTTCAGAATCATCCTCATCTTCATCCTCGGAATCATTAGCATCTTTTCTTTCAAGAATCTCATCGACCCAACCCTTTTTATTACCAGGCTCATCATCAAGTGCAAAGGAGTCACCAAGATCATCTCCCGAGATAGCCCTTGGCCTCTGAGCATAATCTTTCTCCACATTTTCACCATCTTCATCACTAGAATAATCCGTTGCTGACATCCTCTTTTGACGCTCTTCCTGAAATTTAGGGAATCCTATGTAAATTCTTAAGCAAACATTCTAACATAGTGTCTTTAACACATATAACCCTGAAATAACAATAATAATCAAACATTCTAACATAGCATTTTTAACACATGTAACCATGAAATAACAATAATAATAGTTATTGTATCAAACAAAATCTAATTTTGAACCAATAAAGCACAAGATAAAGCCCTGGTTTACGTGAATTTCCATCTCTCAGAAAAACTCTATCAACTGTAACAGCTACTAAATAGCTCTTCAAATAAAACTATAGCATGCAAAAGCAAATATAAACAAAAGGAGGTAGTGGAGCTTTGACCGCAGATACCTCTAATCGTTCGAGTCGCTCCCTTTCCTCTTGGGCAATCTCTTCGGGTGTCTTTGTCCTGTCAGATGGTCGAGCACGTATATCCAATACCATCTCATGGACAAGCTTATCATATGAATCAGGCCGTTCCTGTCGGTAAAAAAGGGGGAAAATGCTTGATTTTGATGCACCACTAAAAGCAAAAACATATTAACACTAACAGTGAAGAAATACGGCATGCTAAAGTAAGATTTCGGAAAACAGTAGCAAATAAATGAAGATCAGAACTTTGCATTGGCAAGAGCACTGATCAGCATGGCCAGTTTAATACCATGTTTATTACACTTCATTTTTCTTTTAAATACCTGTTTCTAATCATACTCATGCCGGATACAGGTATGCATCAAACAGACACCCAAGTAGAACCATAACTCGGTACCTGATTATTAGTTTCAGCTTTCAGCGTAACGGCTAACTCTTCCTTTTTCAAATGCTCATCCGGAATACTCTTGTTCACGAGAGCTTTCAAGGCATTCATTTTGCCTGGCTCAGTGAGAGACAATAAGGCTTGGGACTGCACTAAAGATGAGAAGCTCTTATCTAATTCATCCATCAGTTGCTCGTTTTCTTCTTTATCTCTAGCTTTTTGTGCCTGGTACAAAACAAGGAAAAAAATTAGAGACCGGATGTCAAGACTCGACAATGGTTGGGAAACAATAGAGTTACCTTTATGGTGCACATGAAATTTTACCTTGAAAAACTTGCTCTTCAAAATAACCTCTTCCATTATTTCCTTCTTGGATTTGTGCTTCTGTAGAATGAAAACGATCAATTTAAACCATTTTCAAGGTATCTAATATAACACCGCAAAAAGGACACACTTTGTATATCAAATATAACCCTAATGAGGATAAGACCAACACAAATGATCGATAACATTGAAATTGCTAAGCTGACCATCAAAAACGACTACAAACAAGTGTTTCTTAATGAAAGAGAATAGGTCTTACATTTTCTTCTCCTTCTATCAAATCCCCTTCATAGGAATCCTTGGAACCGTGAGAATTAAGGTGCTTTAAGACCGTTGACCGCTCTGAAAAGGAGAACAAATCATCACGACCATTAATGTAGCTTAAAGAAATAATATGAAAAAAGGTAAAAATATTCACATAAGAATAAAAGATTGGAATGTACATAAAGAACAGAACATCCACCAAAATACAAAGAAATGTAGTAAAAGGAGAACTGAGGAGATGACAACTCGTGCCTAAACTAAATTACTGTGTTTGCATGCATCATTAGCAAAAACAAGCTTTAAGCCTATTGATGATGGCAAATACATAAAGAATAATACAAAGTTTTTGCTGTAGACTGAAGCTTTAAAGACAAATAAGCAGGAACTATGACCACTTCCAACTGTTACTGATACGTAAAAGCTAACTAGTGAAACAACACATTGTTTAACAAATGAAAAAAAGGTTAATAGGAAATTTGGATTATCAATTAACAAAATATAAAGCATCATCATAATGAAGAGCAGAAGTTTAATCTTACTTTCATCAGCATAATTTTCTTCATCAGACAGCATTTCATCCTTGAAATCATCCCTCTCCGGAAGGGAACCAAAATCCAGAGCATCAAACTCATCTTCTTCTCCATCTGATAAATTGAACTTGCTCTTTTTTCCCAATTTCAACTACAGAATCATATAAACTTAATCTCAAATTTTTCCAATTATGCAAATAGAAGTAATCAAGACAGCAGAGGCTAAACTCGAGTACCATAAAGATTCAATCAATATATTATTTAGAATGTTAAAAAAATCTTTTTTATCAATAAAGGAATATTCCAGCTTCCATTCTCCCATGATGTTCAAGCAATGCTCAATTCGACTACACTTCCGGTCCCGGTTCAGGACCAGGATGCAGTAGAAAAAATGGGAATTAATAGTAAAACCATAGTTAACAAAAAGCTTCAATATTTCACTTGTAAACTACATACACACACCTGACGTTCACGTTGAGACCTCAAGATACCCTTTTCAAACTCTCCCAAGTCATCATTTTGTTCACCAATTCTCTTATCCACAAAAACAGAAGACTTTGTACTTTGCTCATACTCTTTCAACAGTGTTTTCTTCCTCTGAAACAAAACCGCCAAAAAAATCATATCATCACACTAACAAACATGGGGAAAAAAAGTTGAAATTTTTATGGGGGATAGAGTTTTATAATTTACCTTTTGAATGGCGAGGGAACGTGCACGGCCGATGCGGCGTTCTTCGCCTTTGCGTTTCTTGCCGAGTATGTCGAACTTGCGACGGGACCAGATGGTTTCGAAAGGGTTAAGCTTTTGAGACTTGAGCTTCATGGAGATGGCATCTGGATCGGATTTTTTGTGGTGTTTTTTGTTTGATTTCTTCTTGGTTTTAGCTCCGTCGGTCGATTGCTTAGCCATGTCTAAGCCGGCGTATCTTCGTCGGTCGCGGCGGCGGCGGCGGCGGCGGTGGTAAATTTAATGGGTATATTTTGGCGGAGGAAAATATCGAAAGAGAAAGACAGGGTTTTTTTGTTTGAACGTTTTGGGTTTTGTAAGAGCTTAAAGAGGTTTATAATTGATGGGCTTTGGCTAAGACATTATATGGGCCTTTGCCTCATATAATTTCTAAGGAGTTAAACAATTAGGTTTAATTACAAAATCGGATCCCAAATTATACCTTTTTTCACTTAAGTACTTAAAAGGTTTTTTTTCAAAAATATTCAGAATAATTTGAAAAGAAATAAGTTATTTATGATAAAAAAATATGAGTAATATTTTAATAAAAATAATAAATACATAAATTCCTTTATGATTATACATTGACTAATTAAGTTTTAAGTTAATATAGATTAGTTAATTTGTGTGTTAAGATGTGTTAATTTTTACTTTATAAAATTATGTGTAAATCTAGTTTAAATTTATTTTAAATTAAATTTCATCACGTGAGTTTTATCCAAATTTATTTTAGTCAAAGTTATATCTGATTTGTGCTTCGTAATAATTACTTATGTTTGTAATAATCCATTTCTTTTTATACTTAAAATCAATAAATTTATCTGCTTAGAAAAAAGAAACTATGATGTTGAAAATAGGGATGAATATCACATTTATACATAAACTTTGGTTCAATATGTAATTTGATACATGAATTTTGATTTGGTGTAATTATACATATGAAACTTGAATCGTGGTTCAAATGTATACAAAAAACTTTGATTTTGATTTAACTGTACACATTTAAAGAAATGAATATGTACATTTATTTTTATATCGGATTAATATAATTGTTTGTGTATGCAATATATCAACATAAGATAGTGTGAATTCGGTAACGTTGTTAGTGATTTCTTAAAATTGAATTAAATCAAAATGTCATTTATAAAATCGTAAAAAATCAAAATTTAAGTATAACATTACACATTGGATCAAAGTTAATATAAAATTTTGATATTTATCTCATTGGAAATAAATCGATTTTATATCACCGTTCAATTCTAATTAACAAAAGCAATGTCTCATTGTATAATATGAATTTCAAACATTTATGATTTGGTATCTATGTGCTATGCATAAGTTGCGAATTTAGTCATTGTACTATAATTTGGTCAATTTTAGTTGATATACTTTTCAAATTTCAATATTGACTAATCAATAACTATTAAATTCGTTATTTCTAAGACAAACATAGTATCACATATAAAATGTCATGTCAACTTGTTATTTCTACATAATATTATAACAAAAATTACCACATTATTTTAGTTAAGATTGTAATTTTCAAAATTTAAAAAGTGTAAGAACTAAAAATGATCAAGTTGAAAAACAAGGACTATATCCACAACTCACGAGACTAACGGCTGAATTTGACCTAATAGATTTAACAGCTAAAGTTTTGTATAGAACCAAATTTTCAAAATTCAAAAAGTATATGAATTAAAATTAACAAAATTAGAATATTAAACTAAATCCACAAGTTACACATAATATAAGGATTAGTAGCAATATTTAACCAAATTTGCAATAAAGAGCCTGGTTAATTAATAAATTGGAACTTGATAACTAATACTGGGAAATCCGAGATCCATAAATATATTATACACTTATCATAGACATATATATATATGTCAAAGTAGTAACATACATAAAAAGGCATGAGTTTCCAACAAATTTCTTTTTCCTTTTAGCATGCCATAATAATGCAACTCCATTTCTGCCTATATTCACACAATCCAAAACTTCATAATTAGCTGCTAAATCAAAGCATTCTCATACATACATACAATGTATAAGTATATATGTATGTATATAGAGTACCAATTTCATGCAGCAAAATATCCCAGATGGCAGGTATAAATAGGTTCAAGGGTAAGGTCAAGTTCATTCCTCCTCAATTGATCAGTTGCTTCTTCCTGGTATGTCCCACTGCATATCACACACAAATTATCACCATTTCCATATATATATATATAATATTATCTTCTTTTTGGCTGATAAGAATCTATGTCACTTGATAATTTGTAACCATTAAACTTGGCAATTAGGTTCATTTAGATGCTTATATATTTTATTTCATCTTAGTTCCGGAATTTGAATTCTATCAAGATTGATCATGTGATTAGTGTTACTGAAACATGATCGAATAAAAAAAATAGACCTAATTATCAAGTTCAAATACAAAAATGGACTAAAAACAGACGGGTTCCAAAAAAAACCTAATTGTCAAGTTGAATAGCCAAAAATTATATTATCCCTTTTTACTTTTTTGGATCATGTAGAGAAGAAATGTTACCCGATATTCAAACAAGGATGCGGCGGCTGAGGCAGCAGGAAAGAAGTTGATGTGTTGAGGGCTAGCTGCTGTTGCTGCTGCCCCCACTGCGAGTGCTGTGCCTGCGCCACCGTTTTCTCCCTTTCCTTGATCTGCAAATGTCACATGGATGTTGGACACAAATAGTATTAAAATCATAGTACGAAACCATGAGTGCGGAGCAAAAAAAAAACTAAGAGTAAGAAACCATGAACATGGAAAGAAGGGTTGGCATCACTGATGTATTCCTAGAGATTGCAAGTTCGACTAGACATAGACACGTAATGTTGGGTTCGGGGGTTTAGGGTAGATTAGGATATATATGTAAAAGAAGGGTAAATCACCTGCTTTGCTAGCATGGCGTTTTGCTCCTGTATTGCCTTCTCCTGTCAAAACAAATTTTAGTGTAATGATATATATATATATATAATTGTAAGACAATAAAGAATATTTAGCTAGGCCTTTATATAACACATTGATAAGCAAAACATATGTTCTGAAAGGCTTTACCTTTCTCTGAAGCTCAGAGATTGAGTCGGAGATAAGTTGGTTCTGCAAAAACACAGAATTTCATCGCTAGAAAGAAAAAAACTGTTCTTTTTAATTGTAAAAAATAAAAAAGGAATACTTTTCTAGATCGAATATGTTTAATAGCAGTATCAAGCTGTTGTTCCAAATTCTGTAGCTCCTTCAGACTCAGTGAGTCCAAATCTTCTCCCATATAATGCCTGCGAACAAAACCCTACGTTACTCGAATTTTTTCTCTTCTTTAAGTACCCAAATTCAATAATGAAATATAATATATGCTCGTCCATATCTAACACTAATCCAAGTATAGAATTAAACCTGTGGTTTTTCTGCAAGAGGTCAACCTTAGCCTTAAGTCTATTATACTCCATGGACCAGTTGCCCTGCAGATTTATATACCATAACATCAACACCCATTTTTTTTCTTTTATGTTATGTGCTGCATATATACATATACCTGAGGTTGAGATTCAGTAGCAACAAGCTGTCTCTCAGCATAAGAATACCTTTCATAGCGTTCAAGTATCTTTTCCATACTGAGTTACATGCGGAACAAAAAAGGTCACAAATTTGAAAAAGAAATGAAAATTGTTATAGCATTAAATTTATTTTTCTTCTTTTACAATTTTCATCTAATCATAACCAAACCCTAACGAATGTGAAGTTTACTTGTACAATATATTATGCAAATGTTTGCTCTAATTTATTTTTATAAAAATATTTATTAAAATTTAGCTTACTTAAAGACTAAAATATTACTTTTCAATACAAAAAATGAAATATATATAATAATAAACCATTATAAACTAAAATTAATTATTAAGTAACCTTAGGTTAGTTAAATATTATTTATCAAATATTGCATAAAACCTTTCTATCTTCTTTAAACAAAAATCAAGAAGAATAAAATATTTTTTTACATGTATTTATAATCAACCAATCTTTAACATATACATCCAGAAAACATCACTGAATAAATCAAAACCCATAAATTGCTACTACTTATAAATGTTCATTATTTATTATGAAACTCTATGTAAATATTTTCTATATTACTTACTATTTTATTATTTGTAAAAAATTTAATATATAAAATTTGAGGTATAAATAAGGAAAATTTTTAATCTATATAAGTAATTAATTTAATTTGGAACAGGTAAAAGCTCAACTAATAACTTACTTATTCTCAATAAAATTTTTATAAAAAATTAAAATTTTAAATTAGTTTAAAAACCATTAATAGATAATTAATATATATATATATATATATAGCTACATACACATCTCAAAAAAATGGGAAAAATTAATAACAATTAATGAATAAAAAGTTCGAGAGAATTTTCAGTTTTTTTCCCTGATAAATTAGCTTAAATTATTGAATATTCAACATTTTAAAAAAATATTTCTTGGTGAAAAAACCCTTTTTTTCAAACTATAAAAAAGATGTATAATTTTTTAGGGTTTTTGGCTTAGGTTTGGGAGTTTCTTGAATTAGAAACAGAAAAAAAAAAAAAACCAGAGAGGGTTTAGGTTTTAAGAGCTGCTGAATAAGAAGAAGATATATGATTATAACCCCAAAAAAGTACAAAAAGGAAGTGTTTAAGTAAAATTTTTAAAGGAAATGAGAATAGGGTATATTTAAGTATCAAATTAAACAACTTTTTCCAAGAGAAAAATAAATTATAAACATAGGGTTAGGGTTTTTTTTTCTTATCTTTTATTTCTTGGTTTAATTTAGTTCATATAGTAGATTTTTTTTTTTTGTATTTTCTCCTAATTAAGAAAGTTAGACCATTTGAACATAAAAAAATGAATAATAAAAAAGGGAAAAATTTATTGTTCTTCCATTGGTCAATAACTTCCTTAACCAGATTTGACAAAAAAACCTTTCTCACAAACTTGGTCATTCATTTTAGTACATTCATGATCCTTTCATAAGGTTTTCATTACACAAGAACATGTCCTGTTACCTAAAATGTTACATAAGCATTCTTAAATTCTTTCACCTGCATGAAAATACATGAAACAAGCAAAAAAAACCAAAAACCGAAAAAACCCATATTTTTAAAACATGGATCTTCCATTGAGATATGAAAAAAAAACCCAGAAATGGTATTGTTTTTTTTACCAGGAATCAGTGGAGTACTCAAAGAGTTTGCCTTTATGGGAGAAGACAATTAAAGCAACTTCAGCGTCACAAAGAACAGAGATCTCATGAGCTTTCTTCAATAAACCAGCTCTTCTTTTGGAAAAAGTAACTTGTCTGTTGATCTTGTTTTCAATCCTTTTTAATTGAACCCTACCTCTTCCCATGATGTTTTTTTTTGGGGGAAATATACCTGTAAGAAAAAAAATTGTTACACCAAAAACAAAGGAACAAATAAACCCAGATTCTTTAAAACCAAAAGGATATGTGTGTGTGTGTGTGTATATATGTATGTGTGTTGTGCGTACCTAAGTTGGGGAATTTTTTTTGTTGTTGTTGTTGTTAGCTTATGTTTTGAGTTCTTATGATTTTGCTAAATATGAAGTGGTTTTCAGAGGGTGAATGAGAAAAAATAGAACATATATAGAATTGGGAAATGAAGCAAAACAAGAAAGTGAAACAAAGAAGAAAAATAAATAAATGTGGTTTTAGGGCAAAACCAGAGTGGTTTTCTGATGGATGTGCTGTCGGGTTCTTATTGGTTGGAATGGCTGAGCAGTCGTTACCATATTCATTTACTTTATTACATGGACGCTGTAAAATTACTTTTTCTTTTTATAATTTGATAAATTTAAAAAATATCAGCAGGAAACAAAAATATTAATTTTACGACATTTAATTTTTATATAACCTTTTTATAAATTTAGGGATAAATGGTTAGAATATTATCAGTATAATTATATTATATTTTAATTTAATAATAAAATAATGCTCCTATGGGAAAAATAGGGTTTTGAGCTTATAGGCTATGGATGCTATTACCGTCAAAGACGGACCCACCACACTGCCACACACTTCCTGTTGTTGACGGCGGTGCTCCTTTTCCCCTTATTATAAAACAATCCATAAATATTTTTTATATTTAGGTGTAACATTGAATCTGAACTATTTGTGTCAAATTGGATCTTAACAGAGAAACCTTCTTTTATCTCCATGTATTTACTTTTGGGTAAATTACGTTATTACTAAATTATAAGAATTTCCAATTTCATCTCTAATCTTTTTGATTGATTCTGTTCTGGTTACTCTCTGTTAAAAAGAAAATAAAAAGATGATGTTGAATTTTTTTAATTCATATAATAACATATTTAATCTATTTACACATTTTATCAATTTGATCTTAAATTTAAACAAATTCAACCCATCAAAAAACAGTTTGATTTTCGCAAGCTTATATGAGTCAAGATATTGATTATGTTGCAACTAGTGAGAAGTGTAGGAAACAAATAATAAACACAGATGAATGGGTTACACAATTCGAATTCCTTTTACATCTGCAAAGTCTTTCTTAGAGAACTAAGACTCTATTCTTCGATACGTACAAATAATGATTTAAGTCATACAACTCACCATACTCATATAAAAACTCTTCACTAAAACCTCCCCTCAAAAGCTTAGTTGTAAAACCAAGTGGCTGATTTGTGTTTGTATTTTACTTACCAATTAAATATGGGCGATACCTCTCTTTGCTTCAAATTAAATAATTGGTTTGGTAAGGTAGAAGTGAATAAGAATCAAATTTCCGTCGAAAAAGGACTATAATTATAGCAATAAAACTAGGATAAGTAGTGATATTTTCTAGGTTTTCTTCAATCAAACCTAATAAAAAGGATTATAAATACCAAAACACCCCTAATAAAATTAGAAAACAAGTAGCATTATAATCACATGATAAATAACTTAAATTTTTTTTTATGAAAAGGATAAGTCTTATCATTTTAAAAATAAAAAACACTTTTTAAAAAAAATCATTCCTAATAAATAAACACAATTAAAAATAATCATTAACTTAAAAACTACTTATTTTTTGGTAGTCTTTTGGTTGGATGTATGGTGTGGTTGAGGAATTCCTTCCTCAGCTTTTTGATGATTGAGAAAAAAGAACACTATTGCCTGGAAGCATGATTGTAACCACTTTGGTTTTAGTGGTGTCGAAAAACTCGGTTTCAAAACTTTATTTTTATAAATATAAAATAAGAATGTTTACGAAATTAATATAAAAATATAATAAAATTAGCCAAAAAAAGTAGTTAATTAAAACTCATGGATTAAATTGTAAAATTTCAATTGCTATAGAGTTTTAATTGAGAAAATATTTGGGGACCTAGATGGCAATTATTCAAATGGCCTAAATGATTAATAAACCATTGTTTTATGCGGTTGGTGGATAATAATGATTATGTCATTTAGTTTGAAATAATAATAAAAATATATAATAAACCTTAATTAATCTAATTACTTAAAGTTAATTAAAGGTTAGTTATAATATATAGAGTGCTATAGTGGAAAGAAAGATGATTTTTCATCATCTTCATCCACCGTTTAGAAGAAAAAGAGAAGAGAAAAACCCCATGGACTTGCATTCGGCCAAGCTAAAATCTAAGGTAATTTAAGCATTTTTCATGTTATTCTCATAGATTTAATGTCATAGGAGGTTGATTTAGCTAGCCTATGTACTAATTTGATCAATTATTAAATTTTTAACAAGTTGCTATTGTTGAGAAATTGATTCATTAGGCTTGAAATTAAGCTTAGATTATGAAAAAGACTAAATTGTAAAGCTTAATAAGCTTAGTTGTTAACTTTATTACATTAAGGATCAAATTGAATAAATTGAAAACATGTCATGAACTTATGCTAAGAATAGAAATTACAAGGTCCCTAATGAAAGAATGTGAAATCGGATTTTGATCTGAAGCTAAATATCGAAAGATATACTTATCTCGAGTTTCGGGATAAATTGAATAAAATGAAAAATATGCGTGACTTGGTATTTGGATATGGGTTGAATGAAATATAATTTTTTTATTTATTAATTATTGACTGTAGTGAAAGACAATGTTGGGCCGTCGAGAGGAAAGGAAAAGCGAGAATCGTCGATGAGTGACACGAGATTTCAAATTCGAGATCAATTTATTTGTTTGTATATTCATGTTAATTGCATGATTGAATATCAAAGCGAGTATATAATTGTCATATGAATTGATTTGTTGTGATTGATATTGATTATTGAGATTATGAATTGAATTTAATAAAATGGAAAGTAGTATGATTTAGTGGAACATGATTTGTAATATAAGAATGGATTGAAACATGGTAGATGAGATGAGCTATATATATATTGGATTGAATTGAAATAAAAAAGAATGAGATAAATGATTTATAATAGTTTAATTTTTAGTGGTGTTGAAAACGACGGTTTCGAAATCTAGGTGCTAATTTGTAAAAATGTTAAAAAAGGATGAATTTAATTAGTAAAGGAAGAAATTTGATATAGTTGATATTTTCACCCAAAAAATGGCCGTGGACAATCATCATCTTAGAATTACCATGCATAAATTTGAAGTAAGTAATATGTTTTTGTATGCAAATTGGTGCTTGTAATTAATAAATTTGAAACATTAATTAGAATGCATTTTTTTTAATATACTAGTGTGATTACATGGTAGTATCTGTTCATACTTTCTTCACCCTTTGACAACACACACACACCTTACACACACAGGTGCTCGAAACCGGGACCCCTAGAATGAACAACATCCTCTTTACCACTGGATCCACTTGTTGGATTCTTTTTTGGTAAATAAAGAGGCATTAGAATGCCTGAAATCAAATTAACTAAGCATTATGATCAACAATACAATTAGCAAAAAGTAAATTCCTAACATCAATGTTAGGCACATCAATGATCTGAATGTCGATATCTGCAGTACTGCAGGACTTAGCAAGGAAATCCGTGACCTTATTACGGTCCCAACGAACAAAAGTGACCTCAAAACCATCAAATATGGAAATCTTATTTTTGTATACACCCACATGGTTTATGGCTCCAAATATCCAGTTTAATTCCATTTTATATTAACTTCCTTCAAAGGTATAATGCCATTGATTCATGATATGGTAGATAAAAGTTACCAACTATTTGGAAAGTAAAGTTACCAACTATAAGTAATGTTTGAAATCCGAACATGAGAATCTTACACCAGAATCTCATATTACCCTCCCATGAACGTTAGATTCCTTTTGAACCAAATTCACCCTAAAAGAAAATATCAAAAAATACCATCATTCCTTTTTAGTGAAGTTTGAGATTCAATTCATATAATTGAAAACTTAAAAATTGTTTTTAAAGTGTTTCTTAATCGACGGAATCATGTTATGATGCATTTTATAAGTCATATTTGTGCCGAGTTGCATAATCACTCATAATATGTCGGTTGCTTGTGAACTCATTTATCATCTCCATAGGTCAAAGAATCATCCGAGCAAGGGTTTTGCACTAAAACATGACATGTCTAAGGCTTATGATCATGTGAAATAGAGTTTCATGCATGATAATACTGTTTGCATGAGTTTCAATTGTTATTGAATTAACATCATCATAAATTGTTTTACTATTGTTTCATACTTTATAAGATTATTAGGACGTTAACTTTTTTTTTTTTGCCAAAAAGGATCTTTGGTAAAAGTATCATGAAAGTCTTTGTACTACAAGTTGGATCATGTACGTGGATCATTAAGCAAACTAGTCCTCGTATGAGAGCATGAAGTACACGTAGCATGCCATGTGTAACTGTCTTGTTATTTCATAAGTTATGCTAGTTTTTAACTGTGACACCTTATACCCGACCCAGTTGTTGAATCCGAATATAAAATGTCACATTTCGTTGCCGAAGCAACTTACTTTTCTATTAATTTTTTTTACTTTCTTTTTTTTTAAATGAAAACGTGGTGGAAAAATATTTTGTAAAATTTTCGGCAGCATTTCTGCTTATTTACGTAAAATCCCCCTATAAAATTTTGCATTTCACAATTTATTCGCATTCAAATAATCTCCCAATTCACTTCCCAACACTTCAACTCCTCAAAGTATTTCAATAAACTT
This sequence comes from Gossypioides kirkii, assembly GCA_005610355.1. Lineage (NCBI taxonomy): Eukaryota > Viridiplantae > Streptophyta > Magnoliopsida > Malvales > Malvaceae > Gossypioides > Gossypioides kirkii. Next base: position 174,223 of record CP032245.1, on the reverse strand, counting down.
AATATCTACTTTTAACCATTTCATCAAAACATTGATTATAAAGTATTAGCAAAAGAAATATAATAAACATATATTTAAATTTAATTTATGACACAATATTGTATATATATATAAGTCTATGTACATGCCATAAACATTTACCAAAAGTAAGCTTTTCACCAACTTTGTTTGAGCTGAATCTCGGTTTTTCGGATGCTGTTGGAATAATCTACCAAATCTAACTACCTGCACACGAAAAAATAAACAAACCGTACGCTGAGCAACTTTTATGCTCAGTGGTGCTAATATCATATAAATCATTACAAAAAAATTAATGATAGATTAATTAATAAAAGTAAATAAATAACAATAAACTTTTTAATCAAATTTTCAAATCACATAATCAATTTAATTCATACAATAAAGAAATTCAATTATATTCAACTTTTGTTTTTACTTTTCTTTCAAACTCAACCCCGTACCAAAGTTTAGACTCATAACCAGATACACGAATCCGCCATCCCGAGTTGTTCGGCAACGATGGCTATCAGAGTGGTCCTCGACCCTTAGGGAATTGGGACTGCCCACGACCCTCTGGGAATTGGGGCTAATAATAATAACCGACCAATTTGGCCTTTTCTCCCTCGACCCTCTGGGAATTTGGGAGATCTAAAACCTCTGATATAAAGACTCTATGGCATGTCAACTATATCTGATCTAGTCTAACTTAGTGTACCGGGGTAAAAATCATATTTCACTTCAATTCTATTTTCACATCATTCTCATTTTTGTCCCATAACACGATCAATTCACATATTTTGCCTGATGTAAAATTAGGCTTTCAATTCAAAAATATATTAATTTATTTTCTTGATCAATCATATAAAATCACAATACTCAAATTCAAACAATAACCATGAATTTGCTAATTTCAAAATAAGATATTAGCACAAACCGAATTTTGATCACTTTACTTCTTCTCTTCGTATTTCGCCTTCAATGTGCTCGCTTCGTTTTTAGCTTATGCTTGAATTTTGAAGAAAGAAATTTTTTTCTCCCCTTTCACGAGAGAACCAGAGAGCATGAACAAAATAGAAAGAAAGAAAGATGAGAACAAATGTTCTCTGACTTTCTTTTCTTTTATTTTATATTATATAATAAAATATTATTATTTATTATAATATTATTAATTAATATATCTTTTAATAATGTTAATAATAAAAATCTTTTATTTTTTAAAGTAATGATAAAATTACCATTAGGTCCTTCCATCAAAATAAAAATATAATATTTGTACTTTAATCCCTATACTTTTTCAACTTATTCAATTTAGTCCCTGAACTCAATAAAGAATTTTTTTAAATAACCACATGCTCCTAACAATAATTCTCTATTTTTCCATGTCTAATAATTTCCTCTAAAAACGATCATTACTTCTTATACTACTATTTATTTATAAATTCTTGATTCAAGGACTTATACCATAAATTTATATATATATTTTTTTTTTTTTTTAAACTGGGGATGTTACAATTCTCCCCCCCTTAAAAAATTTCGTCCTCGAAATTTACCTAAAGAGTTGTGGATATTGAGATCGTATCGTATCTTCAGGCTCCCAAGTAGCTTCTTCTATATTGTGATTCCTCCACAATACTTTTACCAAAGGAATTCTTTTGTTTCTCAACTCTTTTATGTCTCTTGCTAAAATTTGCACTGGTTCTTCTTCATACGATAAATTAGGTTGTACCTTAATGTTTTCCATTGACACAACATGTGATGGATTCGATCTATATCTTCGGAGCATCGATACATGAAACACATTATGGATTCGATCTAATTCTGGTGGCAAAGCTAGACGATAAGCAACAGGCCCAACTCTTTCTATAACCTCGTATGGTCCAATGAACCTTGGACTTAATTTTCCTTTCCGACCAAATCTCATAATTTTTTTCCATGGAGAAACTTTTAAAAATACTTTATCTCCCGCTTCATACTCAATTTCTCTTCTTTTTAAATCAGCATAAGACTTCTGTCGATCTGGAGCTGCTTTTAATTTTTCTTTTATCTGTCGGACCTTTTCTTCTGTTTCTTGTATTAATTCTGGGCCAACCATCTTCTTTTCACCAAGCTCAGTCCAACACAAAGGAGTATGACATTTACGTCCATATAGAGCTTCATATGGTGCCATTTGAATACTTGATTGGAAACTATTATTATATGTAAATTCCGCAAGTGGTAGGTACCGTTCCCAATCAGTATCAAAGTCAATGACACACGCTCGTAACATATCTTCTAGTAATTGAATCACGCGTTCGGATTGGCCATCTGTCTGAGGATGAAAGGCTGTGCTAAAATTCAATCTGGTGCCAAATGATTCATGTAACTTCTTCCAAAATCTTGCAGTGAATCGAGGATCACGATCAGAAATAATAGACTTTGGCACACCATGCAATCTCACTATCTCAGCTACATATAATTCTGCCAACTTATCTAATGACCAGTCTGTCCTTACTGGCAGAAAATGAGCTGATTTCGTCAATCGATCCACTATGACCCATATGGCGTTATGCTTCTTTCGAGTGAGAGGTAAACCACTAACAAAATCCATAGTTATTCTGTCTCACTTCCACTCGAGAATCGATATAGGTTGAAGTAGTCCTGTCGGAACTTGATGTTCAGCTTTTACCCTTTGACAAGTAAGACATTTTGTAGCATATTCTGTAATCTCTTTCTTCATACCTGGCCACCAATATAATTCTCGCAAATCCCGATACATTTTGGTACTTCCTGGATGCATAGCATAAGGACTATTATGAGCCTCTTGAAGTATTTCATTCTTCAATTCCACCTTGTTTGGTACATAAATCCTTCCATGAAATCTTACACAACCATTATCTCCAATATCAAAGTCCCCCGGGCCACTGTGCTCAATTATTCTTCGTTTTTCCATCACCTTTTCATCATTTTGCTGAGCCTCTCTAATCTGCTCAATTAACAGGGGCTTCACTTTTAATTCAACTAATAAGGCACCATCATCACGAACACTCAACTGTGCAAACATTAATCTCAAATCAGCCAGGGATTTTCGGCTCAAAGCATCAGCAACAACATTTGCTTTACCTGGATGATAATCAATCACACAATCATAATCTTTTAACAACTCTATCCAACGACGTTATCTCATGTTCAATTCTTTCTGGGTAAGAAGATATTTCAAGCTTTTGTGATCTGTGTAGATGTAGCACTTTTCACCATATAAATAGTGTCTCCAGATCTTTAATGCAAAAACCACTGCTGCCAGTTCTAAATCATGCGTCGGATAGTTACGTTCATATGATCTTAGTTGTCGTGAAGCATATGCAATCACTTTTCTATCTTGCATTAAAACACAACCAAGACCATTAAGTGAAGCATCACTATATATCACAAACTCTTTTCCCGATTCTGGAAGCGTCAACACTGGAGCCTCTGTCAACAATTTCTTGAGCATGTCAAAGCTTTCCTGGCACCGGTCATCCCATTTGAATGGTACATTCTTCTGAAGTAGTCGGGTTAAGGGCAAAGCTATCTTTGAAAATCCTTCAACAAATCTTCTGTAATATCCCGCTAATCCTAAAAAATTGTGGATTTCTGAAACATTCTTCGGTTGTTTCCATTCCAAAATGGCCTCAACTTTCTTCGGATCTACACGGATACCTTCAGCCGAGACTATATGCCCAAGGAACACTACTTCAGATAACCAAAACTCACATTTGCTAAATTTCCCATAAAGCTGCTTTTCTCGCAATTTCTGCAACACAATCCTTAAATGTTGATCATGCTCCTCCTCAGTCTTTGAGTAAATTAAAATATCATCAATAAATACCACCACAAACTAATCTAAATATGGCTGAAAAATACGATTCATGAGATCCATAAATGCTGCAGGAGCATTAGTCAACCCAAAAGGCATCACCAAGAATTCATAATGTCCATATCTAGTTCGAAAAGCAGTCTTCGGTATATCACTTTCCTTCACCTTCAATTGATAATAACCAGATCTCAGATCAATCTTAGAAAACACCGTTGCACCTTTCAATTGATCAAATAAATCATCAATACGAGGTAAAGGATATTTATTCTTTATCGTCACCTTGTTTAAATGACGATAATCAATACACAACCACAACGAACCATCTTTCTTCTTTACAAATAACACTGGTGCACCCCAAGGTGATATGCTGTGTCGTATAAAGCCTCGATCTAATAAATCTTGCAACTGTACTTTCAATTCTTTCAACTCTTTTGGTGACATGTGATAAGGGGCAATAGATACTGGAGTAGTTCCCGGATATACCTCAATTGCAAATTCCACCTCTCGATTAGGCGGAAGTCCTGGTAATTCTTCTGGAAATACATCTGAATATTCATTCACCGTACGGATTTCCTCTAATTTCAGACTTTTCGCAGTCGAATTCATAACATAAGCAAGAAACGCTTCACAACCCTGATTCATTAACTTATCTGCCTTTATTGCTGAGATAATTCGAGCAGAACCAACTAGTTTCATACCTTTCACTTCCATCTCTTCACCATTTGAATCTTGTATCATAAACTTTTTCTTTCGACAATCAAGAATTACACCATGCTTTGATAGCCAATCCATTCCCAAAATAACATCAAATTCATCAAATGGCATCAACAATAAGTCGACTGGAAATATTTTACCCTGAATCTCAATAGGGCACCGCCTACATACTTGATTTACTATCACTGAATGTCCCATTGGATTTGAAACATTAATTCTAACCTCAGACATTTTACTATACAAAATTTCAAATAAAGCAAATTCAGCATCCGATTTCAGCTCAAACTAAATATTTAATTATGGCATGTACACTAGACTTAACTATACACAATACATCAAATCTTTTATTCACTCAATATCAGATTCGGATAGCTCTGACACCACTCAAATGTGACACCTTATACTCGACCCAGTTGTTGGATCTGAATATAAAATGTCACATTTCGTTGCCGAAGCAACTTACTTTTCTATTAATTTTTTTTCTTTCTTTCTTTTTTCTAAAATGAAAACGTGGTGGAAAAATATTTTGTAAAATTTTCGGCAGCATTTCTGCTTATTTACGTAAAATCCCCCTGTAAAATTTTGCATTTCACAATTTATTCGCATTCAAATAATCTCCCAATTCACTTCCCAACACTTCAACTCCTCAAAGTATTTCAATAAACTTAATATCTACTTTTAACCATTTCATCAAAACATTGATTATAAAGTATTAGCAAAAGAAATATAATAAACATATATTTAAATTTAATTTATGACACAATATTGTATATATATATATATATATAAGTATATGTACATGCCATAAATATTTACCAAAAGTAAGCTTTTCACCAACTTTGTTTGAGCTGAATCTCGATTTTTCGAATGCTGTTGGAATGATCTACCAAATCTAACTACCTGCGCACGGAAAAATAAATAAACCGTACGCTGAGCAACTTTTATGCTCAGTGGTGCTAATATCATATAAATCATTACATAAATATTAATGATAGATTAATTAATAAAAGTAAATAAATAACAATAAACTTTTTAATCAAATTTTCAAATCACATAATCAATTTAATTCATACAATAAAGAAATTCAATTATATTCAACTTTTGTTTTTACTTTTCTTTCAAACTCAACCCCGTACCAAAGTTTAGACTCATAACCAGATACACGAATCCGCCATCCCGAGTTGTGCGGCAACGATGGCTATCAGAGTGGTCCTCGACCCTCAGGGAATTGGGACTGCCCACGACCCTCTGGGAATTGGGGCTAATAATAATAACCGACCAATTTGGCCTTTTCTCCCTCGACCCTCTGGGAATTGGGGAGATCTAAAACCTCTGATATAAAGACTCTATGGCATGTCAACTATATCTGATTTAGTCTAACTTAGTGTACCGGGGTAAAAATCATATTTCACTTCAATTCTATTTTCACATCATTCTCATTTTTGTCCCATAACACGATCAATTCACATATTTTGCCTGATGTAAAATTAGGCTTTCAATTCAAAAATATATTAATTTATTTTCTTGATCAATCATATAAAATCACAATACTCAAATTCAAACAATAACCATGAATTTGCTAATTTCAAAATAAGATATTAGCACAAACCGAATTTTGATCACTTTACTTCTTCTCTTCGTATTTCGCCTTCAATGTACTCGCTTCGTTTTTAGCTTATGCTTGAATTTTGAAGAAAAAGGGTGAAAGAAATTTTTTTCTCCCCTTTCACGAGAGAAACAGAGAGCATGAACAAAATAGAAAGAAAGAAAGATGAGAACAAATGTTCTCTGACTTTCTTTTCTTTTATTTTATATTATACAATAAAATATTATTATTTATTATAATATTATTAATTAATATATCTTTTAATAATGTTAATAATAATAAAAAATTTATTTTTTAAAGTAATGGTAAAATTACCATTAGGTCCTTCCATCAAAATAAAAATATAATATTTGCACTTTAATCCCTATACTTTTTCAACTTATTCAATTTAGTCTCTGAACTCAATAAAGAATTTTTTTTAAATAACCACATGCTCCTAACAATAATTCTCTATTTTTCCATGTCTAATAATTTCCTCTAAAAACGATCATTATTTTTTATACTACTATTTATTTATAAATTCTTGATTCAAGGACTTATACCCTAAATTTATATATATATATATATATATTTAAAGTGGGGATGTTACATTAACAATAGAAATGGATGAAATTTTTAATAAAAATGTCTGATTTACTCTTTGATCTAACATGTAATGATTAATTTACCCATTTTTTAGCAAACGAAGTAAAATACAATCTAACTCGTGATATAGAATTGGTGGAAGACTTTTAACCATGACATTATCCATGCCTTAAGATTATGTGTAAATTGTAAAGCACCTTTGCATATGGGAAGATTGAATGATGTATTGCTGAAATGTCATGTTTTACTAGTTTTATTGTGTGTATTTCTTTGAAAAAGATAATTTGTATATAGAATAATTTTTACATCATAAAAACTTTAAGAATTAGAAATTGGTGCAAGTAATGGCGGTTTTGTACCTTTTGTATTTTCATTTTCAGTGAATATTTGGTTGAACCAAATATCATTGGTTTTTACTGCTGAGTGTACCAATAAACATTGTCAGATCCAATCACAATAATTTTCTCTATATTTTCCGCATTTGCTTGGTGCCATTTTCCTTTTTATTTCACTGTTGAAGTTGCAAAAAAAAGTATCATATTTCCGGGGACCATTTTACGAAAATGGAGAAACCGAAAGAATCTTTCCCTCGTGGGTTCAAGCCACTGATAATTATCTTACAAGGACAAAAAAAAGAGTCACCACGTCTATTCCTACGAATACGATTAATTCGGTATGTACCACACAAACCCTTACTAATTTATTAAATAAATTGACAAGTCAGATGTTTTTGGCCCATCGAATAAACTCAGTTAGTGCTAAGCGTTTTTACAAGTTGTAGGAAGATTGGGATTCGAGATGGAGAAATAATTCTAAACACACCCCAATGTTGGAGCAGAATGAAAAAAGTAAAGAAAAATGATTAGGTAGGTACTTGATATGGTGTGATTCAAGGAATGGGAATGGGAATGGGGTGAGGTTCATCACGTATTTTACTCCTTGATGAAAAATAGGTATAGGTTTATAATTAGCTTTAACAAAGAAGGAAGGAGGACCACTTCTTTTTAGTGAAAGGTAACACTTTTTATAGTGAAAAATATATGGACATAATTGTTACATGAATGAAAAGAAATTGCCACAATTCAACCATATTTTATCCCATTTTGTCAACTACTTCATTTGTGCCCATGGGTATAAAGCTTTTATATATCATGCATGTTTTTATACTATCTCTTATCACACGTTAATCATGCACCAATTTATTTGAAAAAAGATAAATACTCACATCTAATCGTTGGAATTGCCTATTAGTGGTGTGTGACGAGAGGATGCGCGTTTTTCTTCTTATTTAAGGGTTTGGTAAGGGGTATGAGTAAAATTAGACATTGTGTCAAAAAACAATTCCCAATGAAACTTAGGTTGTGTTTGCAAAGTTGAGGTCGTGGGACTTTTATGGCTGAAGCTCACGTCTTGCTATGTACATATGTCATGTGTGGTTCGTGGGACTTTTATACAAATGTCTTGCTATGTGGGTTCTCTTTAGATTTATTTTATTTTAGGTCCAATTAATCTATTGTGTCTTGTATTTATTTAATTCTAGTTTTAGTTAATCGTGTATATGTATTATTTATGATTTTTACATGTACTTATAAAATTTGATATTTTCTTTTACAAATAAGAAAAGATAAATTGTTAAAATGTATTTGGTCACTAAATCGAAGGTTGATGTAGCTTTATTTTGATTGCTATAATAATAATAATTTATCTCTAAATATACTATATATTTTTTAATTTGGTTCTAATTCTAAAAAATTAATAAATTAATTTTTAAAATCTACACATTCTATTAATCTGATCCTAATTTTAAAATACATAAAATTATAAAAATACTTTTTTTTTAAAAATGATCCTAACTAAACTTTTAATATTTTATAAATTGTTATGATTTTTGAATTTTTTGATTCAAAACCAAATTGAAGGCTAAAATCTTTATTATTACCAAATACATTTTAAGAATAAGTGGGTAGAATTTGAAATTAAGTTAAGATGAGCAACAATATTTAAAATAAAATGATGGTGAAAATAAGAATTATTAAGAAATAAAGGAAATATGATGATGAAGCTGAATGATGATGTGCCAACCTTATTATGTGATTTGACACCTCACTTTGATTCAACAGATGAAAAGACAAAGACTACCCAACGAACTTTGGAAAAACATATTTATTATAAATTTAACTTATTTTTTTTTTATCTCTTACAGTATTTAATTTTATTTATTTTTTACCGATCGCAGATGAGATTACTGTTCATTCAAACCCAACATATCAAAAACAAGTATTAGATTTGTGAAAACTGGATTCGGGTGAAGCAGAAAATTATTTTAAATTTAGGGTTCACAAATGAATAATAAATATTTTTAAAGATTAAAGTACAAAGTCATGGATGGGTAGCCGCGAAGCAAATGGTATGACAGATGCAGAGGTGGAACACCATGGGAGTAGGAGGGGACTTTGCCTCTCTAACATTTTGGAAAATTTTCATTATACCCTTAAAAATTAATTAAGCTCCTTCAACGTTTTTAGAAATTCTCTTTAATCTTCTCATCATTTTTCACCAAAACTTTTAAACATTTTAATTAGATCCTTATTTTCTAAAACTCTTTATTTACAACCTTAAAACTTACTAACACTTTCCATCACTAGATAGATGTGGAGATGTTCATGGAGGAAATGAGCTAAATGCTACTCAAATTGTCCAGTGTAGGTATTTTTAGTAAAAGTTGTATTAGAAGTGAAATTGCAATGTGCCCAATTGACTTGAAAAATGGGTAGATTAACCCCTTTACATTAAATCAGAGAACCATCTATTATTATTATTATTAAAAACCAACTCATGAAAATTTATTATGAAAAAGTTACCCACTTTCCCATGCTGCATTGAATTTCATCGCAGCTTCACAATCTTTTTGAGTCTACCTTCAGTTGAAAAGACAAATACCTGAATCACCTTTTTAGGTCGACAAATATATATATATATATCCATTCTCCTTACTCATCATATTAAAAGCTCCCGCAAACAGGGCCCAAGTCTGGAATATGATATTGGGGGCCGAATGTAAAAAATTGCTTGACAACAAGACTTAAATAAATTCATAACTGCAATTTTACCCTTCAGCTGAGGGAGTGAAATTCTATATCTGCAAAATCTAAAAATTGAATATGAAAGGTAGGTAGCATATGCAACAACATAGTAAAAATCCAAGAAATTATTACAAATATTGGAGCTTTACCCCAAACATCAACCACCCTTTTTAATAATTAAATACGTACACCCAATTTCTGCTATTTTTTTCATCACTGTGAAGACCAGATTATACATGGATTTATTTGATTAAAATGTTTTAAAGCATCCAATCAGGGATGAACCCACTTGGTGCTGAAGTTGTAGTAGCAATGTTTTGATGTGTTAAAGCTGGAACATTGTAACTGCAATCAACCAAAAACAAAAAACTTAAGTTGAAAGGACTAAATAGAAATCTTGTCATTTTTTGGATGGAGCAAAGTACAATTTTACCACATTTGAGTGAGGCTAAGGCGCATGATGGTAAAGCTACACTTTGAGCCTCTCAAAAAATTTAATTCATTCAATTCCCCAACTTTCTAACTACATGGAAATGTGGATGTGGGTTGAATTGGAAGAAATAGGGTTTAAGGTTAAGTTACCTAATCTGCATAGAAGTGGTGCATTGTAAAGGGTGAAGAAATCCGTGCGAGTGAGGAGGGTGGAGGTTGCATGGAACACTTTGCTCCCCAGTTTCCCATGTTGATCTAAGTGTTGCAGCATTTTCATCCAACTGGTATATATTATATCAAACACGTACACATAGTTATAATCTTTTCTTAAAATATTTGTGCTCTTTTTTTTTTAATATATATAAAATGCATGAAAAAGTTAACATCCTGGTGTTGCCCACATATCTGCATCCCAACATTTAAAAATGGTCAGGTTTTTTTTTACCTTCCTTCTCAGGTTTCTGTTGGTTTCCAGTAGCATTTCCTCCTGTATACAAAGAATACAACCATGATGATATCTGGAAAACACAAACTTAATCATACATATACATATACATATACCTTTCTTTCAAGTTTAGAAAGTTGCTCAACCATATGCTCCATCTGCATTCATTCAAAAAAAGCATTAAGCATTTTTTTCTCACCAAAATGTTATTGATCAAACACCACTAGAAGATAAATTTTATAAAAATTCTAAAGTCCCTCCCTGTATGAATAATCTTCAAAAAATGATGTAAAATTAAAATAAACAGATTCATCATAGAGAACCCTAATTGAGAGAAATATGAAGCCAACTATAATTTTGTTTGGATACCTTTAATGACCTGATTTTCTTCAAAGAGAAGTCCAACTGATGCTCAAGCTGCTCAAGTTCCTTAGAGCCCAAGTCTCCTAAATCTTCCCCCAGAAAATGTCTACAACAAATATATATATATACATATATTATATACACACACATGTATACTATATATATAACTTTGTTTTGCTTTGTGTTACCTTTGAGAATGTTGAAGGACCTCAACTTTTGCTTTGAGCTTCAGATATTCCTGGTAGTTTCTCTGCTTGATGACATGCACCACTTTTAGATTTTGTCAAACTTATATTCATATAACATGAGTGGTTTCATAAAATTTATGAAATTACAAATCACTCAAAAGAATTTATGATATTTGGCTTCACCCATGTCTACTGCTTCGATTAAAGTTATATATATATATATATAGTGAATGAGAGGCATGAAATAACCTGTGTCTCAAGTTCTGTTTGACCAGGTTCCAATGCTCCATAGGTGCACCTGTTGTACCTCTCAACTGTACTGCCAATGCTGCATACATAGAATGAAATTATTACTTTAATATAATAATCGAAGCTCTGAGTAATGTTATGAAATTAATAGGCTTCCATTTGTACATCGATATGGAAAAAAAACTAATAATATGTTTTGTCACAAAATTTTATGGGTGCTTGTCTAATGGTCATCATTTATTAAATTTTAAAAGATTTAAACACTTTATAATTAATATAATAATGTGAATGTGGCGACGTCAGCTTTAATACTAGTCGTCCATCATTGGTATTCCTTTCTCTTAATTTTTTTATATTTTGATTTTCTTTTAGTTTTTATCTGCCTTTGTGGCACGCTTTTCCTCTGCATTGTGGCACGCTTCTGCCTTGTGACACGTTTTCGTTTAACTTTGTGGTAGATTTACGTTCGTGGATAGTTTTTCACAACGCTGGGCTCTAATTTATGGTTATCAGTAGTCTTTCAGTAGTTTGATCTCTTTTTGTGGTTCGTTTGTCGATGCAATCAGATCTGTTTTGCGAAGCAGCCTGCAATATTGTTGATTTCGCTCACCACTCCTACTTCGATCGTTAAGCGTGTAGGTGAATAGAGACAATGAGTTTTGTTTCCTGCTTCCTTTCTCCGGTGTTTCATCTCATCCCTGTCATTGCAGCTCATTGGACGTGTTTTGCTGGTCTGATGTTTAGTTTTCTAGTTTTTTTTATTTCTTTTTATTTTGTTATTTTTCTGTTACATTTTAATTTCGCTAGAAATATTTTTCTATTTTAATTTCTAATAAATTCAGTCAGCATATTATTCAAAAAATAATAATGTGAATGTTAGATTCATTAAATGTACATGCTTAGAAATTTATTTTTTATTTAATTTATAAAAGGTATAATAAAAATTAATTTATATATATGTTGTCCTATCCATGGATGAATGAAAGAATGGAGAAAGGGGGCCCTAAACAAAAGCAAAAATTTGCAGTAAGCTTTTATACAGAAGGCTGCACATTGATGTATATGAAGACATGTAGAAGACAATGTATTAATATGTCATGTACTGTCAATTAGTTCATTCACAAAACATCAATTAATCCTTGCATTAAAAAAAAATTATATATACACACACATACCAATATGCATGTCAATTCATCATTAGGTTTAAAAAATTGTATTTAGAAATCAAGTCAGGTGTGATTTAGGTTCGAGTTACATAAGTTACGGTATTGTTAGGATTTGCACTTCTCTTATTTACCAAAAATAATTGTATTTAAACATATTATCTTTGGATTTAAAATTTTAAGGGGACTCATTGACTGCATCTTATAAAAACACACCTTCTATTTTAGGTTTCTTGGAAACTTGATAAAATGAAATCAAAACACAAAGAGCATAAAATTTTGTAGGGGGTTTAAAAGATGTCTTAAAAAAATCCAGAAAGAAAAACACATATTCAAATTTTGTAAGAAAAAAAAGGTTACCTGTTAGAACTGGAAAATTCATAGAGTTTACCACGATTAGAGAAAATGATAAGAGCAACCTCAGCATCACAAAGGATGGAAAGTTCATAAGCTTTTTTGAGTAAACCGTTTCTTCGTTTTGCAAATGTAACTTGTCGATTTATCTTGTTTTCAATCCTCTTCAACTCCACTTTTCCTCTGCCCATCTGTTTATATGTATATGTATTGTCAAAAATAACTAAAAAAAATAAAAGCTTTATGAAAGAAAGGAAGAAGAAAAAAAAACTTATGTTATTTTGAGAAACTAGATGGTTGTTTATTGTATTTTGTTTTGTGGTTCTTAGGGTAAGAACTAAGAAGGTGTGTTGCTTTTTTTTTTCTCCCTATGAGTCTATAAATTCTAGGTGTTAGGTTTTCATTGTTGCTTCAAATAGAAAAGATGAAAAGGAAGTGGGACAAGACAACTACATATGATATTGTTTCTCTTTTCTTTTTTTAATAATAATGTATGTGGTTCATAACTCTATATACTCTCTATATATGTTGTATATCGAATATTATTTTTTAAATATCTTATTTATACAATTATAATTAGAATTTTTGTTGTAAATAAATTTTTTATTAAAAATTAGAATAATTTTTATTTGAAAAGTGATCAATCCAAGATTGACTAAGCTAAAACTCCTGTATATGATAAGACTCAGATACCTACACATATAATTACAAATGATACGTCTTGAACCATGATATATAAGACCCAAGGCTTCCGCCTTTGCCAATAGAGTCCAAACCTCATTGACAACTCAATGTAATGCTTAATTAAACTAAAATTTGACATAAATAAATTTAAAAGAACCAGTAAGTGTTGAGCGTAAATAGTAGGTCACGTTGTATTTCTCAAAAAAAATCCTAAAGTTTGAATATTAGATATGATATTATTTAAATAGTAGGTCACATTTTGTATCTTATAATTATGGGTGGGTTTGGGTGCATGGTATATTTACTTGTGATTAGTATAAAAATAATGATGATGATAAGATTAAATATCATAACAATATTATAATGTGAGACAAAAAATAAATTAAATGCATCGTCCATCCAAACTCAAACTAATTATGATAATGATTCAATTTTGACAAAATTTTGTTGTTAAATTACAACATTTTGTTTTTTTTAAGTCAAACCAAATCAAATAGAATATTATAATTAACTATGTCTAATCAAACTGAATTCATCGGTTTGAAAATTTTTTGTAGTATTTTAAAGCTTTTTTTTCACTGATTTAGAAGTAAAATATTTATTTGTTATATTATGAAAATTTTGATTTAAATAATTATAATTTTTAAAATTTATAAATAAAAGTTCAAACAGTAGTTATTTAAGAATAAAATTGAGAAATAAAAAAAAGGAATTAAATTTTTGAGTAAATGACGTCAACATCAATCTTAATCTTTAATAACATTCCTGACTTTAAGTGTGGTTCTACGTGTCGAAACAACTATGGAAGCTAAGAACACTGGTTGTGTTTGGACAATTATATCCCCACCTCTATATGCATACTTTTTTTTTGGTGATAAAAAAACATTCAAAAAGAATTACATAGAAATATCCCGAGGTGTCAAAGCACTTTTTGACTTGTCAATAATAAAGAGATTTAAGATTGTCGAAGGGGGGAGATCGAATTTATGAAGTTCTTTTTTTTTGGCCAAAGCTAGCTTGGTTAGACTGTCTACAACTTGATTCTGCTCTCTAAGTATATACCGTAAGGTCCACCGGTTTTCTTTGGACAAGATATTCTTAATATGTTTAATCAAGGCCGAATTCGAAGTGGTGGCAGAGATTCTTTGGATAGCTTTGATGACTTCCAACCTATCGGAGAGAATTGAAATCCTGTCGTGACCTAGACGTAGGCTGAGCTTGAGTCCCTCTAAGATACCCCAAAGCTCGGCATCAAAAACCGAGCATTTTCCTAGGTATTTGTTGAACCCAAAGACCCAATCACCATTCTCATCACGGATAAGTCCCCCAGAAGCTGCATACCCTGACTCCAATTGAACAGCACCATCAGTGTTGAGAAAGAGTTGCTTTTCGAGATGTCATTCTTCGTAAGATAGATCTTGGTAACCAACCATTTCCACATTGAACTCTGAGAAGAATTGAATAGCCCAACTATACGAATTTTTGACAATCTCACTTGGCCTCCAGAATTTTTCTTGGAAGATGAAAAGATTGCGGTTCTTCCAAAGTCGCCAAGTGAGGATTCCAAAAAGACATGCCCAACTAGCTCCTCTCTTATGGATCTTAGTATTGTCCTGCACATTAAAAAGAATCCAATCGTGAAGATTAAAGGAGGAAAAATTGGTTTGGTTATTACCTGTAAGGACCTGGTTTTAGACATCTTTAGCGATCGTGCAGTCTCTAAGGATGTGAAGAATGTCCTCCGATTCATAGCCACAAATAGGACAAGTTCCCAGCTTGAAGGGATAAGGGTTAGAAATGTAAATTAGGGTGAAGAATCAAAGAATTAGGTTCTGAAAATGTTGCAACATGGCATGGGGAAGGGATGTCATTAGCGTAAATATATAAACTCAAAAGCAAAAGTAACCGAATGGTGTTTGGTATAATGGAATGGTTTTGGTTAAATTTTCTTTTTTATTAATTGATTAAATAGTTTGTTTTTTTAAGATTTAGAGAAATATATTGATTTTGAAGTGCGAAAATGTATTTAATTGGACACGTTTTTTTTGATATGTCAGTAAAAGCTCATTCAGCTAGACACGTTTTTTATACTTTTTTTCAAAATCGACATATTTCTCTAAATATTTAAAAAACGATCTATTTAATCAATTAAAAAAATAATGACATATATGATTAATTTAACCAATTTTTTTAATATATTTTCGTCTTAAATTTTAACTTTTTTAATTTGAAATTTATATTTGTTCTATTGTTGAAGTATAAGTTTGATTGTTTCTCAAAAATAATATATATATATATATAAGTTTGATCGAGATTATATTAGCTAATTAAAAGTGTTTAAAAATAAGGTCTAATTTGAATCTTATCCCTCTAATTTATCAAAATTAAAAAGTTAATCCCTCTAGTTTACTTTATTAGAATGTAAAAACGTGATGATTTTTTATTGCATATAAATGTAATGTATGATTATATTAAAAAATTTCATTTACATAATTAATATACCATTTCTAATCTATGTATATAATTTCTCGATGTTTGGAATTTGGAACAATCCCTGTCCAAAATAATAAGCATCAAAAGAAACTAAAACAAAACTCAAAATTCAGTTAAATTGGTTTCAGCCATAAGTATTGTTTAAGGGGAGTTATAAAATTATAAAAATTTGAGAGGTTAAAGTTAAAAAATTGTGTTAAATGAACTTAAATTAAATTATTAAAACTTTTGGTGGGTTAAAAATACAATTTTTTTTTCTATTTAACCAATGGTTAAAGTTTTAATCTTTAGAATGGGCTAAAAAACAATTTTTCCATTTAACCAATGAGTCGATACCTCCCTACTTAAGAGATCGCACTCACTCAATTTATGGTTGAAATGTCAACATATGTATGTAAATTCATTCTCTATGGAAGCAATCTATTTCTTTAGGGAAAATCAAATACTAAGATTCTAACTTGGAATCTTATCGCGAGATCATCCCCAAATGATAAATTTATCATTTATTGGCCCTTCAAATTTTAATTTTATGTGATTACAAAATTATACTTTTAACCTCCAAATTTTATAATTTACTTTTGACCCACCAAAATAAATTTTGTAAGTTCACCTCCACCATCCTTTCTTATAGACTGGCATATGAATCATTGGGATTTAACACATAACCAATTGTGTAAGCACAAATTTCCTCCTCTAAAAAAATCTAGTCCTTTGAGAGGGAAAGTTTGCATTAAATTTAGATTAGCAAGATTCATGGCACTAGCCTTTTCTTTAGGGTGCTAAGATGATAATGTGAGTCACAACATGTCTCTGGTCAATTACCCAACATTCTATGAAAAAAATAAAATCAAAATAACTTTTTTTTTATTTTTTTTATCTAAGCTCAAGTCAAATCGCATTTAATTTGATCTTTAAAGTTAAGTTTATGCATTTTATTTTAAATAATTACTATAACGATAATAATGCAAACTGATCTAAGATTCAAACGATAAATTAATATATTAATTATATATAAATTTATATAAAATACCTCATTAGAAAAAATCCTGAAAATAAATACTAATAATTTATTTAAATTACTGTTGGGAACATATGTTATTTGCAATTAAAAATACCGACGTACTTTTACTGGAAAAACAAAAAGCAGCAGTCACGATCAACATGCAGGCATACAGCAAGATAAGGACACGTGCCGAGCTATCATTGTTCACAACTAGGCACAATAACAATGCTTTAGATACATGATTTTTTTTTGGATAAAACTGGATTAATATTGCATTTGATACTTATATTTAGCTTTATGCTTAATTTGGTATTTAAGTTTTTTTGTCTTTATTTGATACCCGAGTTTAGCTTTAATGTTTAGTTTGATACTTGAGTTTTTTTTTAAAATTGATAGTTGAGTTTTTCTTTTGTCTCATATAAATACTTAAGTTTGACTTTAATATTCGATGTGTCACCTGTCAAATATTCATATTTTTTATTTCAATTAAGTACCTATATTTTTTATTAGAATACACATATTAAATATTTAGCGGACTACATGATCATGATGCTATTTAAATTAAATATTAAAGCTAAACTTTTACCAAATTAAATATTAGAACCAAATATAGATACGAAATTATATATTGATCTAAAAGATTATAAACACACAAATTTCAAGATGGAGGGTTGAAAACTTGTTTTAGTGGATAAAAAAAAAAAAGTAAGAAAAAGAACATCTTTAATCACTGTTAGCACTAGAACGTGTCGATTTCACAACTATTAACCTGAATTTTAGGTTTTTTTCATTTCAGGACTAGGAATCTAGGATGACAAAGCTCTTTTTGTTTTTCTTTGTTCAATAAAACTCCATAATATTTAGGGTCTAAATTATTATTAAATTTATATTTTGATCATTTAATTTTAAAAAAATTACTAAAATGATTATTGAATTATACAAAAACTTTCATTTAAATCGCTGTGTTGTTAAAATTGTTATTGCATGGTCCTTCACCAATTAAAAGTTTCCATTCCCTTTCTCTTATACAGTTCATTTTTTTTAAAGAAATAACTTTGAGCATCACAAATTTATGAACCAAAATCTAAATGAATTTCTTCTCTTATCTTCGACACTAACTGTTAGATTAACTTGATCTAAGATATGTTTTACTACTCGTCGATGGGTACTTATCCACTATACTGATCATTGAATCGTCACTTGGAGCTTGTTGTCTTGACTTTTAAAAAAAATAAAAAATAAAAACTTAACAGCTCAAAGACTTAAATAAAAAACTTTCAAATAATTTAGTGATTATGTTGTAACTTTTTGAAGTTGAGTGACCAAACCATAAACTTACTAATAGTTTAATGACATTTAGCTTAGTTTACCATGATATTTAAAGGAATACTTTAATCATATTAAAAAGGGTTAATTTGCTATTTGGTACTTAAATTTGCTTTTAATATTTAATTTGATACTTGAGTTAATATTTTTTTTGTTCCAATTAAATACCTATATATTTTTTATTAGAGCACATGTGTAAAATATTTATTAATCCACATAATATCATTCGGTGTGGGTATCAAATTAGACATTAAAACTAAAGTCGGATATATATGAAATATTGACCTATTAAAAATAAATTTATATGTATCAAGAAATATTAGATGTAATAATAGTATACATAATATTCTCGGAAAAGTAGTTTTAAAACTTAAAAATTGACAATGTAGAAAAAAACACCAGCTACAAACTCGTGAAACGCAATTCTTTTTTTTTTTTTTAATATTATTGACACATAACTCGTAAACCAAAGCACTGGATTATTATATCTTGAAAAATAGGATAAAATAATTTGGGAATGACAATATTTAATTTTTAAGAAATAAATATAGTAAGGAAAATAATTCATTGTGAGATATGAAATTGAAGATTGGTGATAGTGTTAAAGGGCAATGATAAGTCGTTTCTTTTAATGTAGTATAGCTTCATTATGTTTTGAAAGGAAGGGGACAGTAGCGGCCACCAAATGTGTTTATGAGTTGGACCGATACTCTACTCCATTTCCTTTCATTTCATTTTCAAATCTTATAACTACAACTTTAATTTAATTAAATTTTATACATTTAACATGCAAATCTTTTATAAAAACTGAATTGAAGTTTTAATGTTTATATATAACTGATGCAATAATAATGAGATGTATACATAATTAGATTTAAATTAGTAAGAGAAATATGTTGGGTAAAGATGGAGAGAAATTCCACTTGTTGATTCCAAATACTGATGAGATAGCAATGTTCCCACAAGTAGACCTTCACACACTCCTAATTTTACTTAGCTTCGATTACTATTTTATTTCAGACTCAAATTCCTTACCCTATCTACCCATACGACACAAATATATATTTGGTCTTTTCTTCGCCCTTTTGGCTCTCTCTACTGGCTGGCTCTTTCATTTCAATTGATTTTCTTTTTTTCAATTTTGAAGATTTGAATTATAAATTTTTTTTTTAAAAAATAAAAGTATAATTCTATAATTTCGAAAAGTTCAATTTTATTATTTTTTAAGACATCAAGGTTACTATCTATCTCTACATTTGCCTTTCAGACTAAATCCTTTCTATTCTTGTAAGAGTAAATGCACGAATCAATTGAATTAAACAATAAATTCGTTTCATTATTTTCATTGCCTATCTAACAAGAAAGCTTGAATCAAATGAGATTGTTACTGCTTTCGAGTTTGTCACGTGAAAAGGTTTTATGTTTTGTCTCTTCTGATATGCCGCCAATAACAATAAAATTTTAAGCCCATATTAAATCACATTTAAACTTTTCATAAGGTTTAAATCCAAAAACACTCTTCAATCTTCATCATTTATCGAAAAAATTTTTATGAGAAAATCGAAAACTGATTCAAATCTCAACAAATTCTTGTGGTGGAAAAATAACAAGAAGCAGTCAAGGTCTCTTAGGAGGAAGTTTAGTTATCTTGTTTTAAGGGCTCTTTTTGAAACATTAATTGTGTTGGGTGCATATTACAAGTCTCAATCCTCAAAATACTAAAATATTAAAATATGTCATAAATCTTTATACTTTTATCGAATTTGAAATTTAATATTTATGTTTATATTTTTTAGGAATTTAATTTAATTTTTTTTACTTTTTTAGATTTTAAATTTCAAATTTAACCGCTAACACTGTTAAGATTACTTTATTAAATTCAAGTTGATTACAAAATCATTTTTTAAGTCACATTGATACAAAGGAGTGGCAAATGGGCAGACAAGGCCTACCCCCTCAAATGAAAAGCTACCTATTTAGTCTCTCGTATAGTTGCAATGTTTTAAGTTAATTTAATAATAAAATTGTATTTCGACTCCTCCTAAAATCTAAAATTTATTTATGCCTTCTCAAAAAGCACAACATTTATAGTTTAATCACTTGAAATTTATAGTATTTTGCATTAAAACAATGACGAAAATATAATTTTAGCTTTCTGAAAAATTTACAATTCAAATTTGACTTCTCCGAAAAATTTTCTAATTTCATCCTTGCTATCATGTGAGATTTTTTTTTTATTTTAAATTGTCATACCAACAAATTTAACAAAAAAACTAACATTGTTGTTGCAATTGGACTTGAATTTTGGAATCCAGAAAGTAGAAGGACTAAATTCATGGAGATAAAAGTATGAGGACTAAATTCTAAATTTGGGAATGTATAGGGACCTATGACATGTTTTAACAAAAACAAATATATATGCCCCTTGAAAGCTACAAAAGAGTGAAGACGTGGATGAACATACATACATACTTTTCAGACAGAATACGTAGTTGTTGTGGAACTCATGTTTTGACTCACTATAAAGTCACACTGTATCAGCTTCGACTTCACCACATATATATAATAATCTTTGTTTTCCATCAATCTATATTGCTATCTCTGTTTTAGCCTTCATTTAACATTGCTTCCACCTTTTCTCCGTGGTAAGCCATACCGAGAATCTCTTTCTTTTTTGTTGTTTGGTTTCCGAGAAACTGTTGGAAAATGAGAGAAATATTGGGAATCTTGCAACATCCCAAAAAATGAGTTCTTTTTGTCTGTTAATCTCTAACAATGGGTAGTTTTGATTCTTTTGATTGATTTAGCCTAATGATTCCTTTTTTATTTATGCAGGCATTTACATTATTTATCAGTTGATGGATTCTTGGAGCTATGATTGTGAAGGGAAAAACCTATTTTTCACTGATTTTGAAGCAGAGGGTATGGAATTCAATCAATTCATGGATTTTAGCTTTGATTATATGAAAAAGAAACCCTTTTTTAGTAACACCAATTTGGGAATTTTTATTGATGAATTTACCACTACTAGTAGTTCATGTTATGTTGAGCAACATTCAAGTTCATTAATGGAGTCCAACAGTCAAGAATCTTCAATCATTGATTATAGAGATTCAAAGGGTGGTAAGGAAACTTCCATTGTAACTTTGATTCAACCGGTTTCGGTATCGAAGAAAGCCTCGACAACAACAAGTTCATGTCCTCAAACACCTCAATGTCAAGTTTATGGTTGTAATAAGGATCTTAGTTCATCAAAAGATTATTACAAGAGGAACAAAGTTTGTGAGATTCATTCTAAGACAGCCAAAGTTATTGTTAATGGAAATGAAATGAGATTTTGTCAACAATGTAGCAGGTTTGTCCCTTCAATTTTGATCTTCTTGTCTTTGTTTTTATCATATTAAAGGTGTTTGTATATATGTTTCATAGAGATACTCATAGTTTCAATTTAGGCAAATGAATTAGCCCACATTACTCGTCCGGACCTTCGGTTTAAGCTTACTAATGTTGTTTCATGGTGTTTATGTTTTGGCATTGTTTCTGGTATTGAATGTGATTTATGTTCATATATTAGGTTCCATTTATTGGCTGAATTCGATGATGGTAAGCGTAGTTGTCGTAAACGACTAGTAGGACATAATGAGCGTAGAAGGAAGCTTCATTTCGGTACCCTTCCCGGAAAATCACATAAGTTGTTGCAGTCATATCGAGGTATGAAAAACCTTTTTGCATCTCTGTAGGAAACTAGGACATGAACACGACCTCTTTGGTCTGTAATCGAATTGACAATTTGGTAGCAGTGTCACCTATGTGGCCTCTTGGGTACCAAGATTCTTCGGACTTGTATACTGAAAATGCCTTTTGTTATCTCGAATGCATTTGAAAGCGGCTTTGTTGTTTTCCGCAGAGAGATATGAACATGCTGATCAGGTTAAATTCGGAGAGAAACCGGTTTTTGATCCTCAGTCAGCAATATCAATCTTAAATGACAATTTGGTGCCAAAGAAACAACACATCCCCAGAAGTTTTTCGTCAGCAACTGAAGCCTTCCATGCTCCTAACGAGCTATCCGGTCTTTCTTACTCAGATTGTGCTCTCTCTCTTCTGTCAGCTCAATCGCGAGACTTATCGAGCCATGCGACCAGAATTCAATTGACCGAGCCCTTTATCAATCAAGCTAGCCACCACCACGGGAATTGTTTGGAAAATGCCAATGGCTTTTACTCATGTGGGATGAACCCCATGGGAGTTAGCCAAGCGGGATCTTTTCAAGACTCGGGTCTTTCGAGTCCAAATGGAACCACTGTTGATTTACTTCAACTATCAACACTTCTCCAAAGAGTGGAACAACAAAGGAGTTCGATGCACGTAAAGCCTGAAAACGAGGACCTTTGTTATGTCCTTACAACTTAAACCAGTATGAGAAGGACAAGATATGTTCTGTTGTTCTTACAGGTTCATGACATGTTACTCGGACTCGGGTTTTCCCAAGATTTTCATATATTTCGAATGTCGTTGGAGGATCATATCTGTACCAATGTACGGATATATGTGAAATACAAGTGTTAGACACGAGTACTTTTTCGGGTTTTAATGATCCCTATCACTTTTGTGGCACTGAAGGGGCAACTTGAGAGGGGACAAAGTAAGGGTCTAAAGTTGGAATAAGACCCTTGTAAAAAAGTTTAGAAAGGAATCATGTAGCACTAGCATGTTTTTATTTATAAAATCTCTGTACTTTATACTGTGTATAAAACTTTAAGTGGTTAATATTAATTGGAGAAATAACATGGTTCTTTGTGGACTACATATCTTTGAATAATATTTTTTTTGCACCTTTGGTGCTTGTTGATATTATTTTAGTCCTTGGAATTATCCCAAAAGTGTTGGAGTTTTTTACTATATGTAGCTTTAGCATTAAAATTCGGATTCGATTCGAGTGTGAATGTTGGATATATGTATGTTTTCAATATAAATATGATAGTATTTTTATATTTTTTAAGTGTGTTTAAAAGATCGTATCTTCATATTCATGTCGAGGACAGGAATAATAAACTATTTTTAATATATTTGTAAAAACAAATTTGTGTTTAGCACTCTGAAGGAATGAGTGGATTGCCACTTCATTTACCCATCAATTTACCTTTTTTTTTAATGCTTTGGTTAGTGCTTTTGTTGGACAGTGAGCTGTAAATATCACAAAAAGCTCTAAAAGCTAACAACAATGAAAATGAAACCATCAATTCCCCATAGGAATCTTTTGGTAAAAGAGTTGAAGCAATTTTCTTTGTTAAATTCAAAAGTGAATAATCAAGGACAATTAATTACGACACTAACATCTTCCACCAATTGTATATACTTTGACTGCAGGTTTAGCTCTCAATTTTTATATATTATGTGTAAATATTACAGGTTAAATTGATAAAATGTGTAAATTTTAAGGGGTAATTTTGTTATTATATCAATAAAAGATATTGACTAAAAATAATAATATTGATAGGGATTAAATTACTTTGATTTTATTGAGAGAGATCAATTTGCTCAATATCGAAATTGAGAGGGATGAAGGAGGTGTCTTTACAAAAAAAAAAAAACTATTGTTTTAATTAAAACTGATGTCATAGGTGACACAATGTTCATGGAACTTGATTATAAAATTATTACCATTATCTGCTTTCTTGCACTTGTCTTAATGTCGTTCTCAAAATGCATGTCTTTTTGCTAACGTTTAATATTTGACTTTGAGTCAACCAATGGTGGGAAAGGCAATGGAAAAAGAAAATGTTTTTAGTAGCTTTCGACATGATTGAATTGATAAAATTAAAAAGAGGTCCCCAATTTCAAGCCCTGTCCCTCAATCTTTTAATCTATTAGAAATGGTCCCATTGTCTAATGGCACTTACCTGCTTGTCAAGGTATTTAATTTAGTTATATCTAATTCATGTATGCAACATTTTCACAAGTTAAAACAACATTAATAAAGTATTCAACTCCATAATATTTTATGATCAAATTGGAATAAAAAAAATTTTAGCAGGGTGTTGGGTGGTCATTGTCTGAATGAAAAAAAGAGAGGGACATATTGTGTAGATTTCATGTGACTAGTGAAATGGTCTATTGATTTAAGATACATAATTTCGGGTTTGGATTAATTGGATTCGAAAATTAAAATTATTTTATGCTTGATCTTCATTTTATATCTAATCATTTCAAGTTGAGGCCTTTATTAGGTATAATGATAAAATTAGCTCCTAACGTTTACTGTTTGGTCACTTTGGTCCTTAAGGTTTTTTTTTTTTGTTCACTTTCATACATAATCTTTGTTTTTTTGGTCAAATTGGTCATTTTTTAATGGTATTGCTGACGTGGCCGTTAGTTGACTAACGGTCAACATAAATTACTGACGTGACAATCTAAATGTATTTAAATGCTAATGTGACACTATTTTATCTTATATGTCACGTCAACAAATGATATTAAAATTATTAAAAAAAATTGAAATAATAAAATTATTAAATAATTTTAATTTTTAATTTCCAGATTTTCTTCCCTCATCTTCCCCATTATTTCTTCCCCCTCTTTCCCCCATCATGTTCTTTGATGATTTGAATCCCTAATTTGAAACTTTAGTCCCTTACAAGTTGTGAATATACATGCACAACTTGACGTAGTTGAAATATGGATTCATAATAAATCCTTTTCAGTCTCTTTTTAACAGTTTTTTCATGGGCGCATCCATTGTTCCTTCCTTAAAATCTCTTAATCACCAAATCAAACAACTACAACCCATTTTCTGAAAAATTGGGTTTTTGAAATATGAAAATAATTTTCCCATTTTCATGTCATCAAGCCACCATTTTCCCCAAAATGGTGAAATAAAGGAAGAATAACAAGAAGATGAGATTGACTTAAGTTTAGGACTTTTATTAAATTTATTTTAAAATCATCAGCATCATCTCCATTGTTTCTTCCTTCATCATCTTCCTTCCCAATTCTTTCCTTTTTCCCAGTAAATAATTGAATGATACATATATCAGTCAAACGATTCTACAAACTTTAGATTAATATCTCCTTTTTCCGAAACTAAAAATTACTTTATTCTATGAAGAAATTTTAAAAAAAAAACTGAATGAGTTTATAGAAGAAAACCCAGACATAGTTTCACATTCTAAACCAAACAAATCAACAAAATCTAAGACATAAAAGAAAACCTAAACGATGAAATCTAGAAACTGAGACGAATTAATTTCTAGGTATGATTTTAAAATTATTTGGAAATAAAAAAATTACAACTCAAAAAGAGAGCAAGAACTCAAAAAAAATACAAGAATTTAAAAAACCTAAAAATCGTATGGATCCAATGAACAATAGGGGCATCTCTGTTGTTGCCTTGGTAACGGCACTGCTACTGCTTCCTTTGGCTCTTCAACTTGCTCTCAACATCACCAGAAGCCTCCTTAGCCTTTCATTAGTAGGTTTAAGGTTTTCAAAAAGCTCAAGAATCAAACTTTGAATACAATATTCAAACCCAGAAATAAGTTTTGAAATGCTCAGAAGAAAAAACATGAAAAAAAATTAACTGATTCAAAAGAAATTTTGAATAAGATTATGTTGGATGATGAGGAAGAAGAAAAAAAATGCAAAGAACAAAAGAAAGAGGGGGACGGGGAAAAAATGAAAATATTTTGTTTTGATTAACTGATTCAAAAGTTAGGGTTCATTTTTTGCTAGTGTTTAATTTGTTTTAATTTTTTAATTGTATTAATTGTGGGTTCCAACAATTTTTTAAATGTTTTTTTAATTTTAATTGATTTTTAAGTTTAAATTCATTTGCTGATAGTGACATTATTTTATCTTATATGCCACATCAGCATCTACGTATATGTGGCGTCTAGGTGGAAAAAAAAATTTTACACATCAGCGTCGTTAGTCAACTAACGGTCACGTCAGTAAGTCCGTTAAAAAATGACCAATTTGACCAAAAAAAATAAAGATTATGTATGAAAGTGAGCCAAAAAAAACCTTAAGGGCCAAAGTGACTAAACACCCAAACGTTAGAAGCTAATTTTATCATTATGTCTTTTTATTATTAAAATTTATTTATTTATTTAATAAATAAAGGAAAACATAAAATTACTTTAAATCAATTAAATCTTACAGATGGATGTCCAATATTATCCTCCAGAAACAATTGTAGAACATGAAAAACCGGAACATCAATAATGCATAGTAGACTAGAACATCAAAATTATTAAGATTTGATTTTAGAAGGTAATAGTTGAAGGCATTGGAATTTAATTCTCCTAGGTAACAGTTGAAGACATTGGATCTAGACTAGAGCATGCAATTTCAACCCTAAGCATTAAATATTTGAAAAAAGTAATTAAATTTAAAATTTTATTTTAAAAAAACAAGTTCACATTTAATGGAATAACAATATTGAAAGAGAATCCTATAAAAATAACCAATTGACATTGTTAAAATAACCACCTTCCTTAACCAACAATTGCAATAACAAAGTCGACGTTCAATAACAAGATTTCACACTTCCCATCTCAACGGGAAAGAAAACATCCGCTACACACAAACATACACTTTTGTTGGTTTGGTTGGACTAAGGCATCGACGGCCAGTTGGGTTCAATGTTATCGATCGATCATCGCTAAACGGACGGCTTCGGCTTTGCTCTTGCCTGTTACTATGATTGCTACGTTGGATGCTGAATTGATGACTGGGAAAGTGAATGTTATTCTCTCGGGTGGCAGTTCGATGATGAATTTTACCCATTTGTCTGTCTCCTTGAGTGCCAATCCCGAGAAGGATAAGATCGAACTTGGGGCAATCACTAATGCTGGAAACACTGACCCTTCCTGTTTTCACTAGCTACCGTATAACAAACATGTATATATGCTGAAACTCGAATGAACATGGCTGGGAACAATTGGAACCTGAAAATACGAGGGGTAAGGCATAAAAGCATATAAGATGCACACAAACTCAAAAATAATTTTTGATTGACCTATCCCTCACCTCAAGGACTTTGAAATGGTGTCACCATGACACCCAATGCAGACGGAAAACATGCATGTGCTACATAACTTTTCGGAAACTCAGATGAAAAGAAACAGCATATGGCATAATCAAGCTCAGTTCAGTGCGTCATTTTCGATAACTAGCAACTCCAAATGGATGCAGTGCATGATCATCGACCTACTTAATTAGTTCATTTCATGCTTCACATATCTCACAACCAACCAACATTCATTGAATTTACGTTAGTGAAAACCATTAAGAAAAACGATGAATGCAAAGAGCAAACCTTCACGTTTCAACAAGGTATAAGTACCATAAAGACTCAGTCAAATTACATTCTGTACCCTTCACTTCAAAAATGGATAAATCAATCCTTATATATTATATCAAAAAGCAAACTGATCATTTTTGTTTAAAATTTCATTTCATTTCTACTATTAAAATAACTAAACTGCATGCCACGTGTGCCTCATGCACGGGTGAAGCCAGAATTTTTTTTAGGGGATCGAAATTAAATCATAATTTTTACCATAGTAAAAATATAATTTTTAAACGATTAAATAAAAATTTTATCATTTTTAAGAGGAGGCCAAAGCGTAATTTTACTTTTATTAATTTAAAATTTTAAAACTTTAAAAGGCCTAAATAAAAAATTTTCCATCTTAGGGAGTCATGGCTCTTACCACACCCTAAAGATTTGTCTTTGACCTCATACTGACATACATAAACCAATTTTTAACGGTAAAAATTAATGAAAATCTAAATAAAAAGTTTAATTTGCTCTTTGATCTAATTTATAGTAATTGATTTGCCATTTTTTTTAATAGGAGCAAAATGCAATTTAATATTGCTTCGATGATAAACCACTTTAAAATGAAGAACACAAGATTAAATCAAAGATAAAAAAGAATACAATTTGATACACTGTTAAACCAAAGAGAGAACCACCAGATAATGCAGTGGCAAAGGCTCCCCTTTCCTTTACTGCTGCTTCTGATGGCTCAGGAATGTAATCAGCCAAATCTGACATTAGTTCATCTAAATTTTCACGGATTCTTAATTCGCACCTGGAATATACTCATTTTCTCAATTTGGTAACTAAACACTTAATGTGGAACAGTAAAGCCATTAACTGTTTGTAGCTCATATGCATTAAAAAGAATCTATCACTTGAAAAATGGCCAGTAGCTAAATGCGCTTTCATTAATGCAAAGAAATTAGATTGTTAAATTGAAGCAAGAGGACAATCCAAGAAAAGGGTATGATCATCATAAACTGAATATCAATAAAAATCAAAACTTTAACAAATTTGATCAATTTCATGGAAATTATTACTTACGGCAAATAAAAGTTTAAAAAGGGAAATGGAAAATGCTAACAAAGGAGAAAACTATGACAGAAGATGCTGCAGGCTAAGAAGCAAAGACAGAGATGAAGATGGAAACCGTAAATATAATATTACACACACATATATATAGATTCCTGCAATTCAAATAATTATTAGATTCAATTTTTTTAGTTCAGCTTTTCAAGACAAATGAGGTGGCAAAGGAGTTATATTTCATTGTGAATGACCTAGTTAAAAGGCCCAAAAAGATTAGCGTTTGGGTTTTTAAATTAATAGATAAACGAGGAAATCGATGCCTTTGTAGCATAGTGGTAGTGCGTTCGCTTCGTAAGCGAAAGGTCGCGAGTTCGATCCTCGTCAGAGGCTGTTTATATTATAATTTTTAAAAAACTAAAATATGTTGTTAGTACTTATAATATTTTGATAAAAATTGATGATTTAGTTCTCTCAAATTTTGTTCATTTAAAAATTTTAGTCTAATAATTAAAATTATAAGCATTTTTTTATCAAAATTTGTTTATTTAACATATCAATTAAGTTGCCCTCATATGATATTGCATATGATTGAGAGAAAATAAACATATTAAGTTGAAAATTTTTAGTGAAACTATCAACGATAATAATGAATCGATTAAGATTTTTAAATTATAAAAGTAAGATAATTGGTTTTTAATTTTTAAAGTATGTGGATTAAATCTCAAATTCGTTAGAAGTACATAGATTAATAGCACATTTTAACCTTTTTAAACTTTTCATTTATGTTTACGCTATTCGGATTTAAAGATAAAGTAAGTAAATGTAGAACATACTTAGTTTTTTCATATATTCAAAAGATGATATATTTATGCATATTTGAATCATTCACTCTCACAAATTCGCGGATACAACAAGGAGAAGAGAGGAGGCTAACCAAGTTCATGCACTACTATTCAACTATGTTACTTGTACTTGACACAGGTCTTAGATATAAGTATATATACAACTACCTATACTTGAAAATTGTTGTTGCAGTACTTTTAGATGGTTATTTGGATTCTGTAAAGGCAACCGGAGCCGGGAAGGAAACATTTGTACCTTAAGCCGTTAATGACTTAAGTGAAGCGCGCTGATCTTGCAGCCAAACCACATAATGATCGGAAAAATCCCAATACCTAAAGCCGACACGGGAGAGACATCCTAGAACTTAGTTTCAAGTCGAAAATGGTGAAGTTGATTGTTTTTTCGTGCCCTTTTTCAGATACATTCGTACACTTTTCGGTTCGAACAAACAGGATCATATGATTTGTTGACAAATAATTTTCACGAACAGACCAACTCACATTTGTGTCTGCCAAAAGACGATAATAAACAACATTCTTATTATTATATTCTGACTAGTGTAAGAATTAGTTCATTAATTGAGATTTTTTTTTTTGCATGTCTTATGTGTATTCGGAAATTGATATGAAATATGTTTTAGTTAAGTATCTTTGGGTTTGATAAATGATAATTCAAAATTATAATATTTTACTTTGTACATCTGTTCATTGTATGATGTAATTCTAAAAGAACCTAAACATTATTATTTGTAAGCAAGTGGCTGGAATGGCTCAGCTGGTTAGAGCGTGTGGCTGTTAACCACAAGGTCGGAGGTTCAAACCCTCCTTCTAGCGTTGAAATTTTCAAAAAGTATACATTCTAAAAAATTGTAATAAATATTATTATTTTAAAAAATTCTTACTGTTAAATACTATTAAAATGAACCATGTTAGCCTTTTCTTTTTAATGTCTAAATTTTAAAAAGACATAATAATATATGAAAATTGAAAATAAAAAATTTGAAACAAATATCTAAATTTTTTAAATAAAAAAACTTAGAATTTTCAAAAATATATATTCTAGAAAAGTTGTAATAAATTTTATTATTTTAGACATTTATAAATTTAAAAAATGAATAAAATTTTAAAAAAAAAACAATAGAAAAAGTCTAACTTAAAAAAACTTAATGTCTAGAAATTGAAAAATATTAATTTAAAAATTGAAAATTTTTAAAAATCAAAATATATAAATTTCTTCCAAAATGTTTAAGTTTTATAAATTGTTAAAAAATAACTTGAAATGATAATATATATATATTCTAGAAAAGTTGTAATAAACTATATATTTTTCCAAAAATTCTAAATTCTAAAAATTCAAAACAATGAATAAAATTTAAAAAATAGAAAAAGTTTAACTTAAAAAAAGCTTAATGTTTAGAAATTGAAAAATATTATTTTAAAATTTTAAAATTTAAAAATATCAAAATATATAAATTTTACATTTTTTTTAAATGAAGAAAAGGTATATATTATTTTTAAAAATTGTGAAAATTTGAAAATACTTAAAAGTTAAAGAAAATATCGGTTAACACTGATAAGCGATGGTCAATACCGGTCAATGGACAGTCAAAGTCAATGTATTTTTAACAATGTTTAATTTTTAATTTTTTCTATTTTTGAATTTAAATTTAAATTGACTAGATGTGACACATGAAATATTTTGATTGGTGTCACGTGTCCATCATTTTTGCTTAACGTAATTAAAAAAAATGGGATGAATCAAGTTACAGAGAATAATTTAAGTACCAAAGTGAAACAAAAAAAAAACTAGGTACCAAAGTGAAAAAACAAGTATAGTTCAAGGCCAAAGTGAGCACTAAACCGATATTTTTATTAATTGCACCATACGCCCCTTAACTATGGCTCAAACTTAACATCTTCTAATTTAGTCCTCAAAATATTGTGTCAATTCTAGTTTTTTTTTATATATATATATATTATAGTTTTATTATTTGCACCACACGTCCCTGAACTATGGCTCAAAAACATTATCTAATTCAGTCCTCAAAGTATTTTGTCAATTTTAGTCCATATTGGTACATAAAGTTAAATTTTGTTAACGGATTCAATCCATCATTAAAAAATTAATTGAAATGTGATCCAATTATAATGTGCCACGTGATATTTCAATCCAATTAGAGTGTTAAGTTCAAAACTTATTATAGTCATGTATTTTTTTGAATTGTACGTAAAAAGATAAAAATACCTTCAAAATTATATTTGTTGTTTTATAGAAATATTGAATTTTTGATAATTTCACAACTAAATTAGGATTTGATTGAGGATGACATCAATTTAATCAAAACCTTACTAAATAGTAAATATAGATAATAATGCTTCATAGGGGTAGATGACCTGAGATTTGTTATTAGTTAATTCATTTAAGGAATTTCCCTTTTTTTTAGAAAAATATAGCATTAAGCGATTATAATAGACAAACCGTAATTAAGAGGAACTAGATCTGTGGCGATCTTTATCCAAAAGCTTCTAGTTAACGAGATTCTAAATAAACAGATTAAAGAATCACCTGCATCAGCACATTTAGCTATGTGATCCGCAACTCCATTAAGAATTTTGGGATATGTCGAACACGAACATCCCATTTTCGACGCAGCACCTGATGTAGTAGTCATAGCTCCACCAAATTACTACTAGCTCCTCCACCAGATAAAAGTAGTTCAACCAACAGTGCAATCACACTCAACTTCAACTTTCCTAAACCCTTTATCACAAACTAAAAATAATCCTTCCAACATAGCTTTTGTTTCAACTTTAAAGATTGATTTGTTGTCGAAACTCATCGTATAATCCCATAACCAACTTACATTTTAATTACTGAGAACTCTTCCAATAGAAGCACATCGCCCAATATTCGACATAACCCTGTCGGAATTAAGCTTTATCCAAGTGTTTACTAGAATAAAATAAAAAAAATTAGTAAATCGATCTTATAAGGGTTTACATAATATTTTGCAAAATAAATGTTTGCCCCATATATATATATATATATGAAAATAAATTAAAAACCAACACGTTGTTTTTAATTAATATTTAAAAATTAAAACAAATTTCACTATATTTATAAAATGCCATACTAATAAATTTAGTCCCAGTATATATATATATATATATTTATCAATTTAATCTCTATTTTTTAACTAAATTTAATTATTAATATTTTAAATATTGTCAAATCGTTTTTAATAGAAGTATTGATTAAATCGTTATTTTTTTTAATAATGTTGGCATAACAACTTGCATGATAATTCATATGTAATTCATATCATTTGTCTTATATATCTCGTCAATAAATAATTTAAAATTTATAAAAATATTTAAAAACAAAAATATAAAAAAATAAAAAGACTTATAAACAATCAACAAATTAATATATAGTACATGTACATTGTCATGATTAAAATTTAATATTTTAATAAATATTTTTTAAAAAATAATAATTTGATTTGAGTTTTTTTAATAAAAAATAAATATTATTGGTTGATTATAAAATTTTAAAAATATTGTTAATTAATTATTAAAAGTGTTCATTATTTTAAATATAATCTAAATTTAAATCGTATTAATAATATTTATTATGCAGATTTTACTCTATTTTTCCAATTCATTAAAAAAAAATTGAACAAATAACTTCCATATAATAACCCTCGTAGGACATGCCTGTCCTTATTTATAGCACAATGTTTCCTTCATTTTTCAATAAAAAATAAAAAATAAAATACCGTTCCTTTTTATTATTATTCAGAAAAATAAAATAAAATAACTAAAATTTGTTCCCTCCCATAATTATTATTATCACTTTCCCAAAAAAAAAAAAAAACCTCATAATCAAGAAATGAACTCTTTACCATCAGCTTCCATCCCCGTAGACCCTCCTCCCCCGCTCATTGCCACCGCTCCGCCCTCTGTGGTCGAACCACCGGTGGCGGCCGACGTGCCTCCGGTTTCCGACCTCTCTCGTTACTCAGACATGATAATCGACGCCATTGGTGCTTTGAAAGACAAGAATGGGTCAAGCAAAAGGGCCATTTCTAAGTACATCGAGGAAGCTGACAAAGGGTTGCCACCGAATCACGACGAGTTGTTGACTCAACATTTGAAGCTCTTGAAAAGCAGCGGTCGACTTGTTATGGTAAGGAAGTCTTATAAGCTTTCTCCCTCAGCCGGATCTGAAGTTCCGGTGCCGGATTCTTCTGCTTCTAATGTCCCCGACGGTTCTTTGGCTCCAAAACGTGGTCGCGGGCGTCCTCCTAACGCTAAACCGACGGTTTCGGCTACTGATTCCGGGTCTCAGCAGGTGGATGTTGCGGTTGCTGGTGAAGTTAAGAAATCCGTCGGTAGGCCTAGGAAAAATGCACCCATTGGTCAATTTGATGCTAGGAGGGGCCGGGGTCGGCCACCTATAAGTGGGTCTCGGAGACCGAAAACGGTTAGGTCAGTGGTGGCTGGTGGTGCTAACGCGGTGAAAAGGGGCCGTGGACGGCAGCCTAGGGCCGTGAGCCAGGTACCTCAACAGGGTTTTGTGCCGATCCAGGGTCAACCCGTGGCTGTTCCCTATGCTGACGATGCTCCTGCTGCTGCCGTTGCTCCTAGTTTACCAAGGCGCAGAGGGAGGCCTAAGGGGACGGCTCGAGCCAGCGGCATGGTGGTTCCCGGTAAGCGGAGAGGTCGACCGCCCAAAGTTGGCAGGAATGGTGCGCCACCGCCAGCCAAGAAAACCACTGGGGGACCGGTAGGCCGCCCCAAGAAGGTAAACCCGGTTTTTATGTAGTACATTTCCAAGTATTACGTATTAATATTGCAATGTTTGGGCTATACATTTTATTCTTTCTCCAAATATATATATATATGTAAGAGAATGGTACATGTTATTGTCAATGATATGATTATACGAGTAGGGGGTGACCATTCAATTTTTGGTTCGATTTGATCGGTTTTTCAAATTTAAGCTTAATTGAATTATCCAAAGTGAGTCAATATCGATTGGTTCGGTCGGTTTGGATAGGTTTGGTTTGATTATGAATTTTTTAATTGTTGGTTTAGTTGATTAAATCAGTTATCACTGATATCCGCTCCCCAATGCATGATGCGAAAACAGACATCACCTTTGTACTGTTCTTCTAAGTTATAAGTTTGATTGAAAAGTAAACTAGTTTTTACTCTTAAAACTGACATAATTAACAGAATAATCAACCAGTTCCATGGACCAGTTTTTAACAATAGAAATAGATGAAAAGTTTAACAGAAAGACTAATTTGCTCGTTTCTTTAAATACAAGCAAAATACAATCCTTCATGGTGCTTTTTAGCTGTTGGATTTGCTTGTGTTAAATCTAATGTGACCTTTTATTTGTTGATAAGAAGACAACTGGTGGAGCATCAGCAGCTACATACGAAGATCTTAAGAGAAGACTCGAATTCTTTGTAAGTCTACAACATTTCTTTATGAAAGTTACCATCTTTCAAATTGAATATATCTATACCGATTTGGGATAAGCATAGGTGGGATTTATATCATATGAATGAATGATGTAGGGACTCAAAATGATAAATTATTATTTCGGCCTCATTAAAGATGGAATTTTTTTCAATTTAATCCCTTTAAAATTTTCTAAATAACAAGCATGTGCAAAGATAAAATTGTGGCTTTATCCTGGAATGATGTCTGATTGCAGCAATCAAAAGTGAAGCAAGCAGTTGAAGTACTAAAGCCTCAGTGCATCAACAACGGAGCAGGCGCAGGCGCAATCCAAGAGTTAGAAGGACTTGCAGAAATGGACATTAACGCACCATTTCACGTTCAAGCTCAGCCACAGCAGCCGGTGCCAACACAGCCCCCGATACTACAGAATGAAGGACAAGGGCATTGGTGTTTTTTAGTTGCATGAGGAGAAATCTGGAGGAAATGTTTTGACTTAGGCACACAACCATGATATATGTCTGTAAAGGGAAACAGGGAAGTTGCAGATCTAAATTTTTTTTCTTTTTGTTGTTGCTGAGGTTGTCTGAAACTTTATTATTATTATTATTATTTGAGAATGACTTTGATTCGGCCATTTTTCTCTGTAACGAAATTACTGATTCTAGAATTTCAATTTTAGGAGTTCAGTTTTCTAATGATCTGAACTTGTCTGGAATTTATTCGTAGTTTTGTACTTGAATGGTAGTTGTTATTTACTGCACTTGAGGATTTATTTATGTGTGATTGCTGAATTTATTTTTTTATAATGAATTTTATGTATTTTGGAAGTCACGCTTTTGGAGTAATATAACGCGGAAAGGATTAAATGAAACAGTGATGTTACGGTATTTGTGTTTTTTTTTAATAATTTAGTGTCATATTAATATTTTCATTTTAAATTTCAATATTTTCATCCTGAAATGAAAAAAAATGAAATCCAAATGAAAAATCGTACTTTTATATATGTATTTGGATGAGATGGTCCTATGTACTTGCCTTTTCCTTCATGTCCAATATTACTCTTTTTCTTCCCATGTTTGTAAGAGTAGGTAGGTTGGTAGTGGAGAAGTGGTTAATAAAGGTAAAAGTATCGTAGAGTATTTTATATCAGAAAGAAATCAGATTGTATTTTATTCCTTTATTATAAAAATGAGTAATGTAAGGCATAAAAGCATATAAGATGCACACAAACTGAAAAATAATTTTTGATTAACCTATCCCTCACCTCAAGGACTTTGAAATGGTGCCACCATGACACCCAATGCAGACGGAAAATAACTTCTCGGAAACTTAGATGAAAAGAAACAGCATATGGTAAGCTCACTTCATAATCAAGCTCAGTTCGATGCGTCATTTTCGATAATTAGCAACTCCAAATGGATGCAGTGCATGATCATCGACCTACTTAATTCATTTCATGCGTCATATAACTCACAATCAGCCAAATCTGACTTTAGTTCATCTAAATTTTCATGGATTCTTAATTCGCCCCTGGAGTATACTCATTTTTTCAATTTGGTACCTAAACACTGAATGTGGAACAGTAAATCCATTAGCTAAATGGCCAGTAGCTAAATGCGCTTTCATTAATGCAAAGAAATTAGATTGTTAAATTGAAGCAAGAGGACAATCCAAGAAAAGGGTATGATCATCATAAACTGAATATCAATAAAAATCAAAACTTTAACAAATTTGATCAATTTCATGGAAATTATTACTTACGACAAATAAAAGTTTAAAAAGGGAAATGGAAAATGCTAACAAAGGAGAAAACTATGACAGAAGATGCTGCAGGCTAAGAAGCAAAGACAGAGATGAAGATGGAAACTGTAAATATAATATTACACACACACATATATATAGATTCCTGCAATTCAAATAATTATTAGATTCAATTTTTTTAATTCAGCTTTTCAAGACAAATGAGGTGGCAAAAGGAGTTATATTTCATTGTGAATGACCTAGTTAAAAGGCCCAAAAAGATTAGCGTTTGGATTTTTATATTAATAAAGAAAAGTGGAAACGGATGCCTTTGTAGCATAGTGGTAGTGCGCTCGCTTCGCAAGCGAAAGGTTGTGAGTTCGATCCTTGTAAGGGGTTGTTTATATTATAATTTTTAAAAGATTAAAATATGTTGTTAGCCTTTATATGTGGAAAAGAGAATGATGTTCATCTTAAGAGATTTGGGTTCGAGCATTTGTGCGTGCAAGGTATGTGTGTTGTCAAAGGCTAAGAAAGTGTAAACATATATTAAAAAAATTTAATCTAATAATTAAAATTATAAGTATTTTTATCGAAATTTGTTAATTTAACACATCAATTAAGTTGCCCTCATATGATATTACATATAATTGACAGATTTAAATTTTTTAACGGAAACTATCAACGACAATAATGATTCGATTAAGATTTTTAAATTGAAAAAGTAAGATAATTCAAATTTAATTTTGAAAGAATGTTAGAAGCACATTTTAAGGTTTTTAAACCTTTCATTTATATGTATTCTATTCGAGTTTGAAGACAGAGTAGGTAAATGTAGAATGAAGTCAATTTTTTCATATATTCAAAAGAGGATATATTTATGCATATTTGGAGGAGAGAGGAGGCTCATGCACTACTACTCAGCTATGTTACTTGAAAATTATTATTGCAGTAATTTAGATGGTTATTTTTGGATTCACCATTGGAGCCAGTGAAGAATTAGTTCATTACTTAAGTGCTTTTTTATGTGTAAATGATGATTCAAAATTATAATATTTGACTCTCCTCATTCTATGTTGTAATTCTAAAAGAATCTAAACATTATCATTTGTAAACAAATGGCTGGAGTAGCTCAATTGGTTACACCCTGTGGCTGTTATACATATATTCTATAAAAGTTGTAATAATTGTTATTATTTTAAAAAATTCTTACCCTTTTCTTTTTAATCTATAAATTTTAAAAAGACATAATAATCTTATATAAAAACTGAAATTTTTATAACAAATATTTACATTTTAGAAATAAAAAAACTTACAATTTTCAAAAATATATATTCTAGAAATCTTGTAATAAATTTTCTTATTTTAAAAAATTATAAATTTCAAAAAAAAGAATAAAAATTTAAAAAATATTGAAAAAGTTCAACTTAAAAAACACTTAATGTCTAGAAATTGAAAAATATTAATTTTAAAAATTGAAAATTTTTAAAGATCAAAATATATAATTTTCTTAAAAAATGTTTAAGTTATATAAATTAAAAAAAAACCTTAAAATGATAATATATATATATATATATATTCTAAAAATCTTGTAATAAACTATATTTATTTCCAAAAATTCTAAATTCTAAAATTTCTAAAAAATGAATAAAATTTTAAAAATAGAAAAAGTTTAACTTAAAAAAAGCTCAATGTTTAGAAATTGAAAAATATTATTTTAAAATTTAAAAATTTAAAAAAAATCAAAATATATAAATTTTAGATTTTTTTTAAAATGAACAAAAAGTATATATTATTTTTAAAAATTGTGAAAATTTGAAAATACTTAAAAATTAAAAGAAAAACATCGATTAACACTGATAAGCGATGGTTAATGTTGGTTAACGGATGATCAAAGTCAATGTATTTTTTAAATGTTTAATTTTTTTTATTTTCGAATTTAAATTTAAATTGACTAGATGTGGCACATGAAATATTTTGATTGATGTCACGTGTCCATTATTTTTTCTTAACGTCGTTAAAAAAATGGGATGAATCAAGTAACAGAGGATAATTTAAGTACCAAAGTGAAACAAAAAAAAATCTAGATACCAAAGTGGAAAAACAAGTATAGTTCAAGGCCAAAGTGAGCACTAAACCGATATTTTTATTAATTGCACCATACACCCCTCAACTATGGCTCAAACTTAACATCTTCTAATTTAGTCCTCAAAATATTGTGTCAATTCTAGTTTTTATTTGATATATTATAGTTTTATTATTTGCACCATACGTCCCTGAGCTATGGCTCAAGCTCAACATTATCTAATTCAATTTTCAAAGTATTATCACACCCAACTTCAACTTTCTTAAACCCTTTATCCCAAGCTAAAAATAATCCTTTCAACATCGCTTTTGTTTCAATTTTAAAGATTGATTCATTGCCGAAATTTATCGTATAACCCCATAATCAGTTTGTATTTGAATCCCTAAAAACTCATCCAATAGAAGCACATCGTCCAACATTCGACATAACCCCATCGGAATTAAGCTTTATCCAAATGCTTACTAAAATAAATAAAAAAATTAGTAAGTTGATCTTATAAGGGTTTACATGATATTTTGCAAAACAAATCTTTGCCTTTT
The DNA here is from genome assembly GCA_005610355.1 of Gossypioides kirkii. Taxonomy (NCBI): domain Eukaryota; kingdom Viridiplantae; phylum Streptophyta; class Magnoliopsida; order Malvales; family Malvaceae; genus Gossypioides; species Gossypioides kirkii. The sequence goes on along the minus strand of CP032245.1, from coordinate 134,661 downwards.
ATATATATGAAAATAAATTTTATGAATGAATTAAAAACCAACACCCTGTCTTTAATTAATATTTAAAAATTAAAACAAATTTGAATTCAACGAGTGACTCTAGTGGAAAAGAGGATGATGTTCATTTTAGGAGATCTGAGTTGGAGCACCTATATGTACAAGCTGTGTGTGCATTGTCAAAAGATTAAAAAAGTATGAACAAATACTACTATGTAATCATATCCAGTATATTAAAAAAAATTAAAACAAATTTTACTATATTTATAAAATGACATACTAATAAATTTAGTCCCAATATTTATATCTTTTATCAATTTAACCTTTATTTTTTAGCTAAATTTAATTATTAGTCTTTCAAAAATTATCAAATCGTTTTTAATAAAAATATTTGTTAAAATATTATTTTTTTAATAATGTTGGCATAATAACCTGCATGATAGTCCACATGTAATTCATATCATTTGTCTTATATATTTCGTTAACAAATAATTTAAAATTTATAAAAATATTTAAAAATAAAAATATAAAAAGTAATAAAAAGCTTATAAAGAGTCAAAAAAAATTGATATAAAATGCACGTAAATTGTCATGTTTAAAATTTAATATTTTAATTAATATTTAAAAATTTGATTTTTTTTAATAAGAAAGTAAATATTATGAGTTGATAATAAAATTAAAAAAAAACATGTTTTGACCTAATATTCAAGAGTACTTTAGATGTGATCTGAGTTTAAGTTGTATTAAGGCTTTGTTTAGTAGTGTTTTCACAACCTTAAATTTTAAACCCTAAACCTTAAACTATAAAAAATGTTTTTGAACTAAAAACAATGTTAAACGAGTAATTTTTGAAGGAAATTTTTTTGTTTTTCAAAGGCACTTTTCCCCAAATGGAGAAATTAAAATTTTTAGTTTTTCCATCTCAAAAGTATTTTTGATAGCTCAATTACATTTTCATCTCTCTAACACGTGATACTTTTCTTTCTTTGGTTAATTGCTTAAAAAATATTTAAAATTTATTTTTCATATATAAAATATTATCAATAAATTATAATAAATTATTTTTTATATTCCTATTAAAATATAATAATATTAACTAATTTAAATATTATTTAAATATTTATTTATTACTTTATAATACATGTCTAAAATAAATATTTTATTTTTCAAAAACACTTTTTAACACTTATATCAAACATTTAAATCTTAAACCAAACTTTTTAAAAATACTTTCAAAATCACTTTTACAAAATACTTCTTAAAAACAATACTAAACTAAACTTAATATTATTTTTTTTCGGATTTTACCCTATTTATATAATTCACTAAAAAAACTGAACAAATAATTTCCATATAATAACCCTCGTAGGACATGCCTGTCCTTACTTGTAGCACAATGTTTCCTTCATTTTTCAATTAAAAATAAAAAATAAAATACCGTTTCTTTTTTTTATTATTCAGAAAAATAAAATAAAATAACTAAAATTTGTTTCTCTCCCTCCCATAATTATTATCACTTTCCCAAAAAAAAAAAAAAAACTCATAATCAAGAAATGAACTCTTCACCATCAGCTTCCATCCCCGTAGAGCCTCCTCCCCCGCTCACTGCCACCGCTCCGCCCTCTGTGGTCGAACCACCGGCGGCGGCCGCCGTGCCTCCGGTTTCCGACCTCTCTCGTTACTCAGACATGATAATCGACGCCATTGGTGCTTTGAAAGACAAGAATGGGTCAAGCAAAAGGGCCATTTCTAAGTACATCGAGGAAGCTGACAAAGGGTTGCCACCGAATCACGACGAGTTGTTGACTCAACAGTTGAAGCTCTTGAAAAGCAGCGGTCGACTTGTTATGGTAAGGAAGTCTTATAAGCTTTCTCCCTCAGCCGGATCTGAAGTTCCGGTGCCGGATTCTTCTGCTTCTAATGTCCCCGACGGTTCTTTGGCTCCAAAACGTGGTCGCGGGCGTCCTCCTAACGCTAAACCAACGGTTTCGGCTACTGATTCCGGGACTCAGCAGGTGGATGTTCCGTTTGCTGGTGAAGTTAAGAAATCCGTCGGGAGGCCTAGGAAAAATGCACCCATTGGTCAATTTGATGCTAGGAGGGGCCGGGGTCGGCCACCTATAAGTGGGTCTCGGAGACCGAAAACGGTTAGGTCAGTGGTGGCTGGTGGTGCTAACGCGGTGAAAAGGGGCCGTGGACGGCCGCCTAGGGCCGTGAGCCAGATACCTCAACAGGGTTGTGTGCCGATCCAGGGTCAACCCGTGGCTGTTCCCTATGCTGACGATGCTCCTGCTGCTGCCGTTGCTCCTAGTTTACCAAGGCGCAGAGGGAGGCCTAAGGGGACGGCTCGAGCCAGCGGCATGGTGGTCCCCGGTAAGCGGAGAGGTCGACCGCCCAAAGTTGGCAGGAATGGTGCGCCACCGCCAGCCAAGAAAACCACTGGGGGACCGGTAGGCCGCCCCAAGAAGGTAAACCCGGTTTTTATGTAGTACATTTCCAAGTATTACGTATTAATATTGCAATGTTTGGGCTATACATTTTATTCTTTCTCCAAATATATATATATATGTAAGAGAATGGTACATGTTATTGTCAATGATATGATTATACGAGTAGGGGGTGACCATTCAATTTTTGGTTCGATTTGATCGGTTTTTCAAATTTAAGCTTAATTGAATTATCCAAAGTGAGTCAATATCGATTGGTTCGGTCGGTTTGGATAGGTTTGGTTTGATTATGAATTTTTTAATTGTTGGTTTAGTTGATTAAATCAGTTATAATTGATATCCGCTCCCCAATGCGAAAAATGATTGAATGAAACAGTGACACCACGTTATTTGTATTCCTTTTCTAATAGTTTTATGCCACATCAGTATTTTTATTTTTAATTTCAACATTTTCATCCTGGAAAAAATCAAATTACAATTAAAATCTTGGAATTTAGGATGAAATTATTGATGTGTCATAAAACTATTGGAAATGGATAATATCTATGTTTCATACAATTCTTTCTCAACCAATGCATGATGCGAAAACAGACATCACCTTTGTACTGTTCTTCTAAGTTATAAGTTTGATTGAAAAGTAAACTAGTTTTTACCTTTAAAACTGACATAATTAACCGAATAATCAACCAGTTCCATGGATCAGTTTTTAACAATAGAAATAGATGAAAATTTTAACAGAAAGACTAATTTGCTCGTTTCTTTAAATACAAGCAAAATACAATCCTTCATGGTACCCTTTAGCTGTTGGATTTGTTTGTGTTAAATCTAATGTGACCTTTTATTTGTTGATAAGAAGACAACTGGTGGAGCATCAGCAGCTACATACGAAGATCTTAAGAGAAGACTCGAATTCTTTGTAAGTCTACAACATTTCTTTATGAAAGTTACCATCTTTCAAATTGAATATATCTATACCGATTTGGGATAAGCATAGGTGGGATTTATATCATATGAATGAATGATGTAGGGACTCAAAATGATAAATTATTATTTCGGCCTCATTAAAGATGGAATTTTTTTTTTAATTTAATCCCTTTAAAATTCTAAAATAACAAGCATATGCAAAGATAAAATTGTGGCCATGTCCTGGAATGATGTCTGGTTGCAGCAATCAAAAGTGAAGCAAGCAGTTGAAGTTCTAAAGCCTCAGTGCATCAACAACGGAGCAGGCACAGGCGCAATCCAAGAGTTAGAAGGACTTGCAGAAATGGACATTAACGCACCATTTCACGTGCAAGCGCAGCCGCCGCAGCTGGTGCCAACACAGCCCCCGATACTACAGAACGAAGGACAAGGGCATTGATGTTTTTTAGTTGCATGAGGAGAGAGCTGTAGGAAATGTTTTGACTTAGGCACACAACCATAATATATGTCTGTATAGGGAAGTTGCAGATCCAAATTTTTTTCTTTTTGTTGTTGCTGAGGTTGTCTGAAACTTTATTTATTTTTTTTGGAGAATGACTTTGATTCGGCCATTTTTCTCTGTAATGAAATTACTGATTCTAGAATTTCAACTTTAGGAGTACAGTTTTCTAATGATCTGAACTTGGGTGGAATGTATTCGTAGTTTTGTACTTGAATGATAGTTGTTATTTACTGCACTTGAGGATTTATTTATGTGTGATTGCAGAATTTATTGTTTTGTAATGAATTTTATGTATTTTGGAAGTCACGTTTTTGGGGTATAATATATATATTTGAATCCTTGGCTTTTCCTTCTTATCCATGTTTGTAAGAGTAGGTAGGTTGGTAGTCGACAAATGGTTAATAAAAATAAAAGTATCATATAGGTTTTTATACTAAAAATTAGATTGTATTTTGCTTTTTTATTATAAAAATGAGTAATCTTGGTGTATTATATCAAAAAATAAATTAATTTTTTCTATTAAAATTTTATTTTATTTTATTGTTAAAAATTGGCATGATTAAGATAAAAATCATATAGTTACACATGATATGTCATGCACATCTTATGTTGACGAATCAAAACCGATTTTTAATGATTAGAATGAACCAAAATTTTTATAATAAAGATCAACTTGTTTTTTTTATTTAATGTTAGTACAAGGACTAATTATGATTTTTTTATGGTCATCTAAGCAATTATGATACGTACAATAAGAAGAAAAATTGATCACAGTGCACCAATGAATATCTATTTGAATGTGAATATTACGATTTTTTAAAGGAAAATGGAGGTGACAACCATAAAGTTTTAACATAAGAAGGATACATTTAATGGTGGCAAAGCAAATAGAGGAAGCTGAAAGCAACATAAAGAGATTGGAGATTCCTGTCCTCTAACTTATATGAGCTTTGCAGGCAAAGACAAAACCTTTTTGGACGTCTCTCACATCTTTGCTATGTAAACAAAAAACCAGTTTTATCAACTACACTCTGTTGGGGAAATCCCTAACAAACCCAGAATATCATATGACCGTTCAGATGATTCTCATTTGACTACACGTGTTGTCTATCTTTTCTTTCCCTTTTAAAGCATTTTGCTTCCATGCATGTAAATGTAATTCCACATCAACTACAACACTAAAACAAAGGGAAAAAAAAAACAAACAAAAAGTCTTTGGGTTCTTTGCTTCCACTATTCTTCTTGTAGGCCTTTTCATTGCCATTCTAAGCCACCCCCATTTATTGTTTTTTTCATTTCGGAAAATTGGGTTTCGAAGAGTCTGTTTTTGGATCCTTTTAAAAAAGAAGACTCTTTGTGACCTGTTTTCTATGCTAGCTCCTTGATTTGGATTTGGATTCATGAAAAAAATGCAGTCTCCTTGAAGATTGAGGTGAGAAATGAGCTATTGCTACTATGTTTGCTTATGTTTCTTTTTCTTTCTTTTTTAATGTTTTTGAATGATCAGTCTCCATTGAGCTTTAATGGCAAAAAGTCGAGAAGGAATTTGTTTGTAAGTTTTGTAACAAAGAGAGAGATCGATGTGGAAAGTCGTTAGGTGGTGACATAAGGACTCATGTGAATTTTGCTGAAGCTGATGAAGGATCAGCTGAAATCTCCATTAACAGGCGACCTGCTGAAGGTGAAAATGGTGTTTAAGGGTTAACCCCAAAAAGACCAACAATTTCTCTGACACAGGCAACACTTGTTTACTCAAAGGTTATAAGGGTTTCCATTCATTGAAAGCTGTTTGTGGTCACATGGCTTGTCATTCAAGAAACAGTGACACAACTGGTGTTTTCTGTAAGAACTCAGACGGTTAGGCAGATATGGAGGATGAAGAACAAAGGACAACAAGAGGTGGCTTTGGGTTTGATGACGCTTTCAAGGGTTCTGCTAGTAACAAAGACCTGAAATGTGCTTCTAATGGTGGTCAGTTTGTGAAGAAACAAAGAGATCATTTTCCACGTGGTTGTTGAGAGAAAGAAAAACTCGGGGCACCACAAATGCCCATTTGCTTCAAAATTTTCAAGTCTGACCAAGCATTAGGGTTTTGTTGGAAGTTTGGAGGAAAAAAACATTAATGATGAAAACAGGACTCAACTGAGATGCCATTGCCAAGTCTAATTCATCTTAACTTACCAACTCCTGTTGAGAATGATGCTGATGAGTTCATGCCATGGTACAGATTGGGAAAAGCCACATTAAGCTTTCAATCTTGCTGCTGCCATGGTGGGTTTTATCTCTAAATGTCAATTTCTGGGCTATGTTACTCGGACGTGGATGTAAGTGTTAGTGCTGTTGGAGACAAACAGTAGGTTGTATTGCAATCACAAGTTGTTTTCTTTTCAATTAATCTATGAACTTGGGACCGTATTTACTCATTCTTACACCTTTAATTTCTTCTTTGTCTGAAACATTATAAACTTCCCCCATTTTCTATCATCTTTGATATAAGCTATTATGTTTTGCACTTTGATATAACCAATCTAACTTTTGAACTGTTGTTTTAAATTAGTGAAATCTCCTGATTAAGTATTAGCTCGATATTATTATTAATGTAGAAGGAAATGAGTTTAGCGCATGATACTCCTATTTAAATGTTAGAAAAAAATTATTGGTAGTTCTAAATATTGTATTAAAAAAAAGAAAATATCATAAAATCTTGAGATTAATGTTAAAAAAATTGTGAAATCTTAAAAAGGGGTTTAATTCCACCCTCAGCCTCTGTACTCTTCAAACTTTTGAATTTTAATCTCATTCACCGCAAAATTACTTCATGATCCAATTATGATCTTCACAACTTCCAAAGTAAACTTTAGTTTGGGACTTTAAAAAAGAGAGAGAGAGAGAGAGAGATTAACTTTTAAGAATAATTAATATACACTATAAAATTATTACAATTAATAATTTATTTTTATTCCTTCAAAAAAATATATTAATTTTTTATAAATTATTATAAACCAAAAAATTTAACATATATTTATTTCCTTAAATATTTCCTACCATTTTCTCACCAAAAAAAATATTTCCTACTATTTCATCAATTAACATCTTCTAATATTTTTATATTTATCTATACAAAACTGAATTTGGATAATTTTAGTATTTAATTTTAAATTAAAATATATTTTGGGGAAAAAAGTAAAAAATGGGGGCATAAATGGAATTCTAAGTGCACATATCGGCCGATCTGATGGCGCGATTGAACATCCTTAAATATATTTTTAAAAAAAAGGAAAAAGAAAAAGCTTTTACGTATCTGAAGCGTGGACTTTTTTCACTAAAAAACTTAAGCTTTACGATTCAGATCCGCAAAAAGAGAAAGAGGAAGAAAACTTATAATTTCAGAATCCAGACAAGCTAAAGATTTGTCTTTTTTTTTTTACACGTTTTAATGGCGGATGAGATGCAGGAGCAGAAGCCGCCGTCATCTCAGCCGTCGAAAACAGCAACTTCGTCTAAACGGCCAATGATTACTCCACCACCACGGCCGTTCTCGGAGGCACTATTCAACGGTGGGGCAGGCTTGATGGGATTCAGTCCAGGTCCCATGACACTTGTTTCCAACTTCTTCTCCGACACCACCGACGATTCCAAGTCATTTTCTCAGCTGCTCGCCGGTGCCATGGCGTCTCCAGCAGCTCAAAAGTTGACGGAAGAGCAGGGTGAAGGTGGAGGAGTTAACTCGGGGTTGGGGTTCAAGCAGAATAAGCCGGCCAGTTTAGCGATAGCTCAACAACCGTCGTTGTTTGTGATGCCACAAGGATTGTTGAGCCCTGCGAGCTTATTGGAATCTCCAGGATTTAGTGTGTTTTCTCCTGGTCCCCAGGTACTATTAGCAAGTTAAATTTGATTTTCTTTAAATGACTTCCTTGCCTGTTTGTTGTTTTGTTTGAGAGAATCAATAGTATAAAAGAGATGCTTTTAAGATGGGAAATAGAGATTGTAAATTACTTCATCCCAAGTAAATGGGAAAATAGCTTTTATGTGTATATGTATGCATGTCATCTTTTAACTTTCTTCCAAATATATTTTATTATATAATACTCCATCCTCCCACTCAAAATAACATTTCTTTTACACTCTAGTTTTTGTTTTCATATAGCAATAAAGGAATGGCAACTTGTGAAATTAGGACTTGAGTTTTATTTTCTTTCCAATCCGGACGCGATCACTTTTTACATATTTAAACGGTTCAAAATTTGTATTTGGGGTTAAAGTAACGGTGTACGACGAGTTAGAATGCATATTGTCCCTTATACTAGAAAATGAATAAATTAATCGTCGAACATTAGATCAAAAAGCAAATTGGTCATTTCCTTTAAAAATTTCATCTCTCTCTACTGTTAAAAATTGGTCTGGCTGACAGTGACACGTGTAAATGACAAAACTTGTAAGAATGTGCCTCTTGGATTATGAATCTTATATGAGTGAGGAGATAGATATAAAGGAAGCCATGGATGGTTGCTTATGTTGTTGAACATATCTCGAGTGTGATTCGTTGCTTATGTTACTTCAACATACCCGTGCCTAATTCGTTGCCGCGTTAGAAACGAGCATGGATGACCTAAAAGCTTATGCTGTTGGATATATGGTTCGATACACATACACTCGACATAAAAACCTTTCAGGTCCATGTTTATGTTGTTGAGCATATCTCGAGTGTGATTAGTTGCTTAAGTTTCTCGAACATACCATGTCTAACTCATTGTCATGTTAAAAACGAGCGTGGATGACCTCAAACCTGCTGTTGTTGGATATATGGTTCGATACATTCATTGTTACATTAAAAAGCTTTGGCAATGTGGGGTGTCATTGTTAGTGGCAGCTCTTAGTTTTATAACTGTTGCTGCTTTTGATTCACTGCCAATATCCTCTGTTTATGAAATGTATAGGGACCTTTCGGAATGACACACCAACAGGCTCTAGCACAGGTCACGGAGCAGGCTGCACAAGCTAATTCGCATATGCAAATACATGCCGATACGGCAACCTCGTTGCAAGACTCTAGTGTTACGATTAAGCAACCGTCGAACGTATCTCAGTCTTATCAACCTGCTTCTGATAACCATGCCAGTGATGGCTACAACTGGCGGAAGTACGGGCAGAAACAGGTGAAAGGCAGCGAATTCCCGAGAAGTTATTATAAGTGTACGCATCCTGGTTGTCCCGTCAAGAAGAAGGTTGAGAGATCACTTGATGGCCAAGTCACTGAAATCATCTACAAAGGGCAACATAACCATCAAACTCCTCAGCGGAATAAGCGTGCAAAAGGAAACGGAACTTCGAATAATCAGGGGAATTCCGAATCAACTTCTCAACTTCATAGTACCTACTTGAACATAATTAAAGAAGGGACATGTTCTTCAATGTCTAAGAAGGATCAAGAGTCTAGCCAAGCTACAACCGAACTTCTTTCCGGGACGAGTGATAGTGATGATGAAAAAGATGAATATGAACCAGATACCAAAAGACGGTATGCAAAAAAATTCCTATCTTCTTATTATATGCACCACCATTGAATCAGTGTTGAAACTCCCTATATCCAACAAAACTCGTTTCTTTATATGCAGAAGTAAGGAAATTAGAGTTTCGGAGCCATGTTCGTCGCATAGGACCGTTACCGAACCTAGAATTATAGTGCAGACAACAAGCGAAGTTGATCTATTGGATGATGGCTATAGGTGGCGCAAGTATGGACAGAAAGTTGTCAAAGGCAATCCTTATCCAAGGTAATGAGTCTCGGTTTCATTCACTAACTGTTTATCGGTAACCCCGGTGTTAGCTCTTGGAACAAATGTGGATACTGGAATGTTTCATTTTCTGTTCTTTTGTGCATGGATGTGGAACATTCCTAAATCCTAATGCATGTTTTTTGGTTCTACAGAAGCTACTACAAATGTACAACCCCGGGATGCAATGTCCGTAAACACGTCGAGAGGGCTTCAACTGATCCCAAGGCTGTAATAACGACATACGAGGGAAAACATAATCATGATGTACCGGCTGCGAGAACTAGCAGCCACAACACCGCCAGCAGTAAAGCAGCACAAGTAAGAACACAGAATATAGTAACCGATAACAACCACGGTGTAAATAACAGTGTCGATAGGCAACGACCGGTAGCACGGTTACGGTTAAAAGAAGAACAGGTAACGAAATGTCTCTGAATTGCAGCATGAGTACAACATGGAAAATCTGTCATATTTCAGGCAAATGTCTCGTTTGTATAATATCCAAAAGTAGAGGCGACAACTTAAAAGGTTGTACGTAAGGTAATTTAGTGCGTGTATATATACTGTAATTTAATTCTCTTATTCCATGCATTCTTTTGTACATGGAACATGCTGAATTATGTTGTTTTTATGATTGTTGGCCATTAAATAAAAATAAAATAAAATTTCATCTTGGGATTTGAATTTGTTTTTGTCCAAGTTAGGTCCTCGACTTATGAATTGTTTTTGTATTAGGGTTGAACTTTTTTTTATCTAAACTTGGCAATTGTTTTCACATTACGGTCTGAGCTTTTTTCTGTTCAAGTTAGTCCTTGAATTAGGCAATTGTCCTCACATTGAGACTTGAAATTTATTTTTTTTTTGTCCAAGTTAGTTCCTAATATATCCTTGAAAACATTAAAGTTCAAGCTTAATGTGAGAACAATTATCAAGTTCAATCTCCAATACGAGAATAATTGCAAAGTTTAAGAGGACTAACTTAAGTTCAAGCACATATAGGAGCAATCGTCTAATTCAAGCCCGAATGTAAAAAATATACAAGTATCGAGTTCAGAAATTAGCTTGAAAAAAACACTCAAATCCAAATATAGATTTAGCCCAAATAATAATTTAAGCCATATGATAAAAAGCAAGCCCTTATAGCTTTAATTTCATTTTAGGACATGCGATTAACCTTGTAAAAGGTTGAAATTGATAATTATAGAAAAGTAACAGACCTCCCAAGATTTTGAAAATTTTAATTAAACTTGGTCTAAAATTTTTGAGGAATGTTCCTTTCTATTATTGAAAATTGAAAAGATGAGAAATTAAACAAATTCATATTTACTACACCCATAGCTGTGTCTATTTATTGATAGAAAGAGAGAGGGTGAGATTTCAGCACCCTCTTCATTTTTGTATAACAGATAATGTATAAAAATGAGAGCACATAATATGAGATGGCATGGCATGGCTTGCTTAATATGTTAGACAATTCCATGTCTTTTCTTTATCAATGCTTTGTTTTCTCTCTCTCTCTCTGCTACATTGCTTTTCCTCTGTCTCTGTCTGGTATTTCTAGTTAACGGTTTTCAGTCATGGAACCAAAAACAAAAAAGCATGAAAAGGAGGCAGCACAAGGTCAAGTGGAATTGATAGTATTCATGTGTTATATATATAATTTAAGACATTATAAATTTATCGATTGATATTAACATTGAATAAAAAATATTATATGAGTGAATTGACGTATGGTTTAACTGCCTTGCCATCAATTCAAGAATGGTGGGTGTTTTTTTCTTTTAAAAATGCATTTGATATATATTTGGTAGGAAAATAGGAACAAAATTGTAAATGATTTAATAGTTGAAATGACACAAAAAATGAGGAAAATGAAAAGATAGAAGGAAATGAAAGTGAAAAGAGAAAGAAATGGTTGTGATTGCGCACAAATGAAGCAAAACTTATATTTGATTATCATCATTTTGTTCCTAATTGCTTTCGGCTGTAAAGCGGTTAACTTTATTTCTCCTATTTTAGGTCCACTTCCAATGCCATTTTCTCATAAAAAAAAGATATGATTGTGAATGAAAACATTAGAGGAGGTGAGGTGATTATGTTTGGTCACGGGTATCAATCACGTGTCTTTCTATCATACCATGCCCACTCACGGGTCATTTCACTTTTCACTTTTTAATAAAACCATATTTATTTTTACTTATTTAAGAATTCAATTATTCATCGAATCAGTGTCAACTTAATTAGCATCCCCAAATCATTTTTATTTTTATTTACTTGGTTTAAAAATAAAAACCCAATCCATAGAACTGTTCTTTTTTCTTTTTCTTTTTTAAATTAAATTGAATGAATTGGAGATGATACCAATTCCGACATTCCTTTGACTCAATGTGTATTGAAGTGGGAACCGTGCAATGGAGAGCCTCCCCCATGCAGCTAAAAAACAACAATTAACAAAATAAATCGTATATTTAATTAAATTAAGAAAAGCAAAATCAGCTTATCGTCTCTTTCATTTTGTTTTATTCTTGTTGTTCCTATGTCAAGCTCTCTTTATGACCAAACATTTAATTTAATATATATATATATATATTTATTATAATATTAATTTGCCTTTTTGAACAGGTTTAGTTAAAAAGATATATAAAATTCAATTTTATTAATAAAAACTATATAAGTTTGGTTATAATATCAACTTCAGGTTGGTTTCATCGGATTTTTCTAATTTAAATAATCTGTACTAATTTGGTTCCCCATTTTTTTTTATTAATTCTGAGTTTTGGATTTTTTTTAACAAAATTAATTTATTTTATAGCTTCTGAACATTATTTGAAGATTTTTCAAAATTTTTTATAGATATTTTCTAAAAATAGTTTTATATAATGTTTAATTCAGAAAAAATTTCATCCAAACACCATGATTTTTTTCTCAAAATTGTAATTTACCAATATATATTCATTAAAGCACTTCAACTACCCTCATGTCTCACTGTTAATTCCAATATTTATACTTGTATACGATATATTTTATGCATTATATAATCAAACTATTACTACAATATTTTAAATGATAATTATTATTTTCTGTTTAATTAGGTTTCAAACTATATTACATAATTTTTTTATTGAAATGTTATTTAAATTACGTTTCACTTTACGAAAAAATACAAAGTTTAATTATAATTTGGGGTAACATTTGCATTTTATTCTGACACCTCCTTTAATTACCGTAACGCCGTTTTCGTGTATCCTTTTTTTATTACAACTGTGACAGTTCCCGTCAACTGGCTGGCCAGCTGCCATTGTTTTTTCTTGGTGTCTTTACTTAATTATTTGGTATAACCAAGAAAAAGGGAGTCACAATGTCCAAAAACTGACAAGAAAATGCCAAATCTTTTTTTTTTTTTAATTTCTTAAAACAGCATTTGCAATTTTTTTATTCTTTTCTCTGTTACGTGAAGAACATTATTAATATATTAACAGCTTGTTTGGTTAGTTGTAATAGTCTTTCTGTTACAGCCTTATTTAGTATGCCCATCCATAGCACTTGTTTGGTTCAATGGAATGCCTGATTACAGGCTTGTTCCATTCCTGTCATATTCAGCAACATCCTCCAATTTCTATTCCCATCACAAACCACTGAATACAGCCCTCATACAGCACCTCCCCACTTTACCCTCTAGCATCGATTACAGTGTTTCTTCCTTCGACTCCGGCCATAGCAGTCTTCACCGGCGTCACAGCATCCTTCAGGTAAACAGTTCTCCCTCCGTTCTTTTCATTTCACTCTCCCCCAATTTCCCTGCCCTTTTCTTCCTTCGATTACTGTTATAGCCCTTTTCTTCCCACCCTTAAAATTTATTAGGTTTTGATTTTTTTCGATTACTTTGTTCTTGTTGTTGGTGATTCCGATATCGAATTTTACTTTCTTTTCTTTCTTTTTTTCAGTCACAGAATCTTGTTTTCATGTATTGTTTATGTATTTGCAAAGTTTTCTGCTCTTTTCTGTGTGCATTTTTGTATGGAGTAACTGTTCAGGGTTTTAACGAGCTTGTATGCTTAAAAGTATTATTATAATTGTAACTATACGAGAAGGAACATGCTTGATAGCGATATCTTGGTGTAGAAAAAATCATTGTTTAGCTGTTGCTGATTTTGGATTGGCTAAACTTATGAATGTCAGCTTTTAGCCTCCCGAAGTGCAACTCTGCTGGAAAAAAGGACGTTTAAAAACATTTTATAAATTGGTTTTGATTTTGGATTGTTATGCTGCAATGGTTGGATTTACATTTTGGATGTGTTGTTCCTTATTGATTTGATAAATTGGTTGAATACTTCACACACTGTAATAAATATAGCGAATTGAATTCTGCTTTGTGGATTTGAATGAGTTGCCTACTGTTCTGTTTTATTTAGTTTCATGCATAGATTAAATATAAAGATGTTTGTTTCCAGTTTGTGTTGCTAAGTTAAGGCTATTTAGAAAGGAAGTAGGAAACAGCTAACTCTTAGGACTGATGCCTGTTGATTTTCAAGTAGAATGAAGATGATTTTTGTTAGATTCTATGTTGCTCAGATTCTTCATTTTGTTAGAAGCATTTGTGTCCGACAAATATTGGGATAATTTGGTTGCCAAAGCATTTAAATTTTGAATCTTTTTGGTTTGGGTGTGAAATTGACTGCCAGTTTATAATAAAAAAATATTTGGTGAAATAAATTTATCTGCCTTCTCTAACCTAATTGCCATGTATGTCAATGATTCGGTCGTTTCATGTGGAATTGCTCTGTTCTAATGATGATTTAATTTTTTACAGTTTTTTTGTATTAGTGTGTGGGGATTTTATAGGCTTGATGAATGCCCTGTTTCCATTTTATAGGTACAAATGCATTTTGTGATATAAAGGTTCATGTCTTCATTATCTTTGCATTAGAAAATGAAGGACAATGCTATGGGTCAAGTACTGGATAATGCATTTAGGCTTAAAGACTATCTTAATGCCATAACAAATTTTATTAAGACAGAATCAATGTTACCCTGAACCAAAAACTATACTAGACATCAAAACAAATTATACTAGACTATCTTAATGCATTTAGGCTCAAAACTCAAAATTCTGCTCACCATTGGTAAGAAATTAATGCCATAACAAATTTTATTATGACAGAATCAATGTTACCCTGAACCAAAAACTATACTAGACATCCAAACAAACCTATCGAATGTAGTTCATGTTTCAGCCAATCATTTACCTATAGAGTTATTGATGTCATCCTTGTTTAATTTTCATCAACTTTCTTAACTACTTCCCCACTCAGGTACATAAATCTATAAAAGACTATCTTATAGCCCATTAGGCATCAATTCAAATTTATGGAGTGCCTACTACAAGAACTGTCATATAAAACACAGCAGAATAGGAGTAGATTTCCAAACAAATATTAGCTACCAAAAATAATTCTTCATGCACAAAATTAACCGGACGGAATCACTATTCATATCATTGAACTAGGTGCCTAAACTGTATAATTTTATACTAGCATCCACCCAACATGTCTGTCATCTATACAGGCATGACAATAATTAATGAAATGAACTTGCCTGCAGGATCCTAAAGCTGTATGATCAAGTAATTGTCTAAGAATCAACCTACCACACTATTTGCATGCTTGAAGTAATCAAAGATAGTAACTCAGGGAACAAAATGAAACTAACAAAGTTGAACCTCCCTGGCATTTTGAATCACTGAAACATGACAGAACCAGCACTCAACTTAGGAATACATCACAAAATCAGTGCATTTCTATATTACTTTTGAAGACAAATTGCATCTATCATATACCATATCCATAGCTGGCGTCGAACTAAATAAAAGTCTAATGCAAGCAAAGTCAATTTTCTTTAACAAAGTCAACCTCAATAAGATCATTATGATCACTGGTCAAAATTAGTTCTAGTCAACCAGTCCAGGAGCAAAACATCAGCTTCACCAAGCCCTGGATACTTCACTACTAAATTTTATACTTACAAGAACTTAAACTCCTTACTATTTCATATTTTCTTATGCCTTGATTATTTCAAACTACTTCACTATTTCATCAAAGAAATAATGCGTGCTTAACAGGAACTTTTTATTAAGAAGTGAGCATAAGGTATAAAAGTTCTATTTTTCACCATATCACCATTATGCATTTTTTAAACATACCTTGTTCCTTTTAGAATTTCAGGAGGATAGAATCCAAAATTGAATCAATAAAGAAAGAACACATAGCAAAATCTTTTTTTTCCCTCAAAATGGCAGTGCTTATTCAAAGCTGATGAAAAAGCTCTGCTTACTAATGCCAAAGTTCTTAGAGTATATCATAATATAAAAATAGAGTTCAGAATTTTGAGTTTTGAGCAGAATTTTGAGCTTGTATAATTTTGAGCTTGCATTAGATTTATATTTGGAATTGTATTAAGTATATTATTTGAAGATTTATAACACTTTAATATCTTGCAGTAATGGCTCGTTTACCTTTAATAGTACAAAGTGAAAGGCGTAGAAGAATTGGTCTTGCTGTGACAGTATGGCTGCAAATGTGCACAGTTGCAAGTTGGTTCTTAGTTTCATTAGCTACCGTTTATAGCCTACATACTTATAGACCAAGGATTAGATCATATATTTTTAGATTTTCATGCAAAACGAGATTATGTGAAAAGACTTGTATATGCTAGTGATGAGACTTGTATTAAACAAGTTAGGATGAATAGAACTACTTTTTTTAAACTATGTGAGATGTTACAAAGTTTAGGAGAATTGAAGTCGTCAAGGAACATGTTTGTTGATGAGCAAGTGGCAATGTTTTTACATATTATTTCTCATCACCTTAAAAATCGAGTTGTCAAGCATCACTTTAATAGGTCTGGGGAAACCGTTAGCAGATTATTTCACAATGTTTTAAATGCTGTCATACGCTTACAAGATGTGCTATTTAAAAAGGGAGAGCCAATTATGGGTAATTCTACAGACCCAATGTGGAAATGGTTCAAGGTATTGGAGTGAGTTTCAATATAGCTCGTACATCGTTTAGTTGATTTAGATTTAAATATAGTATCCTAACTCGAGGTTTTATACATTTCGTGTAGAATTGCTTAGGTGATTTAGATGGAACCCACATCAAGATTAGGGTTCCAACAGTTGATAAACCTAGATATCGAATGCGAAAGGGTGACATAGCAACAAATATGTTAGGTGTTTGTACACCTGATATGCATTTTGTTTATGTTCTTCCCGGTTGGGAAGGTTCTGTTGCTGATGGACGGGTTCTTCGAGATGCCATTAGTAGGAGACATGGATTGAAGGTTCCTCATGGTAAAGTGCAGAATTAGAGGAATTTGAATTAATTTTTAAGATCATACTTTTTTCAGAAAACTGACCATGATAATTAGTTTTTTTTCTTTTTTATAGGTTGTTATTATCTAGTTGATGCTGGTTATACAAACTATGAAGGATTTCTTGCGCCTTTTAGAGGACAAAGATATCATTTGAATGAGTGGCGTCAAGTACTCCAGAAGAATTTTTCAATATGAAACATGCTTCAGCACGCAATGTTATTGAAAGATGCTTTGGGTTATTAAAACTTAGATGGGGAATACTTAGGAATCCATCATTCTATCCTGTAAGAGTGCACAATAGAATCATTATTGCATGTTGTTTGCTCCATAATTTTATTCGAACCTATATGAGTCTTGATCCTATTGAAGCGGAGTTAGAAGAATAATTATCTAGTAATTTGATAGATGAGGATGAGTCGAATATTGTAAACATTCATCCATCGGATGCATGGGCTACTTGGAGAATGGAACTAGCCAATCAAATGTTCTATGAATGGCAAACATCTAGAAATTAGTTAGGTTTATTAAAACACAATGGAAGGTTAATTTCTTTATTTTATTTAATGTACCTAGTTTATGAAACTTTGGTGGTGTTTGAATTATCTTTACGTATTGTACTAGACTTGTTGGATTGCAAATTTAATCTATTTCATTTGATTCGTCATGTGTTATAATTTTATAAAGTGTTGACCTTTTTATTCATGATATCAAGCTTTAATTTTAATTTGTGTTTTTTTCTTAAGATAGTTATGTCAGGCTTTTCACAATCAACTGCTTCTTCTCAAAATTCTCGAGGAACTAAAAAGAAATGGGTTACAGAAGAAGATGCTGCGTTGGTTGCTTGTATGGTTGACTTGCACAATGTCGAAACCTTTAATGTCGATACGGGGTTCAAGGTCGGATATTTAAATGAGCTAGAAAAGATGTTAGAAAAAGTTTTACCTCATGCAAAGTTGAAGGCTAAATCTAATCTTGAATCGAGGATTAGGACATTAAAAAGGGATTGGGCAATCGTTTATGACATGCTCAGCGGAAAAGACAATAGCGGCTTTGGTTGGGATAAGCACAGACAGCTTGTTGTTGCCGAAGATGCTGTGTGAAACTCGTATATAAGTGTAAGAATTATTTCATGTCTTTATTATATTGCTTTGACCTAACTTATATCTAATATGAATTTCTCTTTTTTTTATAGAGTCATAAAAAAGCCGATCAATTCAGACATCGCAGTTTCCCTTATTATGACCAACTTACTGCTATCTACGCAAAAGATCGTGCCACTGGGAAAGATGCTCAAACAACCGCTGATATTATTGAAGAAATAGATGCTGAAGATGTAGCTACTGCAAATACTCATGAAGAAAGAAACAATTACCATGAGTGTGAAGCTGATGTTTCTTTAGATGAGATGGATCTCTCAGGTACACAACCGCAACAATCTAGAAATGAAGATGATTCTAAGTCTTCAAAGAAGAAAAAAAAGATTTTTGATGCAAGTGAACAAATTTCTTCTACTTCATTTCTTGAGGCTGCCACATTATTAGGGAAAAATATACAGACTGTTGGTCTTGAAATAAGTAGAAGTATTGCCTTCGAAGTGCTAATTCAACAAAAGTCAGAAATGATCATTCAAGAAAGTGCTCAGAAATTATATCCGGCTTTATGCGAAGTGGAAGGATTAACGGAGGATGAACGATATTCTGCGTTGAGCAAAATCCCAGACAATCCAACGCAAATGATCGTTTTCTTTAGTCTACCTTCTTCCGTGCGACTGGAATGGGTGAGAAGATTTCTTTCAGACCATTAAAAATCAAGGTTGTGTTGGTGTTGTTTTGTTAACTTTTTGTATATGTAATATTTGGATCGTAAGATGGTATACTGTTGTAGCTTTTTGATGTTATAAAATTTAACATATAGATTATGACCTGTAGATTATGTTTGAATGTAAAATATAATTATCAAGCTATTTATATTTCTAATCTTTTATTTTTTAGTTTAGATGATAATTAAATTATTTATTTTGTTAATGATATTTAAGCATATTATATATGCATCATAATTTAAAACTAAAAAAATAGGTTATATATTATTTTTCTAATATTATATATTATAATTTTTACTAATTCATATTTTAATAATAATTATATTAAAAATATTATTAAATTATATATTATTTTATTAAATTTTATTTAATAATAATTATATTAAAATATAATTAAATTAATTAATATTTTTATTAAATTATATTTAATAATAATCTTATTAAAATTTAATAAGAATAATCCTCTAACTAAAAAAATTCTGTTAAGGGTTCTTTAGTCATTTAAGCATTTTTTCTTATGCTATTACAGCATCATTCCATTCAACCAAACACAAGAATATTATTATAACTCTATTCCATTCCAGTCAACCAAACAATTGAATTACTGATTACAGCTCTATTCCATTACAGCTCTATTTCATTACACCTCTATTCCATTACAATGAACCAAACTTACCCTAAAAGTTATATAAAAATTGTATTGCTGTATAATATATTAAAATTCGGTGATTATTGACTTATACAACAATCATTTAGTTGGTTTAGAATAATTTTATTTTAAATACATTCTTTGATAAACTTGGTGTGCCACTAATTTTAACTTATTCGCCATTTAAAACTATAATCAATTGGATTAAACTCGAATAATAAAATTTTGTTTGAATGAGACTACACAGTTATTACTGTCATGTTTTTGAACATATTCATCGATGTAAATTTATTGTGTTGAGTTTTTTAGAATTATGACAAAAATAATAGAATTTATAAATATTGAAAGGTTAAATTTATTAGTATGTCAATAAAAAAGTTACATCAATACTCTTTTTAGTGATTTAATGGAGGAAAGATTAAAATATTAAATTTTAATAATTTTAGTGAATAAATAAAAAAATTTAAACTTAAATGACAAAAAAAAAAACACACACTAATAATTGAATAACTATTCGTAAGTTTTACCTTAAAAATATTAAATATTTTACCATATTAAAAATAAGGAATGAGAATAACACTAACAAAAATTCATATTCAAATCAGTGCATAATATATATATTTGAAATTTCGTCCACCCTATATAAATTATAGGATAGGGGCATAGGAGCCATTGAGGCTAGAGTTTGTAACACATGGCTTGAAAAATATAATTAAAAAAAAACACTAAATTCTAATTTGTGGTACTTTTTCGAAATTTCAAAATATGATTTAGAAATAAAAGTTGAATCCAAATGTTGTTAAATATCGTTATTAATCAAACTTTAATTTCAAAACAGACTTTTGAATATTAAACGAAAATTAATATTTGAATAAATCTTAAAATTACATATAAATTTTGGTTTAATATACAATTTTACACGATAATTTTAATCTTGTGTAATTTCATATATATAATTTTGATTTAATTAAAATGTCACAATTTATTAACACAATTATCGATTTATGTATATTTATTGCATACAAAAATAATTATACTTATTCAATATAAAACAAATGGGTGTATTCATTTCATTAAATGTGTATAATTAAATCAAAATTAAACTTTCGTGTATACATTTGAACCGCAACCAAATTTTCATATATATAAATGTACCAAAACAAAGCTCATGTATCAAATTACATATTGAACAAAAAATCATATATAATTTTGAGATTTATCCCATTAATATTATTGATTGAACTTTAAATTTCGAATTAAACAAAATCGAGAGATTAAATTTTAAAAGTACGGAAAATATAGGGATTAATAGCAAAATTAAAGGTAAAAGTATCATGGAGACCTTTGTATTAAGAGTCAGATTGCATTTTATCTCTCCTGCTAAATACATGGACAAATTAATCTTGGTATGTTATATCAAAGAACAAACTGGTTTTTTGTTAAAAATTTCAACTGATTATTGTGCATTAACATAAGATATATGTGTGTAATTGTTTGGTTATTTTGTCTAACTATGCTAATTTTTAATAGTAGAAATGAAAGAAAATTTTAACAAAAAGGATTAACTTACTATCTGATCTAATATATAATGGTATATTTACCCATTTTTTGAATAAAGGATCAAAATACAATATGAATCTTAATACAAGTATTTCCATGCAATTTTACCCAAAATAAACCATGCATTTAATGGCATCAGGTAAAGACAGGTACATGAGCTTTCAAAGCTGAAAAAGGGACATTAATTAAATTGGGGGCTTCCCTACCAATTTCTCTTTTTTCTTTTTTTTCCCTTTCATTGTGTCAAATTCCTTTCTACAGAAGAACACTCATTTCTAGTCAAAATACAATAAACATTGAGTGGGTCATGTTTTTTTCTTTCTGTTTCTTTTGGGGTTAACCAATAACAATTTCAATTGATAAAACTTGGCGTATGGAGTATTTGGGGTTTGAGTTTTGTTGGTGTTGATCTTTGGGTTTTGAAGTGGGAAGGGATTTTAATGGCTTTTAATGCAATGAGTAAATGTGTTTGCGACCTTGGGGGACCAAATTTTGAAAGACAAATGGTTGGTGAAAGCAATTACAAAAAGTGGAAACCAAACAAGTGTCTGTTGCATTGGGCCTGTGACACATGATTTGCAGCAGTGAAAAAGGTCATGGCGGAAACAAATTAATAAAATAAAATATAAAATTAAAGTAAAAGTTGGGTTGGACTTGAATGGTAAATTTAATAAGTTTATAGACATTGAAAAGATAAACCAGATTTCATTTCACTCTTTGTTTCTCCTTGTTTTTGCTTAGAAAACAAAGGAAACCCCCGAAAAAGACCAGACTAGCCATTGTTTTTCTTTTTTCCTCTGTAGGGCTATGATTAAGTGAAGCAGAGTCCATACCTATCTTCTTCTTCAACTTTATTGTTGTTGTAGTGAAAAAATAAAAAAAGAAACAAAAAATGGGTAATGTTGCTTTTGTTTGGTTAGTGATCCAGTGAAAATGGGTTACCCTTTTTTTTCCTGGAAAATGAGGGAAGTGTGAGAAAATAAGTACAAGGTGGGAAAAAAAAGGAATACCCAGATTTTTCGTTTCTTGTTTCATACACTTTCTTTCTTGTCTTTCTGGGACTAAAGCATTTGAAGAGGAAATGAGGAAGCATGGATGGCAGCTTCCTTCTCATCCACTTCAGGTAACTTTTTTTTTATGTAAAAGATCGAGCTTTTTTTTTTTAATTCGGGGTATTGAGTAAAGTTTTCATTTTTGTTGTTTGTGAAGGTGGTGGCTGTTGCTGTGTTCTTGGCACTTGGATTTGCTTTCTATGTGTTCTTTGCTCCTTTTGTTGGGAAGAAAATGTTTCAATATATTGTGATGGGAATCTATACCCCTCTTGTAAGCCATTTCAAACAAATTTTCCTTTTTTTTTTGGTACATAATTTTAGTAACATCTTTGAGATCTATGTTTTGTTTGTTTCTTTTGATTCATCTGTTTGGTGTTTTTCTCTCTGTGTCGTTGTTTTTTTCAACCAACATGTCACCTCAGTTGATAAAGCAAAATATGTTGCTTGTCTTTTAGCTACTGTTTCCTTTGATTCTATACTAGAATTTCAATTTTTTGTACATCAAAAGATTGTTAATTTATCACTTGATTTGGTTGAAGATTGTACATTTAAACTTTGTTTTAAGGATTAGGAGATGACGGTTCCTGGAATGCGGTTTCGTTTCGGGTTTGGCCTTTTAGGATAAAGTAGGCTTAAGTTATTGGTGTTGATTGAACAAGTCTAAGAACAATTGGACTTGAGTTTCAAAATGCGGTTGATTTAACGCCGGAGAAAGGTTTTGCTACTAGAATCTTGGTTTTTTCGGGTTCTATTGATATCGGAATCTGTTAGGGGAAGTGTGTGTTTATTACATGGAAGTATTAGTAACAATGTTTTTCATTTTAGATTACTTGTTGCTTTGGCCTATATATTTGGTGTGCGGCGGCAGATCCTGCAGATCCCGGAGTTTTTAAGTCTAAAAAGTATCTTAAAATTCCGGAAAACGGGAAGTATTCTGGACCAAAAGACTGTAAATTAGGTGGAGGTTCAGCTACAACCTTGCATGATGATAATGATACTTTGGTTGGCGGAAAAACTGCAGAAAAGGACACAGCAGCAACTGATGAAACCTTGAAAGACGGTGGTGTTGAACTTGAGGGAAACGATGGTTCGATGAAGCAGTCATCTTGTTTGCTATGGATTTTCTCTCCTTGTGCTGTTATTTGCAAATGCTGTGGCTCGAATGAAGAATCTTCCGAGCAACAGATGAGTGAAGATGGAATGTTCTATTGCAGTTTGTGTGAAGTTGAGGTACGGATCCCTTTGGTGCCTTTAAAGTTTGATTGTTTATTCTTCCCTTTAATGAGATGATTATTACATTATGGTCCCTATATCGATATAGCTTAGGACTTAGGAGGGGAAAAAGTAGCTCCACTGTCCGTGCTTGTCTCGCATTCATTTTATGCTATTGCCATTCGTTTTGTTGTCATAAGTACTTTATTCTTGGCAGGTTTTCAAATACAGTAAGCACTGCCGAGTCTGTGACAAATGTGTAGACCATTTCGATCATCACTGCAGGGTACTGCATGATCTTCATTCATAGAATACTTTATCTCGGTTCTTCATCAGAAACTCTACTGATACTTATTTTATTCCCTCGGTTTCTTTTTTGTAGTGGCTAAACAATTGTATAGGCAAAAGGAACTACCGACAATTTTTCACTCTCATGGTGTCGGCTCTTCTATTGGTAAGCTCGGCCTCCATCTTCCCGTCGTCATATTACATCATGTAATACCACATGTTCATTTGCGATCCCAATTTCTTTTCTAGCCAACCTCTTCCTTACATGCATCTCTGACCCTGATCTACGAGAACAATAACACTAGGCTTCTTTTTCCATGACTCAATTCGTACCTTACAATTAGCCTCTATTTTTGTGTCCTTTTATCTTTCATTCTTTCTACCAAATGCCAAATTCACTTCACGAGATCGCTGCCATGTTTCCACAATTGCCAGACACGAAGAGAACAGAGAGTAAGCCTTTTTTATTTTTCTAGTCATTTTCATTTTAATTGAATATTGACAGGTATGTACTTGGTTTGTCCACCTTTGGCTTGAGATTGCAGCTTATTCTACAATGGTCAACCGGAATCCTCGTACTTATCTGCTGTTTTGTTGACCGGAAGCAGTTTTCTTTGGATATTTCAACGAAGTTAGGAAGCAGTTTCTCTTTGGTTCCGTTCATTATCGTGGTTGTAAGTATTCATGTTAATCCTCATTTCCCCCCCCAGCATTGAAACAAATCCATTACTTACTAGTGTAGTTTTTTATGTCCGCAGGCATTGTGCACAATTTTGGCTATGGTAGCGACGTTACCGCTTGCACAGCTATTCTTCTTTCACATTCTACTCATAAAAAAGGTACGGGTACAATTAGTAAATTCCTGAGTGTTAGAGGGTAAAGAAATAACGAAAAAGCTTGTTTGTTAATTTGGTGATTTCGGAATATGCCTCAGGGAATCAGCACATACGATTATATAATAGCTTTACGGGAGCAAGAGCAAGAGCTACAAGGTGTCGGTGGCCAACAGAGTCCGCAAATGTCCCCTGCCAGCTCGCTTACTGGATTAAGTAGTGCTAGTTCGTTTTCTACTTTCCACCGGGGTGCATGGTGTACACCCCCACGCTTGTTCCTCGAAGATCAGGTAATTTTTACGAAACCTACCTCAAATTGTCTATCATACAATGATCCTACTTTTTGTTGAATCACTGAAACTGAGCTGTTTTTCATAATTGGTGTTAGTTTGATGTTGTTCCTCCCGATACCGGATCTGTAAGTTCGTTCGGGAAAAAAATGGTCAGGGAGGAACCGGTTAAGAAAAAGAATCCAGGTGCAGTTAAGATCAGTCCGTGGACATTGTCACGGTTAAATGCGGAAGATGTTTCAAAAGCCGCTGCTGAAGCAAGGAAAAAGTCGAAAATCCTGCAGCCCGTGGTGAGACGTGATGCCCCATTTGGGTTAGAAGGGGATAGTAGCTTTGGCAGCAGTGGCCGACGAATGTTCCCGAGGCCTGATGGCAATAGAAGACGAGCAGCTAAGCGGGTGCGTCTCCCCGCTGATCTACCCATGGAGTCCATAATGAACGTTTCATCTAAACCTGCTGATAAAGGTTTCAATGACACATCAAGTAGTTTGGCACCACTTCAACTGGAAGCTCGGAGTGCTTTCCAAACGAGCCGAGCAATGTCGAGCTCAGTTGGGGTTGTTACCTCTTCTCCGGAGAGTAGTTTAGATTCACCAGATATTCATCCATTTCGGGTCTCCTCATCAGGAGCCGAAGAATCAAGACATCTAACAGGTTTACCTCCTTTCAATATGGCTGGTCAAAAGGGATTTCCATTGTCGAGATCCGCTAGTGACGGGTATGAAGCATCCGGTGGGGAAGATAGTGATCGAGTTCCATCGAGAATTGTTCATAGACCAACAAACTGGAACAACATTCTCTTTTCTGAACAGACCGAGAGGGTTGTTAAACTCAAAGCACCATCTTCATCCGGTCAGGTTAACGGAAGAATGCAGTGACACATTTCGAATTTGATTTTTCGGTTTATTCTTTAATTTATGGTCCTAAGAACTCTCAAGTGCCTAGTGTACTGCCGTTCAATTCATTTGAATTTCGGGAAGAGGTGTTTGACGGCTGTAGGGTCTGGTATCCGCCAGGGGCAATGCTGTAAGTGTCATCAAATAGTCGGTCATTTGGCATTCGGGACGACGAAAAAGGAAAGGTTTTTTTTGTTTGTACTAGGTATAATACTCCATTGTACTTGCTGGTTTTGGAGTGAAAAGTGATTCCTCCATGGACATTGTGTTGAACATTTCTTGAGTTTCTGAAAAAACAGAGAAGAAAAATGTGAAAATTTTAATAGGTTGTCACTGGTGGTGCTATATCCCAACGCCGCCTCAGGTGGTGGCTTCAATAACTCAATAGAATTGAATCCAACTCAACCCTTAAATGATGAGATTTAAATGTTAGTCCAATCATCATGCATAATATGTTAAATGTTAGTTCGGATCTAATGTGAAAAATATTTAAAAGATATAATTTTATACATGTATGTATTAAACTTGTTCACAAGTTGAATTTTTCGAACCTAATCTGACCATAACTTGAACAAATATTTTTTGACCTGAGCAAGTTCAATCCGAATATAAATTAAGGGTTTGTTTGTTTTATTAAAAATGATTTTTGAAAAATGACTTATTTTTTAAGAAAATTATTTTTTTACTGCATGTTTGTTCACTGGAATTGAATAGAGTTGTAATAAAATAAGATTGTAATGGAATAAAGCTGTAATGAAATAAAATTATAATTAGTATTCAATTGTTTGGTTGAATGTAATGGAATAGAAATGTAATAATATTCTTGTATTTGGTTGAATGCAATAGATGTTGTAATAATATAAGAAAAAAGCTAAAATGAGTAGAGTATCTTTAACAGAATTTTTTTTAGGTAAATGATTATTGTTATTGTTATTAAATATAATAGGACTATTATTAATATAATTATTTTTATATTAAATTATATCAAAATATTTTTTAGATTTATATTAAATTATATTAAAATATTTTAAATATTTTATTTTTATATTTTATGAGTTCTCTAGAAATTAATTTTGTTTTGTTATTCAAAATTATACAGAATAGCTATTCTTTGATCATTCCATTGAATGAGTATTATGTTCAACCAAACAAATGAATATTTACCATTTAATGAATAAGGGGGAATGCATGGTGTAATTTTGTTTTGTTATTCTAAATTATATGGAATATTTATTCTTTGGTATCACCAAAGAATAACTATTATGGAAGGATAAGTAATAGGGAAGTAATAACTATTTCATTGCATGAGTATTATGTTCAACCAAACAAATGAATATTTACCATTCAATGAATAAGAGGGAATATTATTTCATTCCCCCCAACCAAGCATGGTGTTGGTGTTTGGATGAATTTGTGTCAAATATTTTTATTGTTTGACAAATTTCTTGAAAATATTTTATAAAAGTGTTTTTAATGAAACAAACATACATTTGAGATTTTCTTATCTTTTCATTATTTTGTTGAGTTTATTTTATATCTATAAATTTATATTTTACATTATTTTTGTATATATTAAAAATATTTTCTTAAATTCAAGTTCATAACAACGTCATTTTTTAGTTACATGACTACCAAGTGAGTATTTTTTATTTAAAAATGTGACATCAACAAAATTGACAAAAAAATTTAACAAGGTCAACAATTGGACTTGATTTTCAAATCTGAATAATAGAGAAATTAAATTCTTGAAAATAAAAGTACATAACTAAATTGCAAATTTGTGAAGAGTAAATAAACTTATGACATATTTTAAACTTTATACTATAAAATATTAATACTGAATATTTTCAATAATATGTGAATAATATTTTTTTAAAATTATTAATTTTAAAACTTATTATTAAAATGAATTCAACAAGTAGCTCCTGTGGAAAAGAGGATGTTATTCATCTTAGGAGTCCCGGGTTCGAGTACTTGTGTGTACAATGTGTGTGTGCCTTATTAAAGGGTTAAGAAAGTATGAATTAAATATTTTTAAAAATAAAAATAAAAATTATTATAAATATAATAATATTAAGCTTGATTTAAATCACCTAAATAATATTAAAATCTTTGCCTAAAGGCTTAAATGCAAATTTAACCTTTAAACTGTACTTTTTTTTTCACTTAGTATTTAACTGTTTTTTGGTCAAACATCGTAACTAAACTATTTTGTCTTATTTACTGCAAATCATGATAACAGCCAATAAAATTGTGAAACATCGTGCTTTCTTTTTTATCTAGTACACTTTTGGAGTAAAATGAGAAGAAAGTATAGTTTAGGAAACTTTAAGTACTTAAGTGGAAAAAACGATATAGTTTAGGCTAATTTTGGAATTAAGCATTGTTTAAAGGGTAAACTACAAAAACAGTCACTTTTGTTTGCCTCAAGTTACATTTTAGTTATTTATGTTTGAAATGTTATGTTTTAGTCACTTATGTTAATATTTTGTTACGAAGCGATCACTGTGCCGTTAAGTTCCGTTATCTCCCTAACGGTAATCCTACGTGGCAGTTCAACTAGATTTTAAGTGCCAACTTGGATTTCCAAATGGAATGAGAATAAATCTTTAATTAATTAAAATTTTTAAACCCTAAACTCATTTCCACACACCTCTCTTCTTCTTCTTCATCTTATTCCCTTTTTATTCCAATATCTTTAGTTACAAATCTGTCTTAAAGCTTGAATCTTTAAAATCGTTTAACCTATAGAAACTTAACGGGAAGAAGATATTGGAATCAAAGATATTGAATATTTGAGTTAATGGGTTTTACAGATTCAAACTTTGAGACAAATTTGTAACCAAAGATATTGGAATCAAAAGGGAAGAATATGAAGAAGAAGAAGAGAGGTGTGTGGAAATGTGTTTTGTAACACCCCTACACCCGATTCACACATATAAACCCAGTATAAGAGTATTACATATGTTTCTAAAGAGTTAAAAACGAGTATAATAAAATTTTTCTTTTAATATATATAAAGTTTCAAAAACAACATTTGAAACCCATTCATTAAGAACACCAAGTAGTACCATTTGTACATGCCATTTTACTTCAAAATAAAGTACCTAAGTTTGAAATCTTCCAAAAGTGATGTATGAGAGGTCCCCTGACTTGGCTTTAACTTCTCGTAGCTATTTGTGCCTACGTGTTAAAATAAACGCGTTAAGCCGGTGAAGACTTAGTAAGCACTACAAGAATAATAAATGATTATTTATTTATTTTATCAACCATTTAAGTACTCATGCATATGAAATTTCTAACCTTTCTTGCATGTAACATTTTACTTACCTTAATGCTACCATAACACACATTCATTCTCATATTCCAATTTAGCCCATAGTAGACTACCTTAGAACCTTTCGAATATACGGAACAAATACGGAGGTGCATTACACTGCACAAATGAACGGAGAGCATCGAGATGCTAAACAGAGAGCACAAATATGCTAAACAGAGAGCACTTTACGTGCTAAATAATCGGAGAGCATAATTTGTGCTAAAATAACGGAGAGCGCGCTAGTGTTCTTTAATGGCATGCTACTAATATCACAATGGTTCTAATTTGTCTACTCGGGCAAAATCTCAATTAGCACCATTTCTCATAAATGATATATCTCAAATAATAATTAAACACAAATACATCATCAAATATTTCACACTTATATTTTTCTCAAATATTTATCACCATATATTTCTTACTTTTATTTTCATATTAATTTACAAATCTGTCCACTTGAATCACAATTACTAAATTATTTATATCTTGAGCTACAGAATTCGAAATTAATATCCGCTTGATGTTTCTGAAACTAGACTCAAATATCTTTTTACCATAAAAATTTCAGAATTTTTACTTCAGCCAATTAGTACAGAAAATTATTCAAATTTACTCCTTCTCTGTTGCTTGACAGTTTTAACCTTTCTTTACTAAAAATTAATTATCTATTAGTACAGAGATCAAACGATATTCTTGTTTGTTTCTCTTGAAAATAGATTTATTAAGGATTTAAACATATAAATTTTAGTCTCTAATAATTTTTCTACATCTTTATTATTATTTTTCAAAGTCAAAACAGGGGAATTTGAATCTACTCTGACCTTGTTACACAAAAACTAATATATCTCAAAATATACAATTCCGTTTCTTTCACCGTTTCTTCCATATGAAACTACACTCAACAATATTTAATTAAAAAATTAATTCAACCTCTAACTATGTTTATATAATTTTTGGAGAATTTTCGAAGTTAGTCCACTGTTACTGTCCAAACTGTTTTAATGTGAATATTTCCTATTTCATGTTTTTTTGCACTATGTTTCATTCAATCACACATAATTACCATACTTATAATTAAACATATCATTTACTCATTTTTGTTACAATTAATCATATACTAAAATTATATACTTTTAAAGAGAATAAATTTTCAATTTAAAATCTTGTTGTACTTACAACAAAAGGTTGGTATGAGATGATTTCTTCTCTTCTTACTCCTAGCTCTTCTCATTTTCTTTCTCTTCAAATTGGTCATTCTCCCTCTTTCCTTTTTCTTCAATTTCATATAAGCACATATAAGTTAAAAACTATAATTCAATAATTTTCCATGTTAGATTATGAAAATATTCATGTATGTCATGAAAATTTAATCATCACTTACCTTAGTTCTTGAAATCCCAAAATTCTAACTCAAACTTTATGCTCTTTAACACTCCAAAGTAAACTTTACAAGAAGATAAAAGTGACTACTAGCTTCCTACTATGTCTTTCCTAAAGAAATTTCAAAGAAAATGGAAGATTTTGAAGCTTAGAGGGTTTAACTATGGTGGAAGGACTTAAATGGGATAAAAGAAAAAGTTGGGTAAAAGACCATGCATGAGATGTTTCTTGATGATGATAAAAAAAGATGATATTTTCATCTTTTATTTCTTTTTCTTTTCTCTTCACTTTTTTAGATTTCTCCACTAAAATATCTCTCTTTAATAAAAATGGTAAAATTCTCTTTTAGTCCCTAAGCCATCCAACTTTATACTTTGACCCCAATCATTGCCTCCAAAAATATCTTCTATCTAATTACTCTTTTGCCCCTACTAATCACCATAATTCCCTATGATGACTCATAATTTATTTTGGTTAAATTTCTATTTAGTCCTTGACTTAATCCTAATACTGTTCCAACTTCGATTTAAAAATACGGATGTTACAAGTTTAGGGTTTAAAAATTTTAATTAATTAAATTTATTTAATTAAAGATTTATTCTCATTCCATTTAGAAATCCAAGTTGGCACTTAAAATCTAGTTGGATCGCCACGTAGGATTACCGTTAGAGAGAAAACGGAACTTAACGGCACAGTGATCATTTCGTAACAAAATACTAACATAAGTGACTAAAACGTAATATTACAAACATAAGTGATTAAAATGTTATTTGAGGCAAACAAAAATGACTATTTTTGTAGTTTACCCTTGTTTAAATAGTGAAATGTTAAAGTTAGTTGAGATACGGGCCGAAGCCGATCATCATATGGAAGCCCAAAACTCTGTAAGGCAAATTTTGAAATCCATCGTCTCTGAAGTTTTCTAGCTGCATAAGTCTATCGTCTCTAAAAGGGCACATATTTCTGAGTTAAGCAGTGAAGTGTTTGATTGACGAACAGATCGATTCGACTATTTTCTTCTCTGGTTGAAGGTGCGATTTTCTCTATTTTTAAGTTTAATTATTTTTCACTTTAACGTATAGGATTTGGTTTTTCTTGATTTTACGATTTGTTTCTTTTTAGGTTTCCATCAGATTCATGATATTTCTGCTAATTCTCGTTAACTATCGAAAATTTGTTTGCGACTTAGCTCATTTTATGATATTTTATTTGAAATTTTCTTCTGTTGTTCTATTTTGGTCTTTTGATATTCCACTTTGTTACCTCGTATCTTCGTGATTTCCCGCTCCGCCATGGGATTTTCATTCGTACTTTTGTTTCAAGGTTTTCTGGTGTCGAATCCGTCCAAACTCTAAATAAGTAAAAGGAATATTTTGTTTCCTTTTATTAAATCCGGCGAATGTGGAAGCATGTTGATGTTTGGTCACATCGGTGGATTAGATATCACATAGCTTCATAATTTTCTGCTGGTTAGCTTCCATGGTTCTCAGTGAGTATTAATTTTCCCTTTGGACCATATCATATGGTGGCTATTGCTGTGTAGTCGGGTTTAAATTGCATTGATAATAGATAACGGAGGAAATGTTTTGTTTAGGAATGGAAATGGCACTAGAGTAGAGCAAACTATAGAGCTTATGCACTGTTCCTGATTTGAAGATCTTAAAATTTGATTGTTAGAACATGCAGCATAAAGTGAAGTAGTGAGTACATCACTGTTTACTCATATATTCTCTCAATCTGAGGGACATTAACAAATGAGGGAAGTTTCGGGGGTGATTTAAGCGGGTCTTCTAATTTGTTTCACCTCCATTCTTTAGGGAAACAAACTCACTTGTTCCAATATAGGGAATATCAGCTGAGTAAATATCAACTCCTTTTTACGTGGAATACAGTGTTACGAGGCTTAGTACTTTGTTTACCGTTTTAGCCAGAAATAAAAATGTTGATTAGCTAATTAGTGGAATTTCAATTTTCATCATATTCACATTTAGAAGTGATTATGACTTCTAGATTGTTATCCTTTGATTGAAAGTTGTAGAAGTTCAAATATACCATTAGCAGTTGGATTTAATCTTTACATGGCTGTTTCTTCTGTGAGAAACTATATTGACATTCCATAGTTATTTGAGGGTTATTGAAGTGAAACTCGATTTGTATGTGAGAGCAAGAGATAGTTATTGTTCTTTTGCAATAGGTTGATACATATAGTCCAAGGAGTAGCTATTCTGTACTGTTTTCTTGTGTATATCTGACATATTTTTATGTATATTATCAAAACATTTCTGGAGACTGAACAATAAAGTGTTTTTGTTTCAAAATTTTGGATGAATGGTTATATGGCCTAGAAAGTTGCAGTTAGCTTTGTTAGAATGTTTGCGGTTTTGTAAAAAAATGAGCTGTTTGATGATGTTTAGCTTTTGTTTGAGTGATGAAATAATGCAAAAGTTTATTTTAAAAAGCCATTGGCTTTTTGCAATCCTCGAGTTGGTTCAAGTGCAATCCATTTGTCAAAGTAGCTGGTAACTTCTTGGGTTGATTTCCCTTTGTGTCTCTTTGTAATGAAACTTAATTGTTTATGCAAATTTATCTATGTCAAATTTAATTGTTGGATTTGCAGGATTTGGAATTTTTAAGCATTTACGATGTCTTCATCATACCTCCCTGCAACCACTGATTCAATTGCTCAGGCCCTAGAAGCCAAAACACCATCTGAAGCCATATCAATCCTTTATCGTGTACTAGAAAATCCTTCATCCGCTCCTGATGCACTGCAGATTAAAGAGCAGGCCATAACAAATCTCTCTGATCTTCTTAGACAAGAGAACCGAGCAGAGGAGCTTAGAAGTTTTCTGACTCAATTGAGGCCCTTTTTTGCGTTAATTCCCAAGGCAAAAACTGCTAAAATCGTCCGTGGTATAATTGATGATGTAGCTAAAATACCAGGAACCTTGGATCTGCAGATTTCTCTTTGCAAAGAAGTGGTGCAGTGGACTCGTGCTGAGAAGCGAACTTTCCTTCGCCAACGAGTTGAAGCAAAGCTTGCAGCTCTTTTGATGGAGAACAAGGAGTACCCCGAAGCACTGAATCTCCTTTCTGGCTTAATCAAGGAGGTTAGAAGGTTGGATGACAAGCTGCTTCTCGTGGACATAAACTTGTTGGAGAGTAAGCTTCATTTCTCTCTCCGAAACCTCCCTAAAGCCAAGGCATCTCTAACTGCTGCAAGAACAGCTGCAAATGCTATTTATGTGCCACCAGCACAACAGGGTAACATAGATTTGCAGAGCGGAATTCTCCACGCAGAGGAGAAGGATTACAAAACGGCTTATAGCTATTTCTTCGAAGCATTTGAAGCTTTCAGTGCACTTGAAGATCCTCGTGCTGTATTTAGCCTCAAGTACATGTTGTTGTGCAAAATAATGGTGAGCCAGGCCGATGATGTTGCTGGTATAATATCCTCCAAAGCGGGCCTACAATACGTGGGGCCTGAACTTGATGCCATGAAAGCTGTTGCTGATGCTCACTCAAAACGTTCTCTGAAGCTTTTCGAGATTGCTCTTCGTGATTTCTGGGCCCAACTCGAGGAAGATCCTATCGTTCACAGGCACCTTTCTTCCCTTTACGACACTCTATTGGAGCAGAACCTCTGCAGATTAATTGAGCCTTTCTCGAGGGTTGAGATTGCCCATATTGCTGAGCTCATTGAATTGCCTGTAGACCATGTGGAGAAGAAACTTTCTCAGATGATTCTGGATAAGAAGTTTGCGGGGACTCTGGATCAGGGTGCGGGATGTCTCGTCATATTTGATGATCCCAAGGCCGATGCCATCTATCCGGCAACATTAGAAACCATCTCCAATATCGGCAAGGTTGTCGATAGCCTTTATGTGAGGTCTGCTAAGATAATGGCATAGGGTGCCACATTTAGCAACTAGCAAGAAACAAATTAGTGTTCAGTGACACGAGTGCATTCTAGTTATTACATGTTTCAACTTAATCCTGTTTTGTTGTGGAACATTTGATTTAAAACATGTGGAGTTTATTCAGATGGTCTAGCCTTTTTCCCAGCTAGAATTTGGGTAAAACTATCACGACTCTTGTATTAAGAGACGGATTGCATTTTGGCTCACTACTCAAAAATAGGTAATTAGTTCGTGTACATTTGATTAAAAGAGCAAATTAATTTTGTTAAAAGTTACATTTGTTTTTAGTGTTAAAAGCTGATTATTGTACGTAAACGTAAGGTATACGTGGCACGTCACGTATAATTGTCTAGTTATTTTGTTACGCATAAAGATTAATTTGTTTATTTTTTGATTAAAGAGAATAAAATGTAATATGATTTTTAGTAAGTATTTTACTCTGGATTTTGTGTCCGTATGAATAATGTTTGACATGAGAATGTGCATTGTGTGCATCTTTTAAAAAAGGTATGGTTTGCATCTTATTTTAATTTGGTATTTAATTTGATAGCATCTGTTTTCCTTTTCGTGACAATATCATTAATACATGAATAATGTGCAGACACGAAATGAAAATATAATAAAAGATTTCACATGTTTTAAGATTTAGCTAGTATGCGTCGGGGCGAATTTAGTAGTTCATGTTATTCGAATTTTCAAATATGAACTTAGGTTTATGTTCAAACATATCCATCCATTTTTAAAAAGTGGTAGGTTTTTTCCTTAAAAAATATTTGTTCAACTTAAATAAAAATACCATGTTTAAGTTGGAATCTATTTTGTTTTTGAGCTAATAATTAACACATTTAATTTTAAATGATTGCCTGTTAATGAAATTCATAATTTATTTAATTCAATAAGAAATATGAATTGGCTTAACTAATTGAAAGGATTAATGTTAAATCAGTTGGATAAAATTTGTCTATCCGAATTTATCTGTATATCAAATAAAATTTTGGAATTAGATGGATAACTTGCAAATACCTTATTGGCAATCTTCTATAAGTTTTTTAAAAATAATTACTTTATCATTGCAGTGATATTTTAATTATGGAAATATATGAAATATCAGCTCATTTTTTCTACAGGTCCCTAGAATTTAAAAGAATATATATATTAAAAAAACAATTTAGAGGGCTGTTTTTGTCAATTAAGAAATCTCACTTTCATTTTCAGTCGATCTCAGGACTCTCCCCTTTGCTTTTCTCGGTTCTCATTTCCCCTTCTTTTTTCTATTTCTCACAGAGAAAAAAAAAGGGTAAAAAGAAAGGGGAATAAAAATATCAATTCATCGTTGGATCTCACAAAGGTAACTTGTTTTTCCCTCGATCTCATCTCAATCTCGTCTTCTACAATTTCATTTTTTTCAAAATATTTCCTTTTTTGTTATAATTTTATGTATGCGTTGAGCAGCGGTATCAAGTTGAGGACACGAAATTGCAGCGAAAAAAAAGGACAAAAAATACGATTTTGAATCTTGAAGGTTGACTCGAACTGTGAGTCAAAATCTCTGCATTAAGAAATTCAAGTTTCTTTACTTTTCTTTTCCCTTCTTTTCCATATTTTATTAGTTCTGAACTGGTGTATTAGATCTATGTTAGCATTTTTTCAGTTGATTAAGCTGTTATTTGGTGTTTTTGTCTTTGCATTTTATAGATTGAAATCTGGTAAAATGATGTTTTTCTTTCCTTTCATTTTGCTAGATCTCTTAGCCTGTCATTGGTACTTCCGATGTTACCTGTTGTTTTAAGTGGAAGGGAGTTTAGGAAGATATGTTTAAATATTTATTTTTTTCACAAAATTTAGGTTCTGTATGGTTGGTAGTGATTCTGCAGCTTCTTTATAACTGCATTATCTTGTTTTAGATTTCTTATAGTTGGTTTAGTGCTCAATTTCTTTTGACGATTACGGTTCATCATTGCTAGGGATTTTCTGTATAAAATAACTTGATTTTCTTTTGGGGCTGTCCACATCTGCTCAAACTGATATATGGGTTGTGGAACTTAATCATTGCTTTTTCAGGGTACCTTAGGTTTTCAATAGGTTTAGGATTAAATAACATAATGAGATTTTAGTGTTGTTTGTGGTTTTCATGGTGGGAAGTGGTAGTATTATGTCCTGGTGGGGGAGTTGCTTGAAAGGAGGAAACAGTAAGGTTCACCGTCGGATTCTGGTTTAAAACTTGCTGGCTGGGAGCTTGGTGTTATAGTGATATTCTGATAAGGTGCTGCTGTTGCACTGTCTTTACATTTTATTTACTGTAGGTCTTAGCAACTTAAGCATGCTTCATTTGATCATTATTTATAAAGAAAGATTACTTGAAACACTGTTTCTTTCTTTTGTCTTCTTGGAGCTGCATATTTTACCGCAGAGTTTCATATGTAATAAGAATATTATATATATGGAGCCAGAATTTCGAGGTGCTGTCTATCTGTAGTGAAACTGGCCTTACCTTAGGCTGTGGTTTGGGAGTATATGATTAAGTATTTTACCTTCTCATTCTTTTGCTTTCTTATGCATTGAGATATTTATTTAGTCCATCTCTATGCTTGGAAATAGGAATATGCATGCTTAAGTGCACTTATTATCTTTCACGTGTCACTTTATGTGTGCTATCATGCTATCTTATGAAGTCTTCTGTGTTTTTTTTGTAGCTACTGATGCTGCTTTTTAGATGCTTCCCACCCCCTTCTTTTTTTAGTTGTTGAGAGTAGTTGATTTTTCAGTTTATGAATTGGTTACTGAGCTTGTTTATAATGTCCATCTCTGTAACTTTTGAAGGTTATGCTCCGGTGGGATCCCTGCGCCTTCCTTTCTAACAGTTGGTGAAAATATAGAACAGCCTTAGGTTCCAGAAGGATATTATTCAGGAATGGGGCGACTCAAGCTGCAATCTGGGATCAAGGCAATTGAGGAAGAACCTGAAGACTATGATATGACATATTCCAACAAAGCTACTTTAGCATGTATGATTAATTCTGAAATAGGTGCTGTATTAGCCGTCATGAGGAGAAATGTAAGATGGGGTGGTCGATACATGTCAAGTGATGATCAGCTAGAACACTCTTTAATTCAGTCATTGAAGGCATTAAGAAAGCAAATATTTTTGTGGCAGAATCAGTGGCATACCATCAACCCTGCTGTGTATCTCCAGCCTTTTTTGGATGTGATTCAATCTGATGAAACTGGTGCACCAATCACTGGTGTCGCTCTATCGTCTGTTCATAAAATTTTAACCCTTGATGTAATTGATCAAAATACTGCAAATGTTGAAGAAGCTATGCGTTTGGTAGTTGATTCTGTGACTAGCTGCCGATTTGAGGTGACAGATCAAGCATCAGAAGAAGTGGTACTGATGAAGATACTTAACGTTCTTCTTGCTTGCATGAAAAGTAAAGCCTCGGTTATGTTGAGTAATCAGCATGTTTGCACAATCGTTAACACTTGCTTTCGAATAGTTCACCAAGCAGAGAAGAAAGCTGAGTTGTTGCAGCGGATAGCCCGCCACACAATGCACGAACTTGTTAGGTGTATATTTTCACACCTTTTGAATGTTGAGAACACAAAGCATGCGTTGGTTAACAGAAGCGGCACTGCTAAACTAGAGGTTAGTGCTTGTTCTGTTGTTCCTCTCCTGTTCTTTTTTAGTTATTATTCGTACTTTTTTATTTTGCTTTCAACCTCTTCTTTAATTTGTTTTCTTTGCCTGCTGGAAGTAGAAGAAAACATTCCAGAAGCCAATTGATATTTTTTCAGTTTTGTTTAATTTTTCTAATTACAGTTTTCATCACCAGTTCATCTGATCTAGAGTTTTCTGCTTTTGCAGCTTGGTGCAATAGATAATGATTATGCATTTGGGGCTAAACAAGCAGAAAATGGAAATGGCTCTGAGTATGATGATCAAGCATCTTCTGGAAATTTTGCATCCAATTCTGTAGGTCTGGTAGGAACCGTGAGGGAAGAAAGTATGGCGGTAACTGGTAATGGAAAGGAGACTGTCCCATATGATTCACTCCTCATGACAGAGCCGTATGGTGTCCCTTGCATGGTGGAGATATTTCATTTCTTGTGTACTTTACTAAATACTGTTGAGCATGTGGGAATGGATCCGCGCTCAAATACCCTGACATTTGATGAAGATGTGCCGCTTTTTGCCTTGGGCTTAATTAACTCTGCCATAGAATTGGGTGGGCCTTCCTTTCGTCGTCACCCAAGGCTATTGAGCTTGATTCAGGATGAATTATTTCGTAATCTAATGCAATTTGGGTTGTCAATGAGTCCACTTATTCTTTCAATGGTGTGTAGTATTGTTCTAAATCTTTATCACCATCTGCGTACAGAACTCAAACTACAACTCGAGGCTTTCTTTTCCTGTGTAATTCTGAGGCTTGCACAAGGCAAATATGGAGCTTCATACCAGCAGCAGGAGGTGGCCATGGAAGCTCTAGTTGATTTCTGTAGGCAGAAAACATTTATGGTGGAGATGTATGCCAATTTAGATTGTGACATAACTTGCCGCAATGTGTTTGAAGACCTTGCTAATTTGTTGTCAAAGAGTGCATTCCCGGTGAACTGCCCTTTGTCTGCAATGCATATTCTTGCCTTGGATGGTTTAATTGCTGTTATCCAGGGAATGGCTGAGAGGATTGGGAATGGTTCGGTTAGTTCAGAGCAGGCCCCGGTTATTCTTGAGGAATATCTGCCATTCTGGATGGTGAAGTGTGATAACTATGCTGATCCAGTTCATTGGGTTCCATTTGTCAGGCGGAGAAAATACATCAAAAGAAGGCTGATGATTGGAGCTGATCACTTCAACCGTGACCCAAAAAAAGGGCTAGAGTTCCTACAAGGAACACATCTTCTGCCTGACAAACTTGACCCCCAAAGTGTGGCTTGCTTTTTCAGGTACACTGCTGGATTAGATAAGAATCTTGTTGGGGATTTCCTAGGAAATCATGATGAGTTCTGTGTTCAGGTTCTTCATGAATTTGCTGGGACTTTTGATTTCCAAGATATGAATCTGGATACTGCACTAAGACTGTTCCTGGAAACTTTTCGATTGCCTGGAGAATCACAAAAGATACAAAGGGTGCTGGAGGCATTCTCTGAGAGGTACTATGAGCAATCACCACAGATTCTAGCTAACAAGGATGCTGCTTTGCTATTATCATATTCACTTATAATGCTTAACACTGACCAGCACAATGTCCAAGTAAAGAAAAAGATGACAGAGGAGGATTTCATCCGGAATAACCGGCATATAAATGGAGGCAATGATCTTCCTCGAGATTTTTTGTCAGAACTATACTGCTCAATATGCAAGAATGAGATCCGCACAACTCCAGAACAAGGCTTTGGCTATCCTGAAATGACCCCTAGTCGGTGGATAGATCTAATGCACAAGTCTAAGAAAACTGCACCATTCATTGTAGCTGATTCTAGAGCATACCTTGACCATGATATGTTTGCAATAATGTCAGGTCCAACAATTGCTGCTATCTCTGTTGTATTTGACCATGCTGAACATGAAGATGTTTACCAGACCTGTATTGATGGATTCTTAGCTGTTGCAAAGATTTCTGCATGCCATCATCTTGAAGATGTACTGGATGACCTAGTTGTGTCTCTCTGCAAGTTTACCACTCTTTTGAATCCATCATCTGTTGAGGAACCAGTGTTGGCTTTCGGTGATGATGCCAAAGCCAGGATGGCAACTGTAACTGTTTTTACTATTGCAAATAGATATGGTGATTACATTCGTACAGGTTGGAGGAATATACTGGATTGTATCTTACGACTGCACAAGCTGGGGCTTCTTCCAGCTCGTGTAGCTAGTGATGCAGCTGATGATTCAGAGCTCTCTGCAGACCCTGGTCATGGAAAGCCCATTACAAATTCTTTATCTTCAGCTCACTTACAGTCCATAGGAACCCCCCGTAGATCCTCTGGATTGATGGGCCGGTTCAGTCAGCTTTTATCCCTTGATACAGAGGAGCCAAGCTCACAGCCCACTGAGCAACAACTTGCTGCTCATCAACGCACCCTTCAGACAATTCAAAAATGCCATATTGACAGCATATTTACTGAGAGTAAGTTTTTGCAAGCTGAATCTTTGTTGCAGCTAGCACGAGCCCTAATTTGGGCTGCAGGGCGGCCCCAGAAAGGGAGCAGCTCACCTGAGGATGAAGATACTGCAGTTTTCTGCCTGGAGTTGCTTATTGCAATTACCTTGAACAACCGTGATAGGATTGTGCTTCTATGGCAGGGTGTCTATGAGCACATAGCTAATATTGTTCAATCAACTGTTATGCCTTGTGCGCTGGTAGAGAAGGCAGTTTTTGGGCTTCTTAGAATTTGCCAAAGGCTGCTTCCTTACAAAGAGAACCTGGCTGATGAACTCTTGAGGTCCCTGCAACTTGTCTTGAAGCTTGATGCTCGAGTGGCTGATGCGTACTGTGAGCAAATTACACAGGAAGTAAGTCGCTTAGTGAAGGCAAATGCTACCCATATCAGATCTCAAATGGGGTGGCGTACAATAACATCTTTACTATCCATCACAGCCCGCCATCCAGAAGCTTCTGAAGCAGGTTTTGATGCGCTTTTATTTATTATGTCTGATGGGGCTTTCTTGCTCCCAGCCAATTATGTTCTCTGTATAGATGCTGCGAGGCAGTTTGCCGAGTCTCGTGTTGGACAGGCGGAGCGATCTGTACGTGCACTGGATCTTATGTCCAGTTCAGTTGATTGTTTGGCAAGGTGGACCCGTGAGGCTAAGGAAGCAATGGGAGAGGATGATGCTGGTAAGATGTCTCAGGATATCGGTGATTTATGGTTGAGGCTTGTGCAGGGACTCAGAAAAGTTTGTTTGGACCAGAGAGAAGAGGTCAGAAACCATGCTCTTCTATCATTGCAGAAGTGCTTGACTGGAGTAGATGGGATCCACATTTCTCATGGTTTATGGTTGCAGTGTTTCGATCTTGTGATCTTCACAATGCTCGATGACTTGCTTGAAATTGCTCAGGGACACCAAAAAGACTACCGAAACATGGAAGGCACACTTATTCTTGCCACAAAGCTCCTTTCCAAAGTGTTCTTACAGCTGCTCCATGAGCTCTCACAGTTAACTACATTTTGCAAACTGTGGCTCGGTGTACTCAGCCGAATGGAAAAATATATGAAAGTAAAAGTCCGAGGTAAGAAAAGTGAGAAGCTTCAGGAGCTAGTGCTCGAGCTTCTCAAGAACATCTTGCTTGTAATGAAGACAAGGGGAATACTCATGCAGAGGAGTGCACTAGGTGGAGATAGCTTGTGGGAACTGACATGGTTGCATGTGAATAACATTGTGCCATCTTTGCAGTCGGAGGTTTTCCCTGATCAGGGTCCAGAGCTCAAGCATGGCGAAACCGGTAGTGCAGTTTCCGGTGAAACAGTTTCTGTTCCTTCAAATGAAACAACCACCCTTGAAGGGGCTGGTGCGGGAAGTTAAACGTTGTGTACAGTTGGATGCTTGAAAAGGGTTTGTGATTGCCAGCATATAGAGACACACAATACGTTGCTATTTCTCGAGGTTCTCCGCATTGAGACAATAGGACACGTTACGTTATGCAGCCGCTGAGATTCTGCAAATCCTAGTATCGTTTGGAGGTATTGGGTGCAAATTGGCAAAAAAATTTAGAGTGAGCCTTCGTTAGAAATGTGGATAAGATTTTTCAGTTATAATTACCTGTCATTCTAGATCTGGCTTGGTGTTCCATCTCATTGCTGCCTCCATGGAACCTTGCCAAAATGTTGTGTTAAAAATTACTTAGTTCTTAGTCTCTGCATATGGTGTTTTTTTTTTGGCTTTTTTTTTTTTTTTTTTGCAGTGAGAAGGATTCATCCTGTTCGTTTCGACTAGTCTGAAATCGGAACTTTGGGTCCCTAGGTGGGATGTTACCCATATATTGCCTTTGCTCATTGATGTATAGAAGCATAGGATTAGAAGATTTTACTTGGAATGGCAATGAACCATTAATTTTCTCACTCTACTTGTGCTTCAGCGATTATCACCGAAATTCCTAAAAATGCTTTGCTCATTTCATCAAAATTTTGAGTGATCTAGTCCTCCTGCAATTTTGTTATTGTTAGTGGAATTTTCAGTTGGCGTGACATAAATACGATACTAAAAGAACATATAATATGAACTGAGAAATTTTCAATATAAATTATACCAATTGTACATGTATCAAAAGTAATATAAATATAAAATGTCCAAATATAACTATGAGATGAGTTGAACGAGTTTTTCATCTTCAATTATGTGGAGAATTATACATATGGATGAAATTATAAACGTGTACGTATACATGGATCATATAATTTGCTTTATCTTTTTTATGTGTTACAAGAGATGAATCAGAGGGACAAGATTCTAAGATTCAGATCAGAGCCTTAGACTATGTTTGGTCGGTCCCAAATCTCAACACCTCGGGTTGGCCCACCTCTTCATTAGCAAAATAAAAAAATAAAAATCTGCCAGATTTGGTCAAATACAGGGAAAGAGGTTCACAAAAGCAAACTTGGCGTTCTCCTGTTCTACTGAGTTAACACAGTTCTCCACGGCAACCAAAGTTCCCATCTTTCACGCCTTTGAATTGAATCACACGAATTAATCCTGAAATTCTCTCTTACAAACTACAGAAGAAAAATCCAGACTTTTTTTAACATGGATTCCCTGTCGTCTGTCTCTCCATCTATAGTTCTACCTCCGACCAACCCTTTACCGAACCGACGGCGGCATCGTCCCCAAGTTGTTGCCTTTTCGTTTGCCACCAATACCCGTCTTCCTCGCTTGTCGTCTTTCTTTAGCGTGATGCCTAAAGGGAGATTGAATCGAGTTGTTGATTGTAAATGCAAATTCAACGGTGGGGATGCGAGAAGACGAGAAGAAGATGGTCATGGTGATAACGATGATGATGTTGATGGTGAGAAAGAGGAGGTTGAAAGGGCGCTTCATTTGGACGGTACGATTCCATCTACTTCCGGCGAATTCTTGCGACGGGTTTCGTCTCGGGCGTATGATATGCGGAGGCATTTGCAGCAAAGTTTTGATAGCAGCAGTTATGATGGTAAACAAAGCTCTGCAAATTTTGGGTGTTTTTCAATGCATTTGTCTACTCTCTTTAGCTTTAATTGTGATTGTAGCTTAAAAATGACAACTTTAGCCTTTAGCCTTTAGCCAAACCCTGTTATTGCTTAGTGGATTGTCTGTCATTGTAGCTTTCTTCTTTAGGCATATCTGTAGTTTCTGGTTGCTATAGTTCATAGTTTATACTTCTTCCATAGAATTAACCAATCATGCTACCAGCATTTGGACTGGGGTGTGAATGTCGCATCATGGTATAATGATGTTTCTTTCCATGTTTTGCAATGTATTTGAAGAGTTATATGCTCATACATATGCCCGGATATATATATACACATATATATATATGTTTTTTTCATAATTTATACAAATGCAATCTGACTCCTAGTACAAAGGCTTCATGGTATTTTTACTATAGAGAATATGAGTTTTTGTATGTACTCGGTAACCAAAACTGGAATTTATTGATGTAATTTCTTTTATATGTTGTTTCTTTTTACAAAGCTTAACTACTTTTCTGCATTTGATCTTTTGTTTCAGTGTTGGAGGCAAATCCATGGAGAGATCCTTCGAAACCTGTATACGTATTAACTCACAAGGAAAACCAGTTGTGCACGATGAAAACTCGAAGAAATCGCAGGTCTAATTTAGTTCCAAAAAACCCCGGGATAATCTTTTCTTGAACTATTTTCTTATGCATGCCCTACCTTACATTCTTTTCTTCCTTTTCTTCTGACAGTGAAGTCGAAACGGAGCTCGGGTTATTGTTTTCTAAAGGAGGAAAGCGGAGTTCTGGGTTCGGAAACAAAACTGAACAGCCTAGATCTGGTACCAAGTTTGAGATGCTGGTGGAGGATGTTAGGGAAGGAGTACTTGTAAGTATCATTGATTTCGTGTTTCGGTTTTTTTTTTTCATTGTGTAGTCTCGATTGTCAATGAATCAAATAACGATCACAATTAATCAAGGACTTCCAAGACTCGGTAT
Source organism: Gossypioides kirkii (assembly GCA_005610355.1). Lineage (NCBI taxonomy): Eukaryota > Viridiplantae > Streptophyta > Magnoliopsida > Malvales > Malvaceae > Gossypioides > Gossypioides kirkii. The sequence continues at coordinate 90,277 of CP032245.1, read as the reverse complement.
GTCCATGGTTTAAAATTAGTATATCCTTGCTGTATGCTATATGATATGCCTTCGTTTCTCCGAATCGGTAATGTCTTGGAGTTTCGAATTGCTTGCAGTTTTCTGGGTGTAAATAGATCAAGCTGTCGTTTTATCTTATAGTATTCACTTTCTTTCTGTTGGTTTATTTGTAAAAGTATCATGGAGGCTCCTATACTAGGAGCCGGATTGCATTTTGTCCCTTATACTGAAAAAATGGACAAATTAGCCTTTGTACATTAGATCAAAAAGCAAACTAGTCTTTTTGTTAAAAATTTCATCCAATCGCGACATGCCATGGAGAGGCATAGATAAGGGGTAGGTAGTGGTCTTGGCCCTCTCAAAAAATGTTAAATATGCTTTTTAGTCCCTTTGAAGTTTATGAAATTATAAATTAGTATAGTAGTAAAATTACACTTTGGCCCCTTCCCCAAAAATTTATGATTCATCTTTGGCCCCCCTTAAAACAATTTTTTAGCTTTGCCCCTGATGCCATGTGTCACTTAACAGTACAAATGGATGAAAATTTTAACATAACTGGCCAATTTGCTCTATGATGTAATGTACAGGGATTAATTTGTTATTTTTTTATTAAAGGGGGTAAAATGCAATCTAATTCCTGATACGGGGTCTTCTTAATACTTTTACCTTGGTTTATCACAAGTGTTTTAGGACTCATCTCCGGTTTGCGGACAGGTATTCGAAGATGAGAATGAAGCTGCAAAATATTGTGACTTAATGCAGGGAGGAGGGCAAGGATGTGAAGGTGTTGCAGAGATCGACGCTTCATCGGTTAGTTAGATTCAGAAACTGTTTGCTTGTCCCGTACGGAAACCGTTTTCTTATAGAATCTCTGGTACTATTTTGTGTAGGTATTCGATCTTTGCCGAACGGTGAGGGCACTCGTGGTTCTCTTCCGCAGGGGAAGAACACCTCCATTACCTCAAAGTCTCGAGCTCAACCTGAAAGCCCGGAAACGATCGCTTGAAGATCAAGAGGGCCTGATGTAAAGTAAAAATGTATAACTATGATGGCCAAAGATGAAAACCATGTAGGCCTATAATACAATGTAACTTCATTTATCACAAACATGAAATATAAGGTATAGTATAATTTGATTACAAAGTAAATTTTTTTCATAAATGATGAACTATAATTGATAACATTAAAAAAAGGGCTAAATGTGGCATGGCTGCTCGTTTCTCTGAGGATGTTGTAAAATTGCAATATATTTGAAACCCATCCATACAAATTGTAGAAATGTTTTAGCACCCAGTTGGGAGAGACCAAGATTGTTGTCAGATGTTCCTGTTGTTCAAATACCATTAGCAAAAATATTCTTGATATTTAATTATTTAAAGATATTCCAACAAGATTAGAGATTGTAAGGTTATTAATAAATTATACCCACCATCTTCCTTTTCTTTAATATTCTATAGCAAATAGAGGATGTATATAACTCATTTTTCTTTGGAAGTGAAAGCATGCATAGATTAGATACGCCAAAAACCCTTGTGAGTTTTTTTTTTTTTTAAATTTATTAATTTGAAGGTTTATCATTACAGTTAATGGTAATATGTGAAGGCACTTATCAATAAAAATCCTACACTTCAAAGATGAAACCAGATCATAGCTTTTTCTTTCCTTTGATGAATCCTTCTGCAGACTCACAAACCATTAAACCCAAACAACTGTTGAAACCATGTACCCTCTGAAGAACAGTCCATTTCATGCAATTCCATTGGATGATCCAATCTTTCCTTTAGCTCTGGAATTGGATCACTGCCATATTCAACTTTCAAAATATCCCCACTTTCACATGGATTAATCGATGAGTTCCAACCAAAGTTTTCATTAAACATTCCATTAACAGACGGTGATGATGACATAGGCAATGTTGTGGTGTTCTCCATGAAGTTCAACGTTGACGTAGGGGACTGTAAGTTGTTATTGTCCATGTTGAAAGTGAATAACCCACAGACGACACCTTGCCATGCTTTGAGTACGTCGAGGCATTGCGGTCTAGTTGCCGGAGTCGGCGAAGGCGTAACGGCAGTGAAGTGGTTGCTTTGAGGAGGGTTTGAGGGAACTAGCTTGGACTCACGAACCAGTCTAGCTTCAGCTTCTAAACGAGCACTCTCCCATTGAGCCATGTGACTAAGGTTAGCAGCATCTTTAGGGTTACCAGTGGTGGAACCGAGTGCATCGGTTTTAGGCTTGTGGGTGACAGGATCGATCCCCATTTTGGTTAGCCTTTTCTTTAAATGTGTGTTCCAGTAGTTCTTGATCTCATTGTCTGTTCTTTTCGGCAAATGAGTAGCTATGGCAGACCACCTATATACACACACACACATATATATATACAAATTAATATAAAAAATGGCGTTTGGGTTGTGTTTAATATTAAAGTACCTGTTTCCAAGAAGGGCATGGAGTTGAATAATGGTCTGTTCTTCTTGTAAACTGAACTTTCCTCTTTTGATATCAGGTCTCAAGTAGTTAATCCATCTCAGTCTGCAACTCTTTCCACATCTTTGAAGCCCTACATATATATATATATATATAATATTAATATATAGCAAGAAAAAACATATGTATTTATATGTATAAAGAAATTGAGAAATGAAGACCAGCTTTTAAAGGCAAGGCACGCCAGCTTCCATGGCCATGTTGGTCAATGTAAGCTAAGAGCTTTTGATCTTCTTCTGGAGTCCATGGACCTTTCTTCAACCCTACCTTCTCACAACATGGTGACCTCCCCATATTTATATATATGTATGTATCTTTCAAATGAACCTTAGCTAGAACTGTATAACAATTTTTATGAACTCCCTTTGGCTTTATGGATCAACACAATGAATATATATAAAGTTGAAAGCGATGAAAATGAGGGGAGAGGTGATTGGGAGTAGGGATATGAGTGCGATATAATATATAGGCAATTGTGTTGTAAACATAGTTAATGATATATGACCATTATACCCTCCTTTATTATTACATCTGAATATAGTTAATCAATTTATTATGGACAATCAATGTCATTTAATTTTCTTTATATATATTTATTACTTCTTTATCGTCAGATTCACAATTTTTTTCTATTTCATTTTTGCATACATGATACGATACATATGCATGAGTCAATACTCTCTTAATATATTATTAAAATCAAACCTAAAAATGGGTAAAAATCACCCGTTGTATTTAACTAATTAAATAAATTCATAATTAACATTAAATTCATTCTATTAAAAAAATAATGAGAATTCAAACCTAATAATATTAGCAATAATTTTAATTAAATCAATTTTAAAACTCAAATTAAACAATTATTATATTTGAGTATCAAAATGTATAATTTTTACAAAATATAAGTATCACATTAAAAAAAAAGTGTTAAAATCGGGTACCAGTTAATATAATAAGCCTCTTTTAAAGAAAAGAATCACAACCATCCTGATATATAATTTTGAGCATATAAAATTAATTTGAGATTTAGGATGTCATTGAAAAATTTCATTCAATGTAGTCAATTGAATTAAAACTCAATTATGGTAACTATGTTTTTAATATAAAAAAAGATTTTTTATTTTGTTGTTGTTATTCCTAAGACTTTGGGTTGCTTATTTTATTTTTATTTTCCCCCCAAAAAAAAGAAAACGAGATGTGGTTGTATGTGTAAATTGGATATACATTTGTAATTATTAAGTGATTAATTAAAAGCATGGTTTGAAAACAACAACAATTCGAGCATTTTAAAAAGAATTAAGTAAAAAAATGCTACGAATTAATTCAAGGTATATATAACAAAGAAATGGTGCGTTAATAATATCTTTGTTTCTTCCTTTCATTAATCATACATTTTAATGGCACTTAAATGTTTTTTTTTCCTTGAAAGTTTTAATTAATTACAATAATGAGATTTTATTATTAATAATAGCAATTTTAATCTATAAACTGTTGAGAAATAAATTAAGCAAAGATTTTTTTATGATTTCTTCATTTAAGATGGAATAAAATGGTGGAGCTACTTGTAATAAATAGTTAAGTTAGCAGAAATTGTGGAGATTACCCCCCAAATTTAAGTTTCTGAAAAACGTGGTGAGAAAAATAATAGGATGTTTAACTTAACTATCATCATTTCTATCAGTAAGTAAATCCAAGATGCGACACATTTATCCCGGAAAGGAGAAACATGAAGGCAGGTTGTAAAACTATGGATTAATTTTTCTACCTCCTCTGAAATCAAATAGAAATGAGCGCCGGATTTTGGATTTCAATCACTAACATTAAATAGAGCTGATCAGCAGCTACAAGCTCAATATTAACTCCTCATCAAACCACACAAACAAACATATTTATTTACAAGCTTATATTCATCTCAATACTTCAATATTTATCATCATTGTTAAGAGAGGCTAGGTAGGGTGAGAAAATGTGTTAGCTTGAAGGATGAATAATGTCAACGAATGTGGCTAAATGGCAAATCACTCTTTCTACCAAAACTGGTTGTGAGTGAGGAATTGTCCACACCTGCCAACATTGTGTACCTTTTAATTATGCCTCTTTTACTATTCACCTACTTCCTTTAACGTGCACCCCCATTCATTTACTCCTTTAACGGCTGTCATACTATGTAAATTACATGGAATACCATCATTTTTCTTTATCATCAAAATAGCAGAGAAGAGCTGCTTCAAACAAGTTTTGACCCAATACCACCATAGATATCCAACCATTTATTGGCTGAAATACAGTTGATCTCAATTCAAATAAGGAAAATGAAAACAAATAGATTACGAACATTCACTACGGCCTGAGACCACAGACCACATTGGACTAATCTCTTGACATCATATATGCCATGAGCAAACAATCTCTTGCATATACCAATAGCTTATACACTAAGAGAAGCTAAAACCCTCTATTTGAACATCAGTGACTCAAGTTTAGCTCCTAGGAATCGCACCTTGAATGGGCATGTCATTAGATGCAAAACAGATTATAACATCTTATTGGACCCCGAAGGCTTTTATATGTCAGACATACGAACCAGCTTATCGTAAAGAATGTGATCGTCCCTTCCTGTGTTGCTCTCTAACAATGCACTTTGCACTAGTTCCTGATGCAGGTAAAGAATGCCATGAGTACCCGTAATGCAAGAGTACCATATAAAAAGTTATATTATGACAAACAACCGCAGAATGTATCATAGAATTGTGAATCCTACTTTGACATCCCTATGTGATAAAAACTTTCCCAAGCTATGAATCATCAACCTCATATCTTCGACCTGTATAAGACAGCAAGCGTTCACTAACCATCACTATTGTAAAAGAATATACCAAAATAAGTATTAAGATTTAGATCTCACCCTAACATAGCCAACTCGATTCCGGTCAAAAAACCTGAAAGCCTATTACATATGAGACTTGCATTAATAAGAGATGAAAAAGCATTACATACTCGAATGGGAAATATTTGAGGCAAGGGAAATGGAAGTGAAATGGAAAATACCTGCAACAAATCCTTATCAATAGCAGGCACCTTCTTAGGATCAACTTTCGCCTCCTTTCTAGACATATCTCCCTCAGGCCCAGCCTCTGCACTAACAGTTTTTGTGGTTATTTCAGATTTGGTAGATGCCACAGCTTCATTCTTCTCAGGTTCCTGTTCAGACCCCTTTTCAGGCTTAGCATCTGTTTGTGCCTTCTCTTCATTTTTCTGAGTTAGAATCTTTCATTAATTAGGATAAATAACAGCAATAAACATATGAAAATGAATTTGCTGAATCAAACCACCCTGAAGTAATCCAAGTGTAAAATGGAAAGTCAATCATAATATAACATAAAATATTAGTAGTATAGAACGAAAAGATTGAAATTCAAGGGATGCATCCAGAAACTCTCTGAAAATAATGTTCGACAAAAATTATTTCAGCTTCCCTGTTTAAAGTGGAGGAAACTCTACCTCGTTAGAGGAATTGGGTTGACTTGCATCTTCCATTTCTTCATATTCTTCAGGATCTTCGTCTGGATCTTCTTCCTCTATTTCATCTTTTATCTTTGGCTCCTCAACATGATCAACATTAGTTTCTTCATTGGCCATCTTTGGCTCCTCAACTTGATCTGCGGTAGTTTCTTCCTTGGTCACAATCATTTCATCCTCCTGCTGAGTTGCAGTTGATGTGTCCAACTTAGTAGATTCATTTTTCATCACAGGGAGCTCATTGCTTTTTGATCTTTTCGTTGGCGATGTTTTCTCAGTTTCCTTGTAGGATTTTTCTTCCCGTTGCCTCTTACGCTGGTTTCTTTTTGTAATAAATCTTACTCGCAGTTTCTACAAAATGAAAAGGATGTTAGTGAAAAATTTTTTATGGGGAATTAGGTAAAATAAACAATAATCATCATAAACCAACCTGGAGAAATGTTAAAATACGGCAACCCATTTGATACTGAAGCATTTCATAAAGGACCTCAGCAAATAATGAAAGCTGCAAAAATGGAATGCACTTGATGTAAATTATAGAGTAAGAATAAAAATAAAAACTGCTTCAGATACCATTAAAGTTAAAAATGAAAATATATAGGATGGAAAAAATTAAAAAGAATGTCGATATTAAGGCAGAAAGATAATAAGAAGGAAACCTCAAATGTCGATTCTTCAATGTCCTTGTCTGTATAATCCAAAAGTGAATCCAGTGAAAGCGACAATGGACGCAACTGCAGCATTGGGACTCATAATTAGACATGTACAAGATAGGAATATTAGACAGTTTATGCATAAAAAAACATTTTCCTTCACAAAAGTTCAACCCAGTGTACAAGACACTGCTTCAAAGATATTATTAACTTACTTTAGAATCCTTGCTCCACTTTGTTTGTAGAATCAATCCAGGATGCTTCAGAGAAGGCTCTTCCGGCTTCCTCTTTTCTTTCAATTCTTTGTTAGTATTACTACGGGATTCATCTTTATCATCTTTGTCCACTTTCTCATCTTTTGGCTTTTCCCCTTCTTTCAATTTGCCCCCCTTAACATCACAAGTATACTTTGTGTTAACCTTTTTCTTGTCATTCAGCGACTCCGTGTTCGTTAACTTTTCGTCCTTCTTATTCTCCTTTTCAGGCTTGGATTCTGATTTACTTGAACCTGCAGCATTACCTTGTTTTTCTGAACCTGTTTGCTTACCTATATTTGAGGTCTCAGTTCCAGCTAGAACAACCTTTTTCTCATCCTCACCACCATCATTCTTAATTTCAGCTACTTCATCCTTAGCTTGTGTAGCAGGAACCTTTCTTTTAGGCACCCTCTTAATAATTTTCTTCTTTAAAGTTGTTTTCACAGTGGCATTTTCTACAACTGCAGCAGTGGCATCAGAATTATCCTTTGGCTTATCTTCAGAGCATCCCGTTTCTACCTCCATTTTTGCCTCAAGGGGAACATCATTATCTTCATACTGATCAGTTTTACCAACTGCCTCCTTTTTTGTAACCTTTTTCCGTGCAAAAGTTTTAATCCCTGCACTACCAGCAGAAGATTCTTCCGGCTGATCGCCAATCTCTGATTTAGTATTCTGCTCTCCAGCATCTTCAACCTTGTTGCTCGGTATGCTAGCAGTATTTACTTCTGCAGCTGTCTTATTAGCAACCTTCTGTTTGACGATCCTCTTTATAATCTTTTTCTTCACGGACTTCACAACACCCGTCTTAGCAGTAGCAGCTTCTCCACTTTTTTTTTTCTCAGGACCTCCTTCCACAGTTATTTCACTGCCATCTTTTACATGAACTTTATTTTCGCCCCCACTAGCTTTTCCTTCAGAATCATCTCCTTCAATACAATTGCCATCCTTCACCTTTTTGTTAGCAACTACTCCATCACTAGATGACATGGACAAAATCTTTTTTCCTGATTTGCCTCTTTCAGTTTGCTTTGTAATATCTGCTTCCTTGTCTAGCCAAAATAAATGAAAATTTGAAGTAAAGGGAAGAAGCTATCGATCCAATTCATAATTGATCTGCCCATAGAATATATGCAAGAAAAAGTACAAGATGATAAAATTTGTAATAATCAATTCACCTTTTGATCCTTCTTTCCTCTCCTTTGATTTCTGCAAGTAAACAAAATTTCCATTAGTCAAGTAGGTAACACCTTCACTAGTCCTTATTTTATTACAACACATATACAGCAAAAAACATAAGCTACCATGGTTCACCCATATATCCATCTTAACCCAAAACTGATATCAAGTAGTTTGGAATTGACAGTTTCATTGCATGCACTGCTCAAAGCTATTGTTTGTGCAAGATTTTTAGATTTGAGAAAAATCTACAGATCAAGATGTTTAGAATGCATGGCAGCCATTCAAGTCAAGCATGATTAATTAAAGATTTTGGCATTTTGCAATCCGGTAATAATTCTGGTTTGTCTTCTGTTGTTCTGTGGATCAATGTGTCTGAGTATACATCAGAGGGTCACAGTTATTCCTATAATAAGCATGCATCTTCTTGACAAGGCTGATGCTTATATACAAACATTCATTTTTTTGGACATTTAATTGAGGATCAGGAAACCTAACAGAAAAGGCAGGAAAAATAAAATAGAACAATACCTCTTTTTTCAAAGACAGCTGGCGCTCTCTCTCAGAAACAGCTTTTCTATGAGCTAACCATTGGGCTCGCCATTCATCAAGTGACGGGAGACATTCAGATAAATCTGGAACAAACAGTACGGTGACCTCTTTATGGCTAAACAGTCCATCTTTGCCAACTCTGTCATAATGTATCTGCAAATAACAATGTAAAAGGGATTTCAAGTCCAATAGAATGAACATTCTTACAATTAAGCCTGAGCAATAGGTTCAAAAAATAAAATAAAAGACGATCCTTAGAAATAGTTTTGATTAAAAAGATTCAAATCTAAAGCAGAAAAACTTGAATCAGTTTTGTCAATTCCAAGAACCATACGACATCAGGTTGCAGGACACAATTGGAATGAATAAAAATACCTCAAGGAAATGATTCCAATGCTGACATTTCTGCAAATCAAGATTAACTACATCCTGCGCACACCTGCTCAAGTAAAACAACTCCTCAGATGAGAAATGAATAAAGTTATACATTTCTCCAAAACAACTCTACATAGCATTCAACTATCAACAGACAGGACAAACCTAAGGGCTGTTTGAGTTAGAGAGAACTCATCACCAGTAGGATTGCTTCCATCAGCAGAAACACAAGGTCCACCAATTGCCATGAAAGAATGATCCTTTTTAAGAACAGCAAACCTTAGAATATTGCAAATATGAGGTATACGGTCATCAGGGATTTTTTCAGATGACAGCTCTTCCAAAGCACTCCTGCTTAATCCACTCATCAACATCATCTGAACAAAATCACAAGATACTTTACTAAAACATGAAAAAATACATTTGATATGAATATTCAATATTCCTATAAAAAATGCAAAGAGATAAGCAGGTGAGAGAGCGTAAATCATACATGAATTATACAAATGAAACCTCGAAGTTATTGATTACTTAAATCACATCATTGCTCATGCTTCTACAGGTTTCTCTATTAGTAAAAGTCTAAATATGATACAATAGCTTCGAAGACAAGACATAATCTTCTTCCTTTCAATATATGAAATATAACAAAATGTAATGATACTCTCAGTACTTAGCATGTTCAAATAAGTTCCATAAAAAGTTAAAACAAACCATGCGCAAGAAAACTATATTTGATATCCTTATAGTGTAGATAATAACAGTGTAGATAAAAAAAGAAAACTGTTAGGGAACTAAATTCTATGCTTTAGTCTTCTAGATCAAACAAATAAGAAAACATCTTCTAAGGGTGCTTTGCAACATAAGGGATGACACAGAAGTACCAAGTAATTATAATGGCAATTCAACCAAAAGAATAGTGTTTAAAGCAGGCACTGCTGGAAGCAAATTCCTCAATTGTCATCCAAACAAGAAATATCATTATTTCAAGTGAGGCTGATCCAAAGTAACACATTACTTCAATGAAGCTTGACTTTTAAAAACAACTATTGCAATGGAAATTATATTAATACAAAGCAAACCTTAAAAGCTTAAATGCTTTAATCAGCAAGAACTTAGTAAATCATTCAGATATTATGTTCAAATGGCTACTCGAGAAAAATGAATAACCAAGTCACAGTCGATAAAAACTTGCTTCCCATAAAAGAAAAAAGAAAATTATTCTAGATAAAACTCTAGCTTTTGTCATTAATGCTACAATTAAAAATGACCCACCTTTGCATTCCACACTGTACTTCCTTGTTCTGGGTTTTCAGGTTCAACAGGCAAAAGCTTGCTGGAAAGTTCTTTGGATTCAACTAAATTATCTTCAATGAAATCATGCTCAAAGCTGCTCCTCACAACAGAAATTAAACTATTACGATTTCATAAAAGCATTAGATGTAATATGATTTAGTTGATCAAAGTAGGTTAATGATGGAGAAATAACATGAAATGAACATGGGGCAGGATTTTGACTTGTCTTCCACTACTACTTAAGTTTCAATAACTAATCTTTTGCTCAATCATTTTGTTATCCACAAGAAAAAGTCCAAACTTCATGGAAAACAATGCATTAGCAATTTCATGTCCTAAAACTAATTAATTAAGAAATTAATAGTTCACAGGTAAAATATCAACATCCATGATGGCAAGACCACTTCAATCTTTAGAAAACAGATCAAGAAGTTCAACACTGGTTGAAATGTCAAAAATCTATTCAAGTAACAAATACATCCAGGAAAGATACCTGACATGAGTATGCATAGAGAGCTTAAGGTTCTCCTTTGACCAGTTTATAACAACCTACAACAGTTGAAGAAGTTAGGTAAAACAGAATACCTAAGAATGCAAATTTAATGCATAACTGAATTTTGAGAGAAAGAGGAAAAGACCTTTGAAAATTCAGGAGACACAAAAAGTCTTGGATATCGCTTATCAATTGACAAATAACCTCTCTCTGTGTCTATCAAGTGGGATGTATATACCTGTAAATAAGCAGAATATTGCCAAAAGGATTAAAAACATTTCAAATGGCATGCACATAACAAAATTATATATCAATATTATAGGTAAATACATGGAAAATTGACTCCAACTCAGAAAAGTTGAATAAGTTCTCTAGAATACAGGTAAATTTTAATAAATTGGAAAAACTATAAGTGCAACCCAACCACCATAGTTTAGAGTAGTCCGCCAATATAAACCCAAGAAGCTCTGAATTTTTTGAAATAGTCTCCGTAGAAGGAATATGGTGTTTACTCAACAAGGATGGAAGGATGCGGGAAAAGAAAACCACCTAAGAAAAGGATTGAAGGAGCAAATTATGGGGGAAAAAAGAACCCAGAAACAAAGGGTCAAAGCATTACACTCAAAACGAGTGAGCAAGGGCATATAAACATATGAAGAATTCTCTAGGTTTTGGATCCAAGCAACTAGCCCTGCGGACCATGAGGCAAATACCAACAGGAAGCATCAAAAGATTTGAACGCCCGTGAAAGAGTAATAACAGGAAGATTTCAGAGAAAATCAGATTCCAAAGGGAAAAAAAAAGCAAATTCTTGAAGAAGTTCAAACTATCTTCGAATGGAAGCTCTTGCATTATCCTTTTACCTTGCATACATATTCTCTCCTTTTTTCTTTAACAGGTGAAAGGCGCCTTCAGCAATAGAGAACATGAAGTTAGTTATGAAGACTGAGAAAGACAAGGAGCTAAACATTCAGAACTAGAGCAGGATGGAATGTAAAACATCAAGATCCACCTATGGGAAGCTTCACGGCGTGGGGATTCTCGCTTCACAGGTCGAGCCTCTTTTGTCAAGGATGGACCTCGGTGGTCCCTAGAAACTCTTGGCGGAGTTCTTGCACGTGTAACTTCAAGTGCACGCTTGCGCTCTCGTTCTCTCTCCTTCTCCCGCTCTCTTTCCTTCTCCCGTCGCTCCAAGATGCGCAAACGTTCACGTTCTCGTTCCCGTTCTCGTACTCGTTCTCTTTCTCGTTCTCGCTCCCTCTCCCTCTCCCTCTCTCTGTCTTTCTCTCTTTCACGCAAATGCTCCCGACGACGCTCCTCCTCTCTCATCTCAAACTCCCTAAGGTAACCAGCCCTATCGTCCTTGCGTTCATCAATCCTAGGAAGACCACTGCGTGACAATGTGCTACCAGGATATTCAGTCTCAAGGGTTGTCACATGAAGCCCCTTTGTTCCATAATCTCTACCAGGTGGTAGGCTCACTCCATAACCAGGATTTGCAGAACTAGGTGGATACATCATATCATCAACGTTTCTCCTTGGAGCTGCCCCTAATATCGAAGGAGTTTGTCCACCGTAAGAAGAAGAAGAGCTAAGCAATGATAAACTGCGGGGATCGGCATCTATTCTTCCTCCGTAAGACAGAAGGTCTTGTGCAGAATGTCGACTAGCAGCACTCCTTGCTGCAAGATAATCAGCTTGTCTGCCAGAAATGTGTTGCTACTCAGTCTCGTAAGCAATATATTACCGTCTAACAAACAGTCAGAAGGTTGTGCTGGGCCATTTATTTACAAGGAAATACTACAAGTGAAGATCTGTTGCTATTATGCACAAATATCCTCCATTGGAAATCATACATTAAATATTCTACCAAAATAACAAATACCTTGCCGACATAGCCACAGTTGGAGTGGAAAGGGTGTTGAACGGTGGCACCAAAGACCAGGGTTCAAGCCAAATGTCACCCATTCCCCCTCCCAAATTTGTAATAATAAAAATAAAAATAATAAATACCTTGAACTACTATCATGAGAGGCTGATTGAGCTTTGAGCAATTGTTCTTGTCGAAGCAAGACAGCTTGATCAAGACGATCATATATGTCAGGCTGTTGCACAAGATAGAAAATATTAAAGATTAAAACCAAAGGAGAAAATGGACAAGGGTGGCACAGATTTATATCAACAACATGAAAATGAGGACAATAAAAAGAAAAAAGAAGCTAATTGAGGAAACATTATAAAATTGCTAGACCTGATGCTGATGACCAAAAAAAGCAGAATCAGAATATCTTCCAGTTGGTTCACTAGACAAATCCCTCCCCAGATAACTACCCTGTCGTTCTCCAAATTGTCTTCTCTCCACTGTAGGATAGTCGGGAATCTTCTCAGCATACATTTGATCACCTTTGTGACTATAACTGTGACTTGCAGATGAAACATAGTCAGTAGATGCATATTTTGGTGAATCTGGCAGAGCTGAGGAATAAGCATTACGAGCTTCCAAAGCTGATGCTCCAGCCCCTTTGGAACTTGCAGCAGGACCCTAGTACATATAAAAAAACATCAAATTCAAAATTCAACCAATACAATTTAATAATATTGTCCAGTACAAAAATACCACATTTAATGATATTATACATATTGAAAAATCCCAAGGAAAAGAAATCCAGAATACAATAGATGAAACCACCCCTATCCCCAAATCTCTATGATAGGGTCTAATTAAAGAAAAATTTGAAGATTTACAAATTACCAAAGCAAACACAAAGGAAAAGGAAACCAATTCCACTGACCTGCTGAGTAGCACTCAAAGCAGATGTGCCATATATGGAGCTATATTGCCCCCCATAATGAGCTGAAACTGAGGGAAGGGCTCTGTATCCACCAACTTCAGTATCTTGAGAACTACCTAAAATTGATGAATGCCGAGAAGACAACGACATTTGAGCTCCCCCATCAGGACCTCCAACAGAACTACTAGAATAACCGGCACCCAACTACAAAATTTGCCAAAAAGATTGTAAACAAAACCAGACCCCATGATAAGTCTTTAATTATAAACATGCTAAAGTTTTATTGCAAGGGAGCATAGCAAATACGGGAATTAGACGCATTGCAAAACCTATAAATCCAATTATTTACTGGTATTAAACATTTCTATGTTCAGCTACAATAAAGATTTTGGAATAATAATTCGAAAATAGAATGGTCAAGTACTGAAGCAATATCAAAGAAAGTAGAATTTAACGGTTCATTCTACAAAACCAACCGGTATAACCTTAGAAAAACATTTGAAAACCAGAACCATGCAATCCCAACATAATACATAACAATTAAAAAAAACATTACAAACGAATTAAAGAAAAAGGATCTTGATAAAAGAGTCTTTAAAACCCTCACATTTTGGGCGTATCCGGATTGGCCAACGTAAGGTTGCTGCCCGTAGGCATTCGTCCCTCTGGACGAATACATTAAATTGAATTAAATCTGCAATAAACAACATACAAAACAACGTCAATGGAGCAATTACAGAAGATAAAGAAAAATTCATTATGTTTTTCTCTCTGGAAACATAAGATGAATCTTTTTTCTAAACAAAATCGGCTAATTAATTTTTTTTCAAAAAAAAATAAGACCCAAAACGGAGAAGGTAATGGAAAATTACAAAAACGATAGGCGGGGACGAGTTGTTGAAATTTGCTAAAGAATTGAAATCGAAAAACCCTAATGCATGAAGACTGAGAAAATAAGGAAGGGACGCGTGAGGCGTGACTTTAAAGATGACCTGAAACTGGAGACTAATATATAAATGAATGGGTTAATATACTATTTGATACCCTAGTTTAGCTCTAATGTTCAAATTGGTAATTAAGTTTTTTTTTTTCCAAATTAGTGCCTAAATTTGTCTTCAATATTCAAAATGATGCCTGAATTTGGCTTCATCTCCAATTTCATACTTGATTTTTTTTGTCCCAAACTCTCAATTAAACATCTAATTTTGGTTTCAATGTTCAATTTAGTATCTGAATTTTTCTTGAGTCTCAATTAAATACTTATGTATTTTTGTTCGAGCACGCGTGTCAAATATTAATTGGTATATGTGATATCATTTAATTTAAGCAATAAATTCATCATTGAATACAAATTCACTTAAAAAAAATTCATATATAAAATTGAAGTTTAAAGCTAAATTTAAGTCACCGAGCTGTTTTAATCATTGTTGTATGGTCTTCTTCGCTCGCACTATTTGTATCAATTGAAAGTTCTCATCCCCTTATTTTCTACAGTTTAATTTTTTCATGAAACAACTTTAAATGTTAGGAATTTGTGAACCAAAATTCAAACAATTTTCTTCTCCAATCACCGATATTGATCATCAAATTGATTTGGATCTAAGATTTCTTCGCTCGCACTGCCTATATCAATCGAAAGCTCTCATCCCCTTCTTTTCTACAGTTCAATTTTTTAATGAAACAGCTTTAAATGTTAGAAAGCTGTGAACCAAAATTCAAACAAATTTCTTCTCCAATCACCGATATTGATCATCAAATTGATTTGGATCTAAGATATGTTATTCTACTCGCCGATGGGTATTGATCCACTACGTTGATCGTCAAATCATCACTTGAAACTCACTAACTGGATTTAAAAATAAAACTTAACAACACTGTGACTTAAATAAAAGCTTTTGAATAGTTTCGTAACTATTTTGTAATTTTTGAAATGGAATGTGTTTGTATGTAACAGCGGGCTTCAAAGAAACAAAACGTTTGATAAAGCTCAGCCCAATATCCTCGTACTGGCTGTCATGGGCCTAAATTAGACCCATTCGTTTGGGCTACATTATAGAAGAGAATTTTGAGGCACACATTTGTTACACAATATATATTGAAGGAATTGTCTGGCTTTTCTTTACATTTGACTAAATCAGGCTTATCAACATAGATACAGTAATCAACTCTTAAACTTTTATGACATATATTGTTTTTTTTTTTTTGCAGCTTTTGTAAGTTATGGATACGTTTTAAGCAGACAATCTTTGACCGTAAAGGCGGCACCAGACTGGAGCATTTGGTAGTGCACTCCTCACTGTTACTTGCAATCTCAGGCGTTGGTACTTGCAGAAGGGGTTGAAAATGTTGGCAAATTGAAAATGCATTAGCCTTCTCCTTGTGTTCCTATATTTTCCATGGCCATAGCATCACAGCATAGCAACCCCACGGATCGAGATACGGTCGCCTTGCTGGATGTTCCACCAGGTTCAAGTGGTACTGAAACTAGTTGCAAGATAGAGCAGCTTGAAAGATATGCAGATTTAAACAAAGTAAATCTATGTCATGGAAGCTAATCTGATATGATATTGTTGTATCAAAGAGACCTTGAAAAGTTCCTATTTATGGTGATTAATTATCTCTTTTGAAACCTCAACTAAAGGACATTTACGTAGGGAAGATGAAACTTTATGTGACAGTGTACCTTCCATGACACAGAAACTAGGCCTAAAAAATCTCAACCTTGTGGTAATTTTAATTTTCTGTACGCAATGATGGACCCTCTATCAGTCTGGTTTAACCATTATGCATGTCACACGTGACTGTAGCTAAAGTGTCCTTTTTTTTCTCACAGCATTGGAAAATTTTCACTACTGCAACTTGTTCAACCAAATTTAGACCAAAAACATGTCGTTTCTCGTGCCTTATTCGTGTGCGATGGGGATTCAACATTGTTTTTCTTTGGATCCCAAGCAGTCCTGGTTAAAAAAGGGACCATATTGCCAGTCATGCCAACTTCTATATTTAGCAAGCTAAAAATCTGTCAATCTTAATTCGTTTCAAACCATGGAAATGACCCTTTTTTTAGCCTAGCTAAATTGCAATGTGCCCCTTCCGTAGAACAATAAAGTGGATGATAATGATATGTCCAAGCTGTATCAGCATTAATAACCAAAAAAGAAAAAGTGGGGGGTGGGGTGGGGTGGGGTAGGGTGGGGTCCTGAGTTGATGTAATCATGTCTTTGTACATAAAGGAAATACTGGTCTCTTTAAATCATGTACCTTGCCTCGTTCCTTCCATACACTTGGAATCCAAACGGTTAATAAGGACCAAATGATGGCCCTACTGATTTGGTACCTTTGATTCTGTCCATGCAATATGTTGACACTTTTGCAAATTGCAGAACTTGGTTAATTACCATTCTTGAAATGGAAACCATCATCTTTATCTCTTATGATGATGATTTTGTCATATTTGCAAAATACCAGCCACTTGTTTCATACATTATTGACATACATGATAAAATGAATGAAAATGCTATATCTAGATCGTATTAATATATGTTTACCAGCATGGAAACTTACATCGTACCTTGACTGTGCAAGTGAAAGTGCTCCATATTATTCAGCATTTCCAGTCTATTATCATCATAGATGTAGCAAGTGAAAATGAGACAGAATTGTAGCCGAGGACAACTTGCCGGATCGATGTTATCTCCACCAAAGGTTTTGTTTCATTTATGTATTACAGTCTTGTTCAAATCTTTGGAAATAAAATGAACATAATAACAGAATATATGGAAGAGATAGCTTAACCGACCGGCAAGTCATCCTTGGCTGCAGTACTGTACCTCATTTAAACATGCTAGACCTTAGATGAAGAAACCCGGCATCGATCCATAAATGTATCAGCGTATGTTTTAGGCAACAAAGCTAAAAAGAACAAGAATTGTTTCTAAAGAAGAGATTTTCTTTTTGTTTATTTGAGGAATTTGAAAATGGAGGTTTGATGGGTTTTTTTTTTTTTTTTGGTGTTGCAGAAATGAGTTTGAAGAACAATGGGTGCCATATAATGGAGAATGAGGTTGACATATATATGTGAAAGCCTTGAGTGAGTGGATGTGACTACTGCATGGGTCCTGCAGTCAGCATAGTAAAAGCCCTATAATGTGTTATTTTCGGCGGATTAATACAATTTAGCTTAGTTGGTTGATGCAATCACTTTTTAGAGCTAACATTGAGTATTCTTCGACTTTTTTTGTAAAAAATAAAAAAAAAGCTGACAGTATCTTATTGCATATGTGCTATCCTAGTCACACCCTCAGCTAGTTTTTGAGGTTCTGGATAAGGAACTCCACTATTTGCAGAAGTTTACAAAAAGTACCAAATTGACAATTTGCTTGAAAGATCATCATTTTGCTCATTGTCCAACATAATTTCGTGCTCAAGCTTAAAATAATTCTTATGCAGAGTAATAAGAAGGATTAAATGAACAAATCCAATGAGTTATGATGTAAAAGGAACGGAGACAATGATGGATATTGGGGGACCCTCTGCTGATTTTATGAGTATGGTTGTTATGGGGGCTGATATGATGACATCCACTTGCATTCTATATGCTTCCCCTATT
Source organism: Gossypioides kirkii (assembly GCA_005610355.1). NCBI lineage: Eukaryota > Viridiplantae > Streptophyta > Magnoliopsida > Malvales > Malvaceae > Gossypioides > Gossypioides kirkii. The sequence goes on along the minus strand of CP032245.1, from coordinate 72,065 downwards.
AAAAACCGAAAGACTTTATAAATACAAATACAAATCTGATCAATTAGATTGTTATAATAAAAATCGATAATGGCAGTAGGACGGTAGTAAAGTAACAAGAAAATAAAATTAAAAACATATAAATTTTATGTGTAAAATCGTTTCGAAAAAATCATGGACAGAGAAAAAATTCATTAATTTTAAAAACAGAATGATACAAGAGAAATTTCGATTACATCTATTTAAAATGTGAAAAACTTTACTTATTTTTACCACTATATTTTATTTCTCAAAAAAATTATAAAATTTGAGTCACACAACTCTAAAATACACAAATACAAATCCGATCAATTATGAGGGACCGCTCAAGTTGCCAATAAACAATACGGGAAGCAAGAAATCTATCAACAGAATTTGGGCCCTTGTTTCAAACCAGCTGAGATTGTAACCCAGCCCAAACAAAAAGCCCAGGACTAGCCCCCCTACCCCACCATGTAAGATGTTCCATGCGTAATTTTCAGGCTTCATGTTGATGATATAGTTAAAAGATACAGGAGATTGAAGTCGGTGATCAAAACCCTTCACTCTTTCATTCAAGCTTCCCTCTTGGATCTTTCATCAGGTAAATCACTTAATACTTTTTTAACAAAATTTGTTGAAATTTTGTATTCTGGGTCTTGTTTATTTTGTAGTGTTTAAAAGGTGGCAGATATGGTTGATTTTTAATGGGGTTTTAGTATTTTTAGTTCATCTTTTGATATTTCATGTTTTCCAATATTGTTTGTGATCAGAAAGTGACAATCTTTGTCTTCAATCTGACCCTTCAACTCTGTAACTCATATGGAATCTTTGTGAGTTTTTGACAGTGACCAGCAATTGACTGTGAAAAAAGAAGTAAAAAAATGTCACAAACTAATGATGTTGAGGGTGTAAAGGAGAAGAAAGTGATGAATGATGGTGAAAAAATTCAAGTTGATGATGGTAAAGATCAAATCTTTGGTGAAGAAGTTGCTGTATCTGAAGAGTTAAAAAATTCAGATGAAAATGAAAATGAAAATGAAAAGAACCTGATGCCCTCAGCCACAGAGGAGGTAAGAAAATGGAAATTTGTAATATATGGTTCTGAATTCTTCATGGTTATATATGTGTATATATATCTATTTCAATAGTGAACTTTTAATTCTTTTGTTTTGACTTCTACAGGAAGAAGCAATAAAAAAAAGTATGGAGGACTATTACCTAAAAAACCAACCTTAATATCCAAGGTTTCTATGCTTTGACTCTTATTTATACCATATTTCTTGAATGTTAAGACATATATGTATCCGAGTTTTCTTTCTATACGTATGTTTATATGTTCGTAAAGAGAAATTAAGAGTTAAAATAGCATAACTCGTCCTCGGTTGCTGACTGAAACATTTGAATTGTCTGCTAGAACCACGACCGTGCATTTTTCGATTCAGCTGATTGGGCACTAGGAAAGGTGAAGTAGAGAAGCTACTGGCATAAGTCCGAGTTGTTTCAGGTTTTGATATTGAATGGAAATAGTAGTTTAAATTAATGTTATATGTTTGGTCACATGTTGAACAGCAAGGATCACAAAAGCCTAAAGGACCACTTGAAGCATTGCGCCCCAAGTTACAGGTATTGATATAATATAATCTTCCTAGTTATAGACCCTGTGTCAGTCTCTTAAAGCATTGGAGGTACAATTAAGACATGATCTTCTCTAGTGTTTTATGTTATCCAGATTCGGGTGCTGTAGCTAGTATTTGTTAAATTTACCAAAGGTTTGTATTGTGATTCCTAGCCTACCCCACACCAGCAAATGCGTTCGAGACGGTCGGTTTATGCACCTGCAGAAGATGATAATGAAGGTAAAAGATGATGACTTCTATTTTTCAGACAGAAACATCACACATACTAAGACATGAGTAGGGAGATATGACGGAGACATGTGTTTGTTTTGTCTCACAGCTTCATCTTCCGAGGATCAAAGCTGCACATTGGAGGGGGACAATGATAATATTAACTCTGCAACAGAGGAGCATGTTCACGGTGATGGTGATGAAACATGACATGAGCGACAACTGTGGAGTTTGGTTCACTTTTCAGACTTAAGTGCTACTATTTTTGTTGTTTGTAACAACCATTGACTCTGTCTGGGTCACCACTTTTATTGTTGGTGGGAGCAATAAATACAGAAACGAAAGAGGAGTTAAATGAGCTTTCTGGAGAGGATTTTTGTATTTTTAATGAGCTGCTGTAATTTCAAATTTACTGCATTGGTAAAAGCAAAGCCTTTGTAATAATGTTCTCTATATCTGCTTGTGCTCCAAAAACTATGGTGTCAACTTGTTTCACTTATATAGACTGTACTTACGGGACCGATTCATGATGGGCTCCTAGGTGAAAATGAGAAGATCATTTTGGGTTTTGTTTTTATTGTGGTTTCTAAAGCAGGCAAGGGAATTGATATAGCAGTGCCATTGGGCTATAGGGTCATCTTTTTCATCATCCTATGGGGCTTGCCCTGTAAGGTCATTTTGATCAGCTTTAGCTGAATATGGCCTTAATTAAGGCTCTTCTTAGTATCAGAATAAATGGTAAATTTGCATAAGTTTTGTTTTTATTGTGTGATTTTCTTTTAAATCATGTCACATTTTGGCACCAAAACCTGCTTATGATACCAAAAAGGTACTCATAGTAATAAGCATGCACTAATAATAAATAACAAAAGCCAAGAGAATACTTAACTTACGAAAATGTCACTCATAGTGGATGTTAAAAAACGAAGAACAAGAAAAGTTAACAACGTTGTTGGTTCAACAAAAACAGGTCTGCATAAATTTCAAGAACTCATTGAGATCCACTCTACCATCTCCGTCCTCATCAGCCACCCTTATCATCCTCCTACACTCCTCCACCGTCACCATCTTCCCTTTCACACCTAGGCAAATGAGCACCCTTTGCAGCTCCGTCGCATCGATAAACCCATCTTTGTTATCGTCGAAAACATCGAATGCTTCCTTAATCTCCTCCAACCCAGGCTCTTCATCATCAAACATTTCACCCAACAACTCATCGGCACCGTCGTTCCTCTCTATCTCGTACCCCATTCCCAGACTTTCCATCACCATTTTTACGTCGCTTTTGCTTAGTTTCTCACTGTCACCAATGGCAGCATTGATTTCCATGTTAAACTTTGGAGCTAATTCAGAAGTTTTGGGCTTGGAAAATAAGAGTTGAAAGCAGTAGAGCAGCAAATTTGATATAAAGTTATGGAATTTCATGTCCCAATTGTAGAAAGAAATTGGCTACTACCTTATCCAAAAAACAGGGTTTTGGTGGGTGCATTTATATAATACTAAAGGATTGACGAAGAGGAGTCAACTTAAAATTTTCATACATACATGCATGCTTGCATGCATGGTTTCGTAGAAGTTTAAGCGGAAAAGGTTTTTCCACACAATACGTACCAAAAAAACATAAAACTTGCGGGAAAGTTTCCAGGTAATTTTCTTCTCAAATAAAAGATTTGGATTGACTGACCATGCTCTTGTTTTGTTTTGTTTTTTCAAGAAATATGTATCTTGATGTTTCCATTACAATTTACAAAGACATTGAATTCATTTAAAAAAGATTTAAAATATAAAACATGGGGGTTCTCAATACTTTTGGTTGAAGTCTTATCATCAATATTTAAAAACTAATTTAAGTTGATGCGATTATAACTTTATATGATCATCCAAGAGCCTACTACAAATACTGATTAGTAAAATGAAAAAGATGCTTTTAGCTTTCTTTCATAACACATGAAATAAGTTATAAATAAAAATATAAAATTTATTTTAAGGGTGCTGTTTTAATTCATTATAACATATAACTATATATCTACCTTAATAAATTATTAGATACAATTAATTCTTTTTATAACCTCCACTCGTTATAATAATCAAATTTCTAATAAATCCGATTTTTCATGTTGTGATTATTTATCTTGTCTCTTAATCATATGATCGGGATCCAATCCCAACACATGAAATAGAGTCTTTTGTGGATAGCACTCGCGATAAGAGATGAAGGGAAGAAACAAGCAGTGGTCTTGGCCTCAAAAAATAGAAAATTGTCTATTAATCCCTTCATTTTTTCTTAAGAAATTATATAAGTCAATATAATGATACTCTCAAATTTTTTTTTTATTTTTTACCCCTAAAACAATTTTGGAATGAAGGAATGATCATGAATATTTTAATGTTAAAATCCCTCTAACTCGCGGATTCCTTTATGAAAAAGAAAAAGGCAGTAAGGAAATTTCATTGCAAGTTACAAGGTTGGAGTAATAAGTAGGTGAGGTCAGGTTGATTGATAGGTAGCTCTTTTATGTGGTTTCTCTTCAACTTCATCAAAATATCTTAATATTAATTTCAGCTTTTCTGCTGATAAATATATTGGGAACAAGCAACAGATTTCAATCTCATTATATATATATACAAATAGTGGATGGAATGAGGAAAAAGCAAACAAGAGAGAGGTCACTATCGATCAACTTTGAGGTTATGGAATTATTAAATTAATCATGCATGGTTGGTATGGCTAATGGAGGTCCATCTGCCTATCTTTTTAACAAAGAGGCATTGGGAAAAAAGAACTACTTTATATCCTCGTCTTTTCTGCTTTGTACAACCGGGTTGCTTTCATTCTTTGGGGTTTGAAAGAGAAAGCTGCTTCACATTTACACTACATCTCATTCATGGTTATCTGCTTTTGTAAGCCCCAACACCATTTTTTTTTATCAATATCCTATTTAGTACTTGAATTTAATTTCAATGTTTAATTTGATACTTGAAATTTTTTTGTTTCAATTTGATAATTAAATTTGACTTCAATATTTGATCCTCAGTTTAACTTCAATATATAAATTTGATATCTGAATTTATTTATTTATTTAATTATCAAATGTGATATTAACTTCTTCTTTTTTGTAAAAAAGAAGAAATCTAATATATATATATATATATATAGTAATATGAAGTTGCAATTTAAAAAATAATCTAATGTGTTGTAGCTTATACATCACTATTTAGCACTTTAATAAGTTGATATGTGTATTAATTACTTTCCATGAAAATTTACTAAATTCATATTTAATTACTTCATTATAATTAAAAAAGATAAATTTGTTATAAAATAAAATGACAGAGAGTAAAGAACAAAAATAATGAGAGAGCAAAAGAGAGCGTATTTTATTGATCAATAGAAGTGAGTTACAATACTTCTCAAAGGTTTATATTTATAGATATAAAAAGTATAAATGAAATAAAACTTTAATTCTAATGACTACTAGAATTTAAACTTTATCCAAACTTATCTTGATTTTGATGGACATCCACTCAATAAAATATTCATAACACTTCCCCTTAGATGTCCATTGGTAGATAATGTGTCTCGTTAAAACCTTTATTAAGATAGAAATCCTGTGGAAAAAAAAAATTTCTAGTGAAGAAAAAATAGTACACATATTTATAACATGCATAACATATTGCTTCATTAAAAATCTTACCATAAAAACCCAATGGGACAAAACCTCGGTTAAGGGAAAAAGAGTACAATGCATATTTACTCCCCCTCATAAAAACATCACATAATATCTCATATTCTACGTATTCAATCTTGAATATTAATATTTCAAATGACTATTTGAATGTATCTGCTAATCATTTATATCACCATTCTTTTGAAAGTTATGAGTGATGGAAAATTTGAGAAAATATATTTTGATCTCTTTAAGAGTTTCAACAATAATCATAGCAAACTTTAATCATGATTATTCTATAAAAACATAAATATGTATTTTAGATCATTTTATAATCCTCCTCCAACTACTATTGACTAAGCCAAATTTATCACATATGTTTAATTATTTCAATGAACAATTTCCCGATAATTTCAATATGCTTCTGGCATTCCAAATCCTTTAAGGATTTTAATATAAACTTTACTATATAGTGATTCACAAAAAAGGTTGTAACAACAACCATGAAACGCAAGTATGAACTGTCAGTTTAATAATATATATATATCCAAAAGTTATTGCATCCACCACAAAAAAATATTATATCTTCTCATAATCAATGTCAGGACTTAGCGAAAACTTCATTTTATTTAGCCTTTACAAAACTACTTCATTTATACCATTACTGACTTTATACATTTAGATATTTGGACTGCTGGTCCAAAAAATCCATAAATTTAATTGTATTTGAGTTGCGTTTTTTTTATTTTGGCCAATTTATTCCATATATATATATATATATATATATTTCTCAAGAGATTTATTTAATATCCTCCTTTTATTTCATTATTTCAACAATAATATTGCATGCAAAACCATTGTCGACCATTTTTATTATTAGTTCGACATTTTCTCAAATTTACATAACTTATCGAGATATCTTATTTTCACTATTTTGATCTTCAGTTTCAGGTACCTGAATCTCTTCTGAAGATTTACTTATTAGTTATGTCTTGGATCTCTTCTAGAGCACTCGCATTCACTATATAACTATTTAGATTTTTTTTTCTTTCATGAGACTTTCCATATTTGGAACTTTAATGAGATATCTTCTGGTTCAATTTACTCTCCCCCTTAACTCATTACAAGTTATTATTTCTCTCCCCCTAATATCGAGAAAACTATCAAATCAAAATAGTAATCACAATAATATTATAATTGAATCTCCAATACATTTAATATATCATAATAAAAGGAGGCACATAATTAATATATATTTCCAACTTTCTTTGAGGATTCACTCATCTTTGTGTGTTGTGGTGGAGCAATTGAGGCATATATGTACATACAAAAATTCAAAGATGAGAAATATTTAGCTCTTGACCAAAAATCAATTGTAATGGAGAGTATTTAAAATTTATTGGCTTGATGCATACAACACATAAATCAACATAATCTCATGTTGAAAGAGGAAGTTTAGTTCTCATAGGTAATGATTTAGTCATTAATCAAAGGCTTTCAATCAATAATTTTTCAAAATCATTATACGCATAAATGACAAATTTTTACTAAAGTTTTTCAAACTCAATCAATAAAAGACCGAGATATAAACTCATCAGTATTAGCAAGATGAATTGTTTTAATTGCATGATCTGAAATTAATTATTCAAACAATCTTGCAAACGATAGGTTGCAACTTGATAACACATATGTGATTATTTTGTAGATGCATCTATCAAATTCATATAATATCAAAACCATCCACATGGTGGATTAATGGGCTCATATTCATGCAAGACATTAAATATCAACTTTAGCTTGTGAGTTTTTAACAACTAATTTTTATTGAGAACAAGCAACAAATGAGAATTCTTTAAAATTAAAGAATCTCCTAGTTCTTTAATGAATGTCCATATGAATTCTCAATTAATTTTTGCATCATATATAATCCAGGATGGTCTAACTGGTCATGCCAAGCAGTAAATATATTTGTACCAGTAAACTTCTAGTTTACTTTAACATGCGTTTTAATTTGAGCTAAATTGTAGCAAATTGATAATTTTACTATCATTCCTTTCACTTTGTATCCACATATAAGTACCATTTTGACATTTACTACTGGAAATGTCTAAATGAATGTGAAGTTTATAATGACATTAAGTCATATAATATAATTTACAAATAATTATATGCAATATTCGCTTTAGAGAATATGCCAAATTATTCACATGTCCAAAATCTTCATAATTGTTATGTATTGTTACATTCACTTCAGGGATGGAGTAGAACTGGTGGAATGAATAACTCGTTGTTTTGTATAGCTATAAGGAGATATGAAATCAATTCAAAATACTTTAAAGCCCTTTTAACAAGTGTTTTGCACAATCAGTTTAACCACCAATAATAATTGCCTAGGTCATGTATAGAAACAAGTCTGTATTAAATATATCAATAAAAGTCACATCTCAAACATAAAAATATGACATAATGAAAAACTGACAATTTTTTCTTTCATAACCATCATCATAAACATGCATGAAATTTAATTCAATATCCAACCATTTACAATTGCTCATGCCTTTTCTCTAAATAATTAAGAAATGAAATAATATAAAAAGTATGAATTGTTACCTTTAACAATTCTTTAAACTAAATCAAATCTGAATAATCATGAATTTCATTGGTTTATTAACATAAATTTGCATACTAAATACTTTTTAATTAAATATATTATTTAATTATAAAACCTACTATAGCGATATAAATAAATCAACTAATATTCATTTTCATGAACAATGAGATGCTTAAAACAATATGTAACTCATGGAATCAAAACTTTAAAAAAAACGACCATCTCAAATATTTAAACCACATATCAAGTCGATTTAATATTTAAAATCGTATTTTTTTCGTTCTACATTGAGCCTTGACGATAAGAAGTAAGCAAATTAAACTCTAGTAGTAAATTTTCAATCCAATAAAAATTTATTAATAGCAAGCTTTGAGAGTGGATCTTATTTTCCAAGTGTACAATATGTACATAAACAATAACTTTTTACGCATAAGTTATCTCTTTTTGAAGAGTTCTTGGAAATTTTTAGTCTTTTTTTTACTTTATTCATTTTTTCACTTTTGGTGGTGAGAAAATTTATCACGACCATCTCCCATGACTATTATTATAGTCTAATTTACTACATCCATGTCAAAAATTATATCTTTTGAATTTATCACATATTGTTATATTCTCTTCAGTGAATGGTTAGGTTTTGTGGTTAAAAACTTTTGTTCAACCATAAGTAAATTTTTTTCATGATATTGCTATTGTAGAAGCACATTTGAATCATGAAAAGTTGAATAAGTTCTCTCTTGCAAGGTTCTCATCAGTAATATTTTTTCACGTAATTTTAATTGAGAACTTGTTTTGAATATTGTAAAGTTATACTCACAATTTTAAAAACTTGCAACTTCAAGTGCATCCAACCATAACGAGCTTTAGATAGAATTATCATATTCTATTGCTTATATTTTTATTCCACAATTTAAATAAATATTTCATAGTCAAATATTTTGACTTTAACCCTTTAATGGGGATAATGACAAAAGAATATTACAAAGATAGTTACAATTAATTCAATTTATAATAAATATAAATCAATAACTCAATCCTCTTTTGATTCATATGAAATATAATATTTCCTCATTCACAATCTCAGAGATCCATTATGAATATATTTTAAAACTAATGGATTAACCATCACAAGATATTAATATATTAGTTCTTTTGGAGCTTTCGACTAATTTTGTACTACCAATTATTGGAATAATATTTTCTATCTGTAATGATAGAATTCATTACTACATTCTAATATCATTCCTCAAAGAATATTAACAAAAACAAAATATTTGAGCATACGACACATATGTGACTAATAACCTTGCATATCACATTAATAACATAAGTTATCTTTACCCGTTGAAGAGCTATCTTGAGAACTCTCATTGTTTTCTTATTCATCACTATGTTCCCAATTTTAGTGATCCGTGATTATATCTTTTATTTTCTTTATGTTTGCATTCACTTCTGGGAATGCAACAAATTTAGTAGGAAGAACTTATAAATGTCTCATTAGATTATTTATTCCATAATCACCATCGCAAACATGCGTGGATTTCTAATCAAAATCTGAAAATATTTAACATCATCGTTATCATCCTGATTATTATCATGAGCACTGAGTGATTAAAAGCTCTAATGATTACCCATAGTGTCTTGACCTCAATTGACGACTAAAAGAAAAAAAATAATTAAAAGAGAATCGTGCTGATAACGTGTTATAAAATAAAAGGACAAAGAGTAAAGAAAAAAGAGAATGAGAGAGTAAAAAACAAAGAGAATGAGAGAGTAAAAGAGAGCATATTTTATTAATCAATAGAAGTAAGTTATAATGCTTCTTCAAGGTCTATATTTATAGACTTAAAAAGTATAAATGAAATAAAATTCTAATTCTACTACTATAATTTAAACTTCATCCAAACTTATTTTGGTCTTGATGGACATCTACTCAATAAAATATTCATAACAAAATTTATATAATTGTTTAAATAATTTCTATTATATGTAATTACTATTATAAATACAAAAAAAACCAGATTTATTAAAATATCTATAACATGATAAAAATATTAAAAACACAAAAAAAAATATTTTTCCCTCTTTCTCTCCTCTTATTTCCCATTCTTTCACTCCTTTAACCTAAATTTAGAATATACTATCATTAAATTAAAATAACATATCCTTTTTATATATTACATTAGCACGTGCATTACGCGGATATACAAACTAGTTTAGAATTGTTAAGAGATGTTTAGGCGGAGCTAAAGTAAGTGCTTTCTCCAATGTAAAATTGTATTTTAATCCTTTAAAAATTAAAAAATTTTAAATTAATTTAATGGTAGTATTATATTTCGGTTTCTCATAATATTTAAAATTCAATTATGAACTCTTTAAAAAAATTATAATTTAATTTATTGAAATATTGTAAAATTTTATATTAATATATTGACGAAATTACACTTTTAACTCTATCAAATTTGATGCCTCAAAAAAAAGTGGTAGATATTGGGATTATTATTTGTTTCATAACTGCATAAATTAGCTATGAGCTAAGAAATTGACTATAACTTTGAGGTGACCTTATCTTCCCATTGATCAACTACTGCAACTTTAGGCACCCATTTTCTGATTTTCCTCACAATTTATAGAAGAATCCATGATTTGCTGCTATTTGCTTATCCTATAGCAGCAAAAGATGGAAAAGGCATAAATGAAAAACTGAATATTTTAGGACAATTTTACAGAAACCAAAAATGAAAATTTATGTACAGTTGATCATTTGTGGTCAAGCTAGGCAAAAAAGCACTAGATCCATCAATTGCTGACATAATTTTTTTTCATGTTTTTTCATGAAAGTTGAGTGATCGAGACAATGCTGCCGGGTTAGCACTCAACACAGAGAATGTTTCTACAGATCTGTAATTTCTTTCATCGTTGCCTTTTGATTGAATGCCATTGAATAAACCGCCCGAATTGGTGTTCTTGCTTTTCATAATCAGTGTTGCCAACATTGAGCTTTTGTTGATCTCACCATCATCATCTATTATTCTCGAAGTTGTTGAATCCATGTTGGGTTCATCCCTTGAATGTTTCCCCAGTCCTGTTGGAGAAACTGGAATATTATAGCTTGCCATTGGAACATCCCCTGGAAAAGGCCTTGAAAAACATGCTACTTTAGAAGGAAACCATTGATGATTCTTCAAGTGTAGAGAAGAAGAGGCCTTTGTTTTGCGACGACCGGCGCCGACCGGGACGTTCCTCATGGTGCCTCCAGCAGTCCAATATCTCTGACAGTTTTTGCAGAAATGGCGAGGTTGGTTGACGTTGTAATTGTTAAAGTAGCAAAACTTGGTTGCCTTGCTTTTACATCGTGGACATGGGAGCATCTTATCAGGATTCTTCAGTGTCTTGTCTTGTTGTGAACATGTTGTTTCACCATTCTTAGAGCTTCGTAGGGATGAAGCTTCGGAGTCATCTTTTATATCCTCTGATCTCATCTCTTCATGTTTATCCTTGTGGAATCCGTTCTCCATTGATTCCTAAATCCAAAAATATATTGAGCTCAAAACAGAGCAAACTCGTTCAATTCAGTCAAAGAACTCTCAAATGAACATACATGTATATGTATCAGAGGGCAAGAAAGTGGAACCAACCCATTAACAATTATGACTTGGTAAACAATGGGTTGTTCTTGGAATTGCCAAAAGGATAAGCCATTAAGAATTGCAGGAAAATCAAAATACAGAAACAGAGTTAAGTTGAGCTACCTGGTCCACCATGGAAGCTAAAGAATTAGATGAAGAAAGGAGATTTGTATCACAGCAGTCATCTCTAGCAGCTAAAGCTTCATCCTGGTTTGATGGCAGCAATGGAATCATCTTGCCAAAGAGTTTTATAGCAGCACAAGAGTGGTCATTAGACATGATCTTCTTCTGTGTAGTACAACAAAGGTTTATTTCACTTTATTTATGTTTTTTCAGAAAATCAGTACCAGTGGTATAAATGATTAAAAACTGTGGATCCCTGGCACTGACAAGCTGTATGTTTTGGTGATTTTAATGGAGGGAATGGGAGCAGTGAGTGAGATTTGGGGTGGGGAAGGAATGCCACATAAGCAAGAGAGGGAAAGAATTAAGAGCCACAAATTTGGTGGAGTTGAAGATCTTTTCATGGTGTGTGTAATGCTCCAAATTGCTGAAAAAGATGGTGCTTTTGTTGCCCACTCTGTTTTTAATTATAAAATGATACAGGTATAGAGTATGTTGGATGCCATGTCAGATGTATCTTTCTTTACGACTATTTGACCTTTCTCTTCTCTATTTCTCGTTTTCCTCTCTTTCATCAAATGATTGCCTTCACTGTTTTGAATAACATTATGCGGTAATTCACCTCAAACTTCATTTCCTCACTCCTTAACCCCAATCAAATCAAACTATTCTTTTTTCTCAAACTCAAACATTGTTTTTTTTTCTAAAGAAATAATACTATACTTGATATTTAAATTTACGAATTAATATTTAAATTTCTCAAGTAATGCAATATAAAATAATTTGTTTTTGGTTAAAAAGGAATAAAAATAAATATTTTTGGTTACTAGTAAGGATTTATCAAGTTTTTTAAATTAAAAATAATGTAAGATATTATTTAAATATGTACAATGTAATAATTAATAATAATGATATATTTAAATAATTTTAATTTTAATTTTTTTATCTGATCATATCTATTTTTTTTTACACAATATTTTTTCAACCCATAAATGAGAGAATAATGTACTTCAATATACTCAAATATATATTCTCTTATATTGACAATAATATTAATGCTAATTAAGATAAGATTCATTCATTAAATTTAAACATTTTAATAGCTAATTTTGTAAACTATAAATATTTATACATGAGTAAATTATTAACACATGAGAAAACTATATTATATCGATACGCAACAATGTGTATTGTTTGATAATTGTAGTATAGACTAATGGAATCAAATATAAAAATATAATTATTTTAAAAGTTTGTAAAAGAAATGAAAGTAAAATCCATAAAAGCAAGTTTTCAGTTACAAACCTGTAAGTTATATGTTTTTATGTATAATTCCTAATTTTTATAAAAATAATAATTATGATAGCAACAGATTAACTAATATGTGTGCTTAAAATATTTGTAGGTACGGTGCTTGCGCTAGCTCAATGATAAATTTGTATGAATTTCAAGTTAATTGTCATGAGATTTAAAGTTACCCATCTCATAAAATGTATGGATCTAATGTGATTATAAAAGCAATAAAATTTAAAGATACTTTCAATTTATAATTTAACAAAAATTATTTGTACTTAACTATAAACGCGTTAACAATTTGATCTACATATATTAAATACACATAGAATCTAAAGTGATTTTTATTATTTCATGTCCAAGTTGATTGTTGGGCTAGTGAAAATATCTAACTTATACAACATTAATATTCTAACGATTTAAAATCTCATGTGATGGCCCGATAGTCAAAGGTGTTCATTGTTTCAGGTGTGACCTGGGTTCGAGTTGTTTCAGTTTTGCCCTGTTATTGTAATTCACAAAAAAAAAAATATTCTAAGGATCCAATTAAATGTTTTACAATAAAATATTCAATGATGCAATTAGTCTTAATATTATTAGTTTCTATTAGTAAAAAGACCTCTCTAGTTCCTCTCAATTTTGATATTGAGAAAATTAATTTTTTTAAAAAAAATTAAAGTAATATAATCCCTGTCATTTAAAAGAAAGCAACTAAAGATAATAACAAACTTAGCTTTCAAAGTTTGCAGATTTCATCAATTTGATCTTGATTTAATAAATTTGACCAAAACATTATAAATATCGATGGCTAAATTTATTTTTCTATTTATCAAAATTATGCATACTTGAAAAATACATTAATATCATAATTGGTTATCTTTATTTACTCACATTTGAAATTGATAGTGATCAATATTATTTTAATTTTTCAGAAATACCAATTTGCTCAATGTTGAAATTGAGAGGGACTGGAGAGGGGTTTTCACCATCCCTATTTGCAAATTCACCTTTGTTTTAGGGAGTGGCCATTTTTTCATAATATAATACAACCTGTAATTGCGACATGAAAGAAAAGAACCACATGTCAAGTGACCCACCTGGCGGATCATGTACAGCTCCGCACATTTTGGTGAAAAACTTAAAAAAGGTTCATTTTAACACACATCATCTCTGCAGTTCACCAGTTCAACTAATGATGTTCTACCACGTAAGACTGCGGAGTTGACCGGCAACTGGTATCTTCGGTTCTTCCATCGGGGGCCGGTGACAGGGTTGCAAAAGATTCTTCCTTTCTAGTGGCTTTCATTTGTTTTTTTTTTATATTTTTTTTGGTTATTTAGTGGAATCCAGTAAACATAAATTTTCAATGACCGGCACGTGTCCAAAATTTTGTACCAAATCTTTTTCCCTTATTTAACTATTCTTTTACCTTTGTGTAACTTAAATTATATTAAATTATTTTATATTTTAAATAAATTTTATGATATTATCAGTATTTTTATATTATGTTTTAAAAAATTATCAATATTTTTTATTGATTTTAAAAGATTTTATTTAAAAAATATTTTAATTTTAATTTTAATTTTATAAGTGTATTAATATGTGTTTAAATTAAAAGCCCGAGGAGTGTTTAATGGATAGAATATAATGTAACTTTGTTTTCTCTTTATTCACAAAAAAAATTGTTGTTTAAAACAAATTTTAATCTTTTAAATTTATTTTCTATTTTTATTTTTAAAAGTATTTTATATAAGTTTCAAACATTATCTAAACAGAAATTTAACATGCCTATAATTTATAAATTTTAATAAAAATTCAATTGTTTATAAATTATTTTTTATTTTTTGGTTTTTATAACATATTTAAAAATTTTAAATTTAATTTTTTAACTGATAACGTTAATATTTTAATAATTACATAAATATTTTAATTATTTAAAAAAAACTAATAATATATTTTTGTTTAAAAGTATTTTTATTGTAACTTTTAATTTTTTAAAATTTAAAATTAATTTTTAATTTTTAAATTTCAATTAAAGATATATAATTTATTTTTAATTATCTATAAAAATGAATTAATTTTTTAATATATATATAGTGATTTCTTGCTTTTTTGGAAATAAAAAATTTGAAATTATAAAAATGAATTAATTTTTTAATATACTGTGTGTGATTAGATGGTAGTATATTCATACTTTCTTAATCATTTAATAAGGCACACACACCTTGCAAACACAAGTACTCGAACTCAAGTCTCCTAAGATGAACATCATCCTCTTTTTCACTAGAACTACTCATTTGGTTAGAATTAATTTTAAATTGATGTAAATTATTAAAATTAACTGCATTTCTTTTTTGAAAATATATCTTAATTTTTGTCATCTAATTGAAAACCAATCATCGCTGAAAGGAATGGATATTCACACTCATAAATCAATCAAATAATAAGAAGTGGTTAATAAAGAAATGTTATTTTAGGAAAAAATCAATAAGAATATAAAAACTTTCCTTCTATTGATGGAAAATGATGATAAAGGGTGTTGGGATTTTTGCAAATTTTGATATTTTACATGCTCTTCAACACTATAGCATGATAACAATGGCAATGGCAATGACAATGACAATGACAATGACAATGACAATGACAATGGAATGAATCGCCTTCAATTACATAACATTAACATTATTATATTCCACGTTATCCCCTACACCATTCTTACTTTCCTATCTCTAAAATAAAGCCCTTTCAACTTTTCATAAAAAATTATTTTAATTTTTCGTTTTTTTAATCCTTAAACTTATGAAATCACTCTAAATGATGAAAAAGTTAATGTTTTTAATTTTGCTGCTGTGTGTTATGTGTGAATTATCACATGGATGACAAGTCAATATTTAATTATTATTTTTTTAAAATTAAAAAATTAAAAAATATAATAAACTATTTTTAAAAAATAAAAATCATTAAAATTACTTAAAAAGTATAAAATTTACAAACATAATTTTTAAAATTTTAAAAATTAATTAAAATTTGACATGTCATCCACGTTTATGCCACGTTCAAGTGCTAAAATGACTTTTTGTAAAGTTTAAAGAACAAAAAAGTAACTATACCTAAAATAAAATATGCTCAAAATCATACATCATTCCTCTTCCCTCTCCCCCTTCCTCACCGATTTAGTGTTTGTCGCCAGCCAACAACAGTTCCCAACACCAGTCGTCGGCGTGGATATTTGATTTACCCCTTTTCGCCTTTCGTCGTTGAAATCTGCACAGCATCAGTTGACGACATCATTCATCTTCCTCTCTCGAAGGTAAGAAAGACTGAAACTTTCATTGATAGTTTACTTGAAAAAAATGAAAAAAAAAACTTGGAAAGCAAGAGGCAGTCTCGACAATGAAGCCCTGAGAAACTGCTCTGCTAATATTCTGTGAGAACCTAACCTAGATTCCCAAAGCTAGTAACAATGTAATAATGAGCAAAGCAATGCCCTTTAGCACCATGTCTTTAATTCGACTATTACAGAAACTTGATATGAGAAAGAGTGAGAGAGAGATATGGACAAAGATTTGGGTTTGGGTTAATGGTTATTTATAAAGGAAAGATAAGTCGATAAAAGGAAATGTGCAGAAAATAAAGAAAGGGGTTGTTAAGAAAAAAGAGAGAGAGTTTAATTGTTGATTTTAGCATAAGTTTACTTTTGTTTGTTGGTCTGTAGATGTATTTTGATTCAATTAAACGATAGTGTTTAATTTTGTGTCTTAGGTAATCACCCTCCTTTTTCATATGTTTTTGAACTAAATTTCATACCAGACATGTTAGCATGTTTTTCATGGCCTAATCTGTAAATTCAAACAGAGAAGTTAAGGAAGAAGATAATGAAAAAAAAAGGGATTATTCATCATTCCACTTCAATCAAAGGTTACTGGGTGTAATATTTAGTTTAATATTCAACTCAAAACAAAGTTCATTTGATGAGTTTCTCTCCATCAAGCAGACTGGTTTCCTTAGCCTTTGGGGAAACAGAGTAGATGCAATCGATTTTTATACATCAATTGTTGAGAGATTATCTAGAGATGTAAGTAGCATTTGGTTAGATTATAGTAACAGTGGTAATATGGAAGTATGGGTTAAGTATATGTTCTTTTAATCACTGTGTTGTCAAATATGTGGTGAGAGAGAGAAGGTTAGTAGCAATACAAAATCAATCATGCCAGCAGCATTCATATACACGGATGAATTTAGCTCAAAAAAATAGATGACATGTATTACTTGATGCAATTGCATTAGGTGCTAAAGAAATGGAGACTTTAGGGCTTTCATTGTTTGACCCTAATTTCCTTATTTGTTAAGTTTTCAAAGCTTTTAGTGACAACCCATCAAGGTTTTGCTGCTTGTTTATCAATAAATTCATTGGTTCATTTATTTTGAAAGGTTCAACCACTAATGTTGGGATGGTGAGCCTTATTCCACCATTGAAGCTTGAAGCATCCAAAGGAAAGGCACCATTGCATGAAATTGACGAAATAATAGATTCAAGAATCAGCAACACCTTACAATGCAAGGCCTTGGACCATGCAGATTCATTAGGTCTTGTACTAATAAGTAGTAGAACAAGGAGCTTGATTATCTGGTTGGTGAATGCATTGATGAGTCTCCAACATCCACATTTAGAAACTAGAATCCCTGTTGTCAAAATCTATGATCCAAAGGTAATTTTTGACTCAGGTCCAACAGTGGGTTTCAATGTATTTGATTGAAAAGGGGAAAGGGATAATCTTGCATTAGTGTAAAAACTGGCTAATAGGAACAATATTTCATTGAGCATTGGGTGTTTACAACACATTTGGTTCAGTGTTAAACATGAAGAAATGAAGGAAAAAGATACACTTTAGCTTGGGATAGATGTTGTTGCAGCTGCAACTGGGTTCCTTATTAGTTTTAAAGATATTTATAGGCTTTGGGTATTTATTTCAAGGTTCTTGGCTGTTGATATTTTTTAGAGAAAAAGGAATGGAGATATAAAGTTCTTAATCAAAACACAACTGAAATTTAGTCCAAAAATTAATGTCTGGTATCAAAATTTGTAATATTAATTGTGTTTTAGAAGTTAATTTATTATTAAATTTTTATTTTTTATTTTTTATAACATAATTAGAAATCATCTATTCGCTTGGATTGTTTTCAATTTATAATTGTTAATATATTTAATTTGATGAATTTATTTATAAATAAATCATTGCAATATATGTAAAAATAATATAAATATAAATTTAATAGATATATAATAAACTTAATTAAATAATGAAAATAATAAATTTTTAAATGTATGTTTGTTTCATTTAAAACAATTTTTATGAAATACTTTCTGAAAATATGTCAAATACCAAAAAATATTTTATCCAAATATATTCAAACATCAAAACATATTATCTTTTTCAAAAAAATAAATTATTTTCTGAAAACCATTTTTTAAAAATTATTTTCACTCAAACAAACCGACGTTTAAATTACTTATAAACCTTAGCAGCTCTTAAACCAATGAATAATACTGCGCTCCAACTAAAGTTTTCAAAGACAAAGACAGAGGATTGACAGTGGCTATGTCCCAAATGGAAAATTGTGTCTCTAGTCTGTTTTTTTTTATTGAAATAATTGTTTTAATTGTTAACAATAATTATTATTTTTTTCGTCGCGATTACTTTTCAAGATAAAGGTAAATAAAATTTAATTTAATTCGAAAAATTTAAAAAATAATTTAAATTTTGAATTAAACAGTTCAAGTTATTTGAGTTAATCAAGTTATACGGATAAACTCTAATAAAAATTAAGTTTTTCGGTTTAACTCGAATATAAATTACACAATTCGAGTTATCCGAGAATCCGAATAAAAAAAGATAAAACTACGTTGTTTTGATAAATGTTTACTTTTCTAAAGTTAAAAGTCAAAATTATTAAGTTAAAAAGCAAAACTACGTTGTTTTGATAAATATTTACTCATTAAGTTAAAAGGTAAAACCATTATATGTTTATGTAGTTAAATAATCTCGTACTTCGTTTACTAGTTAAATAATCAATCCATGTAAACGCGACATTGAATATAAATGATATGATTCGTTAACTCGACTTGATTTGACTCGATTCGAATTTAACAATTCGGTGACTTAAATGAAAACTTTCAAATAATTCAATGGCCATTTTGTAACTTTTTAAAGTTGAGTGACTAAAATGTAAACTTACAACCTTTGGTGTAGTTTACCCTTCAATAGTGTTCTTATATATTGAATCAATGAATGTATCATTTTTGTTTTGGTATCATTATATATTGATATCAATATTTTTCGATATATCGATTCAGATTTATTTGTATTTTAAAATATTTTCATATATATTATACTTGTAAATATATGTCAATAATAGACATATAAAAATATTTATATGAAAATATTAATCTTAAATTTATTAATTATTTTCAATAACTTAATTAAATGATTATACTTTATTTTAAATTTAATTATAAAGCATAGTAAATATAAAAATGTTAAATTTTAATTTAAAAGGTTGTACCAATATATGTGTCGGTACAAGCCCACATGCATT
Organism: Gossypioides kirkii; assembly: GCA_005610355.1. Classification (NCBI taxonomy): domain Eukaryota; kingdom Viridiplantae; phylum Streptophyta; class Magnoliopsida; order Malvales; family Malvaceae; genus Gossypioides; species Gossypioides kirkii. The sequence continues at coordinate 52,300 of CP032245.1, read as the reverse complement.
GGTACAGAAGGAGGCACACCAATATGACTGGAATTTACAGCGAAATGGAAACTAAACTTGTTTTTATTTCGATTTATTAGTAGAATAAGGGATACTGATACAAAATTGACTTCTTTACTTATATGTCAATATTGTAGTCTAAATACTTGTAAATATATTTATCAATATTTTAAAGCTTTTTAAAAAAGATAAATTACCAAAGATTTAATACAAAAATCATGTTTTTAATTTTTAAAAGAACATTCGAATGGGTTTAAACCATAGTATTTAACGTTTAGAAGAAATTAATAAGAATTTATGTTTAAATTATTGAAATAAGTTGAATTTAGATAAAAAGTAAAAAAAAAAAAAAAAAACCTAAATCCAATCTTGACTGGCAACTCTGTTTTTATAGATTTAAGAGGATTGATTTGATTAGTATAAGAAAACTATTAAGATGATCCATGTCCAACACAACCTACTTCAAGCCGAAAACAATTAGTAAAGCTTCAAGTTTAAACCTTGTAGGATGACTAACGAGTAATTATTAGTATTTGTCATAAGCTGAAAGGCAAGATTAACGGATACATAATCCTATGGCTATTAGGATAAGGACACTAGCTTTAGCTAATCATATAGATGAATAATTTATCTTTCATGCACTCTTGTGTAATAATAATAATAATAATAATAATAATAATAATAATAATAATAATAAGAGAGTTCTGTAATTTCAACATCCAAACCAAGATCTAAATATTGAAAATTATGTCCATAATTAATAATAAAATAAAGTCAGCATAATTTGCATTGAGGAGAGTGATGATAAGTTTAGAATTAGGGCCATATTTTTGCATCATAAAGTAGCCCTACAACAGCTTGACCTTTGGTCTTGCCCATTGGAGCCCAAGAATCTCTTAAATTGTCATAGGAAACCAGTTGCCTTGATTATGTGGGTTTGCCTGTGTGGAACTTTATGGAATCAATTCAGCTTAAACATTAAATGCTAACTTAGATATAACACACGTGCATATATTGTTGGGAGAAGTTTTTGAACCCTAAAAGATTATGTCAAGTAAGTTGTTTATGTATGTGAGCCTGGCTGGCTTATACCTGATGTGATGATGCATGGATTTTAACTTTGAGACGCCACTTGGATGGTATTGGACATTGATTGATATATGTTTTTGATGATAAGGTAAAAACCAAAGCTGCAAATGGAATTGTATGTCAAGCTGTCAGCCCTAATGATAATGTGTAAAAGAAAAACAAGGAGCTGAAGTTCTCCTGTTACTTTTGGTTCAATTTCCAGAGAAGAGGGCTATTTTGCAAACCTCAGTTTGAGCTGGTTTGATTCAGAGACAAACAAAAATCTAAACTTAGATTCTTTGATTCCCACATCCATACATACAACAAAAAGAATCTGCCACTTAGTCACTTCAAAAACAAAGTACCATACCATATAAAAACAAAAGTGCCATTACTCATTTGGTTTTTCACTTTCAGTCATCAAAAAGGAAATAAGCATCCATTATAGGCATCTTGTCTATTGCCTTTTCACTTGAAAACTTCTCATAGTGTGGAAAAGTTGCTTCCATTGTTCCTCAAGCTGGATCTGGGGTTTAGATTGTAATATACGTTTTAACTTGTATCATGTTCATCATCATTGCGGATGTAAGAATGTTTTCACGGTTAATTACGGTGAATATCGATAGTAAATATCATGGTGACTGCCATTTAAATCCGAAAAATAAAAAAAGAAAAGAGGAAATGGAAACAAACCATGCACTTTTTGCTCCTTTCTCTCCTTTTTAGACTCAGATTGAAGTGTTTGCTGCATCAAAGATTCTCTCCATCTATCCAACCCCTTTCAAGTCAAAGAACAATGAAGAAGTTAAAGAAAAAAAAAGAGGCACAGCTGATGGCATATATTCCCTCTCCAATACAACCCTATCAATGTTTCCTAAATTATAAAGAGAAGTAGAGCTAAACATAATATATGAGTTTAAGCTTTGTTGTGCCTTCATGTCTCTCTTACACAACAACATAAAAAACATGGGTCATAAAAACATGAATTTGGTTCTGTCAACTGGTACAAAGCCTAGGTTAAAGTGGACTCCTCAACTTCATCAAATATTTATTGAAGCTGTCAATCAACTTGGAGGGGCAGACAGTTAAAAATCATCATCATCATCATCATCTTGCCTAATCATATTGTTTATAATAAATATTATGCAAATATTCTTAATTCCTGTTTCTTTTGTGCCTGTTTATGGACAGAAGCAACACCTATGAGTCTGATGAGGACCATGGGAATTTCTGGACTCACTTTGTATCATCTTAAAAGCCATTTACAGGCATTTTACTCTTCATTCTATAACAATCACATTATCACTTTTTCTTTTGTGTAATCAGATAGGAAAAACAGTACAACCTTTAACTGCATATCTTCTGTTTGCAGAAATACAGGCTGGGGAAATTCCAACAGACAGAAATCTGCCATAGCAATAAACTTGATGGTGAGATTAAGAATTCATTGCTTTCTGCTTTTAAGTCCTTATATTGAGTTTGACAACAGTAAATTTGTTTTCCTTCTTGTGATACAGACTATAAAGAGATTCGGAGCAAAAATGGGAATTTTAGTGTTGGAACTCACAACCAGATGAATGAGTAATATAGTTATACATGGATACTATATCTTTTGACAATATTTTGGATGTAAATTACAGTAAAACAGATTGTTCTGACCGTATAATTATTGTGTTCATCAGAAGCTTGCAGATTGCTCGGGCTCTCCAATTGCAGATGGAGGTACAGAGAAAGCTTCATGAACAGATTGTGGTATGGCCTATTAAACCAATTCCAATTCATATAGCTGATATTAAGTTGATTCAACAATGCATAACAATCAGTATATTGTTCCATTTTCAGGTTCAGAGACATTTGCAGCTAAGAATTGAAGCTCAAGGAAAGTAGTTACAGTTGGTATTAAAGAAAGCCCAAGAAACACTGGTTGGGTATAGCTCCTCTTCTGTTGGTGTAGGACTCACTAAAGCTGAACTCTCTCGACTAGGCTCAATGGTTAACACCGGCTGCACGAGTTCTTCATTTTCAGAATTGACCAAAATAGGAGATTCAAGCTTAAAAGAGATAGAAAGAAGGCCAATAAGAGGCACTATGAGTTCCATGGAGAGCTCATTGACAGCATCAGAGAGCTGTAGGAGAAAAGATGTGGAGCCACCACAAGATGAGAATATTTGTACCTGGAAATCTTATACTTCTGCTGAGCTTTCTTTAACGGACGTTCACACAGAAAAGAAGCCATTGATTAGTGGCTCAAGCAATCTAGCTAATGGAAAGAAAAGAAGTAGAAGTGACTTTTCTGATGGCATATTGGTTGAGCAGCCACTAGCTAAAAGACTAGAGTTTCCTGGGGAGGAAACTGGTTATCGTTTTAGAAAATCTGGATTGTTGAGGTCATTTGATCTCAACAGCCGATGCCACAATGACACTGAATCAGCTTCAAAAGAAGTAGACTTGAATTGCAGAGAATAGATCCGCTCAATGGGCATAGTTTGTAATTTCTATGCTGCATGATTGTTACTTTGTTGGTAACATAGTGCAAGTAGCGAACATGATTTTTTAGAATCCAATCTTTTGTTCATGAACTATGTATATTGTTATATGTATCATCTTTTTTTCTGAAGAAGTTATATGTATATGTATCATCTTAAACACAGATTTCTTGTGATCAAGATCATATTTTAATCAGTATCTGTGTAGAAGGTTATTTGATGAAGAGAGGAAGCGTTGCAAACAAGTGAACAGGATGTATCGGAAGAAGATGGAGAGGAAGACTGGAGTAGATCTAGTAGCACTGACTGCATTGGCAGATGTGGTTGGTAAGGTGGAGAAAAGGGAAATGTGACTGATGATAAGGCTAAGCAACGATGCTAGTTGTTCCAAGCTTGGTAGTATAATTTCCTGAAATATAATATTGTTTATTTTAAGGAAGAGATAAAATGTTAGCAGCCAAAATTGAGTATGTACAATCTGCTTGCTTCTTGATCATTATTTTTTGGTACAAAGGAAGCCTTAACTTCGAGATAAAGGAAGAGGCTGCATTAGGATTCAAGCCCTGTATAAACCACATCTCAGCTTATCTTTAAAAGAAATCTATCACAATCTTACCATTTGAGTTGAGTTTAAATGACTTCTTGTTGAAGAAAGTGTAGAAGGGCCTGAAATGTACATATACTTATAACTGAATATAAGAAATTAGCTACATCAGTATAAACAAAAACTCAGGCAGAGGAAAGTAGAATGTACACTAGATCAGCTTTGTTAAAAACTGCTATTTCCTTCCACTGTGGCTTCTCTATACAAATGGCATCGATCTACCATTTCTACTTAGAATTTCATTGTTCCTGACCTACATGTATGTACTGCAAAAATATGGCTAATTATACATCAATAACCACTGACCTCATCCATCTTTTGTCTGAATATTCTCGATCCAGATCATTCAGCAAATACTGATTTTTTCCTCCAAATTTTTTTCTCATCAGGTTAGCATTGAAAAGTGCTGGTGATGAAATGCACCGTAGATATTGATATTTGGAGCACCTAAAAATCATTGTAGTCCTTGAGTGTTGTCTGCTTTTGTTTATGGATCACCACAACATCTTGCTCTTTTTGTCTCCTGGAGTTTCTGCCACAAACACATCATCTCTCTCGGACCTTGATAGTGGGCAATGACATATCCATCCTTGCAACCCTCAGTAAATATCCTCTCTTCCTTCACATATCGAACTTCTAAACCTTCTTTCTTCATATCATCGATCCAAATACCCATTGCCACATCTTCTAGCTTAAACATCTGATATACACGACCTTTGTTCAACACTAAGAATTATCCACACAACAAGCAGTGAAAAGTATCCTTTTCCAAGAACTTCCCATGCTTGCATGGATTTTATAGTGCATACATGTAGAATGTTGCAGAACAAAAAATCTAAGAAAAAGGAAAAGGTAAATTTTTCATTGTACCTTTAAGCGCCCCTCATTGAACCTGTTGTAAACAGCCTTTGCTATGTCATAGGATAACACATAGCCAGGACCATGTGCCCAAGGAGGGTAATTCTCTTCGGACCATTCCTTGATAGAACACAACATCATGAGAAGCTAATTTGAAGAAGACGGCTAATACTCTTATAGTTAACAGAAATGCCTATGCAGCCATAGGAGCATTATGAGAAGACACTAAAGCTTCAAATTGCTTAAGTTTTAGTTATAGGGCTCATCGAACATGCTATGCAAGGGCTGTTATGCAAAATATCTGCTCTTTTTCTTTATTTTCTATGATTTTAATCATTTTTGTTTTTATGAACATGATTGCAAGGAAAAGAACGGATTTTGGTTGCACAAACCTAAAAAGGTGAAAATACAAACTAAAAAAACCTAACAGAATTATTTTTTAAGATCATTGCTAGAACAATATGATTCTCTATCCACTGACAGTGCGCCAAGTCAATATAGTTGAAACCACTTGAAGGAATTGACTAAAGAATTACCTCAGGGCTAATAAACCACTTGCTATCAGTACTGCGATGAGGCTGGGAATCTAAGTTGATGAGTCCATAAAGCAATCCACGAGTCATACTTATCCTGCTCAGTGAAGCCACTACTTCATCCACACGAAGAAATGCATCATCATCAGTCTTCATGACAAACTTGGCAGAAACAACTTCTGTCTGTTGATGAGGTGAGTTCTATAAGGAAATGAAGGATTTTCTCTATTGAAAGAAAGGGACAAGAGTTTACCCCAAAGGTACAAATAGCCAAAGTTTTCCAAGTGATCAGGCTGTAGTAATCAACGAAAGGCATTAATTGTATGTCTCTGTATGTCCGCGCTTCATTCCAGAGTTCCTCATTTACTATTTGGTTTTTATGCTGCAGCGCACCTCCAACTCAATAAGTTAAATATGTAAAAGGCTTAGATAACTATAGGACTTTAACAATAGTTAACCATTGCAGTTAAATAATGAGTATATTACAGTGTCTAGGTGTCTAATGTTAGGACAAATAGATTCTTAACTAGTGCTGAAGCAACTTACTACAGTAAAGCATCATAAGCTACCAATTGGAACCAAAATGGTCTACAAACAGAGAAATATAATGAATACCGTCCCTGACCTGAGACTTCTAACAGTATGTAATTCTGCTGGGACAAAAGCGTAAGCACTTTTGGGGTGCAACAATGACTTGAAAACATGAACCAAGAACCATATATTAGGAACATGTGCTGCTTGACGAGAATGGTTTATCCATATGACTACAACTATCTAGAATAAAAATATATAGCAATTTTATGTGATAAATTTATATGGAAACCATACCATTCCAACAAAAAATCTCACTGCAACTGTCCCTGACCGAACTTCAGGATACTGCATCCATGTTCTTCTCACTGCCATTCTTTGTTTAAAGTTATTAGCAGTAGAGAAAACACCGATAAAGAGATCCACTGGCTCTTGATGAGAGAGAGGAATTGCTTTTAGTGCCTCTAGATTAACTGTATGGTTGGAATCCTCTGAAGTCGGTAAACCACTAGCCAAGACAGAAATTAGTTTCAAGTCTCCAGAAATTCTAACCTCACTAACCAGCCATGGCTCCAACGTCTAAACAAAAATGCAACGAGTAAGCAATAAATTTTGATGATACTATTAATTGTTTAACAAAATATATGAATAAGAGGAGGGTCACAAAATTACTTCTCGATAAGCAAAGGATGTTATGTGCTTTCCATCAACTGTCATCTGTATTCCCTCTGATCCTACTCTAAGAGTAGCAACAAACAGTGAACCGTGCTTAAAAGGAAAAAACTTAACCCCTTGCTGCCCCATTGAAGACTTCCTTGAACCATGGGAATGCGGGCTAACTGTCCGGTTATCATCTTTACTGACCAGCTTATTGCACTGGTCCAACTCATCCACTGGAAAAAAGCAACTGAGTTAACTCTCAAAAAGAACATAGATGCAGTTACACATTTCTCATGAATACAAAAAATTTAAGAAAGAAAAATGGGGAAGAGGAAGCAATTTATATGAGCTTGAAATATTGCCTTCCACTGCACATTATGAAGGTAAAGCATTTTCATAGCTGAAGCTAAGGCAACTAGCTGTTAATTGACTTCATTAATAAATTGAGGTTTTTTGGATCAGATGACGCTTAATGCTGTCAACAATAGGTTGAAGTAACTTCTATGTTGACAGAATTTCCAGTCTCTGTTAATGTGTCATCCAAAAGAGATGAGAAAATTGCTTGTTTGGTATTGAATAAAGTAAAAAAGAGTACTTTAATATAAAGAGAACGTGTAAGGACCGTAAAATGTACAAGTGACCTTAATTTAAAATAAAACATGAAGAATATTCTTATTCTTTTTGCACTACCTTTTCTATTCTTGTCAGGAGTTGAGGTTGGACAACGATCCTCTTCACCCCAATCATGAGCTATAGTCCAGGTGTTTTGGACAATTACAGGGTCCTCTGTCATCTTATCCCCATGGAGCCTAACATTGTAATGCAAAATTATTGGTGGATCAGGTTCCCCTGGAAGTGCTTCCCCTGTTAAGTCAAAGCGAAAATCTCCAAGAAGACCATTTGGAATGCCAATGATCGTAATGGAAGAACCTTGAGTGAGGCCACAAGGAACTCGCAACTTATAATCACTCTTGTCAGGTTCTGTAGCATTCATTTTATTAAGAAAATGAGGGCACTGCTTCTCTTTTGCTTTTTTAGATGAATTATCATTCGCATAACCAAGTTTTTCCTCTTGAACCAAAGCCATCAGACTATTCCATGCACTTCCAGCTTCCTTGATAGCTTCTACTCCATTTGGCAAAGCTTGAGAATGGTTAATTAAGTTCTTCAACAAATTCCAGGTAAACAAAGATTGTTGCTCTGCCTTGGAAAGGTTCCTTTGAGCAAAAAGACTAAAAGCTATGGCATCAATAGAAATTACTTGAGAAGCATTTACTGGATATTGAACTGTAGGTGAACCTGTGATATGCACCCATTCAAGTGGATTGGTTGCGTTGGAGGAGAAGGGATTCATCAAGTAGCTTTCTTCAACAGGATTTTTCATGACAACATATCTCAGGACCAGCAACATAAACAAAGATGCAACAAGAGCACCACCGTACCATTTCTTCATTCTGCTGATCACACAATTGTATCAATAAGTGTTACAGCTTATTCTCATAGTGATCAAATTCAAAGAAATGGAAGCAACTGGTAATCAATATTTAAATGTTGAAAGATCATTTCACCTCTTTAGATGGAGCGTTTCAGCTTTCATCCTCACCTCTTCAGAGCACTTTGCAAGCATGATCTTTTGTCTTGATATACAAAAATTCAAAAAGAGTTCTGTAACCATGTAGCAATTTCTCAAAAAAAAATTGTCACTCATCTCACGAAAAGACCGTCAGACTGAGACATAACTCGAAACCAGTCAGTCCATTAGAAAGCGGATCAAAATTTTCCGCTGAAAATAAGTGATATATCCATAATACAATCAAACAGAAAGAACCAGTCAGACAAAACAATTACACAACTCCAAGAAAGCAGATGAAACGGGAGACCAGGACATCTACTTTTGTTGTTCAACATCAACATGTTCAATTTTAATAAGCTCTACCAACTTCATTCTAAGACAAGTGTCAGACATCACAAAAACGTCGGTATCGCCATTGAAGTTTACAGGACACTAAAATAACATTTTAGCAAAGCACACAGTAATCAATTTGTAAAAGTTGCTGTAGATGACCAACATGCACAAGTCAAATGCATGAAGCCGTGAAACCCCAATTGGAGGAAGTTGTTAAATTTGCTTTTCAATAATCATATTATATTCTTGTTTATTGAAATAAACAATAAACTTTAACCATATGGAAATTTGTAATATGAACTAGAAGACCCGTAGCACACAGGAAGAACTTAGAAAACAGTTCTGATGACCAATGGTAAGGTGGCATCCTGGTAGAGACCACAACGCAAAAACAAACAGCTGAATCTGACCCTTCGTAGAATAAGAAAGCCATTACCCAAATTCCCAGTTCAAACAATTATATATATTTCTTTCGATAGTGTAACAAGATGCAATTTTTTTATGACCAGGAACCAAGTATAATAATTTATGCTTTTAACGGAAATTATAAACTTGATTTTGCTTTTGTTTTGCATCAAAATTCATAAAAAAAAAATACATACATAAGCCATTGCCTTATCTGACTTTAGAAAGTAAAGTAAAAAAAAAAAGAGGAAAAAGTTGAAAGTTAACAGTCATTACAGCTTATAGCTATGATCGGTTGGCGAGAAAATGTAGGAAAAGAAAGATATTGAATGGAAACAAATCCCAATTTGATCGTTAATCAAAGATAGGATTAAACGGAATGATGTTTTCCCTTGCCTTAATTAATATAAGTTTAAAAGTTCAAATTTTCCATAAGGAAATCAGGATTCAAATCTTCCACACCAGCCTGGAATTACCTTAAAAATTTCCCGGAAACCAAACTAAAAAAAATCAAGCGAATCGAAATCCAATAACAAAAACACAAAATTTGAGAAAATTGAAGTAAAAAACATTTGTAAAATTTTAAAAAATATAAAAGTTACGATAGTAAGCGAAATGAATTTAAAAAATGGTATAAAGTCAAGTCGGAGAGTGAAACTTACTTACCGGCGATGAGAGAAACTGAAGAAAAAGAGCGGCTTTTGAAGTTTGAAAATCGTTTTTTTTTTGTTTGCGCTAACAACGGTGTTGGTGGGAAATAAAACCGTTTTACGGTCCTTTCAAGTTGTTGACTTGGACTAGTCTTCCTTATTTTTTAAAAATTCGAATAAATACAAAAAATAAAGAACGTGACAATTTGGATTTTAAAAGACGCAGTAATAAAAGAACTATCAAATCTTATTATTTTATTTATAAAAATTATTTCAATACGAATTGATTTTGACACTATATTTGAAATTAATGAAAAATCAAACCATCTAGCTTATGCAGGTACAACATTTATTATTTTAATACTATATTCTCAAAGTTAGGATTAATTTTATATTTGAAACATTTTTAAAAAATAATACATTATGTATAATTATAATTTGTTGTTCTTCAATTGATGTATTTTAATTCAAATTATTTTGCTTCTTAATTCATTATATTTCTAATTCAATTATATTTAAATTAAATACATTAGATATCATCAACTTGTAGTGAAATGTCAACTATATTTATCATTACTACATATTTTTGTTTTTAAGATCTTGAATTTGTGATACGTATGAATTCAATTAAATTTGTGTGTAGTCAACTTGAATATTTGTTCAGTGCTTCTTATTATATGTGTTTTCTTTTTTATTTCAATATTTTATACAAGTAAAAGTTGTTGATTTTGTATTCCATTTTAAATTTACATCCAGGTTCTGATTTGTGGTGGACGTTAAATACCGTCTTCTATCAAATCATTTCTTGTAATGTATATTATTTTGGTCATCCCTATGATAAAGAAGTTTTTCAGAAATGCTGATAGAATTGGATGTATTGTTGGATGAGGTGTTGTATAAGGAGTTAAAAATTATATGGAGTATAATATTTTGTATTAAAAATTAAATTGTATTTTATTTTTTTAATTAAAAATCGAGTAGATTAAAGGTAAACTAATCATTCTTTTGAAAATTACATTCGTTTTTATAGTTAAAAATCAGTGTTTGTATGTCAATATGAGATACATGTGACACATCATGTGTAACTGTTTGGTTATTCGGTTAACTACATCAAATTTTAGTTAGATGAAAAATTTAATAAAAATGATTATTTTATTTTTTTTCATTTCATGTCAAAAAATTAATTAATTAATTTTTAAATAAAAGGTTGGAATATAATCTAATTTCTAATATAATAATTTTTAACCTGTAGATTTCAAAGGTGAGGCGAGCTACTGCATGTTGATGAATCTATCAAAGTAAACACTTAATTAGCCATGGATCCGTTGTTGGCTAAAAAGGAACTACCACTACCATAGTAAATTGGTATAAAGCGACTGTCAACAAAAACAAAAGGAAGGCATTGATTACACACTCATTAAACTTGACCACAATCCCCCAACTATGCTTTCACTACAATGGATACATCCAAAGAATTACATCAAATTTTTGTTTTTTTGTATTCATTTTCAAGTCAAGGAAACTTGGGAGAAATTGCAAGAACGTTCCATTTCAATGACAACAACGGCACAGAAATAAAGGCAAAGATGGGTTTGTCCCTACAACAAAGTTTCAACAGTACTTTGAGACTGAAGTTTTGATTTGTGAAGTGGGCCTTGTTGAATCATTGGATTGTGGATTAAGAATTTAGCCCAAAGAAAGAAAAGCATAAAGATTAAAAGAAACCCTAGCGATTGTCATCATATTGGTGTTGCATAGGGAAGAGAGCTTGGATTTCTGAAGTGACTCACAGGAGAGGAGGATCTTAGCTAGAAATAGAGAGATTAAAGCAAGTATTTGTTTCTTTTGTTGGGTGTTGTATGTCACATGCATTCTTTTTTGTTTTCCCTCTATAGCAATCTAGCAACTCGTAGGCGCATAGGTGGTCATGGCTTCTTTATAAGAAAAAACAAAATCACCCTTTCTTTATTCCTCCTAATCTCATACAATGTGATAGTGATATTAAATCTTGATTATATTTTGGTATCCAATCTTAAGCTAAGATTATAGTCCCCAAAGAGTATCAAACTCCTCCCACTTGAATGTCTTAATACCAAAGGAATGGTAATGGCATTAAGTTTAAGGTAAATTATGCTTTTTAAAATTGAAATAGTAGCAGCTTTAACTATTAATATTTATAAATTATTTTAAATTAGTCTTTATTCTAAAAAAAAATAACTTTCAACATCTTTTTTTTCCGGTTTTATTTTTTTTAGGATTAATTTTTTTATAATCATGATTTCAAATTTAATCTTTAATGTTACAAAAAAAAAATAAAACTGTAAAAAAAATTAAATTACATAATATGTAAATGTTAAGAATTAATTTTTTAAAATTAAATCTAAATTGACATAATGTATAAATGTTGAAAGTTAAAGTTACTATTATGTCAATTTTTAAAGTTATCATTAGCTAAATGGTGACAAGAAAAACAAAATTAGTACTTGAGTTACATTTTGAAGGTGAAAAAAAAAATTAATAGTGAATGCATTTTAACTCTAATTTGCTAGGCACCAACATGAAATCTTAACTTGAAGACGCTGACCAAGTGGGTCCCTAGTTGAATGTACACATAAGATTGATCGGATGATATGGCAATAATGGTGAGATTTGACCAGTCAAAGAGACCAGGTTGGCCTACTGTTTTTTTGGCAGACAAAAGCAAGTGCAAATGATAGAGATGGGAGGGTAAAAAAAGAGAGATACCTGGCTTCTCAAGGGTATTACTATTATTCCATCAAACCCCTTTATTCATCCATTGTAAGATTCTTCCATTGCAGCCTTATTAGATTGCAGATTTCTGATATGGGTCCCTCCGTGCTTTAATGCTTTAAACTCCTTTCAATCTCCACTAACACACATCAAAGATAAAGTACAAAAAAACAGGCTTATATACTACAGGAATGGAACATAAGAATAGAGGGAATTAGAATTACAGTTTCATTACTCTGGAAACAAACATACCTGTACTCTTCTTGTTTGAGTTGTAAGAAAAAAAAAACAAGGAAAATGAGTTGCAATGGTCAAAGAGTAGTTATGTTTCTTATCTTTTTTGGGCTATTAACAACTCAGCCATGCAGAGTTTGTGGGTTGAAAAGATCAGACCTTGTCTTCACACAGCATGGAATAGGAAGCAGGAATGAACGTGTTCTCAAAGCTGTTGTTGACATGAAGGGAATAAACACAGAGAAAAAAGCTGCAGCAGTGAACAGAAGATTTGATCCTAATCAATCAAGCAAGAGAAGATTTCGAAGAGGGCCGGATCCTATCCACAACAAGTCTTGACGAACTGAGAAAAGAAAAGAAACAACTTCAGTCAGTACAGAAAAACAAAGCAGAACTAGAAGCTGGTACTTAGTTCTTTTGTGAGGGTTGGTTGATTGGATTTTCTTTTTCTTTTAGGTTATATATTTATATGAAGAGATTTGTATAGTGAAAGTTAGTTGAAGTGAGGCAGAGGCATCTGTGTACTGTAAGCTGACATTGTGATAGTTGTTTGATTTGACCCAGACTGGCGAAAGCAAAAAAAAAAAAAAAAAGTATAGATTATGGAGTGGGTTTTTTTTCTTTTGCATACGGAAACACTTTGCTAGTTTTCATGTGCAAATCTTAAATGTTTATTCACAACTTAAGTTTCTTGTTCTTTTTTTTTTTTGAGATAAAAATGTTACTGCTTAATGCAAACACAACAGAATTGAATTTGATTAATTTATATATGTAAATATATAAAGTTGCAGTTTGCAAAACAGGTTGAAACTTTATGATATGGCTGAAACATCTGCATAATTCGATGGGGGCATGCATCATCTTTCAGTATTAATTAAACATATACGATTTTGAGTCTCAAGCATCAATTAAAACAAGTCATATGGTAACTAAAGTTTGGGAAGAAAAGTAGGGACACTTTTGTTTTATTTTCTTCTTCGACGGAAATTAATTTTAAAACCAACATCGCAGCTGCCTTACTATATAATAATGTACGAACCAAACTTTCGGAGCAGAGAGAAAATGAAGAAAATGTTGGGGGTGATGACAATTCATGAATAAAGTTTAGTGAATGTAAAAACGAATCAAATTTTCATCCATTTGTATTGTTAAAAATTGATGTGATTGATGGAATAATAAGATAGTGATATATGGTGTGCCATATGTACCTTATTTTAACGTACATTGACCAATTTTTAACAATAGAAATGAATGATATTTTTAACAGAAGGACCAATTTGATATTTGATATAATGTACAAGGACTAATATAATCATTTTTTAGTAGAGGGAAAAAATGCAATCCTACTCCTAATATAGAGGTCTCCAAAATATTTTATTTGAGTTCTTAAAATATCAAATATCATACTGATCAATTTATAGGTTAAATTATAAACATACGTGGATTTAAGTTCTCAAAATATCAAATATCGTACTAGTGAATTTATAGATTAAATTATAAACATGTGTGGATGTCTATTCTTTAAACACAACCCAAGCTAATGGTGAGGTTAAATGATATAAAACAATAACTTTTTTTTTATAGTAAAAGAGGCATTAGAATGCCTTATTCAATAAACTTAATCATCATGACCATCCGATATGTTAGCCATCAGGAACTTACAAGTATGAGAACAAGGAATATCAATGATATGTATATCTATATCAGTAAAATTGCAAGTCCTAGCTAACCAATCAGCCATTGCGTTGTTATCCCGACGAACAAGTTGAAGTTTGTAGTCCGTAAATTGCCAAAGTAAGCGAAAAATTTCCTTAACGATAGTGTCCACTGATTCCCCATTGAAGTTTGCCTGTATTAAACTCAAAGCCATAGAACAATCACTTTCAATCACAATCTTCTTAAAGCCTCGAAGTTGAGCTACTAGCAAACCATGAAGAATGGCCCAAAGCTCCGATGATAATGTCGAACCGCTGCCCACATATCTTTGGTAACCAGCTAACCATCACCCATCCAAGTTGCGTAAAACACTAGCAGCCGCTGCCCAACTATCGTCCATGCTCGCGGCTCCATCTGAATTTATTTTTATCCACCCAAGGTCTGGTGGACACCATTTGTCCCTGTGCACCATGTTAAACCCTTTACCAGAATGTTTGCTGGACGCCATTCGGATGCTAGACACCATACTGTCAACCATTCTAACCACACCTATAGCAGGGCCTAAAAAATTATTAAAAATCAAGTTATTGCGCTGTTTCCACAACAACCAAATTGTGACAGCAAATGTAACACCATCCCCTGTGCCATGGTCTGCATTGAAACTCTTCCTACTCAAATTGTCCATTAACCAACTCTCCAAATCAGCACTAAGAAAGCATTTTGCTCAGTTGGTTTCAACAACAATAACCATACATCCTTAGCAATTCTGCAGTCACGAAGAACATGCCGAACTGATTCAACAGCCGAACCACAAACACTACAACTTGTATCATCAGTCATAACCCTACAAATTCAACCAAAATATTTTGAAGGTTGGAACTAGTTTAGAATTAGATCATAATTTGGGACTTTGGATGAAATTTGCCCCAAAACAATATACATAATGGAACACAAAAAGCCCAATAATTTGGGCTTGTTATTTACCAAGAATTAAAACCTTGACCTCGTTGCAGCCCTCTAATCAATGGCCGAAAGAAAGACTGTCTTTTTGCGGATAGTTACCCGAAAAACTCGAGGTCATGGTTTCTGGGTAAATAACAGAAAAAGCCCAATAAGGTTTGCCTCTTATTCTTTCCTTCTTAACATATATAAGTGAAATATTATAACCTATGAAACTCGGATCGAATCGCCTCAAAAACCCTAGATTACTTAGTTAGAGGCAGAGCGGCTTCAAAATGGTTCAGCGGCTCACTTACCGCACTCGTCACAGCTATGCCACCAAATCCAACCAGCATCGCGTCGTCAAAACGCCCGGTAACTTCTTCAATCACCTAACTTAGATCCGTCAATGGATTATGAGTATTTTGTATGATTGATGCTGCATCCGCTTGCTGCTGATTTTTTTTTTGTTATTTTTCTTTTTAGGAGGAAAGCTTGTTTATCAGACTACAAAGAAGAGAGCTAGTGGGCCCAAATGTCCTGTCACTGGCAAGAGAATTCAAGGAGTATGTTTCTCTCATTTTCAGTGTTTTTAGTAGAATTTAATGAATTAGAAGCAATTTGTTTCCTGGAAATGTGATTTATTGAAGATTTTGATTCATTTACATTTAAAGCTTCTCTAAAGTTTTTGTCTTGACAACAATACTAGGTTAATTATGAGTTTAAGCTAATTTAATCTTTTGTTCAATGTATTTCATTGGCTTTGTTTAATGGTTTCACTTATTTTGTGATCATTTCCTCGTATATAAGTGTTCCTCGGAAATTCAATTGCAATATGCTATGTGCGTATGTTGAGGTTAAATGTGAGCTATGTTTTGCAGATTCCTCACTTGAGACCTGCCGAGTATAAGAGGTCTAGATTGCCAAGAAACAGGAGGACTGTGAACCGTCCCTATGGTGGAGTTTTGTCTGGCAGTGCTGTTAGGGAAAGGTATGCGCATTAGCATTTAAGATTTTGTAGTTTCTCTCTTATTTGTATTTCGTCCTGTGCATGCAATGGCTTATGATTTTCTTTTCATGATTCCAGGATCATTCGTGCCTTTTTGGTGGAAGAGCAAAAGATCGTGAAGAAGGTTCTAAAGATTCAGAAGGCTAAGGAAAAGGTGTCATCCAAGAGCTAGAAATTCGATATATGCTATCTCTGTATCGTAGTTTGAGGTGTGGATTTATGTTTTTACCTTGGCTGTTATGAACCTGCATTTTTACTTATCTTTGTCAACAAATCTACTTCTGTTAAAATTTTGTTTTTTGTTCATTCACTTGTCTGCTCTTTCTTGAAATTTCCTTTGGGAATTGGATGTTTGATGTATTTGCAGATGAGTTGCATTTGCTATCATTATTAAAACTAGTTATGTGATTGCCTTAATGACATGCTCCCTTGCTGTACATGCGTATATCTCACCATTTCAGAGGAGAGGCCATATGTAAAAGAATCTTGGTTGCCTTTCATGTATGACTAACTTTTTAATCTTGATGAAATGTTGCCATGTTTGACATATTGGGACGACTTGGGGAAGAATTTCATAAAATCATATACAAAAGATGTTTTTCATGAATAGTAAGATAATAAGCAGCCATGTTAAGTGTGCAAAGTAGTTGATAATGAATGTTAAGTAGCCCAATAAGGTTGCATAATGAGTTCTTTCTAGGCATATGCATCTTCGTCTTTGGTAACCAATCATTCCTTGGTTAACCGACACATTGCTACAAATCAAAGCAATACAATATTTAGTCAGAGTACGCTAAATTGTTTTTATAAGCAAAGCAAAGCAATGACGTTTAGAGGAGAGGTGTGAGTTGAAAGGTCTCCTTTGGTCTGAAATTCATATTTTGCCTCTCGATCTGCCGATTGGAGCATGCTAAACTGAGTACGCTACGAACATGATTCGATAACCTTCAAATCACTTCAACAAATTTTTACCATCAAACCTGAATTTATGTATGGATGGATGAGCATAAAAAACCCATCTGCCTACAAAAATGAATCACAACAATATTCAACTTCTAAAGTGACTAGCCATCATAACAGCTGGGACGAGTGCAGGCATTTTTGGATGTTGTTCAAAATCCATATAAAACAGTATGCTTTTAATTTCTTCTTAAAAACTCATAAATTCAACCATTGAATCTATCAAATAAAAAAGTTAGTTCAGCCAAATTTAATTGCTATTCGATTGTTTTTTTAGTTTGGTTCCAACAAGTATATGTTGATTGATGGATCAACTGATCCAACCTCTTGTTGCAGATTTATTTCTTAACCAGTTCTCGATCTAATCGGTCAATCATGATATATTTAAAATGGTTGTTTCATAAATTTATTCATGATCACTTTTTTTTTTGTATTATTCAGGTCAATCTACAATGTTGTCATTAAAGTTCGAACCTGTGTCTCTCCTTGAAGATACAATATACTCTATTACATCCAACACTTTTTAATTATTTGTAATTTATTTGATATCTATACTCAATCCACTTGAAAAGAAGTTATTTTTTATTTTAAGTTAATTCAAAAATCAACTCACAAATTAAAATGTTCAATCTTAAATTATTATAAAAATTAAAATTTATGATTAAAAAACTATAATTAATAATAGTGTTATTACAACTTAAAAAAGTTAATTTATTTAAATTTAAATTTAATGGATTGGGGGAGTCTAAGTCAAGTATAAAACAAAAAGCTCTAGAATCAAAAAAAAGAAAAGAAAAAGAAGAAGCAATGTGACTTTTACTTTTACTTTTTTTTTTTTTAGCCTTATCCTTGGGTGGCTTTTTCTTATAAATTTTAATTACGGTTGTTAGCCTTTATCTTATCCCTCCAACAAGTTGAGTTCCGGTCCCTACCGTGGAATTTTAGCGGGAAGAAAACAGCATTTCAAATCCAAAAATCAACTGAAACGAATGGAAAAGGCAAAGCCTTGTTCAAGGCATTTTCTTCTCTCATTTGCTCCTTTCAGAATTTCCATTTACTGAAGCAAACCCAAACCCCACACTCAACTCTCCATGATTCTCTTCATTTCTTTTTCTTTTTCCGTAATATATAATCACAATGCCATTGATCATTCCTACCCATTACTCCAAAACCGCTCTACACCAATGGCTAGTTCCAGTGTGCCGAAGAGGCCGCCTCCTCCGCCGCCACCGTTTGCGAGGCTGATGAGGAGTAGAGACCCAAGGAATGAATATAACATTCTTCCCTTTGACGGTTCACCAATTATGAAGCTTCCGGAGGTTTTGCTCTTCATTTATTTGTTTTCCGATGCTTTGGTTTTCTGGTTATTGTTAATAATTTATGCTGAAAATTTTTGACCTTTTCTTGTGCTTATACAGATTGAGATTGCGGTTGAAGCCGTTACTAAAATGAAGAGCCTCAGTCTCCGAAAAATTGATGGTGTTGATGAAATAGACATATTTAATTGGCTTTCTTCTCTTTTTGGGTTTCAGGTATTATCTGCTTTTTTTTTTGGGTCATCGTCGTTGGTTTCGCTTTCATCTTTCCAGCTATGCTGCCAATGCAGAAACTCGATGGCTGATAATATTGATGATAATGTCTATGTATATGAACATATTAATTCTCTATCTTTTTGGCAAACCCCCCTCTTTTTCATCTGAGGATTTGAGCTCGAGGACATAAAGTTGGAATCACAGCTTCTAACCACTAAATTATCCTTTTGGGGCACTAATATATCGATATTTTAAATGCCATTGTCAATGTCATTAACTCTTTATATATGCTTTACATACTCAATTCTGAGTTAGGTACTGTCATGTATCTTAGAGAACAGAACCTTTATTACTGAGTTGGTTGTGCATGATGATTCCTTGTTTCATTATGCTTAAATTCGCTTTTCTTATAATGTTTTGGAATATTAAAGAAAGGGAACACAACAAATCAGAGGGAGCACTTAATATTGCTACTGGCCAATATTTATACGAGGAAGAAGGATCTCAAGCGTTGTACTGAGGTGCATAAAGTTCCTTCATTCTTTCCTTTTGAATCTAATTTCTCTATTCAGTTTGATTTAATTTTGGATTGATTTTCATATTAATACCATCATATATTGAAGATTGATTAAGTTTCTTATAGGTTGAAGCACTTGAAGGGGCCATAAAGCAATCGAAACAAGATTTTCTCAACAATTATGAATTATGGTGCAACTATATGCGTACCAAATCAAATATCAGGTAATGTTTTTTTATTTTAGATTATGAAAAAAGTTACGAATTTTTAAAAATTTTAAATCTACATTAGACTTTTTATTGCATATTGAGCACACTGAATTTCATTCTTTTGGTACAGAACAGAAGAGAAAGAGCAGAAATGTCTCATTTATGTTGCACTCTATCTTCTTATATGGGGTGAAGCTTCAAATATTAGATTCATGCCTGAATGCATTTGTTACATATTCCATAAAGTATGTTTCTTTCATTTCAATTAATCACTATCTGTGATTTGGAAATTCTCTAATTGCAGCTAGTGCTAGTATTTGTTCATCTGCCATGTTTTCATTGACGCGATAGCTAGTGTCTGTAGTTACTATTGAAAATTTTTATATCATTAGGATCAGAGCCATCATTAATAATTCTTAAAAAGTAGCAATGAGAATTAGAGATGCTTCAATTTTTTTTTGGAAAATGGAGTAATGCTGTATCTACAACTAATTGCTATTGCAAATGTTCACAACTGTGTGGTGCAAATTACATGAATTATGATTATGAAGAGAGAGAGGCTGTTAGCTGTAGATTTAACTTTGTCACTTTTATGTTAGACAGCGATAATGAAAAGAGAAAAAAAGAAGAAGACATATACATTATTTTTTACATCATTGTCATTCCAACATATTCAACTTTGCTGAGTTTCCATTGACTTCACAGATATGGATGTCGAGCATAAAATCAGACAAGTAATAGAGTTTGAGAGACTGTTCTTATCAGAAATATGCACTCTTCTGCAGCTTAACTTTAAGTGGATAATAGAAATCTATCCTTCACCCTAGAAATAGTTCTTAAAATTCTGGCTCTGCTTGATTGGTATTTTAAGTATGTTACTGCACATAATAAATCAATCATGTTATGTGGTTTGTTGCTGAAGAAGATAATGTACTTGAACATTTTTTTGTCAATGCTGATATATGGTAACTGAGTCGCAGAAGATTATGTAATATAAGCATGCATCCTACATTAGAAATTCATCATGTTGATTGATATTTGTTCATCTTCCATGTCATGTTGCCTAACCTCTCCCGCCCTCTTGTTTTCTCCTTTCTATAAGTAACCTTCTGCTCTTTCCCCTGTTTCATGATTGTATAAGATGGCGGATGATGTTAATCAAGTTTTTTCTGGCGATAAGAGGATCCAAAACCCAGATGGAAGCTTTTTAAGCAATGTTATAAAACCTATTTACGAGATCCTATCTAAGGTAATATTTGTTTTATTAGATAGCACATGTTTTTTCCTATCACCTGAAACATCCCACGTAAATTTTATTATTATTTGGTGAGAAAGGAAGCAGGAAAAAACAAAGGCGGCAAAGCAAGCCATTCTAGATGGAGCAACTATGATGATCTAAATGAGTGCTTTTGGTAAGCTCTGAATGATTAGTTCTGTTTTATTTATTACCAGTCAAGTCAATATTTGATGTGTACAATATACATTCTTCTAGGTCTGGTAAGTGCTCTTTGGAGCTACGTAAACAAAAAGAGAAGATGCCATTGCGAGCTGCACACGAGGCAATTTGTTTTTCCTCTTAAATTTTATCTCACATTATATAGTTCTTTTATCTATATGTGTGTGCATGCCAAGTGTATTTAACATCTCCTTAAAGAAATATTGGTTCTTATATGGTTTTTTCCGGAAATTCCAGAAAATTAGGACATGGGTGGGTATGGGAATAAAAACATTTCTAAGATAATAATATACAATAAAATATAAAATTAATATTTCAATCTAGTATTAACATGAAAATAGCTTTTTATTTTTTATTTTTAAATCAATTATGAAATTGGAAACTTGAATCTTGAAAAATCCATTAAGATTGAATAACTCAAACTCAAAAGCTGAAAAGTTTATACTCTAAATTACTTAGCAAGATAAACAATTTTCATGCTTGTCTTATTTTTTATGGTTTCATATTCTTTCTCATTTGTTCTTAGTCCTTGTAACATATTTACTGTTACTTTGCTTTCTTCTCCATTATTTGCAGCATTTAATCTCCCTTTCTTTTTTGTTTCTCCCTCTGTCTTCTTCTTTTTCTTTATTGAAGCATTTGACTTTCTTAAATCCTAATATCCCTGTTTTCTCACTCATTGCTGACGCTATATCTGGGGGAAAGGTATCGGGTCTGGTTTTATTTTATTTTATTGAAGTGTCATTATGTGTCTGATACATGTCACGCCTCCATGTCGGACATGTGTCCGACACTTGGACACTCCCCTGCACAAAGTGACTGTGGTTCACAGCTTGCAAGTTTTTGAGAGTTTTGTGCTCTTTTGTGTTAGTGAAAGAAGTAAGATTTTATTATAAACCAAGAAAATTGTTGGAAAAATGAAAGTCAAGAACCAAATTTTGATCTTGTCAAATTTCCAGCTTTAATATATGGATATGATGCAAAATGTAATATCAACAGCTCCAGTATTAATAGTGCAAACATGAACGATATGTTCAATTGTCCCCACTTTCTGATACATCGTTCCTGAATCACTTAAACTGCACCTTTACCCTTGTGCAGGCTAATAGTTGAGTCTATTTTCTTGTCAAAATTTTGAAACATTAAACAACGTAACAAAATCAGAGTAACTACGTATTGAACAAATAATGACTTATCAGGAAGGAAACAAAAGCTAAAGTTTTTCTTGTAATCTAGGGTTGGAGTCATTGGTTATCTACTAAGATAGGTGTGACGGGAACATTGTAAATTATTTTTCTTATATTTGTCAACATTACAAGTCCATTTTTTTTTTTTTTGCAGTTTTGAAATTTTAAAATAATGTTGCCACTTGTAATCTAGGACTGCAAAAAATAATGTTGCCAATTTTAAAATAATGTTGCAGTTTTCAAATTACAAGTCACAAGTGGCAACATTATTTTAAATTTCAAAACTGCAAAAAATGTAGTTTAAGCTTTTGGTGAGCTAATTCCTTTCATATGTATATATATTAATCACTATCAGTTCGTCTTTTTCAATACCGTTCAGATCTTTCATGTAGGACTTGAGTTAATGTTTGTATATTCTTTGCAGATTCTAGAGCAATTTACTGATGGCTGGTGGAAGTCCAAAATTAATTTTGTTGAAGTCCGCACATATTGGCATGTTTATAGAAGTTTCGACCGAATGTGGGTATTCTTCATAATGGCTTTGCAGGTGATCT
Source organism: Gossypioides kirkii (assembly GCA_005610355.1). NCBI lineage: Eukaryota > Viridiplantae > Streptophyta > Magnoliopsida > Malvales > Malvaceae > Gossypioides > Gossypioides kirkii. Next base: position 29,595 of record CP032245.1, on the reverse strand, counting down.
CACCTTTCAACATTCTGCTTTAGGTATTTGTAACTGTCTAGGTATTATTAGCATAGATGCCTTTTTTTTTTCTTTTTCAGGCCATGATAATTGTTGCATGGACGCAATCTGGGTCCACTTCTGCCAATAATGAAGTTGTCTTGAGAAGAGTGTTGAGCATTTTCATTACTTACGCTATTCTCAGTTTTTTTCGAGGTACTACTGGTGGTCTTTATGAATTCTCCCTCTTGTTAAAGCAATCCCATAATTGTCAAATTGACATTGTATTATGAAAAATTCTTCTTGTCATGAGTGACTGTGGCTTTGTTTTAATATAACAGTTCACTTAGAAGTTCCACTATCATATAGACGTTATTTTTAATTGCAAGATATTTGGTATTGATAAACTGAATTTTGAGATTTTCATCTTTTCCATATATAATTTCATGCAGCTATTCTGGACGTAATTCTCAGTATCCATGCTTGGAGGAACTCTGATCTTACCCAACCACTGCGCTGCCTTCTGAAATTGGTTGTGGCAGCTATCTGGGCAGTAGTTTTGCCGGTAGGATATTCCACTTCTGTGAAGAATCCAACAGGACCATTGAAGTTCCTTAACCACTGGGCCAGAGATTCACACAATCAGTCATTGTATAATTATATTGTTGTGCTTTATATGATACCTGATTTACTGGCTATTATGCTATTCTTGCTTCCACGTTTGAGGGAAAAAATGGAGCTATCAGATTGGCCAGTAATTAATATTGTTATGTGGTGGGCTCAGGTTAGTATATCAACATGGTTGCTTTTAATCATCATCATTAGTATGAGAATTATTGTTAGTATTGTTCTTTCTTGTTTTCTTCTGTGTGATCATTGTTAGTGTTTTTTCCTCAGACTCCTTGGTTGTTGTCTTAGTTTAATTATTCAAGTTATCTATGTTAATATTTTCCTTTGCGCAGCCAAAACTTTATGTTGGAAGAGGCATGCATGTGGGAACTTTTTCACTTCTAAAGTAAGAGAATTTTTTTCTCCATTGGGCCTTTTTCTCCCTACTCATGTTTAATGTTCTTCAGGTTGTTCTAGGATTTTAACATATTGCATTAAGTGAATGACATTTCTTTACTTTCAGGTATACGATATTTTGGATATTGGTGCTAAGTGTCAAGCTAGCATTCAGTTACTTTGTGGAGGTTATTTATCCTTTTTTGATGCATATCTTTTCATAGTCAGAATGCTCAATAATCAATTTATTAAAACTTGTAGTTCATTTGCTTCAATGGGCACATTCATTCCACAGTCAGGAAGCATTATATTTCTGTTAGCTTGTATTGCTACTTCACACTAAAAGTCCCCATGACATATTTTTAAATAAGGATCTCTTTTCCATTTGGGTTATAGAAAAGCATATATAAGAAAGTATTATTTTGATTCAGCTAATTGGCTACAGAATAATGCTTTGTATAGAGTAACATCTTTTATGAATGAGTCCCACCAATTACACCTAGTTATATAGTGCTTGAAATCTGAATAGGGAAGCACAATATTCTATAATAGTTAGGTGATTTCTTATTTTTGTTTTTTGTTTTGTATTTCTCAGTTTAGTTATGAAATTGTTGCCAGAAAATGCAGCATAATTTTTTTTCCAAAGTTGTTCCCATTGAACGTAGACCATAGAGTAATAAGAACTCATGAACATGTGATATCATGTTAAATAATTAAGGTACTTGACAACAAAGAGATTTATCAGGCCTGTTCCAAGTCAATCTTGGTTCCAAAATATGAATCTCTCTTTGGAACCAATCTGCTGTATTCTGATGCCAACTTTGAAGGTTTTAACAGTCTTGGTTTGACCCTTTCTTGCTGACACTTTTTTGCTGCTTTCGTAAGGTTTTATCCTTACTTCCAATTTTTGTATTAATGTATGATCTTATCTTACACGATGTACCAAAGAATAAACATGTTAAAAATCACAGCATGTATTGGAGCTGAAGGTAGTTTATCTAACTTACTTTAGTTCTAGCATGAGAGGAAGCACATAGCTTATTTCTATGGTAACTTATTTTGCAATCAGTGGGAACATATTCATATGCATTCAGTCTAATCTGCAAATTATTGATCTCGCAAACTTTTCCATCAAATTATTTAAACTCTTTGAGGATATATAGTTCTGAGTTCTGACAGCTTCATTCTTTTTCACTTATTGTGTCCATAGATATTGCCACTTATTCGACCAACAAAGGTAATCATGAAGATACAGGTAGAAGACTACCGGTTGCATAAGTTTGTTCCTAATGGTAATAAATTATTCTTCCTTAGAATATTTTATTCACCTTGTGATTGCACCAAAATCGACTTAATTTTCATTTCACCTGAACTAATTCATGTTCTCTAACTTATATAGTAAAGCACAATATGGGAGTCATTATAGCAATATGGTCTCCAATCATCCTAGTAAGTAAGCTTTCAAGAACTTCGGTTTGACAGTTATACCATAGTCTTAATCCTTACATCTACCCTGTAACTTGTACCATTATCTGAGAGAGCAGTTCTTTGGTAGGTTTATTTTATGGATGTTCAAGTATGGTACACCATCTTTTCTACTCTTCTAGGTGGAGTTCTAGGAGCTTTCAGGCACTTGGGTGAGGTATGAGGCCACTTCATTGACACTTACATGCAAAATATTTTTATGAATATGTGAAAGTAAGAATTTCATTTCATACTTTCTCCCAATTATTGCACAGATTCGAACAATTGGGATGGTGCATTCCAGATTTGAATCTATCTCTTCTAAATTTCGAAGCTGTTTTGTTCCACAATATTCTGATGCAGTGACAGAAACCTTGGTAGTGCTATCCTAACTTATCTGCACAATGAGTCTTAAAATTTTGGAATTCTAGTACTTTATTCACATTCAAAGCAAATGTATGCAATATGTATGGTGTGATCTACAGCTATTTATATTGGTATGACCTTTAACATTTTTCTCTTTTGCGCTAAACATAAGTACTATGAATTTCCCAGAGTACTTCAAAGGAACCAAATGAGAAGGAATATTTCCGTTGCATGTGGAATGAGTTCATACATTCCATGCGAATGGAGGATCTGATTAGCAATAGGTTAGAGCATCTTCTTCCCAGAGATTTCGTACTGTAAGACAGACATACATGCATACTTTCTAATATCACTCTGCTTTCTTCTCCTGTTCGGGGACAGAGAGTTGCTGCTTTTATCATCTCCGCTGACTAATGAGCCTGGGGATCAGTTGCCACTCTTCTTGCTAGCCAGTAAGGTAAATATTCTTGAGTGTTTATGTTGCTTGGCATATCATGTAATGCAAACACAAAGTCTTTGTTTTACATATTTTCTCTATCCACATATGACAGATTCCTGCTGCAATAAACATCGCAAAAGAGTTTAAGAGGAAGGATCATGCTGAGTTAGAAAAAGTTATTGGGAGTGATAAATATACTTGTGCAGCCATACTAGACTGTTATTACACACTGAAGAGTCTTATATTTTTACTTCTAAAAGATGAAGATGACAAGAAGTAAGACAGAAGCACTTGTAGTACCTTTGAACTTCGGACATAATGCAAACTGGTCTGTGATTGTTTTCCTATTTTCTTCTTCTGGGATAGGATTGTAGAGAAGGTCTTCCATGCTGCCAATGGTAAGAAATGTTTTTTGCAAAACTTCAACGTGAATGGTATGCCTTTGCTGGCTGTCAAGTTGGAGAAGTTCCTAAAGATCTTGGTAATAACTGAGCTTATTCTATTTTCATTTCCTGTATTTTTGTCCCTGCATTCGCTGTTGGTGGCATGTAATTGACTTGTATCTATTAATTAAGCATCTGTTTCTTGAGTTGTTATGTGGCAGATGGCTGATTACGGGGATGAAGAATTCCAGAGTAAAATCACCACTGCCCTCCAGGAGATCATGTATATAATACTTGAAAGTATTGATGAGAACTCTACTCTCAAAGGAGCTCTGAAACGTGATGAAATCTCTCACAAGTTTAAAAACATAAATACTAGTGATATCAAAAAGAATATCTGGAGTGAAAAGGCACTGAAACTCATTACTCTTAAATATGATTTTCACATATTTCAAACAAAGATCAATTTTTTATAAGTTCTAAAATTTTCTACAGGTAAATAGGCTTCATCTGCTTTTGACTTTCAAGGAATCTGGCACAGATGTGCCTCTGAATTCAGAGGCTCGTCGTCGAATCACATTTTTTGTGAACTCCTTATTTATGAATATGAGAAGTGCACCAAAAGTCAGTAACATGCGTTCCTTCAGGTTGTTAACTCTAGTAAATTTTGAGACTGTTATATTAGAAACTAGCTGTCGTAACCAACACATCAATTCAAAAGTGAATCTACAATTCTTGATTCATGATTGGTTGAGGTCTCCAGGGTAGTTCTATACGAATTATATGTAGATACTATAATCTGTTGGTTGGAAAAGATATGACTTTAAAGTACCTTCTTGGAATTTTAACATAAATTTATTTCTTGCAATTTATTTTCTTAGTGTTTTGACTCCGCATTACAAAGAAGAAGTTCTTTACTCTGATGAGGAACTTAATAAAGAAAATGAGGATGGAGTATCAACTCTGTTTTACCTGAAGACAATTTATCCAGGTGAGTTATTTATCCATTACCATATTACTCTTTATTATTTGGAGTAACGAGAACTAAGTTAGAGATGTCTGCAAACTAGATGAGTGGACCAATTTCAAGGAGCGTATGAAGGACAAACTGGAGGAGGAGGAGAAGGAGGATCGTCGTAAGTGGGTGAGTTACAGAGGACAGACACTCTCTAGATCAGGTCTGGATGATGATGATCAATTACCAGTCTGTCATACAATAACTTAAAGTTAATTTGTTCATTCTTGGTGTTTGACGTAACTATGTTTTCCTATGTGTTTCTAACCAGTTAGAGGGATGATGTACTACAAGAAGGCTCTAGAACTGCAGTGCTCCATGGAATTTACTGATTGTAACGACCAATGGCTTATATAGACATGAGATGAAAATTCTAAATATTGTCTCCAAAATTGATTCAATATTTTTCAGTTCAGCAGAAAGTTGTGTCATATAGTTATTAACTTTATATTGATTTCCATCATAGCTAATTCAAACGAGGAGGATAGCATTCGGAAGCAAAAATTACCTGATTTGAAGTTCACCTATATCATTTCTTGTCAGATATACGGAAATCTCAAACGTTCAAAAGATCCTCGACAAAAGGATATTCTAAACCTCATGATAATGTAAGTAACTTGCAGAGTGCATTAATAAGATTAAAGTTCTTGACGTAAATCTATGGCTGATTCCTTTACTTCTAAAAGGTATCCATCATTACGTGTTGCCTACATCGATGAAGTAGATGAGGCTTTGAAGGAAAAGACTGAGGGAAAAACTGAGAAAGTGTATTACTCTGTTCTTATCAAGGGTGATACGATCAATTATTCTGAAAGAGTAAGTGCTAGTTTGTATGAAATTAATTTCCTAAATGAATTTTATTTAAAGTACTTGATTTTGAATCTTCACCCTGTATGGAACCTGGCAATCCTCAACCATTTATAATAATTTTGGGCCTGGTGGGGTTTCTGTGAAGATTCTATGAATATGATTCCTGATGGAGTGAGTTAAAATATTTCCTGTTGTGAACAGATATAATCATGCATATAAAGTTAACAGTTATTAGTTACAACTAGCTTTATGTGCTTTCTCTCTTATCTACTAGTGGCAAGTGGGATGCTAAAAAGTGAAGTATAACCTAATACTTGTATATATGTTGAGACCAGAAATTAGTTCAGATTCCACTAGATTTGGAATATAAGAAATTGTATTCTAATGTCTTTTCTCCTTAATCCTTACAATGTCTGTAGAATCAAAAGAAGTTTTGCATCTGCAATATTCCTAAAGTGGCATACACACCTGTTAAGGCTCATGTCAGAGAGTGATATCATATTCTGGAAAAACTGATTTAAGCACTCTACAAGACATTTACACATGCTAACCTCAACAATTCAGTGCCTGAATGGTTAGGTTTCACTGGTGAATTGGTGTCCAGCATTTGAAGTTTTATATCTAACTCTTAGAATCTGTTCTAGTCAGTTTCTATTGAAGTGGTGGCTAAAATATTATGTTGGAAAAAGAATTCTGTTTCAATTGTTTGATTAAGATAAATAGCTAGGCTACTGTGCATTACTTAATACCCTGATTTTTATGGAATTATTTGAAATTCTAATTGCTTATGGCATTCCTTTACAGTCGTGTGGTAAAATATCTTGCTCTGTTATTGTTTTGTTTTTTTGTGTTACTAATTTCTTATGACAACCTGGCGTGGCATGTTGCTTCTAGGAAATATACCGTATAAGACTTCCAGGTTCTCCAACAAAAATTGGTGAAGGGAAACCTGAAAATCAAAATCATGCTATTATATTCACTCGTGGAGAGGCCTTGCAGACTATAGACATGAACCAGGTAGATGCCTTTCTGCTTTCTTTCAAGGAGTCATTTGTTTTAGAAATTTGTCCAATGTCTTTAGGTTTTTGGTTGTAGGACAATTACTTTGAAGAGGCTTTTAAGATGAGAAATGTATTGGAAGAGTTCCCACATTCCCATGGTGCACAAAAGCCTACAATATTAGGTTTAAGGGAGCATGTATTTACGGGAAGGTTAGCGTGACCACTTCTCTTTATTAGTTTAACTGATCTTGAATGGATAAATAGAGTCAAAATGCAAAATACCATTTGCAGAATAATTTGAAGTACTGAATTTTGCTTGAGCTTTTCTTCCTCTTCTACAGTGTTTCATCACTTGCTTGGTTTATGTCCAATCAAGAGTTCAGCTTTGTAACCATTGGCCAACGCTTTTTGGCAAGTCCTCTGAGGTAAACCTGTAATTCTTACGATAACTGACTCAGTGCTTCTGAAGCATCATGCCTGATTACTATTAATATTTTCATTGAGCTTCTAAGAAGAGCTTAAATGGTGGTTATGCTATTATAAGAACTTGCATAATAATAGTGATAAATAGCCATTTTGTACTGATAAAAATAACCCTCTCTCACAACATCTCAAATTAAATCTTTCACAATTCCATTTAAATCTAATAAAGGAACTCAATAGAAATAATGTAGCCTTTTGTAACTTTGAATTAGCCACAGAAGGTCAAGTCAAACCAGGCATTTCCAATTCAGTTTGAGCTGAGCTGAATCCTTTTCATTATAGTATACGACAATATATTTGAAAATGAAATCTCCCAAGTGATGATTTTGGGTGATTCTATATTCAGCAATACATTCTCACGGGATTTTTCCTTTTCTTTTATGGTGTACAAAGCTATTTCAGTTCAGATGTACAACTTTTTTACCTATGGACCTACTTAATTCTTACTTAACCAGTGCAGTTTCTTTAAATGGTTATCTTTTCAGGGTGCGATTCCATTATGGTCATCCTGATATATTTGACAGAATCTTCCACATAACAAGGGGTGGGATAAGCAAAGCATCAAAAACTATAAACTTAAGTGAGGACATATTCGCAGGTAATGGTCAACCATTGTAAGTAGCCAATGTCATATATTGGATATAGTGGCTAATTGCTTAAATATCTTCAGGGTTCAATTCGACTCTTCGTCTTGGGTCTGTGACACACCATGATTATATGCAAGTTGGAAAGGGGCGTGATGTGGGGATGAATCAGATATCACTTTTTGAGGCCAAAGTTGCAAATGGAAATGGGGAACAAACACTTACTCGTGATGTCCACCGTCTTGCATGTCACTTTGACTTCTTCAGAATGCTATCATTCTACTGTACAACAGTTGGCTTCTATTTTAACAGCCTGGTATATATAATATATACAAAAATGTTTTTCCATTTTTAGATTGGATGAGCTACTTCAAAAATTAAAAGATTGACTAGATTCATTTTTAAGTGATTTGACCTTATTAGTCAGTGTTACTGTTACGTCGGTAACTCACAGTATGACAAATATTCGGTGTTGCCTGGGTGTCGAATCCTTAATTTGACTAGATAAGCCTTAATAGTTGGATCTGGCATTCATTGCATATCAATGTAGGCTCCTGGATAATACTAAGACTTATGGATGGTTTTATCTGTGTTCTTGCTTGTAGTCTGTTATTCTTGGAAAACTATTGTGACTAACCCTATTATGATTCAGGTTACTGTCCTTATTGTGTATGTTTTCCTTTACGGCCGTTTGTACATGGTTATGACTGGACTGGAAAGAGAGATTCTAGAGGATCCAAAAATTAAAAATAACAATGCCCTGGAAGCAGCTTTAGTTACGCAATCTTTCATTCAGATGGGCATGTTACTGGTACTGCCCATGTTAATGGAGATTGGCCTGGAGAAAGGGTTCCGAACTGCTTTGGGTGATTTTTTCATTATGCAGCTACAACTATCTTCTGTGTTCTTTACATTCCAGCTTGGAACAAAGGCACATTATTTTGGGAAAACAATCTTGCATGGAGGTTCTAAATATCGAGCTACTGGGCGTGGTTTTGTTGTTCGACATTCTAAATTTGCTGATAACTACAGGCTTTACTCCCGAAGTCACTTTGTGAAAGCATTGGAACTGGGTCTACTGCTTGTCATATATGAAATTTATGGGGAATCATATCGCAATTCAAGTCTTTATTTGTTCATCACCTTCTCAATGTGGTTCCTAGTTGGATCTTGGTTATTTGCTCCCTTTATATTCAACCCATCTGGTTTTGAGTGGCAAAAAACAGTGAATGATTGGACTGATTGGAAGTGGTGGATGGGAATTCGTGGTGGTGTTGGTATCCAGCCTGAGAACAGTTGGGAGTCATGGTGGGATGAAGAACAAGAGTACCTTAGATACACAAGCACAAGGGGGAGGGTGCTTGAAATTCTTCTTGCGCTTCGTTTTTTCGTCTACCAGTATGGAATAGTCTACCACTTTGATATAGCCCATCACAGCAGGAGTTTGCTGGTATAAAATATGCTAATGACAGCAAAATTAATGTGAATTTAGGCTACTCTCTGATTAGTTTCATCACCATAACCTTATTACATGTAACTTTTTTGCAGGTTTATGGACTCTCTTGGTGTGCTGTTCTAGTAATACTTATAGTCCCAAAGGTATGTAATAAATTTTAAATTATGAAAAAAACTCTTACGAGGACTAGGTCAATGGAATTTGCTTAACCTAAAGTGAAAATATGAAAATGAAATTTTCTAATAACATTTTATTCCGTAGTGGCCTAGTTTTTTTTTTTTTTTTTTTCATTTTAACATTCAATAGATATTGAATGTAGTCTTTCGTTGAGAAAAGCAGCTGAAATAGAATTTCAGATTTTCTTCTGAAATTTATCAACAGAAGCATAAAATTGACTTGGTGTTCTGCTTGCATGTTCTTTGCTGTAGATAGTATCAGTACGTAGTTTACAGATGCTTCATATGGACCTCCAGCTGCCACTCAGAATGCTCAAAGGACTTCTTTTCCTTATCTTGTTGGTGGTCATGATCATCTTATTCAAATTTTGTGGCCTCACTTTGTCAGATTTATTCGCATCTATCCTTGCCTTCATGCCCACCGGCTGGGCTTTAATTCTTGTAAGTCCTTAAATTTTACGATTTTCAAATTTTAAGCCATATTCTGTCAATAGATCATAGCAAAAATGAACTGCATCTTTGTTATCCAATTAAACTTCTCCTTTATTTCCTGACCAATGAAAGAAAATTTTCGTCTCTTGTTCATTTGGTATAACCACCTAAACATTTTACTTGATGTTAATCACTTTGAAACAAACTGCATTCTTACAGGAAGTGCTTTGACTCATTTAACATGATCCATTGAATGTACCAAAATTTATTTCACAGAAAACTAATATTTTATCACTAAAATGCCTTAACATAATGCCTTGAAAGAGAACCATGCCTTTTTTTTTTTTCTCATTTGGTTTCACAAAGTTTATCTGATATATTAAGTGTATCTTTCTGTGCAATCATGCTAAAGTCTGTTTTCCATCTCTGGTTACCAAGTACCAACTTATTGCTCACTTTCTAGTATTGTCCATCTCTGAAACTTTCAAACAGCACCAGAGAATTTCCTAATGTTGACTTTTGAGAAAGGAAGGAAAAAAAAATTCCCCCTCTTTTAGAACTATTTTTATTGACATCTAAGACCCTGTGGGATGTACATGTCTTTGAAATATTGTACCTAGAGAAAGCATATAAGGTTATGCATTCTGTTAACTGACAAACAGCAGGAGTAGATATTTTGTGGAAAGAAAAGTAAATATATGTATGTACGTATGTGTTCATAATCCAACCATTTTTTTCCTTTTTCTTCTTAGGTTGGGCAAGCCTGCAGGCCTTGCCTGCATAAACTACTCTGGGAGCCAATAAAGGAGGTGGCCAGAGCATATGACTTCATGATGGGATTGTTGTTGTTCACGCCCATTGCTTTTTTATCATGGCTCCCAGCGGTAAACGAATTCCAAACACGAATTCTCTTTAATCAAGCTTTCAGCAGAGGCCTCCATATATCTATGATTCTTGCTGGAAAGAAAGATGGAGGAGCCTCCTTTAGTTAACATACATATACCGCTGTATGGTTTTCTTGTCGAAACGTAGTGTGTTTCAGTGTGCTTAGTCTGTATTTATTTTGTTTTGGGAAAATGCAAGAGCTCTGGCTAGTGGCCTTTAGGTGTTACCTTTCTTCATCTATCTTTGACTGTCTGCATTTCTTTTTCCTTTTCCTCTTGGTTTATGACTTAGAGGGGAAAAATTGCTCAGATATTTGATTCTCGTTTTCATTATAATAAATTAATATTTAGTATGTGTCCAAGTATTCTAATATTAGATCCTATGAACATATGGCCCATAAGTCGTGCAATAGTCAGTGATGAGTAAGTTTCGGAAGAAAAGAAATGGTTTGCGTTTGAGATTGTTTGCATTTGGTGCAATATTATAAATCAGGCATGAGCTTGACGACAAATAATCTTTACAACAGCAGTGCTGAAGAATCTGTCTTCATAATATTCTTTTGCTTGCGAGTTCACTGATCAACTTTACACATGCACATGATTTCAACAATCATGCTAGCAGCTTTGTGACTCTCAGCTAAATAAGGCACCATTATCACCTGGAAATAAGCTTCTCAACTTAATCAGGTCACCTGCAACAATTCCTTGATATCATACCCCTGAAACTGCACACACATAAAAACCAAAGACATAAATTTTAGTTTCATGATTCTAAATTTGCTTGCAACATTCAAGGATACCAAGTCCAAATCGAGGTCACCAACAAGATTCATGGTCATCGGTGTTGAAAATTTTTACCTGAAGAAAGGTAAGAAGCAAAATCACTCCCGAGTTCCAGAAAGCATGTATTGTGATAGGAGTCACCAGATTGCGAGTTTGAGCATATGAAAACCCCAAAGCAGTCCCTACAATAGACCAAGAGACTTGTCGGCTTCCATTCGATGTAAGGAAACACATGATATGCACTATGTAGCTTGATCTTTGGAAGTATCTTAAACGATTGTGATGTTTGAATGTGATTGGGAAGTGGAAACTCAAAAAATGATACTTGCTTACAGCAAATCCTCCACCTAGTACTTTTCTGTTAAATATTACCTAGTACAAATAGCTGAGGAAACTCTCCGGGAGTGAGATGTGCAAGTGCAAATACAGCAGCACTAATAATTACAGAAACCGGTGTAGGCACCCTGAAAGAAGAATTGAGGAAAACATCAAACCTAGTTGTAAATTAATTACGAAACTATAACAAGCTTGAATACCAAGCCTCCAATGCACACAAATCAATTCAGAAATTATGCATTTTTATAAACAGAACTTTCGTGCAACAAGAGAAGATAGAACAGTGTTGCAGGGCAGCAGAGGGAGTTCAAAAGAACAAGACAGTTCACTATCTTGCAATTAATAACCCTCAGGCTAAATCAAGCTTGTTTCAAAACATGTGGATTGATTCCACAAACACTATTCAGAACATACTTTAAATGGCCACATTTGTACTTCGATAATTGAGATTTGAGATGTCCTTGAGTTCCCCAGGCCAGAGCCAAAAATTGGGGCCATACAATGCTTATATTATTGAAGCCAAAAACTCCCAAATGCAACTACTTCAGAGTTTGTCCATTCTTGCATTTATCTATGTTTCATACTTGTTATACCATTCTTAAATATTTAGTACAGCGTCACTTAACAAGATTCAATTTAAGTCATACAATATGGCTGTCAATCTACTTGTTAATAAATAATTCCCTGTTTTTGGCATATATATTTAGATCATGAGTTCATCATAAAATCACTTCTTGTTCTTCTACTTCCTACCCTTAATTATATTTCCTGTTATATTTTATTTTCTAATAACTGATTTATGTATCAGCAATTTTCTTTTTATAGGATGAATCATATGTTTGAAAGTAAGGTATATGAGTTTTCTAAACAAAGAAATAGCTCTTCAACCTTCAGTAAAATTGCACATTCTCGACAAGTGGAAAAAGAATGTTAGAATTAGTATAGTTGACCATGTTCGCTGATTCATTAAGACAACATAGCCAAGAGAGCATCCAATAACTTATTTAAAATACAGATAAAGTAAAAATACCATTTTGTCAGGGATGTCATAAAAAAGCCTCGAAACACCGTCTCCTCAAGAACTGGTGCCAGAACACCTGTGATGCCCACCAAGCAAGCAGTGCTACAATAGATATCAACAACATCAATTCAACTAATAGTGAAGAGAATAGTGCTTAGAACCCATAAGCTACACATCATTCTAACCAAATTTGCAACCACAATATGAAGAAAGCTCCTATGCAAGTACCTGATACTTGAGGATCCGATCAGTGGAAGCAAGCGGACCAAAGCATCAGTCTGATAAAAAAATAAAAAAAGCTTGAGAGGTCAGTAAGGAAAATTAAATGGCAGAATGCCATTAAGTTTAGATAACAGTAATTGTAAGTCCAACAATGTAGTATCCACTCTAAATTCCTCAGCTAGGTTATTTTGCTAATTCTCTGAAATACAAAAATTAAAATCAAAATCAAACACAAGAGGAATCCACTTGACTATCCTTTATTAAATAGAAAATAGTTGCAAATAATTTCTAACCTCTCTTTCAGAGTCCTCACCACAAAACAAGGACATGGTAGCCCCTGTTAAAGCAATAGCAATAAGAGCTCCAACAAGACCAATTGCTGCCCACAAAAGCCATCCTTTCTTTAGGTTGAAAGGTTCCTTGAAATCTGAAAAGAGTATTACACAATATTGGCTTGAAAATTTGGATAAAAAATTCATATCATTACCAGTCAAGTTTGGTTTAGATTTTTATTTTTTAAATCTCTATTACCATCAACATAAAAGAAAATTCAATTTTATAACTGAAACAATAAAAAAGGTCAGTTGGCAGCCTTCCATGCAAATACCTATATAAACAAAAGGCTAAAAGAACGAGACAATGCCCCTTTTCAATGTTGCCTAATAGAATAAGATGTTATTTTCATAAGGTGCATAGAGATCAAAGCAATAACAGGTTTTGCATGATGGATAGATACCATAGCGAAATAGGTCTTCAGGAAGGGGTTGAAAAGTGTTGGCTACACCATAAAGAACTCCAAGTACCACTATAGTTGTAATGCTGTCAAAGCAATAACAAACATATTTACATCCATATTTACACCAAATAAAACTCCAGCAATGCAATTCAGAGGTAAACGAAAATCTCTGTATTTGAAACATGACAAAAATTGAAAAAAAAAAATAGAAAGCAAATTTCACAGTTTTGTTATATAAGGAGAAACTAAGTCTCAGCGTAGCTTATCCGCAGATTGAAGTAAAGACAAGACATTAGAACATACCTTTGATCCACAAACAGTATCTCAGCCTTCTGGTCCAAACTTAGTTCTTCAATATTAAGTCCTAGATAAGGTATAGCTGCTGTCTCTATTAATCCTGTCAAAATAAAACTGCCTGGGGAAACTTTATTGCATTCTTAATCCAAAGATACCACTTACAAACCATTTATAAAAAAATAAGCAAAGATGAAGCACACCCTAATCCACATGCAAGTGAAGTTAATGAAACTGTTTGCCACTCCCATGGAACCTCCCATCGCTTGAGTATTGGCCAGCCCAATTCAGTCTCTTCCTGGGATTTAAGATGGGCAAATATTAGCCTCGTGCAACTTTGGGGTACGTAGTAATATAATTGTGGGAAATTTTATTTTATTTTACCTTTTGCTGGAAATCGGGATTGTCTTTTCCAGCATTGAAGAAGCAAAAAGGAAGCAGTTTTGAGGGAGTAAGAGAAGGTAAGGTGGTACAAGTGTTTGGGAACTTTGATAAAAGAGTGCTTGGCCTGTTAAAAAGAAAGGGGGGAGTTCGCTTGGCGAAGGTTTTGGTCGAAGCAGAGAAGCAAAACCGAGGTAAGCTTGTAATCATTGTCGTAACCATTGTTTGGGTTTGATCGGAAGTTTGGAGTTTACGAATTCAAGCAGAGTTATCCAGGCAAAGCGGGTGGGGATAAGGTTACGTTACGCGGAAAAACAAAAATAGGTCCCTCAACTTCTCTAATTTATGATTTCCTCCACTGAATTTTACATTTATGTCTATCTCTTAGCCACAGTTAGTTTCCGATTAATAGTTGGATATATTACTATGAAAAGTCTATCATTTTTTATTTTTGGAAAAAAAGGGAACATTTAATAACTTAAATAACAATCCTATACGTGGAAAAATTGACTATATCAATCTTAACAACGGCAAGAATATAAAATAGGACAAATTTTGGAATTAAATTTTAAAAGATCTAGTATATTTCAAAAAATTTAGGAGTTTAATGAGATTTTTTTAAAAAAATTGAGATCTAATTAATATTTTTAAAATTTTTGTAAGAGTAATGAGAACTTTAAAAAATTTTAAGAAAATTTAATTGAAATTTAAAAAAAGAGAATTAAAAGGTATAATGAAAATTTTCAAAAATTTGGGAGAATGTAAATAAATTTTTTTAAAAATTTCAGTTTTGAAAAGCAAACCCCCTCGACCCTTATAACTGTCCGCCTCTAAGTTATTAGGGTTTATAATCAAAATTATTAGAAAGATTTATAATGTATCTTCACATCTATTGTCTTTCTCGAAAAACATGCAAGATTTGACTACATTGAAAGATTCTCAAGATAGTCACGCAAGCTAATTATTGAAGTAGCCCCAACTTCATGAGAGATTTTCAAGTTGGCTTGCAAGTGAAATACCAATTCCTCAACCGTATAAGAATCGAATAAGCTCAGCATGAGAAATCAATGTGAACCATCCAAATTCAGGTGCGAGCCATTTGACTTGCACAAATTGATGATGGGAGGTCTCCATGGATTTATTATAAAAAAGCCAGCGATGGCAAGAGTATTGAAGAGAATTAAGGGAAGTTGGCTTCCCATAAAATGTTCAGAATGAAGTAACTAAAGCCACAAGCTTCGAGGGGGAGCCGAGGCTTTGATATTATTAGTTTTTGAGGCCATGTAAATGTTGGATCGAATCCAAATGATGGAAGAGTGGCAGAAGGAATCATAAGAGGAGTGACCAGTCGAGCAGAGCGGCAGAGGCCATTAAACCTTTTGTGTTCAACAAACTACTTCCCAACCAGGATTTTAATGGATCTTTCTTCTTCGGTTTTACTATTACTAATAGTTGAGAAGGATGCTTTGTTTTGGACACCAATTCTTCTTCTTAATTCATAGTTCTGAAATACCCAACAGTATCGCTCATGCAGGCTTTCCGAATCAAAGCCAGGAAGCAAACAAATATGAAGTAGATGGATTGGAGGATAAAATGTGTTAGAAGCAGCAGCGTAAGAAATAGGAAAACCAGAAACAAATTGATATCCACTCAAACAAATCGAGATAGCATAGTATGTGAAACAAATTTTGACTTACCAACTAGGGTACAATTTCATTTGTCAACATTAACCTTTCCAAATCAAACACTTCCGTCTCTCTCTAGGCTAGATACCGATACAATTTCCTATCATTGTTGTCTCTTTCCAAGAAATCCCGCTCGATAAGAGACTCGATCCTTTTCTTAATCTCCGTTGGGTTGGCCAGGAACCGCGACTGCAACTGCTTTGTAACCTCAGCTATTATATTGTTGTGATCCAGCACCCTCCTTGATTTCATGATCCTAACTATTGCAGCTTCGATCTGCGGCTTCCTGTCCTCCTCCACTCTTTGTCGTGTCTCCTGCTTTTCAGGTTCTGATTCCTTTTGTGCAACCACAGTTCCTATCTTCACTTTGTAGAATTTGCTTGTGAACTTATCATTGACAAAAAATGCATCATCCTCACCAATGTCTTTACTCATAGGTTCTTTCCTAAGAACATTCTTTCCCTTCACGCATGCCATTGATTGCAAACACCTTTTCAAGTCTGAAGCAGGAATCCCAGTGGCTTGTTCAATCTCCTTGTAGCTAAGCCTATCAGCATTGTTAAAAAGCATCAGCACACACATCTGGTAAGTTGAAACATTCAACTCATGCTTCTGACCCTTCCCAAATGTTGCTTTTATATCTGCTGTCCCCATGTTGGTTTGCCAGGACAACCTCCTACCAGTATGGGTTCCCAGATAATATGACCGAAACTTCTCACAAAGTGCTGACATTTCAGCAGGCAGGTTGCAAGTAATGCTGGGCTGAGTAGGCCAGGACCCTGTTGTTAGAACCTGAACAACTAGGGTAGGACCATCAGTCAGCTCGGGATGGCTGGCGTAAAACCCTTGCATTGTATCCTGGGAGGTCTTCATGTCAGTAAACATGCCTTCTAATTTCGATGTAAATTGATACCCACATTCTGTCTTAAGCTTGACTATCAGACTTCTCTCGGCATCATCAGATACAGTTTTGCCAGATAGAAGCCGCTTAGCCAAGTGCTGTTTGTAGTACTTCTCAAATACATCCTTCTCCTGCAGATAGCGAAACAGCATCATAACTTTGTCAAGAATTATCTCCACATCCTCCTCACTGACTCCTTTCAAACCTTTACGAAGCTTGTCATCCACAAACAAGGAAATGAACTCAGGAGAACGGTTATTCAAGTTGATGAAGTACTCAAAAGAGGAGTTCAGAGCATTCTGGAATGTCTTGTCATTGCTAAATGCTTGGCTAATGATACTATCATATTTGTCCTTTTCATCCAAAAGCCTCTGGACAAATTCCACAGGATCTTTTAACTTTTCTGCATCAGTAACCAGCTGTTTTCCTATTTCTCTGAGGTGAGAGGTCATTACATCTCGTATAGTTGAGAGACCATTGGGAACTCTTCTAAATAAATTGTACATTCTCCCCAAGTCCTCATACTTGTCATCGAGAAGCATATTTACCAAGCCAGAGTTCTCCATGTGGACTAGTCGCATCATGTGGTTAGCAATCATCTCCTTCTCCACTACATTAGTTATCTTGACTTCACTCTTGACATCCAAGTAATGGGTTACTCTCTCAATTTCTTCATTTAGACGTAACTCAGCTTTCTTCAGATAGTCCCCACAGTCACAGCACTCAATAAATTTCTGAGATTCACCCATATAAAACTCAGCAGAAACCTCAAGAAATGGCTTCTCAAAGTCCTCCTGGTAAACAGAGGAACCCAAATCCATAAGCATCTTGATTATATTCCTCATGAGCCCCCGGTCTATAACTTCACCAGTTCGCTCTCTGTGTACTAGTTCCAGAAGCATACTCAAAAGCCTGGACTGTATTTTGCTGGAATGTATAACATTATCCCTCCACAAGTTAAGTCCGAGCTCATGAACAGGGGTTTTATGGGTGTTTGGAATGTAGGTCCTGTCCATGTACATCAATATGTCTCGAATCATTTGCAATGCTTTGTTGTGGTCGTTCCATTTCCTGTTCAGCTCTTCAAGAAACAAATCACCTTGAGCAGCCTCTATAGATTTTGATATTTCTTTGAGGTGTGCAGTCATAGTTGCAACCAGCCCAGAGTACAGTTTCTCACCAAATTTGTGCAAAACCATGTTGTATGCATTCCTGAATTCATGTGAGAAAAGCCAAAACCATGAAAAAAAATGACCTAAGCTTTAATCTGCTCATTTGAAATTGACTTAGGAGAGAGGGATCTTTTCCAAGCACATAATATAGTTTCCAAGATTTTTAGCATGGATGCTGATAAAACTTTAACCAAAATCTGAATCACCATTACTGCAACTGATAAGAACAATACGGATAAGTACTTTCAACTTTTCATAACTTACAGAGTCTAACAGTGAACATCAGGTGACATATACAGTCAAATCACACCAGCATATGTACAGTCCACCTTAATCGTCAAATATGCCATTTGTGTACGAAAACATTAACAGTGCTATGAGCTTCCACGACGGGCAAAATTCAATTGTTCCCATCATGTAGGTTACCAAATCACTCTAAGAAGAATTTAATTAAATATCTCCAAGCTTATTACCTCCATGGTCATGTTTAAACAGTATTTTCAGCAAATTTGTAATCCAAATATAATGTAAAAAATCCATATACAACGCAGATTAACTAATAATAAAGTCTTCATAGTTTTAAATTATTTAGACACAAAACCCTAATTAAACTATCATCCGCAACTTCTATATATGTTTAAATAATTTTTAATAATCTAAGCACGGAACCGTTGCTGGAAATCTCTAGATTTATGAATCAAAATCAGAGCGTTAATCACGAAGCAAAATCACATAAATTAATTAAAAGGAGAAGGGGGAGGGGGGAACCTGTAAAGCTCTTCAAAACTGAGGCCACTGGCATTATGATTGTAAATCTCATGGATTGCATGTTCAAGAATGCTCCAGGTCTTCTCTGCGTATTTAGGATCCACCACGACTCGGTGCTTGAACGCTTCTATCTGGAAATTCCTTTTCTTTTGATTACTCATTTCTTTCCAACCTACCTTCCTTTTTATCCTTTGCTTCAGATTACGAAACCCTAATCGAACGGAAACCCGCCCGAAGACTAACAGAACAAATAAAAGAAAACACAGGATCTATCAAAATTAAAATGATCAATACACTCGTCTGATTAAATCTTTGTATTAGATGGATTAGGGTTTGAAAATGGGAATATTGGGGTAAAAAGGAGGGATTTGAATAGGGACCCAAATGATAAATAAAAGTAGAGGAGAAAAAAAGAAACAGGCAACTGGAAATTTCTGTGTATGTATATATAGTTATTAATTAAAGACCGTTTTTACGTCAGGGATACATAATTTAATAATAACTGGATTACGGGGTGAAATACTAATCGAATTTATTATAAATTGGTATAAAAATTAAGGTGGATTTTAATAGAAAAGGTAAAGTTGAAATAATGAATATTTAATTTTTTATTTAAATTTTATTATGTGAATATAATTTGGTAAAAAAAATTTTGTGTTTCTCAATTTTGATATTAAGTAAAATATTTTTTTTAAAATAGAGTAATTTAATATATGTCAAATTTAAAAGTAAATATTTAAGAATAATTAGTCACAATATTAACGTTTTTCTTCAGTTTTACATAAATATATTGGTACAATAACAAAATTATCTTTTAAAATTTACTCATTCTATCATAAAAATATACTAATCTTTTTTAAAAAAACTTTTGCTTAAAAAAATATAAAATAGATAGAATATTTAAACAATAAGGGTTAATTTGTCATTATATCAATTAAAATTATGTATAATTAATAAAAAAATTTTAATTTCTATGATTAATTGTCTTTAGTTGTTCATTTTTTAAATTGGCAGGATTTTACTTATTTTTAGAGGGACCAATTTGTTCAATATCAAATTTGATAGGGATTGGAGATGTGTTTTTTTACTCATATTTTTCAATATTTTATATAAAAGTATAAAATGACAAAAAAATATTCTTTTAAAATAATATTTGTTGCTTTACAAAAATATTTTTTTGATAATTTCACAATTGAGCCCATAATAATAATAATACTTAAGAACTAAAATAATTCTTGTAAAATTATAAAAAATTAATTAATCTCCTAATTAAAAACCACAATTAATTAAGACAGTAATCAAAAATTAACAAACCGTTATAATATAATTTTTCATTGAAATCTGAATGGACTAAATGATGGCACGATAATTAACATGGTAACTAATATAGTAGTTAATATAGAAAAAATGACAACGCGACGTTAAACATGAAGAATGTTGGCATGTAGGAACTAGTTGACTCTTTTAAAATTATTTTACCAGAGATTAATTATTTTTTAATTATTTTATGATGGTTGGATTGTTTTTTAGAAATTATGAAAAGAGTAGCAATTTTTTTTAATTTTTTATAGTATTTAATATTTTATTGACAATTTATATAATTTCATACAAAAATTTATAAAAATTATAAAAAAGAGTATCAATTTTTTTTTAAATATAGTATTTAATATTTTATTGATAATTTATATAATTTCATTCCATAATTACTAAAAGTCCCTTATAAAATTATTCTTTTCCTCTTGAAAACTCTTAATAGATGCCTTCCTTAAGGAGGAAATTGCTAAAAGAGTGTCGATAAAGGACCAAGTATTGCCCTTTCTATGAATCTAAGATTGAGAATACAGAGGATACATTTTTGCTTTGCCCCTTCTCCAAAGTGGTGTGGTTTTTTTTAATAGAGCACAAGAGTCGTCATCATCATATTATGATCAACGTTGTTAATTCCAAACGAGTGAAAAGACTTTAAGAGTAAATCACGACACTTTTTTCTTTTTTTGATCTGGAATCATGACTAATGTTTCACATCTCAATAATACACGGTAATAGGTTATTTACAAGTAATTTGTTGCTCTCCAGCCACTGCCTTTCTTGACTAAGACAGACGAGTACTGTTTTCCACGTCAAATCAACAGGTATGATATTCTCTCCCAACATTTGTAGCAAAAGCATTATAGCCTTTTGAACATTCCCCATCCTACAATAAGCATTGATCGGTGGACTATAACTTCCACCATCAAGTCTGCAACCTCTTCCAGCCATGTCCTCCATTAGCTTTAAAGCACTACCAAGTTTATCACGACTGCAAAACCCACTAATTACATCATTCAATGTGGATGCTGCTGGCAAATAGCCACAGACAAGCATTTCATTCATTAGCTCAACTGCCTCTCGCATACACCCTTTCTGGCAAAATCTACGAATTAAACAATCGAAAACAAGAACACTTGGAATACCCCCTTCCCCGATCATCTGATCATAAACTCTCTTTGCATCCTCAATACTGCCCTGCTTGCAAAATTCCAATATCCTTATGTTCCTATCAACAGCCCTAGGAAATAAATTTTGCATCTTGGAAAGGAACTCCAATGCTTCCTCCGAGCAATTGTTCTTGTATAAACCATAGAGCACACTGTTATAAGGACTAACACGCCCACCTGAACCCACCTTACTCTCCTCCATTAGCTCCAAAATCTTAAACCCATCTTCCATTCTCCCTGCTGAACACAGTCCTTCAATCAATTTATCAAAAGTAGCAAAGTTCCAACTGATCCCATCTGTCTTCATTTCATTGAACATATCCAGAGCTGAATCCAACATATCAGACTCACAGAAACCAGAGATCAATATGTTGTATGTGTCAGCATTTGGGAGACGGCCTTTATTCTCCATCTCCCTGGAAAGCCTCTGTCCGAGTTTCACCTTTCCTATTCTACAGTAACCCTTTATCAGAGTATTATATGCTACCACATCCACTACACCCCCTTGCTCTCGACTTTCTCTAAAATCTCAAAGCCTTCAGATACACGACCCAAATCGCAGAGAATTTCCAGAACCTTAGTCAGGGTAATGACATCTGGTACAAACTCCATGGTGAAGCTCTTCTCTAGCAACACAAGAGCTTGAACTAAATTTTCTTCTTTACAGTAGGCAGATATCAAGATATTAAAGGTAACTGCATTGGGGTTCTCCATTTCATTCATCAAGCTTCTGGCTCTCCCAACTTTGCCATTCTTACATAGAGCATGGATCAAAGTGTTATAAAGCACAGCATTGGGCTTTACAGTGCTAGACTTGATAAGTTGCAGAAGCTTAAAAGCATCGGCAATTCTGTTAGTCAAGCAAAGACCTTTCATCAAAATCCCAAAAGTATATTCATCGCTTTGTACACCAGTCGGCATCATCTTCTTCCTATAAAAGTGCCTAGCCAAATCAATATCTTCCTTGACAAGAACGTTGAGTATCGAATTAAAAATCTTCAAGGAAGGGGGTTTGTTAAATCTGGAAGCCAAGTCAAGAACCTCGATGACATCCCGGATCATCCGGGCACGCCCAAGGCCTCGAACTAGGGTGATAAGAATATCTTCATCTGGGGGAACGCCTAATGTGGTGGGCATTTCGTCGAGCAGTTCCTTGACAGTGTTGAAACGGCGGAAAGCACAGAGCTTGTGGATCAAAGCACGGTAGGTGGATTGAGAGTGGGTGAAATTTGGGAGCTTTGAAGCCCATTGGAAGGTTTTCAGCGCTGTTTCTGCTGAATTCTGGTCTAGTATGAGATGGGCAATATGCTCATGACTTGGAACGCCAAGGGATGAGGATGATGATGACGACCACACAAGTCTTGAATGAAAGCTCAGAAATGATCGTAGAAGAAAATCATCGGTTCTGATGGATGACAAAGCTGAAAATATCCAACTCAAAGGATGTGAGAGCTTCTTCATGGAATTCACTTTACCCAAACAGAATGTCTCGATCCTCTTCAGATTTTAGAAGTTAGCAGTTAGCTTTCTATTATGTTTTGATTTAAAACAATAGGGGTAAATTCCAGAAGTGATCACTCAGCTTTCATAAATTTTTATTTTGGACACAAAATAAAAAGTTACAAATTGGGCATGGCCATTAACAACTGTTTTCATTTTATTCACCCAACTTTTAAATAAGTTTTCGTTTGGCCACCATCACTGATTTAATGATATTTTATACTCATTTTAGTCACCATATATTGAAAAGTTTTCATTTTGATCTCTCATTTTATCTTGTTCAAGATTAATTTATTTTATTTTAAAAAAAAAACCTCAACTTTTACGGGAAAGGAAGGTATTCAACTATGAAGATAAAACAAAGGGTAAATTCCTATTTAGTCACTAAATTTTAGTATGTTTCTGTTTTTTATCACTTAACTATAAAAAATTATAATTTGAAGTTTAAAAAATCTTTTTTAATTACTGTGTGGCAAAGTCTCAAGCGACCAGTGCATTACATTATTTCCGAGTGAGCTCCACCATATTATTATAGTTCCTTTCTATTTTCTTTGACGTTTCTTTCATTTATTTTTTTTCCTTTTTCTTTCTTCTCCTTCATTGGTGCTTGCATGTTGCATCCATTGCTTGAAATCCTTCATCACATATTAAATCAAGAGAGGAAATAGTTGTAAACGTTCGTAACTTTTTGGTATTGTGAAGTTATCATTCGGTGGTAATGTTCAAGGACATAAAACAATTTGCTGAATCTCGTAAATTTAGTGTGTTCTCTCTCTTATATTATTTTTATCTGCATTTATTGATTTTTCTATCATATTTAAGTTCAATAGCAATCTGTTTGCATTTATTATTTTTTCTATCATGTTTAATATTCAATAATAAAAATTATCGGGTTAATCCTGGTCTTGGGTAGTTTCCAACAGAATTCGGTTTCCAATGCTTAAATCCTAACACCACAGTAATCTTGCACTTTGTTTATGATTATCGATTTTGATGCTTTTTTTTTCTGGCAGAAAAACGCTAAGGTTGTTAGCATTGATGGGTAGGAGGATGTTCCAACTGACGAGAATGCTTTAAAAAAGTCCGCCTCACATCAACATTAATATTTATTTATATTTTTTTAATTCTTTGATAAAAAATACATATTTTCACACATAAATATTCGAATTCGAATCTTTTAAAATTAATATCATCTTATTTTTCACTAAAATCATTCTTAATAATTTATATTTTTATAAGTTTATTATTTTAAAATTTGAATCTAATCGCGTTAATTATAAGAAAACAATTGTTGCATAATAAAAAGTAATTATATTAAAGTAACTTTGCATTCATATTTAAGTTTTTACAGAACATTAGTAATGATTTTTATTATATTTAATACACAATCTTATATTAATAATTATAAAAATTTACATCTAAAGGTTGAACTTTGAGTTCACATTATTTGTTCCGAAATTTAAACATTGAATTTTTGGATTAATATTAATTATTGGTTTAGTTATATTGTTTGATCATATGTTCGCCGTTGCTAAATTTAATTTCTTATTAGAATTATATATTTTTAAAATATTAATTTTTTAATTTATTATGTTTTAATTTTATAATCAAATTATTACTCAAATATTAAAATAATTGATATAAGATTTTAACAAATTTTTTAATAAATCGACCTTTATGGGATAAAAAATTAGTTAATTTATATTAATTAATTAAAATTTCATTAATAAAATTGGAAACCCCAGCGTAAGTGGGATTTAATTCTAGTATACTCTAAAATCATTGAAGTATAACCATTTCCCGAGAATAGAAATGGCAGCTAGCATTCCCCTCCTCTGCCGCGGAGAAGAGAAAGGGAAAAAAATTCCATTTCTCTATTTTAAGGATATTTTTGTTGTATTTAAACAATTTGATTTCCTTCTGGCCCAAACAAGGGCAAAAAGGACAATAAGCACCACTTTGGTTTCCTCCTCATAACAGGTGAATCGAAGAGGAAACTCCCTTTCGACATAGGTTGCCGCCGGTCTTGGTAATGTCTGCACCAGGACCTCGAGGCGTCTTGAAAATAGTATCTTTTAATTTTGCCAGGAGCCGAAATCTGAAGCCCAAAGCAAAAGGGGCTAAACATGGATGCTGTTCGCAATCGAAGTTGTAAGTTATTATTATTTGTCTTTGTTGCCTTAATCCCATCCCTGCAAGGTCACATCGGAAAATATGATGAATATTGGAAACAACGTGAATTGGAAGCTAAAGAAAACACCGAGCAGGCATATAACCCCAATCCAGAGGAAGTTACCCAGCATGTCAACCACCTTGTTTCCAGGTAGAAAAACATAGAGGATTGAGATTGTTAAGTGCCATTTTGCAAATACTAATGGTTTTTGGAATGTTTTTTTTAGTTGACATCGGCTTTTGTATTTTCTATTTTGCATCAAGGTCGCTGATGGGGCTAAATAGCACAAGACGGTATTTGAGGGCAAGAAAAAAAGGCGGTCCCTGCGAGCCAACCAACCCCATTGACCAATGTTGGCGCTGTAGTCCTAACTGGGAGAAAAACAGGCAGAGACTGGCTGATTGCGCCATTGGATTCGCACGTGGTACTATTGGTGGAAAGTACGGAAGAATTTACGTAGTGACCGATCCTTCAGATAATGATCTGTTAAATCCTAAACCTGGAACCCTACGTCATGCTGTGATCCAGAAGGAACCTCTTTGGATCATCTTTGCACGAGCTATGATCATCACGCTAAAAGAGGAGCTCATTATGTCGGGTGACAAAACAATCGACGGTAGGGGAGCCAATGTGCATGTGGCTTATGGGGCTGGTATTACTATCCAGTATGTGATGAACGTTATTATCCATGGCCTCCATATTCATCACATTGTTGCGACCAATGGCGGCATGATCAGGGATTCCGTAAACCACTATGGGTTCAGGACAAAGAGCGATGGTGATGGGGTTTCTCTTTTTGGAGCAACGAACGTTTGGCTTGATCACCTTTCAATGTATAAGTGTAGGGATGGTCTCATTGATGTCATTCAGGGATCAACTGCCATAACAATCTCCAACTGCCATTTCACTCATCACGACCAGGTGATCAAAATTTTGATACTGAAATCCAAGGATCATTAATATTAAAAACATTTTTACCATTGATTCTAGGAAGAGGTTGAGCAAGCTAGGGTGACGAATAATTCATTTTGATCTGTTGATACAGGTGATGTTGTTTGGCGCAAATGACAACCACGATATGGATGAGAAGATGCAGATCACTCTTGCTTTCAACCACTTCGGTAAAGGATTGGTACAAAGGATGCCGAGGTGTCGATGGGGGTTTATCCATGTGGTCAATAATGACTATGCTCATTGGCTCATGTATGCCATTGGAGGTAGTAGCCACCCTACCGTCATTAGCCAAGGCAACCGATATATTGCTCGACGTCACGTGGCATCTAAGGAGGTAGCCAATCTCATTTCCTTGTCAGAAATAAAATGATATGGTTTTTTTTTTTTTTTTTTACTTTCTAAAGTAATATTCATGACTGGTAAATTTTGGTAAAGGTGACCAAGAGGGACTATGCACCACCGGAAGTATGGAAGATGTGGATTTGGAGATCAGAAGGGGACCTGATGGTGAATGGGGCTTTTTTCTCTCAATCTGGTGATCCAAAAGCCAGCTCGAAATTCAAAGGCGACACTATGGTTTCTGCTCAGCCTGCTTATAAGGTGGACTTACTTACAAAAGATTCTGGAACACTTATATGTATCCCTGGCCGACCTTGCTAACAGTCATCAATGCAATGATAAGAAAGAAAAACATGGTCAGGGAGTATACTGGAATTACTATGATAAGAAAGAAAGAATTGCAATAAATTTGTCTACAATAGTTTAATATATTTCACTCACGCCGTTTGAACAATGAAATAAGGTTTCTTTTTTCTTTTTAACAAGAAATAGGGTTTCTTATAATAAAGAAAAATTTTAAACTAGGATAAAAAATAACAAATAAATTATGCTAATAAATACAAAATCTTTTAAAAAATTTAGAAAATATAATCTGAAAACATAACTTGAATGCAAGTTCTTCAAATCTGGTTGCTTCGTAGCTTCTTGATTTACTCGTATGTTGTTGCAACCTCAGTTCGGATTTCTAACTCCCTAAAATAATGAGCTGCCACTTATTGTGAGTTCGCCAGGCTTAAAGACTTCACCAGGCTTATAGATTTTACCAGCCTTATAGAGTTCACCAGGCTTATAGACTTCGACAGGCTTATAGACTTTTCCAAGCTTATAGAGTTCACCAGGCTTATAGAGCACGTTAACTTGACAACAAGCCAACTA